>CM077668.1:248491883-249691883 GCA_039707655.1 Elymus sibiricus
AAAGAATTTCAGAAAAACACACTAAAATATTTTTGGAATTTTTAGTTTTTCTAAAAAAAATAAAGAAGAAAAACGAAAAACGAGAAAAACTATTTACACGGGAAAGCTCCCAACAAGTAAAAGAAGAAACGGGAAATCTTTTTGGGTTTTCTTTTACTACTATGAAACTATAACTAATTAAACTAGAAAGAAAAATCGAAAAGAAGCGAGAAATGTTTTTGGATTTTCTCAAGTTTTTCGAACACACTAGAAGAAAGCGAGAAAATAAAACTAGCATGGATTATACAATGAAAAAGTATGAACACCGACAACTGGAATAAAATGTGTGAGCATGAATGTAATGTTGGTGAGAGATACGTACTCCCCCAAGGTTAGGCTTTTGCCTAGCTTGGTCTACGGCCATCCGTAGTAGCCATCCGGTCCCATATGAAACTCCTGAGGAGGCGGCACCCGAGCGTCCCAATCCTGGGCCTCCTCCTCTGCTGCTGCCAGTGCGTTCCGGTAAGCAACTATGTCCGGTGGCATAATAGTATATCCGTTCCTGGCATGAGAATCAAACAAAGCAGGTGCAGGCAACGGAATAATATCACGAGTATCCTCACTAAAAACCAAGTTATAACGAATGTTATGAGGAGGCTCAGGAGCATCAAGAAAGTGGTGGTCCCTCATGGACTGGTGATCTAAGTAAACTCTGGGCAACAAACAATCATGAGGGCGTATGTTAACATTAAAATGTCTCGCTAAGCGAGTAGCATAAATACCACCATGAATTTTACCCCTAGTTCTATTAGTGTGCAGGCGGCGTGCAATGATAGCTCACAGGTTATAAGTGTTGTCATTATGCAGTGCGCGGCGTAAAATGGCAAAGTCAGGAGCAGCCAGCGCACTACCTTGCTCCCTAGCAATCAAGCATTTCCCTAAGAATAAAGCAAAGTAATGAACTGAGGGAAATTGCAAGCTAGTGGCTCGGGCTTTCGACACACCCCTTGTCTTTCCCACAGTTAAAGTTTGGAGGAAACCCTCAAACTCCTCCGGGCGAGGCTCTCTAATTTCCCCATCAAAGGGAATCAAACATATCTCACAAAATTCAGCCAGAGGTATCTGATAATGTTCAACATATAAATCAAAGCGCACCTCAGGGGGTTCGAGCCTACTCAGAAAATGAAAGTTTTGCACAAAGGAATTTGTAAGGATGTGGTGCTGGTCACACTCATCTGCGAGGAAGTCGGTCAGTCCGGCATTTGCAACAAATTGTGTGAACTCTTGGTAGAATCCAGCTCCGTTCATGAAGGCATTGTGCGGTCATTCGCACGGCCAAACCTCCGTCCTACGCGGAATGTTGAGGTCACTGTCCGAGGACTCCCCAAGGACTCCCTTGGTGTTCCGCTTCGAGGAACTCCTCCGGAAGAAATTCATTTTCCTAAGAACAATTTTCTGAAAAAAATTTGGGCCACAAAATGATATCAATAAAACTTCACAAGATTGATAGCAACTACTCATATGGATGTCTAGAGGCTATATCAAGCATTCAAACTACTTGGAACTCAAAGAATTCAACATGCAAGCTCATTTTCAGTAGCACCAAGAGCAGCTAATTATGCATAATATAATCCACTAGAGCAAAAACTAATTGGAGCAATGGAGGAGTCACATACCAAGGAGCAATCTCCCAAAACAGTTTCGGAAACGGAGCTCCGAGCAAAGAGATCGAAAATTTCAGGTTTGTGAGGAAGAACACGAGAGAGAGAGCTACCAGGAATTTTTGCTAGAGGTAAGAGATGAAGTGAGTTGAAGGAATAAGTGAGGGGGTCCCTGTGGGGCCCACGAGGTACATGGGCACGCCAGGGGCCTGGCACGCCCTGGTGCCTCGTGGGCACCTAGGGCACCCCCCCTGGTATGTGTCCAGTGCCAAAAATTCTTAAATATTACATAAAAATTCATATCAAAATTTTATTACATTCTGAGCACTTTTATTTCTGGGCACTTTTTTATTGCACGGATAAATCAGAAAACAGGATAATCATGGCATTTTATTGCATTTAACTAAAAATAACAGAATGGGTACAGAAGGTTGTGCTTACTAAATTCATCGACCACATGCCCCTAAAAAAGAATCCATTAATAAGGTTGATCAGGTCTTATTAACAAACCATTTCCGAGTAACATGAAACCGAAGAACTTTCGTATAACACTAAGTTACCTCAACGGGGATATGCATCTCCCCGATAATAAGAGTTTCATATTTCTTTTTAACAGTAGGAAGAGGGATTTGAAAACTTCCAATAGTAATTGTCGGAGTCTTTTCAATAATATGAATATCATTTACTTGAAATTGTTTCTTCGGAAAGTGCACCGCATGCTCATTACCATTGATATGAAAAGTGACCTTGCTTTTGTTGCAATCAATAACAGCCCCTGCAGTATTCAAGAAGGGTCTACCAAGGATAATCGACATGTTGTCTTCCTCGGGCATATCAAGTATAACAAAGTCTGTTAGAATAGTAACGTTTGCAATCACAACGGGCACATCCTCACAAACACCGATAGGTATGGCAGTTGATTTGTCGGCCATTTGCAATGATATTTTAGTGCGAGTGAGTTTATTCAAATCAAGTCTTTGTATAAAGAGAAAGGCATAACACTAACACCGGCTCCTAAATCACACAAAGCAGTTTTGACATAATTTCTCTTAATGGGGCATGGTATAGTTGGTATTCCTGGATCTCCTAGTTTCTTAGGTACTCCATCATTAAAAGAATAATTTGCAAGCATGGTGGAAAGTTCAGCTTCAGGTATCTTTCTTTTATTTGTGACAATGTCTTTCATGTATTTAACATAGGGAGGCATCTTTATAATATCAGTCAAATGAGTACGCAAAAAGACTGGCCTAAGCATTTCAGCAAAGCGTTCAAATTCTTCCTCATCTTTTTTCTTAGATTGTTTAGGAGGAAAGGGCATGGGTTTTTGAACCCATGGTTCTCTTTCTTTACCATGTTTTCTAGCAACGAAGTCTCTTTTATCATAACGTTTATTTTTAGACGGTGGGTTATCAAGATCAACAGCAGGTTCTATTTCAACATCATTATCTAGTTCTTTATCATTATCTGGTTGGGTATCCACATGAGCATCATCATTAGTATTATCATCAGGTGAATGTTCATTACCAGATTGTGTTTCAGCATCGGAAATAGAAACATCATTACTATCCTCTAAGGGTTTTTCTACCTCAGGTTCACTAGAAGTATGCAAAGTCCTATCATTTTTCTTTTTCTTTTTCTTTTTAGATGGACTAGGTGCATCAACATTAATTCTTTGAGAGTCTTGTTCAATTCTTTTAGGATGACCTTCAGGATAAAGTGGCTCCTGAGTCATTCTACCTCCTCTAGCCATTACTCTAATAGCATGATCATTCATATTGTTATTCATTTCATTGAGCAATTCACTTTGAGATTTGGCAACTTGTTCTAGTTGGGTTTGAACCATAGATGCATGTTTACTCACACCTTTAACATCATTAGCAATTCTAAATAACAAGTCACTCAAGTGATCAATCTGTTGGAAATATGCCTTAGAGGCAATAATAAAATGGTTATTATTATATTTCCTTGTTCATGATAATCGTTTATTATCCATTCTATAATTGTATTGGTTGGAAACACAAATACATGTGTGGATACGTAGACAACAACATGTCCCTAGTGAGCCTCTACCGGACTAGCTCGTTGATCAAAGATGGCCATGGTTTCCTGGTCATAGACATGAGTTGTCATTTGATAACGGGATCATATCATTAGGAGAATGATGTGATGGACAAGACCCAAACTATGAACGTAGCATATGATCGTGTCAAGTTTATTGCTATCGTTTTTGCATGTCAAGTATCTGTTCCTATGACCATGAGATCATGCAACTCACTGACACCGGAGGAGTACCTTTTGTGTATCAAACGTCGCAACGTAACTGGGTGACTATAAAGATGCTCTACAGGTATCTCCGAGGGTGTCTGTTGAGTTGGCATGGATCAAGACTGGGAATTTGTCACTCCGTATGACAGAAAGGTATCTCAGGGCCCACTCGGTAATACAGCATCACAATAAGCTTGCAAGCAATGTGACTAAAGAGTTAGCCACGGGATCTTGTATTACGGTACGAGTAAAGAGACTTGCCGGTAACGAGATTGAACTAGGTATGGAGATACCGACGATCGAATCTCGGGCAAGTAACATACCGATGGACAAAGGGAATTGTATACGGGATTAACTGAATCCTTGACATCGTGGTTCAACCGATAAAGATCTTCATGGAATATGTAGGAACCAATATGGGCATCCAGGTCCCGCTATTGGTTATTGACCGGAGAGGTGTCTCGGTCATGTCTACATGATTCTCGAACCCGTAGGGTCGCACGCTTAACGTTCGGTAACGCTAGGGTAGTTTTGGGATATTAATAAGTGGAAAGTCCGAAGGTTGTTCGGAGTCCCGGATGGGATCCGGGATATCACGAGGAGCTCCGGAATGGTCCGGAGGTAAAGATTTATATATGGAAAGTTGTTTTTCGGGATTCCGGAAAAGTTCGGTTTTTTCCGGTATTGTACCGGGAAGCTTCTAGAATGTTCCGGAGGGTTCCATGGTGGGGCCCACTTGTCCAGAACGTCCCACATGGACCAAGGGATGGCGCACCATCCCTACATGGGCCAGGCGCCCAGCCCCACTTGGCCCATGCACATGGGATAAGAGGATAAGATCGAATCCCTTGAAAATAGGGAGAGACTTGTAGGCCAAGTACTATTCATGTTACTGTTCACATGAATAGTACTCCCCTTCTCCAAGTTTTCTCCTCTATATAAAGGGTGGGAGGCACAAGGGGGTTGAAGAATCCACAACCCTAGCCTCCTCTCCCTCCTGCTGCTCCATCTCCTCCTCCGGTTTGCGCTTGGCGAAGCCCTGCCGGAGTTCCGCTGCCGCCACCACCACCACGTCGTCGTGCTGGTTCAGATCCCATCTACCTCTCCACCCTTCCTTGCTGGATCAAGAAGGCGGAGACGTCACCGAGCCGTACGTGTGCTAAACTCGGAGGTGCCGCTCGTGCGGTGCTCGGATCGGATTGGATCGCGAAGACGTTCGACTACATCAACCACGTTTCTTAACGCTTCCGCTTAGCGATCTACAAGGGTATGTAGATGCAATCTCTCCTCTCGTAGATGTTCATCTCCTAGATCGATCTTGGTGAGCGTAGGAATTTTTTTGTTTCCCATGCAACGTTCTCCAACAGTGCATCATGAGCTAGGTCTTTGCGTAGATGACATCACGAGTAGAACACAAAGGAGTTTGTGGGCGTTGATATTCAGATTGCTTCCTTCCTTGGTCTTTTCTTCATTCAGCGGTATTGTGGGATGAAGCGGCCCGGACCAACTTTACATGTCCACGTACATGAGACCGGTTCCATCGACTGACATGCGACTTTGTTGCATAAGTTGGCTGGCGGGTGTCTGTCTCTCCCACCTTAGTTGAATCGGATTCGACGAAGGCGGTCCTTGTAGAAGGTTAAATAGCAACTTGCATATCTCCGTTGTGGTTTTGCGTAGGTAAGAATCGTTCTTGCTAGATACCCATAGCAGCCACGTAAAACATGCAACAACAAATTAGAGGACGTCTAACTTGTTTTTGCAAGGTATGTTGTGATATGATATGGCCAAAGACATGATGAAATATATTTGATGTATGAGATGATCATATTTTGTAATAGTTTATCGGCTTGCATGTCGATGAATACGGCAACCGGCAGGAGCCATAGGGTTGTCTTTAATTATTGTATGACCTGCGTGTCAATCATTAAGCGCTATGTAATGCTTTACTTTATCGCTAAACGGTAGCAATAGTAGTAGAAGCATGGTTGGCGTGACAACCCCGATGGCGACGCGATGATGGAGATCATGGTGTCATGCCGGTGACGATGGAAATCATGCCGGTGCTTTGGAGATGGAGATCAAAAGCACAAGTTCATGGCCATATCATGTCACTTATGATTTGCATGTGATGTTAATCTTTTTATGCATCTTATTTTGCTTAGGACGACGGTAGCATTATAAGGTGATCCCTCTCTAAAATTTCAAGATAAAATTGTGTTCTCCCCAAGTGTGCACCGTTGCGAAAGTTCGTCGTTTCGAAGCACCACGTGATGATCGGGTGTGATAGACTCTACGTTCACATACAATGGGTGCAAGCCAGTTTTGCACATGCGGAACACTTGGGTTAAACTTGACGAGCCTAGCATGTACATACATGGCCTCGGAACACAAGAGACCTAAAGGTCGAACATGAGTCATATAGTAGATATGATCAACATGGAGATGTTCACCATTGAAACCACCTCATCTCACGTGATGATCGGACTTCGATTGGTGAATTTGGATCATGTTACACTCGGACGACCGGAGGGATGTCGATTTGAGTGGGAGTTTTTAAGTAAACTAAACTCATTATCTTCAACAATAGTCTAAGTTGTCTTTGCAAATTTATGTTGTAGATCAATGGCTCGCGCAGTAGCTCCCCTGAATTTCAATGCGTTCCTAGAGAAAGCCAAGCTGAAAGATGATGGAAGTAACTTTGTAGACTGGGCCCGTAATCTGAGGATTATCCTCACGGCTGCCCAAAAGGCTTATGTCCTTGATGCACCGCTTGGTGAGCAACCCCCTCCAGCGTCTGTGGACGTTATGAACACCTGGCAGGCGCGTGTTGATGACTACTCAATAGTTCAGTGCGCCATGTTGTATGGCTTAGAACCGGGACTTCAAAGGCGTTTTGAACTTCATGGAGCATATGCGATGTTCCAGGAGTTGAAGTTTATTTTTGAGAAGAATGCCCGGATCGAGAAGTATGAGACCTCCGATAAATTCTATGCTTGCAAGATGGAGTAGAACGGGTCTGTCAGTGAACACATACTCAAAATGTCTGGGTATTACAACCGTCTGGCTGAGTTGGGAGTTGTGCTCCCGCCAGAGGCGATCACTGACAGAGTTCTTCAATCGCTACCACCTAGCTACAAGAGCTTTGTGTTGAACTATAACATGCAAGGGATGAACAAGTCAGTCGCCGAGCTGTTTGCGATGCTGAAAGTCGCTGAGTCAGACATCCAGAAGGAGCATCAAGTGTTGATGGTTAATAAAACCACTAGTTTCAAGAAGAATGGCAAGGGCAAGAAGGGAAACTCCAAGAAGAGTGGCAAAGTAGTTGCCCCTCCCGTGAAGAAACCCAAGGCTGGGCCCAAGCCGGAAACTGAGTGCTTCTATTGCAAGGGACTGGCCACTGGAAGCGGAATTGCCCCAAGTATCTGGCCGACAAGAAGGGGGCCAACGCCAAACAAGGTATATATGATATACATGTTATTGATGTGTACCTTACCAACTCTCGTTGTAGTGCCTGGGTATTTGATACCGGTGCGGTTGCTCACATTTGCAACTCAAAGCAGGAACTGCGGAATAGACGGAGGCTGGCGAAGGACGAAGTGACGATGCGCGTGGGAAATGGTTCCAAGGTTGATGTGATCGCCGTCGGCACGCTCGCTCTTCGATTACCATCAGGATTAGTGATGAACCTGAATATCTGTTATTTAGTGCCTGCGTTGAGCATGAACATTATATCTGGATCTTGTTTAATGCAAGACGGTTACTCATTTAAATCAAAGAATAATGGTTGTTCTATTTATATGGGTAATATCTTTTATGGTCATGCACCCATTGTGAGGGATTTATTCTTATTAAATCTCGATAGTGATGATACACATGTTCATAACATTGATGCCAAAAGATGTAGAGTTGATAATGATAGTACCACTTTCTTGTGGCACTGCCGCTTAGGTCATATTGGTGTAAAACGCATGAAGAAACTCCATGCTGATGGACTTTTGGAGCCACTTGATTTTGAATCACTTGACACATGCGAACCATGCCGCATGGGCAAGATGACTAAGACCCCGTTCTCCGGAACAATGGAACGGGCAAGTGACTTGTTGGAAATCATACATACGGATGTGTGCGGTCCGATGAGCATTGAGGCGCGCGGTGGATATCGTTATTTTCTCACCTTCACCGACGATTTGAGTAGATATGGGTATATTTACTTAATGAAACACAAGTCTGAAACGTTTGAAAAGTTCAAGCAATTTTAGAGTGAAGTTGAGAATCATCGTAACAAGAAGATCAAGTTCCTATGATCTGATCGAGGGGGAGAATATCTGAGTTATGAGTTTGGCAGTCACTTAAGACAATGTGGAATTGTTTCACAGTTGATGCCACCTGGAACACCACAGCGTAATGGTGTGTCCGAACGTCGTAATCGAACCTTATTAGATATGGTGCGTTCTATGATGTCTCTTGCCGATCTGCCACTATCATTTTGGGGTTATGCGTTAGAGACAGCTGCATTCACTTTAAATAGGGCACCATCTAAGTCCGTTGAGACGACACTGTATGAACTGTGGTTTGGCAAGAAACCAAAGTTGTCGTTTCTTAAAGTTTGGGGATGCGATGCTTATGTCAAAAGGCTTCAGCCAGAAAAGCTTGAACCCAAAGCGGACAAATGCATCTTCATAGGATACCCAAAAGAGACGGTTGGGTATACCTTCTATCTCAGATCCGAAGGCAAAGTGTTTGTCGCTAAGAATGGGTCCTTTCTCGAGAAAGAGTTTCTCTCGAAAGAATTGAGTGGGAGGAAGATAGAACTTGATGAGGTTGTTGAACCTTTACTTCAACTAGAGAGTAGCACTGCGCAGAAAGATGTTTCGATGGAACCTACGTCAGTTGAAGAGGAAGCTGATGATGGTGATCATGAAGCTTCGGATCAAGTTGCTATCGAACCTCGTAGGTCAACAAGGATACGTACTGCTCCTGAGTGGTACGGTAACCCTGTCTTGAATGTCATGTTGTTGGACAACGATGAACCTACGAGCTATGGAGAAGCGATGGTGGGCCCAGATTCCGACAAATGGTTAGAGACCATGAAATCCGAGATGGGATCCATGTATGAAAACAAAGTATGGACTTTGGAAGTATTACCTGAAGGGCGAAAGGCCATTCAGAATAAATGGATCTTCAAGAAGAAGACAGACGCAGACGGTAATGTCACCGTCTATAAAGCTCGACTTGTGGCAAAGGGGTTTTCACAAGTTCAAGGAGTTGACTACGATGAGACTTTCTCACCCGTAGCGATGCTTAAGTCCGTCAGAATCATGTTAGCAATAGCTACATTTTTCGATTATGAAATTTGGCAGATAGATGTCAAAACAGCGTTCCTTAACGGTTTTCTTAAGGAAGAGTTGTATATGATGCAACCAGAAGGTTTTGTCGATCCAGAGAATGCTGACAAAGTTTGCAAACTCCAGCGATCCATTTATGGACTGGTGCAAGCGTCTCGGAGTTGGAATCTTCGCTTTGATGAGGTGATCAAAGCGTTTGGGTTTATACAAGTTTACGGAGAAGCTTGTATTTACAAGAAAGTGAGTGGGAGCTCTATAGCGTTTCTAATATTATATGTGGATGACATATTACTGATTGGAAACAATATAGAACTTTTGGAAAGCGTGAAGGAATATTTGAACAAGAGTTTTTCAATGAAGGACCTAGGAGAAGCTGCTTTCATATTAGGCATCAAGATCTATAGAGATAGATCGAGACGCTTAATAGGACTTTCACAGAGCACATACCTTGATAAAGTTTTGAAGAAGTTCAAAATGGATCAGTCCAAGAAGGGGTTCTTGCCTGTTTTGCAAGGTGTGATGTTGAGTAAGACTCAATGCCCAGTGACTACAGAGGATAGAGAAAAGATGAGTGTCATCCCCTATGCTTCTGCCATAGGCTCTATCATGTATGCGATGCTGTGCACAAGACCAGATGTCAGCCTTGCCATAAGTATGGCCGGAAGGTTTCAAAGTGATCCAGGAGTGGAACACTGGACAGCGGTCAAGAATATCCTTAAGTACCTGAAAAGGACTAAGGAAATGTTTCTCGTTTAAGGAGGTGATCAAGAGCTCGTCGTAAAGGGTTACGTCGATGCAAGCTTCGACACTGATCCGGATGACTCTAAGTCTCAAACCGGACACGTATATATTCTAAATGGGGGAGCGGTAAGCTGGTGCAGTTCCAAGCAAAGCGTGGTAGCTGATTCTACATGCAAAGCGGAGTACATAGCTGCCTCGGAGGCGGCAAAGGAAGGTGTCTGGATGAAGCAGTTAATGACAGATCTTGGAGTTGTGCCCAGTGCACTGGACCCGATGACTCTGTTCTGTGACAACACTGGTGCCATTGCTCTAGCCAAGGAACCAAGGTTTCACAAGAGGACCAGACACATAAAGCGACGCTTCAATTCCATCCGCGATGCGATCAAGGAGGAGGACATAAACATTTGCAAAGTGCACACGGATCTGAATGTTGTAGATCCGTTGACTAAACCTCTTCCACGGGCAAAACATGATCAACACCAGAACTCTATGGGTGTTAGATTCATAACCATGTAATGCTAGATTATTGACTCTAGTGCAAGTGGGAGACTGTTGGAAATATGCCCTAGAGGCAATAATAAAATGGTTATTATTATATTTCCTTGTTCATGATAATCGTTTATTATCCATGCTATAATTGTATTGGTGGGAAACACAAATACATGTGTGGATACGTAGACAACAACATGTCCCTAGTGAGCCTCTACCGGACTAGCTCGTTGATCAAAGATGGCCATGGTTTCCTGGTCATAGACATGAGTTGTCATTTGATAACGGGATCATATCATTAGGAGAATAATGTGATGGACAAGACCCAAACTATGAACGTAGCATATGATCGTGTCAAGTTTATTGCTATCGTTTTTGCATGTCAAGTATCTGTTCCTATGACCATGAGATCATGCAACTCACTGACACCGGAGGAGTACCTTGTGTGTATCAAACGTCGCAACGTAACTGGGTGACTATAAAGATGCTCTACAGGTATCTCCGAGGGTGTCTGTTGAGTTGGCATGGATCAAGACTGGGAATTTGTCACTCCGTATGACGGAAAGGTATCTCAGGGGCCACTCGGTAATACAACATCACAATAAGCTTGCAAGCAATGTGACTAAAGAGTTAGCCACGGGATCTTGTATTACGGTACGAGTAAAGAGACTTGCCGGTAACAAGATTGAACTAGATATGGAGATACCGACGATCGAATCTCGGGCAAGTAACATACCGATGGACAAAGGGAATTGTATACGGGATTAACTGAATCCTTGACATCGTTGTTCAACCGATAAAGATCTTCGTGGAATATGTAGGAACCAATATGGGCATCCAGGTTCCGCTATTGGTTATTGACCGAAGAGGTGTCTCGGTCATGTCTACATGATTCTCGAACCCGTAGGGTCGCACGCTTAACGTTCGGTAACGCTAGGGTAGTTTTGGGATATTAATAAGTGGAAAGTCCGAAGGTTGTTCGGAGTCCCGGATGGGATCCGGGATATCACGAGGAGCTCCGGAATGGTCCGGAGGTAAAGATTTATATATGGAAAGTTGTTTTTCGGGATTCCGGAAAAGTTCGGTTTTTTCCGGTATTGTACCGGGAAGCTTCTAGAATGTTCCGGAGGGTTCCATGGTGGGGCCCACTTGTCCAGAACGTCCCACATGGACCAAGGGGTGGCGCACCAGCCCTACATGGGCCAGGCGCCCAGCCCCACTTGGCCCATGCACATGGGATAAGAGGATAAGATCGAATCCCTTGAAAATAGGGAGAGACTTGGAGGCCAAGAACTATTCACGTTACTGTTCACGTGAATAGTACTCCCCTCCTCCAAGTTTTCTCCTCTATATAAAGGGTGGGAGGCACAAGGGGGCTGAAGAATCCACAACCCTAGCCTCCTCTCCCTCCTGCTGCTCCATCTCCTCCTCCGGTTTGCGCTTGGCGAAGCCCTGCCGGAGTTTCGCTGCCGCCACCACCACCATGCCGTCATGCTGGTTCAGATCCCATCTACCTCTCCACCCTCCCTTGCTGGATCAAGAAGGCGGAGACGTCACCGAGCCGTACGTGTGCTAAACTCAGAGGTGCCGCTCGTGCGGTGCTCGGATCGGATTGGATCACGAAGACGTTCAACTACATCAACCACGTTTCTTAACGCTTCCGCTTTGCGATCTACAAGGGTATGTAGATGCAATCTCTCCTCTCGTAGATGTTCATCTCTTAGATCGATCTTGGTGAGCGTAGGAATTTTTTTGTTTCCCATGCAACGTTCTCCAACACAATCATGTAGGCATTTTGTTTCAATTGTTTCATAACATTTGCATTGAAATGATCTTGCTTAATAATATAATTGTCAAATTCATACAAGCATTGACTAGGAGGTTTGTTATAAGGAATATCACTTTCATCAAACTCTATAAGAGAATTTACCTCTACTACCTGTGGCGGTGTGTCAAGACCATGTATTTCTTTAATAGGTGGTAAATTCTTAACATCTTCAGCTTTAATACCTTTTTCCTTCATACACTTCTTTGCTTCTTGCATATCTTCAGGTCTGAGATATAAAATACCCCTCTTCTTCGGAGTGGGTTTAGGCGGTGGTTCAGGAAGTGTCCAATCATTATCATTCTTCAATATATTATTCAATAATTCCTCAGCTTGTTCAATAGTCCGTTCCCTGAAAATACAACTCGCACAACTATCTAGGTAGTCCCTAGAAGCATCGGTTAGTCCATTATAGAAGATATCAAGTATTTCATTTTTCTTAAGAGGATGATCAGGTAAAGCATTAAGTAATTGGAGAAGCCTCCCCCAAGCTTGAGGGAGATTCTCTTCTTCAATTTGCACAAAGTTAAATATTTCCTGTAAGGAAAGCTTGTTTCTTATGAGCAGGAATTTTTTTCTTCAGAGAAGTAATAAATCATATCCTGGGGACTACGCACACATCCAGGAGCAAGAGTATTATACCATTCTTTAGCATCACCCTTTAATGAGAAAAGAAACAACTTAAGAATATAGTAATAGCGAATTTTTTCCTCATGAGCAAATAGGGTGGCTATATCATTTAATTTAGTAAGATGTGCCACAACGGTTTCAGTTTCATAACCATGGAAAGGATCAGATTCAACCAAAGTAATTAACTCAGGATCGACAGAGAATCCATAATCCTTATCAGTAACAAATATGGGAGAGGTAGCAAACTTAGGATCATATTTCATTCTCTCTCTCATAGATTTTTCTTTCATATCAGCAAGCGACTTTATAACTTCATGTCTATCATTACAAGCAAGAATGGCTCTCGCCGTCTCCCTATCAAAGCAATGTTCATCAGGTGTTTCAACTCTAGTAGGGGAGCTAGGCATAATAGAAGAATCATAATTCTCAAGAGTTTTAACATTTTCAATTTCTTTAGCTTTAGCAATTTGTTCAGTAAGAAATTCACCAAGTGGCACAGCATTATCGAGCATAGTACTAGCATCATCATGAGTATCATTCATAGCGGAAGTGGTATCATCAATAACTTGCGACATATCAGAATTAATAGCATGTGGTGGTGTTGCAAGTTTACTCAAAACAGAAGGTGAATCAAGTGTAGAGCTAGATGGCAGTTCCTTACCTCCCCTCGTCTTAGAGGGAACGATCTTGGTCTTAGCGTCCTTCAGATTCTACATAGTGATCAACAGATATAAATCTCAAGTGACTCAGCAAATAAAGCTATGCTCCCCGGTAACGGCGCCAGAAAAAGGTCTTGATAACCCACAAGTATAGGGGATCGCAACAGTTTTCGAGGGTAGAGTATTCAACCCAAATTTATTGATTCGACACAAGGGGAGCCAAACAATATTTGCAAGTATTAGCAGTTGAGTTATCAATTCAACAACACCTGGAAACTAAATATCTGTAGCAGAGTAATCAGTAGCACAGTAGTATGATAGTTTGATAGCAGTAGCAATAATAGTAACAGTAGCAGTAACGGTAGCAGCAGTAGTTTTGTAGCAATTGTGACAGTAGTAACTTAGCAAAGAACAATATGTGAAAAACTCGTAGGCATTGGATCGGTGATTATGTTGGATAACATTCATCATGTGACAATCATAACCTAGGGCGACACAGAACTAGCTCCAATTCCTCAATGTAATGTAGGCATGTATTCCGTATATAGTCATACATGCTTGCGATAAGAACTTGCATGACATCTTTTGTCCTACCCTCCCGTGGCTGCAGGGTCCATAAGGAAATTAAGGGATATTAAGGCCTCCTTTTAATAGAGAACCGGAACAAAGCATTATCACATAGTGAATACATGAACTCCTCAAACTATGGCAATCACCGGAAAGAATCCCAATTATTGTCACCTTGGGGTATGCGGATCATAACACATAGCAGGTGCGTATAACTTGCAAGATCGGATCAAAAACAAAATATATTCATGAAAACATAAAGGGTTCAGATCTGGAATCATGGCACTCGGGCCCTAGTGACAAGCATTAAGCATAGCAAAGTCATAGCAACATCAATCTCAGAACATAGTGGATACTAGGGATCGAGCCCTAAGAAAACTAACTCGATTACATGATAAATCTCATCCAACCCATCACCGTCCAACAAGCCTATGAAGGAATTACTCACTCCTGGCGATGAGCATCATGAAATTTGTGATGAAGGTGTTGGAAATATGCCCTAGAGGCAATAATAAATTGGTTATTATTATATTTCCTTGTTCATGATAATCGTTTATTATCCATGCTATAATTGTATTGATTGGAAACTCAAATACATGTGTGGGTAAATAGACAACACTCTGTCCCTAGTAAGCCTCTAGTTGACTAGCTTGTTGATCAAAAGATGGTTAAGGTTTCCTAGCCATTGACATGAGATGTCATTTGATAACGGGATCACATCATTAGGAGAATGATGTGATGGACAAGACCCAAACTATAAACGTAGCATATGATCGTGTCAGTTTATTGCTATTGTTTTCTGCATGTCAAGTATCTGTTCCTATGACCATGAGATCATGCAACTCCCTGACATCGGAGGAGTACCTTGTGTGTATCAAACGTCGCAACGTAACTGGGTGACTATAAAGGTGCTCTACAGGTATCTCCGAGGGTGTCTGTTGGGTTGGCATGGATCAAGACTGGGATTTGTTACTCCGTGTGACGGAGAGGTATCTCAGGGCCCACTCGGTAATACAACATCACAATGAGCCTTGCAAGCAATGTGACTAAAGTGTTAGCCACGAGATCTTGTATTACGGAACGAGTAAAGAGACTTGCCGGTAACGAGATTGAACTAGGTATAGAGATACCGACGATCGAATCTCGGGCAAGTAACATACCGAAGAACAAAGGGAACAGTATACGGGATTAACTGAATCCTTGACATAGAGGTTCGACCGATAAAGATCTTCGTAGAATATGTAGGAGCCAATATGGGCATCCAGGTCCCGCTATTGGTTATTGATCGTAGAGGTGTCTCGGTCATGTCTACATAGTTCTCGAACCCGCAGGGTCTACACACTTAATGTTTGGTGACGATTAGTATAGTTGAGTTATTTTGTTGGTGACCGAAGGTTGTTCGGAGTCTCGGATAAGATCCCGGACATGACGAGGATCTCCGGAAGAGTCCGGAGGTAAAGATTAATATATGTGATAATAGTGTTTTGATCTCCGGAAAGGTTCCGGAATTCACCGGAAGGGGTTCCGGGTGTTTACCGAAGTGTTCGGGTGCAGCAACACTTTATATGAGCCAAAGGGGTAAAGCCCATGAGGTATTGGAAAGTGCAAAAGGAAGTTCTGCTACTGCCTTAAGCGGTACTACCGCTGGTAAAGGCGGTACTACCGCGTAAGCGGTACTACCGCTTGTTGGAAGCGGTACTACCGCCCAAGCGGTACTACCGCTTGTGTGAAGCGGTACTACCGCTCAAGCGGTACTACCGCTCGTGAGCGGTACTACCGCTTGTGCGCGGTACTGCAGGGATCCGAGTTGGACTCTTTCCCTGCGGGCCAAACCGACCTTGTGCGGGCAAAACCGACCTGGAGGAGGCTTTTACTCCAAGTTTAGACCCCAAGGCTCAACATATAAGTAGAGGGGCAGGGCTAGCACACGGGACACATTAAGATTTGCCAAGCCGTGTGTCGGCAACCCTAACCCTCTAGTTCTCCCGTCATAATCTCCGTAGTGCTTGGCGAAGCCCTACAGAGATTGTTCCTCACCAACATCACCACGCCGTCGTGCTGCCGGAACTCATCTACTACTTCACCATCGCTCGCTGGATCGAGGAGGTGAAGGCGTCATCAAGCCGTACGTGTGTTGAACGCGGAGGTGCCGTCCGTTCGGCACTAGTTCGTGATCGGATCGAGGGACGACTTGCGATTTGGATCGCGGAGACGTTCGACTACATCAACCGCGTTTTCTTAACGCTTCCGCTTAGCGATCTACAAGGGTATGTAGATTCACTCTCCCTCTCGTAGATGCTCATCACCATGGATAGATCTTGTGTGTGCGTAGGAAATTTTTTGTTTCCCATGCAACGTTCCCCAACAATGGTATCAGAGCCAGGTTTATGCGTAGATGAGATCTCGAGTAGAACACAAATGAGTTGTGGGCGTGGGTGTATACATGGCCTCGGAACACAAGAGACCGAAAGGTCGAACATGAGTCATATAGTAGATATGATCAACATGAAGATGTTCACCATTGAAACCACCTCAACTCACGTGATGATCGGACTTGAGTTGGTTGATTTGGATCATGTGACACTCGAATGACCGGAGGGATGTCAATTTGAGTGGGAGTTTTTAAGTAATATGATTAACTAAACTCATTATCATGAACAATAGTCTAAGTTGTCTTTGCTATATTTATGTTGTAGATCATGGCTCGCGCAGTAGCACCCCTGAATTTTAATGCGTTCCTAGAGAAAGCTAAGTTGAAAGATGATGGAAGTAACTTTGTGGACTGGGCCTGTAATCTAAGGATTATCCTTACGGCTTTCCAGAAGGCTTATGTCCTTGATGCACCGCTTGGTGATCCACCCGCTCCAGTTGAGTCTCTAGACGTTGTGAACGCCTGGCAGGCTCGTTCTGAAGATTACTCAATAGTTCAATGTGCAATATTGTATGGCTTAGAACCGGGACTTCAAAGACGTTTTGGACGTCATGGAGCATATGAGATGTTCCAGGAGTTGAAGTTTATCTTTCAGAAGAATGCCCGGATCGAGAGATATGAGATCTCCGATAAGTTCTATGCTTGCAAGATGGAGGAGAACGGGTCTATCAGTGATCACGTACTCAGAATGTCTGGGTACTCCACCCGTCTGGCAGAATTGGGGATGCCCCTTCCACCAGAGGCTATCACTGACAGAGTTCTTCAATCATTGCCACCTAGCTACAAGAGCTTCGTGTTGAACTATAACATGCACGGGATGAACAAGTCAGTCGCCGAGCTGTTTGCGATGCTGAAAGCCGCTGAGTCTGAAATTCAGAAGGAGCATCAAGTGTTGATGGTCAATAAAACCACCAGTTTCAAGAAAAATGGCAAGGGTAAGAAGGGTAACTCCAAGAGTAGCAAAGCAGTTGCTCCTCCCGTGAAGAAACCCAAGGCTGGACCCAAACTAGAAACTGTGTGCTTTCATTGCAAGGGAACTGGACACTGGAAGCGGAATTGCCCCAAGTATTTGGCTGACAAGAAGGCGGCCAACAACAAACAAGGTATATATGATATACATGTTATTGATGTGTACCTTACCAACTCTCGTTGTAGTGCCTGGGTATTTGATACCGGTGCGGTTGCTCACATTTGCAACTCAAAACAGGAACTGCGGAATAGACGGAGGCTGGCAAAGGACGAAGTGACGATGCGCGTGGGAAATGGTTCCAAGGTTGATGTGATCGCCGTCGGCACGCTCGCTCTTCGATTACCATCGGGATTAGTGATGAACCTGAATAATTGTTATTTAGTGCCTGCGTTAAGCATGAACATTATATCTGGATCTTGTTTATTGCGAGACGGTTACTCATTTAAATCAGAGAATAATGGTTGTTCTACTTATATGAGTAATATCTTTTATGGTCATGCACCCAATGTGAGGGGTTTATTCTTATTGAATCTCGATAGTAATGATACACATGTTCATAACATTGATGCCAAAAGATGTAGAATCGATAATGATAATACCACTTTCTTGTGGCACTGCCGTTTAGGTCATATTGGCGTAAAACGCATGAGGAAGCTCCATGCTGATGGACTTTTGGAGTCACTTGATTTTGAATCACTTGACACATGCGAGCCATGCCTCATGGGCAAGATGACTAAAACGCCGTTCTCTGGAATAATGGAACGGGCAAGTGACTTATTGGAAATCATACATACTGATGTGTGCGGTCCAATGAGCATTGAGGCGCGTGGTGGTTATCATTACTTTCTCACCTTCACTGATTACTTAAGTAGATATGGGTATATTTACTTAATGAAACACAAGTCTGAAACATTTGAAAAGTTCAAAAAATTTCAGAGTGAAGTTGAGAATCATCGTAACAAGAAGATTAAATTCCTACGATCTGATCGAGGAGGAGAATATCTGAGTTATGAGTTTGGCAGTCACTTAAGACAGTGTGGAATTGTTTCACAATTGACACCGCCTGGAACACCACAGCGTAATGGTGTGTCCGAACATCGTAATCGAACCTTATTGGATATGGTGCGATCTATGATGTCTCTTGCCAATTTGCCACTATCGTTTTGGGGTTATGCATTAGAGACAGCTGCATTCACTTTAAATAGGGCACCATCGAAATCCGTTGAGACGACGCCATATGAACTTTGGTTTGGCAAGAAGCCAAAGCTGTCGTTTCTTAAAGTTTGGGGATGTGATGCTTATGTCAAAAAGCTTCAGCCTGAAAAGCTGGAACCCAAAGCGGAAAAATGCATCTTCATAGGATACCCAAAAGAGACAGTTGGGTATACCTTCTACCTCAGATCCGAAGGCAAAGTGTTTGTCGCTAAAAACGGAACATTTCTTGAGAAAGAGTTTCTCTCGAAAGAATTGAGTGGGAGGAAGATAGAACTTGATGAGGTTGTTGAACCTTTACTTGAACCTGAAAGTAGCGCAGCGCAGAAAGATGTTTCTGTAGAGCCTACATCAGCTGAAGAGGAAGTTAATGATGATGATCATGAAGCTTTGGATCAAGTTACTATCGAACCTCGTAGGTCGACAAGGATGCGTACTGCTCCTAAGTGGTACGGCAACCCTGTCTTAGAGGTCATGTTGTTGGACAACGATGAACCTACGAGCTATGGAGAAGCGATGATGGGCCCGGATTCCGAGAAGTGGTTAGAGGCCATGAAATCCGAGATGGGATCCATGTATGAAAACAAAGTGTGGACTTTGGAAGTATTACCTGAAGGGCGTAAGGCCATTCAGAACAAATGGATCTTTAAGAGGAAGACGGACGCGGACGGTCATGTCACCGTCTATAAAGCTCGACTTGTGGCAAAGGGTTTTTCACAAGTTCAAGGAGTTGACTACGATGAGACCTTCTCACCCGTAGCGATGCTTAAGTCCGTCAGAATCATGTTAGCAATAGCTGCCTTTTTCAATTATGAAATTTGGCAGATGGATGTCAAAACAGCGTTCCTTAACGGTTTCCTTAAGGAAGAGTTGTATATGATGCAACCAGAAGGTTTTGTCGATCCAAAGAATGCTGACAAAGTTTGCAAACTCCAGCGATCCATTTATGGACTGGTGCAAGCATCTCGGAGTTGGAATCTTCGCTTTGATGAGGTGATCAAAGCGTTCGAGTTTATACAAGTTTACGGAGAAGCTTGTATTTACAAGAAAGTGAGTGGGAGCTCTATAGCGTTTCTAATATTATATGTGGATGACATATTACTGATTGGAAACAATATAGAAATGTTGGAAAGCGTGAAGGAATATTTGAACAAGAGTTTTTCAATGAAGGACCTAGGAGAAGCTACTTTCATATTAGGCATCAAGATCTATAGAGATAGATCAAGACGTTTAATAGGACTTTCACAAAGCACATACCTTGATAAGATTTTGAAGAAGTTCAAAATGGATCAGTCCAAGAAGGGGTTCTTGCCTGTTTTGCAAGGTGTGAAGTTGAGTAAGACTCAATGCCCAGTGACTGCAGGAGATAGAGAAAAGATGAGTGTCATCCCCTATGCTTCAGCCATAGGCTCTATCATGTATGCAATGCTGTGCACAAGACCCGATGTCAGCCTTGCCATAAGTATGGTCGGAAGGTTTCAAAGTGATCCAGGAATGGAACACTGGACGGCGGTCAAGAATATCTTGAAGTACCTGAAAAGGACTAAGGACATGTTTCTCGTTTATGGAGGTGATCAAGAGCTCGTCGTAAAGGGTTACGTCGATGCAAGCTTTGACACTGATCCGGATGACTCTAAGTCGCAAACCGGATACGTATTTATTCTTAATGGGGGTGCGGTTAGCTGGTGCAGTTCCAAGCAAAGCATGGTAGCTGATTCTACATGCGAAGCGGAGTACATCGCTGCCTCGGAGGCGGCGAAGGAAGGTGTCTGGATGAAGGAATTCATGACAGATCTTGGAGTAGTGCCTAGTGCGCTTAACCCAATGACTCTGTTTTGTGATAATACTCGTGCCATTGCTCTAGCCAAGGAACCAAGATTTCACAAGAGGACCAGACACATAAAGCGACGTTTCAATTCCATCCGCGATTACATCAAGGAGGACGACATAAATATTTGCAAAGTACACACGGATCTGAATGTTGCAGATCCGATGACTAAACCTCTTCCAAGAGCTAAACATGAACAACACCAGAACTGCATGGGTGTTCGATTCATTACAATGTAAATCACATAGTGATGTGAACTAGATTATTGACTCTAGTGCAAGTGGGAGACTGTTGGAAATATGCCCTAGAGGCAATAATAAATTGGTTATTATTATATTTCCTTGTTCATGATAATCGTTTATTATCCATGCTATAATTGTATTGATTGGAAACTCAAATACATGTGTGGGTAAATAGACAACACTGTGTCCCTAGTAAGCCTCTAGTTGACTAGCTTGTTGATCAAAAGATGGTTAAGGTTTCCTAGCCATTGACATGAGATGTCATTTGATAACGGGATCACATCATTAGGAGAATGATGTGATGGACAAGACCCAAACTATAAACGTAGCATATGATCGTGTCAGTTTATTGCTATTGTTTTCTGCATGTCAAGTATCTGTTCCTATGACCATGAGATCATGCAACTCCCTGACATCGGATGAGTACCTTGTGTGTATCAAACGTCGCAACGTAACTGGGTGACTATAAAGGTGCTCTACAGGTATCTCCGAGGGTGTCTGTTGGGTTGGCATGGATCAAGACTGGGATTTGTTACTCCGTGTGACGGAGAGGTATCTCAGGGCCCACTCGGTAATACAACATCACAATGAGCCTTGCAAGCAATGTGACTAAAGTGTTAGCCACGAGATCTTGTATTACGGAACGAGTAAAGAGACTTGCCGGTAACGAGATTGAACTAGGTATAGAGATACCGACGATCGAATCTCGGGCAAGTAACATACCGAAGAACAAAGGGAACAGTATACGGGATTAACTGAATCCTTGACATAGAGGTTCGACCGATAAAGATCTTCGTAGAATATGTAGGAGCCAATATGGGCATCTAGGTCCCGCTATTGGTTATTGATCGTAGAGGTGTCTCGGTCATGTCTACATAGTTCTCGAACCCGCAGGGTCTACACACTTAACGTTTGGTGATGATTAGTATAGTTGAGTTATTTTGTTGGTGACCGAAGGTTGTTCGGAGTCTCGGATAAGATCCCGGACATGACGAGGATCTCCGGAAGAGTCCGGAGGTAAAGATTAATATATGTGATAATAGTGTTTTGATCTCCGGAAAGGTTCCGGAATTCACCGGAAGGGGTTCCGGGTGTTTACCGAAGTGTTCGGGTGCAGCAACACTTTATATGAGCCAAAGGGGTAAAGCCCATGAGGTATTGGAAAGTGCAAAAGGAAGTTTTGCTACTGCCTTAAGCGGTACTACCGCTGGTAAAGGCAGTACTACCGCGTAAGCGGTACTACCGCTTGTTGGAAGCGGTACTACCGCCCAAGCGGTACTACCGCTTGTGTGAAGCGGTACTACCGCTCAAGCGGTACTACCGCTCGTGAGCGGTACTACCGCTTGTGCGCGGTACTGGAGGGATCCGAGTTGGACTCTTTCCCTGCGGGCCAAACCGACCTTGTGCGGGCAAAACCGACCTGGAGGAGGCTTTTACTCCAAGTTTAGACCCCAAGGCTCAACATATAAATAGAGGGGCAGGGCTAGCACACGGGACACATTAAGATTTCCCAAGCCGTGTGTCGGCAACCCTAACCCTCTAGTTCTCCCGTCATAATCTCCGTAGTGCTTGGCGAAGCCCTGCAGAGATTGTTCCTCACCAACATCACCACGCCGTCGTGCTGCCGGAACTCATCTACTACTTCACCATCGCTCGCTGGATCGAGGAGGTGAAGGCGTCATCAAGCCGTATGTGTGTTGAACGCGGAGGTGCCGTCCGTTTGGCACTAGTTCGTGATCGGATCGAGGGACGACTTGCGATTTGGATCGCGGAGACGTTCGACTACATCAACCGCGTTTTCTTAACGCTTCCGCTTAGCGATCTACAAGGGTATGTAGATTCACTCTCCCTCTCGTAGATGCTCATCACCATGGATAGATCTTGTGTGTGCGTAGGAAATTTTTTGTTTCCCATGCAACGTTCCCCAACAGAAGGATGGTTGATGATGACGATGTCAGAAGATCCCCCTCTCCGGAGCCCCAAACGGACTCCAGATCTGGCCTCCCGATGAAGAACAGGAGGTGGCGGCGGCTCCATATCGTGAAACGCAATAAAAATTCCTCTCTTATTTTTTTCTCTGGAATTATGAATTTATAGCGTTGGAATTAGGTCAGACGGAGCCACGTGGGCCCACAAGGTACCAGGGCGCACCAGGGGTGTGGCGCGCCCTGGTGCCTCGTGGGCACTGGGTGGCCCCCCTCCAATGGGTCTTGGTTCCAGTATTTTTATTTATTCCATAAAAAATCTCCAAAAATTTTCATCCAATTCCAAGAACTTTTATTTCTGCACAACAAACAACACCATGGCAATTCTGCTGAAAACAGCGTCAGTCCGGGTTAGTTTCATTCAAATCATGCAAATTAGGGGCCAAAACAAGAGCAAAAGTGTTTGGAAAAGTAGATACGACGGAGACGTATCAGATCCCGATGACCTCTTTGAAGGGGCCGATGACAATTATATGCCAGAATCCGAGGAGGACGTGAGCCTCGGCACCGAGGACTTCATAGTCCTCGAAGACCCTGCTGAGCAAGAACGCTTTCGGCGGCGCCTAGTTGCTACCGCCCGAAGCATGAAACGCAAGCAGCAGCTGCTGCAGGCTAATGAGGATGCACTAAAGGACAAGTGGGTCGAAATACTTTCGGCCGATCAAGACATCGAAGAACGGCGCCGCAGTGCGCCTAAATCTTATCCACGCAGGCATTTACTGCCTGAATTTGACGATGAATTAACCATTGAGGCACCTGATCGCCCCCCTCGAGGACGCGACAGGCCCACGCGGGAGGATTTCCATACCCAACCAGCCCCACACCGTCATGGCAAGGACCCTGTGGATTATCTAGACCCTCAAGACGTTCGACGTCGGATAGAGGCAAACCGGGCGCCACCCCGATCCATTTATGGATCAAGAGGACGCGCTCCGGCCGGGCCTAACGGCTACGACGCCTGGTTGGACAGGAACGGCCGCGCCCGAGATCAAACTTATACTCGGCTTCCTCCCGACATCCGACATGATACCGCTCAGTTCCGAGGACCAGCCCATCTGATCTGTTTTACAGATAGGGTAATGGAACACCAGTTCCCCGATGGGTTCAAACCCATCAACATAGAATCTTACGATGGCACCACGGACCCAGCTGTATGGATTGAAGATTTTCTTCTCCATATACACATGGCCAATGGAGATGACCTCCACGCCATCAAGTACTTGCCGCTCAAGCTAAAGGGGCCGGCGAGGCATTGGCTGAATAGCCTGCCGCCCCACTCCATTGGAAGATGGGAGGCTCTTGAAGACGCCTTTAGGGCAAATTTCCAAGGAACCTACGTCCGACCTCCGGATGCCGATGACCTCAGCCGTGTCACTCAGCAGCCTGGCGAATCGGCTCAGAAATTCTGGAACTGGTTTCTTACTAAAAAGAACCAGATCATAGACTGCTCAGACGCCGAGGCCATCGCTGCATTAAAAAACAACATCCGAGATGAGTGGCTCGCCCGCCAGCTCGGCCAGGACAAACCGAGGACCATGGCAGCCCTAACCTCACTCATGACCCGCTTTTGCGTAGGAGAGGACAGTTGGCTGGCCCGCAACACTCGTGATGGTGAGGCGGGGACCTCGGAGACTCGCGACGCCAACGGCAAGCCTAAGCGCAACAAAAATAAGCGCAGGCATAGAAATGGCGGAAGCGACACAGAAGATGCAGCAGTCAATGCAGGCTTCACCGGACCTCGATCCGGACAAAAAAGAAAGCCCTTTAAAGGGAACAAGGATGGACCGAGCTAGCTCGACAAGATCCTGGATTGACCGTGCCAAATTCATGGCACTCCAGACAAACCAGCAACCCACACCAACAGGAATTGCTGGGTCTTTAAGCAGGCTGGCAAGGTAGCGACAGAGGGTCAAAGTAAAACCCAAAATCGCAGCGAAGACGAGGATGAACCTCGGCGGCCAAACAATGGAGGCCAAAAGAAGTTTCCTAATGAGGTAACAGAGGTAAACATGATATACGTCACCCACATCCCTAAAAGGGAGAGGAAGCGCGTACTTCGGGACATCTACGCGTTAGAGCCTGTGGCCCCGAAGTACAATCCGTGGTCGGCTTACCCGATCACATTCAACAAACACGACCATCCGACAAGCATCAGGCATGGCGGATCGGCCGCACTCGTCCTGGACCCGATCGTCGACGGTTTTCATCTGACGCGCGTCCTTATGGACGGAGGGAGCAGCCTCAACTTGATCTATGAGGACACGGTAAGGAAGATGGGGATTGACTCATCTCGGATTAAGCCTAGTAGCACCACCTTTAAAGGTGTAATACCAGGGGTCGAGAGTCGCTGCACCGGAACCGTGTCCCTGGAGTTAGTATTCGGATCACCTGAGAACTTCAGGAGCGAGGAGTTAATCTTCGACATCGTACCTTTTCGCAGCGGATACCATGCGCTCCTAGGGCGCACCGCATTCACCCGCTTCAATGCAGTCCCGCATTACGCTTATCTCAAGCTCAAAATGCCGGGACCTAACGGTGTTATCATAGTCAATGGTAACACCGAACACTCTCTCTGGACGGAGGAGCATACCGCGGCTTCACAGCCAAGGTGCAAGCATCCGAGGAGGCAACCCGTGGCGGTAAATGCACCCCTAGCTCTTCAAAGTGTACGCGGGCTACTCCAGTTAACCTCGGACATGCACCTCCCCACCCTAAATAGGGGTATGGGCTCCTCGCGCGCTTCCCTCGGGAGGGGCACTACGTCCCCAGGGTGCACAACTTCACACTGAAAATTCCCTAGGTCGCCTAGGAGCCAAAACAATGGAAACGTCAGATCGGCTAGACCGAGAAGCGACGAAACCTCGGGCTTCCACGTCGGCAGGGTTCTGTCAAAGAGCTAGCCAACACTAGCATGCCCATGTGGCTCTAACCACACAACTAACAGCTGCAGACCTCTTCAAAGGGCTCGACCAACGAACACATCAAGCGCATACCTGGCCGAAGTTGCATGCTACCAATATCAACCCCCGCTATCAACGAGGACGAGCTGGTCAACAACATGGAGACACAGACGTGCGGCAGGAAGCGGCCCAGGCTCATAGACCCGATGACAAGATCCGCCCTGTTTTTCTTTTAGTTTCTCCTTCATTATCTTTACTCGCATTGTATCTTGTTTAGTTCCTCTCATCAAAAGTTCGGCATGTAAAGCTTGGCTACATGAAATAAAGAAATCGTGCCCATAAAGGTCTTTAAACGTATTTTCTTACAAGCACTGCCCACGAACTATGAGAACATCTCTAAGATACAATTGCTAAAGGGCCTCGATTTTACACCCTGAAACACAAGTCCGAAGTACTCGGCGTCTCGGATGTTGCATTATATGCATCAGTTTCGAACCTAGATTTTGGTCAATAGTTGGGTTGCCTGGCTCCTATGTGTACCCCTTACATTCCCGACAAATTCGGCTAAGGGGGTAACGGGAGAACCACTGCGATAGTGCCGCTAGTTTAACTGGCAGAGCGCCTCAGTGGAGAAAGCCGAAAACTGACTATCTAGGTAAGCGAAAACTGGTCGGCCATCCGAAGACCGCGTCAAGCGACGTGGCGTTAGAGATCACCCGTGTTAAACAAAGGGCTTCTTCCTCGAATTAGCCGAGGTGGGCACGGGCATAGACCCCGGCTGACTAAGCCGACCACTTCACTCACCGGGGGCTCGTCATCAGTCCCCACCATCAAACTCCTATGACTAAGTGAAAGTTATAAAGCCACCGCAGTCCGATTGCCTAGTCCCTATGTGCACAGACCTCCTCCGGGAACCGAGACGTCGGCTAAGGGTCATGATCGCCTAAAAGGGGCACCCTTTGTATATTGTGCGAAGGGGTTGAAGCCGACGACTGGCGACTTTCAGTTTAAGACGGTCAAACAAAAGGAATATTAAAAACAAAGCAGAAACATATGAGAGGAACTTAAGCCGTACTCATTAAATAACTAATAATTTTTATACATCCCACGCACTTCGGCATTCCGAAGTGCTACCTAAAAATAGAACGTGTCCTTAGGACACACGGCCTCGGTGACACGGGCGCCCTCCTCCACCTCGGCAAAGAACTGCTCCGCGGTGCGCGCCTTCCCTTCAGGGGGCCCCGCAGCAACAACCTCTGCCTCAACCTTCCGAAAGTGCATCTTCACGCAGGCATACGCCCGCCGCGCTCCTTCCAGACACACGGATCGCTTCCAACGGTTGACTTGCGGAACGGCCTCTTGCAGTCGCGCCAGGAGCCCGAAGAAGCTAGCCGACAACACCTCCGTTGGCCACAGCTTGACGCAGAGATCTTGGAGCGCCGGCCTCGCCATCTGGAGAAGTTCCGCTAGCTACTTAATCCGATGATTGAGCAACTGCGGCTGCGACGACTCCTAGTTGGCCAAAATGAAGGCCGGCATCCGCCGCACTCTTCGAGAGATCGACGAAGACCTCTGCGGATCGCCATAGCTGGGTGAGCTCGACGAACCCTTTGCTGTCAAACGCACATTGAAGTAAATATGGCTTACCCGCGGCTATCCGCTCCACTTGTTGGAGCACCTCGCGGTCGGCTCGGGCCTTGGTCTGGAGCTCGGAGTGCGCAAAACCAAGCTTCTTGAGCTCTTCCTTTGCCTTCTTCTCCTTGGCCTGAAGGGCATCACATGTTTCAAACACGCCCTTCCGGGTCTCCTCGACCTCCATGACCCGCGCCTGGTCTTTCCCCCTAGCCACCTTTTCGGCGGCTAGGTCCTTCTCTGCCTTGGCCGCAGTGGCTTTATGCTGCTCGACCTCCTGCCGAGCCTTCAAGAGCTCGGCCTTGAGCCTCTCAAGCTCGGCGACAGCCTCTGTCATGTTGGAAATATGCCCTAGAGGCAATAATAAATTGGTTATTATTATATTTCCTTGTTCATGATAATCGTTTATTATCCATGCTATAATTGTATTGATTGGAAACTCAAATACATGTGTGGGTACATAGACAACACTGTGTCCCTAGTAAGCCTCTAGTTGACTAGCTCGTTAATCAAAAGATGGTGAAGGTTTCCTAGCCATGGACATGAGATGTCATTTGATAACGGGATCACATCATTGGGAGAATGATGTGATGGACAAGACCCAAACTATAAACGTAGCATATGATCGTGTCAGTTTATTGCTATTGTTTTCTGCATGTCAAGTATCTGTTCCTATGACCATGAGATCATGCAACTCCCTGACATTGGAGGAGTACCTTGTGTGTATCAAACGTCGCAACGTAACTGGGTGACTATAAAGATGCTCTACAGGTATCTCCGAGGGTGTCTATTGGGTTGGCATGGATCAAGACTGGGATTTGTTACTCCGTGTGACGGAGAGGTATCTCAGGGCCCACTCGGTAATACAACATCACAATGAGCCTTGCAAGCAAAGTGACTAAAGAGTTAGCCACATGATCTTGTATTACGAAACGAGTAAAGAGACTTGCCGGTAACAAGATTGAACTAGGTATAGAGATACCGACGATCGAATCTCGGGCAAGTAACATACCGAAGAACAAAGGGAATAGCATACGGGATTAACTGAATCCTTGACATAGAGGTTCGACCGATAAAGATCTTCGTAGAATATGTAGGAGCCAATATGGGCATCCAGGTCCCGCTATTGGTTATTGATCGTAGAGGTGTCTCGGTCATGTCTACATAGTTCTCGAACCCGCAGGGTCTACACACTTAACGTTTGGTGACGATTAGTATAGTTGAGTTATTTTGTTGGTGACCGAAGGTTGTTCGGAGTCCCGGATAAGATCCCTGACATGACGAGGATCTCCGGAAGAGTCTGGAGGTAAAGATTGATATATGTGATAATAGTGTTTTGATCTCCGGAAGGGTTCCGGAATTCACCGGAAGAGGTTCCGGATGTTTACCGAAGTGTTCGGGTGCAGCAACACTTTATATAGGCCAAAGGGGTAAAGCCCACGAGGTATTGGAAAGTGCAAAAGGAAGTTTTGCTGCTGCCTTAAGCGGTACTACCGCTGGTAAGGCAGTACTACCGCGTAAGCGGTACTACCGCTCGTGTAAAGCGGTACTACCGCTTGTGCGCGGTACTGCAGGGATCCGAGTTGGACTCTTTCCCTGCGGGCCAAACCGACCTTGTGCGGGCAAAACCGACCTGGAGGAGGCTTTTACTCCAAGTTTCGACCCCAAGGCTCAACATATAAATAGAGGGGCAGGGCTAGCACACGGGACACATCAAGATTTCCCAAGCCGTGTGTCGGCAACCCTAACCCTCTAGTTCTCCCGTCATAATCTCCGTAGTGCTTGGCGAAGCCCTGCAGAGATTGTTCCTCACCACCATCACCACACCGTCGTGCTGCCGGAACTCATCTACTACTTCATCATCGCTCGCTGGATCGAGGAGGTGAAGGCGTCATCAAGCCGTACGTGTGTTGAACGCGGAGGTGCCGTCCGTTCGGCACTAGTTCGTGATCGGATCGAGGGACGACTTGCGATTTGGATCGCGGAGACGTTCGACTACATCAACCGCGTTTCTTAACGCTTCCGCTTAGCGATCTACAAGGGTATGTAGATTCACTCTCCCTCTCGTAGATGCTCATCACCATGGATAGATCTTGTGTGTGCGTAGGAAAATTTTGTTTCCCATGCAACGTTCCCCAACATGTCATTCAAACAGTTCGGCGTCAGCTTCTATTTCGCAAAATATATTTGCTTGAACTCACATTCAAAGATAACAAGCATCGGTTGCTTACCTTGAGACTGCTCGACCTGCTTGTTCATCAGGTCGAGGTCCTTCTCAGACCTCTGGAGCTTCCGGTTCATCTCTGCAATCTCCTCAGAGATGGAGCCCGGAGCCGAGGTTGAAACCTGCATAAACACTTTATAATGAGCCCCATGATCAATTTATTGACACTTCGGTCCTGGGGGCTACTCTTTTCTCTCCTCCTATACTTCGACCCCAACACCAGTTTTTCAAAACTAGCCTTGGGCTCGGGGGCTATTCACTGGCTAGGCCGTCTAAACGCCAGGTAACGGATGTCTTCGGACAGTTACAAGGGTTGATAAATTAAATCTAAGCAGAGAAGCCCTTTTTCGCGTAAAGACAGAAGATTGCCTCGAAGCTCGTGATGAGGCCCTTAAAGACCTCACGCATTCTGGCCTCCGTGGACCGGAATTCTTGCAGCGCCGCGCCAATCAATGCGCGGTGCTCTTCCTTGAGGGAGGAGCCCGTCAAGGCCACCTCCATTTCTTCAGTCCACCCCGCGCTAACCCGCCCTAGGGCGGGAGGTGGGGGTGGTAAGACCTCAGACCTCAACACCTGGGTGCTAGGTACGAGGGTCTCTAGCTACGGCGGCGGAGCCGGAGTAGACTTCGGCTGGGCTGCCGATGGGCCCAGCCCTTCCTGGACGACCTCGGGGACCCCGTCCCCTTGGCCTTGTGGGCCGAGGTATCAACCTCGGCCATAACGACCAACTCTTCGGCCCCTACCGTGTCAACCTGAGGGGCCGGAGTCGATGTTGCCTCCCCCAGCCCTTCTTGAGCTGGGGTAGCGTGGTCCGGCGTCCCGCTGGTGGGCCGTAACCCGCTGGAGGAGTCACTAAGGCATGCCTTTGGTGGGCTGTGGAAAAATACTCATGCCGACTTAGTCCTGCTGAAAGGACTTGATGTAAAATCAAACACAAAAGATGATGACGGACCTTCGAGGTGCCGGTTTCTTCCTCCCCATTGTTAGGGGATCATTTCCTGACTCGTCAGAGAGTATGACCTTCTCCGACGTTGTGGCCTTGCTGGCGGCCCCGGCTGGGGTCTTCTTCGACCTCTTTGGGCCCTTGGGCCTCATCCCAGCCTCGGCGTCTTCCGACGCTGCCCTCTTCCCCTTTGGGGGAGGGTTCTCTTCTTCCTCGTCCTCCCCCCATCGCTCTCATGGGTGGAGGAGGCGTGGGTCTCCTCGGAACGGGTGACCGAGGTCTCCCGCTTCCGAAGACCCGCCCTGCCCTTCTGGGGCTTGGACCCTTTGGGGACCACCACGTGCGGCTCCTCAACTAGGAGTGACGAGGACATGTATTGGGGGTAGGGTAACAGGCCTGACCTAAAGACCCTACCCATGGACACCGTACACTTTGTACTGGGCCCCTGGGCCAGATCGCCGTTCAGATGTACCGCAACTTGAAAGTCACTCGGACGGCAACAACCACTCGGAGCATAGCACTCCACTCGACGAACTCATTCCACTCGGAGTACCTGATTTCACTCGGACATACGAAGACCAATAGTCAGCATGGCGGTTTCGTAGTGGGCAGATATTATGGCATTGATGGTTCACCTTGTAACATAAGAGGTGAGGGGGTAGCGCACTCTATATAAGCCACCCCCCACCACTAGACTCGGGGCAGGCTCATTCTTCTCCCCTCTCTCTCTCTACTAGTCTCAGGACTTAGCTCAGGCATGGAGATCCGTTCTCCCGCTCTCTCTCAAATACACCATGTAACTCCGTGTTCATGACAGATAAAACAAAGCCTCTCCGGAGCATGAGACGTAGGGCTGTTATCTCCACCGCGAGAGGCCTGAACTCGCTAAAATCATTCGTGTCACCCGTTTGCATCTCGATAGATCATGCTCCTTTACCCTACTCCTCTCTATTGTCAGAATCATTCCCACGATAGTTGGCGCCCACCGTGGGGCATGGCGTATGTCGAGCCATGGTGCAAATGGTTTTTTCATCAATTTTCGACAGCAGATCAACGACCATCGCGAGAGAGATTGGCTGCTGGAATTCTGGCCATCGCGCCATTCATACAAACAAAAGGATCAGGGAAGTATCCATTTGATCTAGTCTTTCTTTGAATTAATTATCTAACAATGGGGTGATCTTTTCCTCCTGTAGGATCAGACATCACCCATAAGGAGAAGAAGCGGGAAAGGGACACCTCGCTCTGTTCTGATCGGTAGTTCTACTCCCAGGCGATGAAGTGACGTCGTCCACGCATTGCCATCTCCGGCCTCGTCTGCGACGCCATCGCCGCGCCCTCACGCACGAACATCGGCACCGTCCGCCCGTCGTCTCCGACTCCATCTACAACGCCGACGTCGCGCTTCCACGCACTGACAACGATGCCGTCCGGCCTCGATGCCGTCGTCGAACCTCTCACACACAACGGCCTCTTCCTCTGGTCAGCTGCGTTGCGGCGGCCCCCGCGATGGAGGCGCGGACCCGACGACGTGCACATGATGATGGCATGCTGTGCCCCACACACACGACTCCGGCGGTCGCAGCCCGGCCCGAAACGCCATAGTCGGGTTCATCGTGCCCGCCGTCGTCGTTGTGTCCGTCGACGTGCTGCTCCGCGCCGAGCACGCCCTCGGCGACCGCGACGTCGGCAGGGTCCACATCACCCTCTCTGAGTTGCTCTCCGGAGCCTCCGACGGTCTCGTACCCGGCGAGTTCGACGCCTTCCGGGGCCGCGAGATCAAGTCCGGCAAACCCCACGGCACAGCAATAAACTGCATGCAGTGAATGGCCGTGGGAAAAGGAAACTTCCATTACATACATGAACGGCTTTAACTCTTGCTTAATTAGCGCTAATTAATGCCTCTTGCATGTAGATTCTGCGTACATTGTCTGGACGTGGGCTACTCCTTCCATGCGTTGGCTAGCCAAGCAATTACACCTAATTACCAGGGATTTATTGCTCCGCTACCGACCGAGCCCTGCACCAAGTTGACCTCTTCGTCCGCCGCCCAGCTCCAGCACGGTCGCGCGTCGCTGCGTCATCTGCATCGCACCCATAGCGTGCGTTGTCTCTCTGCTCAGCTTCGATCTGAAGGTCAACGCCCTCAGGATTCTATCAGACTACAAGCCGCAGGCAACCGCCTGCCTAGCCAGCCCTACAACGACCAGATCGCAGCCCAGCTGCTGTTCACTCGGATGGGCGGGAGCACTCGGATGAGGCGTCCGCTCGGACAAGGCTCACTCGGCCGTGAGGTCCCTGGGTTCACTCGGCCGGTTCGCCAGCTCTACAACGACCAGATCGCAGCCCAGCTGCTGTTCACTCGGATGGGCGGGAGCACTCGGATGAGGTGTCCGCTCGGACAAGGCTCACTCGGCCGTGAGGTCCCTGGGTTCACTCGGCCGGTTCGCCCTTTTACTCGGCCGGCTAATGTCCAGCCACCGTAACGGACTGGTGGCGTCTGAGGCGACGGCCCTGCACAGGTCCTCCGCAGCAACGACCATGACCACTGCATTCAACTCGTCTGCGGCTCGGCTCCATGCGGCGAACACAGTGGTGGATTCGTCTCCCTTTAGAGAACGCGGCGACAGGTCAGGGCGACCCTCGACTGCGGCATCTGCTTCCTCTCACTCAACGCGCAATCGACCTTCATGTGGAGGTTCACTCAGCCGCCCCGCGCATCGCTTCTCGGTTGGACACGTCTTCACCACTCGGCCGCCCCGTGCGTCGCCGCTCAGCTGGACACGTCCTCACCACTCGTCCACCCCGCGCGTCGCCCCTCGGCTGGACGCGTCTTCATCACTCAGCCGCCCCGCGCACCATCGCTCGACTGGACGCGTCTTCATCACTCGGCCGCCCCGCGCGTCGCCACTCGGTTGGACACGTCCTCACCACTCGGCCGCCCCGTGCGTCGCCGCTCAGCTGGACACGTCCTCACCACTCGTCCACCCCGCGCGTCGCCATTCGGAGGACACGTCTTCATCGGCTTGCCCGACAAGCTAAGTATTTTTTCATATTTCATCCGCATACATTTTACATACGGACAACTAAACGTCCAACATCATTCGGATGAATACTGCACACGGACAAGCAATGTGCAGGTTTTCTCGGACAACTAAACGTCCAGGCATTTGGCCGCCTCGTGCGTCACCACTTGGCGGGACATGTCTTCATCACAGACATATCTTCATCACTTGGCCGCCCCGCGCATCGCCACTCGGATGGACATGTCTTCACCACACGCCTGCCCCGCGCATCGCCACTCGGTTGGACAGGTCTTCACCACTTGGCCGCCCTGCGCGTCGCCATTCGGCTGAACACGTCTTCACCACTCGGCCATCCCGCGCGTCACCACTCGATCTTCACCACTTGGCCGCCCTGCGCGTCGCCATTCGGCTGAACACGTCTTCACCACTCGGCCACCCCGCGCGTCGCCACTCGGTGAGACACCTCTTCACCACTCGGCCGCCCCGCGCGTCGCCACTCGGTGAGGCACATCTTCACCACTGGGCCGCCCCGCGCGTCGCCACTCGGTGAGGCACAACTTCACCACTCGGCCGCCCCGCGCGTCGTCACTCGGTGAGATACATCTTCACCACTCGGCCGCCTCGCGCGTCACCATTCGGTGAGACACATCTACATCACTCGGCCATCCCATGAGCCGCCACTCGGTTGGGCGCGTCTTCATCAACACACCCACTTGGGCGCTCGTGCGCCATCAGACAGCTAAGTCATTCTTCACACACTGCATTCTATTAAATAGCTATTTTCGTGTTCCCGAGCGTCCTGTAATCCACACTTGACGTTCACTCGGAGGCCAGGCCGCCGAGTGTACCTCTATGCTCGGTTGTTTATTTTCATGTCGGAACACTGCGCTTCCGCCTCATTTGGGTCCAATACTCCAACGAGTTCAGTCGGATCCTTCACTTCGACAAATTCGATCAGATCCTTCGCTCTTTTAGACTCTTGCTGGTTCCGAACCAGCAAGCCCCTTGCACACCCAGCGGGTGTCTACGGGTTTTATTTACACAAATCATTTCAGCACACATCAAATTACTTTGAGAAATTTTTACGTTGGCTTGTGCTATTTTTCATACACAGGTTACGCGATCACTCGGCGGCTCTGTGCACCAACTTCATTGCTACTCGGACTCGGTCACCACACCGATCCTAATGCAGTGCAACACCGACCTCGTCGCTCTGTTGACTTCGGACACATCCGGCCGACCCCTCCGTGGAGTCCTCTTCATCGTTTCAACGACATAGACCTCGTCGTCACGTTGGGCATGAGACAGATAAGTCCCTTTTATAATTAAACTGCATACTTCATTCCTTTGCGAGTTTGCCTCTTTCGAGCATCACTCGGGAGCTGCTCCTCACCTTTACCCGAGTCCGACTCGATGAATTACAATTTACCCATTCAATACTATATTTCTCATATTCCGACAGGTCCGCCGTCGGAACCTATAGAGCGCTCGTGGGCTACGCCACACTCGGGGGCTGCAACTCATTCGGAATCACACTTTCCTGAGTGGTCTAGTGATGGAAATATGCCCTAGAGACAATAAAAAAGTTGTTATTATTTTATATTTCCTTGTTCATGATAAAGGTTTATTATTCATGCTAGAATTGTATTGACCGGAAACTTAAATACATGTGTGAATACATAAACAAATACCGTGTCCCTTGTGAGCCTCTACTAGACTAGCTCGTTGATCAAAGATGGTTAAGGTTTCCTAACCATAGACATGAGTTGTCATTTGATAACGGGATCACATCATTAGGAGAATGATGTGATGGACAAGACCCATCTGTTAGCTTAGCATATGATCGTTCTGTTTATTGCTACTGCTTTCTTGAATGTCAAATACATGTTCCTCCGACCATGAGATCATGCAACTCCTGGATACCGGAGGAATACCTTGTGTGCTATCAAATGTCACAACGTAACTGGGTGATCATAAATATGCTCTACAGGTATCTCCGAAGGTGTCCGTTGAGTTGGCATGGATCGAGACTGGGATTTGTCACTCCGTGTTTCGGAGAGGTATCTCTGGGCCCTCTCGGTAATGCACATCATAAGAAGCTTGCAAGCAAAGTGACTAAGGAGTTAGTTATGGGATGATGTATTACGGAACGAGTAAAGAGACTTGCCGGTAACGAGATTGAACTAGGTATGGAGATACCGACGATCGAATCTCGGGCAAGTAACATACCGACGGACAAAGGGAATTACGTATGTTGTCATTGCGGTTCGACCGATAAGATCTTCGTGGAATATGTAGGAACCAATATGAGCATCCAGGTTCCGCTATTGGTTATTGACTGAAGAGGCATCTCAGTCATGTCTACATCATTCCCGAACCCGTAGGGTCCGCACGCTTAACGTTCGTTGACGATATAGTGTTATATGAGTTATGTGAATTGGTAACCGAATATTGTTCGGAGTCCCGGATGAGATCCCGGACGTCACGAGGAGTCTCGGAATGGTCGAGAGGTAAAGATTTATATATGGGAAGTCATATTTTGGGTTTCGAAAAAAGGTGTAGTTTTTTCGGTATTGTACCGGGAAGCTTCCAGAAGGTTCCGGAGGATTCCGGAGGGGTCCGGAAGTCCACAAGTGGGTCCACCACGTCCCAAGGGCTGGCATGGGCTAAGGGGAGGCGCCCTGGCTTTATTGGGCCAGGCGCACCAAGTCCTCAAAAGCCCACGCGGCTAGGGAAGGAAAAAGGGAGAGTCCTAGTAGGAATAGAATTGGACTTTGGAGTCCAAGTCCACGTGTGTAATATTCATGGTTACTGTTCACGTGGCACTATTCCTTCTACTCCAAGCCCCTAGACATATATAAATAGAGGAGAGGGGGCGCCCCAAAGGAGACACAACATTGTCTTAGCCGTGTGCGGCGCCCCCCTCCACAGTTCCGTCCCTCGGTCATATTTTCGCAGTGCTTGGGCGAAGCCCTGCGGAGATAGCATCACCATCACCGTCACCACGCCGTCGTGCTGTCGGAACTTATCCACTACCTCGCCGTCTTGCTGGATCAAGAAGTCGAGGACGTCACCAAGCTGAACGTGTGCTGAACGCGGAGGTGCCGTACGTTCGGTACTCGGTCGGTTGGATCGTGAAGTTGTTCGACGACATCAACCGCGTTGTTCTAACTCTTCCGCTTATGGTCTACGAGGGTATGTAGACACACTCCCCCTCTCGTAGCTATGCATCTCCATGGATAGATCTTGCATGTGCGTAGAATTTTTTTTGTTTTCCATGCAACGTTCCCCAACAGTGGCATCATGAGCCAGGTCTATGCGTAGATGATATGCACGAGTAGAACACAAAGAGTTGTGGGCGGTGATCATCATACTGCTTACCACCAACGTCTTATTTTGATTCGGCGGTATTGTAAGATGAAGCGACCCGGACCAACCTTACATGTCCACGTACATGAGACCGGTTCCACCGACAGACATGCAACTTGTTTTGCATAAAGGTGGCTGGCGGGTGTCTGTTTCTCCTACTTTAGTTGAATCAAATTTGACTGCGACCGGTCCTTGTTGAAGGTTAAAACAGCAAACTTGATAAATCACCGTTGTGGTTTTGTGCCGTAGGTAAGAACGGTTCTTGCTAGAAGCCCGTAGCAGCCACGTAAAACTTGCAACAACAAAGTAGAGGACGTCTAACTTGTTTTTGCAGGGTATGCTGTGATGTGATATGGTCAAGACATGATGTGATATACGTTATTGTATGAGATGATCATGTTTTGTAATTTATCGGCAACCGGCAGGAGCCTTATGGTTGTCACTTTATTGTATGAAATGCAAGAGCCATGTAATTGCTTTACTTTATCGCTATGCGTTAGCAATAGTTGTAGAAGCAATAGTTGGTGAGACGACCACGACGCAACGATGGAGATCAAGGTGTCGAGCCGGTGACGATGGAGATCATGATGATGCTTTGGAGATGGAGATCAAAAGCACAAGATGATGATGGCCATATCATGTCACATATTTTGATTGCATGTGATGTTTATCCTTTATGCATCTTATTTTCCTTAGAACGACGGTAGCATTATAAGATGATCCCTTCACTAAATTTCAAGATAAAAGTGTTCTCCCCGAGTATGCACCGTTGCTAAAGTTCGTCGTTTCGAAGCACCTCGTGATGATGGGGTGTGATAGATTCTACGTTCACATACAACGGGTGTAAGCCAGTTTTACACAAGCAGAATACTTGGGTTAAACTTGACGAGCCTAGCATGTACAGACATGGTCTCGAAACACTGGAGACCGAAAGGTCAAACATGAGTCATATAGTAGATATGATCAACATGGAGATGTTCACCATTGATGACTATCCCATCTCACGTGATGATCGGACATGGGCTAGTTGATTTGGATCATGTATCACTTACTTAACTTGAGGGATGTTAATTTAATTGGGAGTTCATTAGTAATTTGATCAATTGAACTTAATTTATCACGAACTTAGTCCTGATAGTCTTTGCAAATTATGTTGTAGCTCCCCTGTTTTTGATACGTTCCTAGAGAAAGCTTAGTTGAAAGATGATGGTAGCAATTACACGGACTGGGTCCATAACTTGAGGATTATCCTCATTGCTGCACGGAAGGATTATGTCCTTGATGCACCGCTAGGTGATGGACCTGCTGCAGACGTTGTGAACGCCTGGCAGGCTCGATCTGATGACTACTCGATAGTTCAGTGTGCCATGCTCTATGGCTTAGAACCGCGACTACAAAAGCGTTTTGAACGCCATGGAGCATATGAGATGTTCCAGGAGCTAAAATTGATATTTCAAGCTAATGCCCGGGTTGAGAGATATGAAGTCTCGAATAAGTTCTTTAGCTGTAAGATGGAGGAGAACAGTTCTGTCAGTGAACACATACTCAGAATGTCTGGATACCACAACCACTTGACTCAGCTGGGAATTGATCTTCCAGTTGAGAGTGTTATTGACAGAGTTCTTCAGTCACTGCCACCAAGCTATAAAGGCTTCGTGATGAACTATAATATGCAAGGGATGGAGAAGACAATTCCCGAGCTCTTCGCGATGCTGAAATCGGCGGAGGTAGAAATCAAGAAGGAGCATCAAGTGTTGATGGTTAACAAGACCACTAGTTTCAAGAAAAAGGGCAAGGGAAAGAAGGGGAACTTCAAGAAGAACGGCAAGCAAGCTGCCGCTCCCACGAAGAAACCCAAAGTTGGACCCAAGCCTGAAACTGAGTGCTTCTACTGCAAAGGAACTGGTCACTGGAAGCGGAACTGCCCCAAGTATTTGGCGGATAAGAAGGATGGCAAAGTGAACAAAGGTATATTTGATATACATGTTATTGATATGTACCTCACTAGTGCTCGTAGCAGCATCTGGGTATTTGATACCGATTCAGTTGCTAATATTAGTAACTTGAAGCAGGAGCTGCAGAGTAACGGAGACTAGTTGAGGGCGAGGTGACGATAGCGTTGGAAGTGGCTCCAAGATTGATATGATCAATATCGACACGCTCGTAATACCTTCGGGGTTAGTATTAAACCTAAATAATGGTTATTTGGTGCTTGTGTTGAGCATAAAACATTATATCTGGATATTGTTTATTGCAAGACGGTTATTCATTTAAGTCAGAGAATAATGGTTATTCTGTTTATATGAATAATATCCCTCGTGATCATGCACCCTTGTGAATGGTTTATTCTTGTTGAATCTCGATCGTAGTGATACACATATTCATAATATTGATGCCAAAAGATGCAAAGTTGATAATGATAGTGCAACATACTTGTGGCACTGCCGTTTAGGTCATATTGGTGTAAAGCGCATGAAGAAACCCCATGCTGATGGACTTTTGGAATCTCTTGATTATGAATCATTTGATACTTGCGAACCATGCCTCATGGGCAAGATGACTAAAACTCCGTTCTCCGGAACAATGGAGCGAGCTACTGATTTGTTGGAAATAATACATACCGATGTATGCGGTCCGATGAATGTTGAAGCACGCGGCGGATATCGTTATTTTCTAACCTTCACAGATGATTTCAGTAGGTATGGGTATATCTACTTGATGAAACACAAGTCTGAAACATTTGAAAAGTTCAAAGAATTTCAGAGTGAAGTAGAGAATCATCATAACAAGAAAATAAAGTATCTACGATCCGATCGCGGAGGCGAATATTTGAGTTATGAGTTTGGCCTTCATTTAAGAAAATGTGGAATTGTTTCACAACTCACGCCACCTGGAACACCACAGCGTAATGGTGTGTCTGAATGTCGTAATCGTACTTTATTGGATATGGTGCGTTCTATGATGTCTCTTACCGATTTGCCACTATCGTTTTGGGGTTATGCATTAGAGACAGCTGCATTCACGTTAAATAGGGCACCGTCTAAATCTGTTGAGATGACACCGTATGAACTGTGGTTTGGCAAGAAACCTAAGCTGTCGTTTTTTAAAGTTTGGAGATGCGATGCTTATGTGAAAAAGCTTCAACCTGATAAGCTCGAACCCAAAGCGGAGAAGTGCGTCTTCATAGGATACCCTAAAGAAACAATTGGGTACACCTTCTACCACAGATCCGAAGGCAAGGTCTTTGTTGCCAAGAATGGGTCCTTTCTAGAGAAGGAGTTTCTCTCGAAAGAAGTGAGTGGGAGGAAAGTAGAACTTGATGAGGTAATTGTACCTTCTCACGAATTGGAAATTAGCTCATCAGAAAAAACCGTTCCCGTGATGCCTACACCAATAAGAGAGGAAGATAATGGTGAAGATCATGAAACTTCAGATCAAGTTACTACTGAACCTCGTAGGTCGACCAGAGTACGTTCCACACCAGAGTGGTACGGTAATCCTGTTCTGGAAGTTATGTTGTTAGACAACGGCGAACCTACGAACTATGAAGAAGCTATGATAAGCCCGGATTCCGACAAATGGCCTGAGGCCATGAAATCTGAGATAGGATCCATGTATGAGAACAAAGTGTGGACTTTGGTGGACTTGCCCGAAGCCATTGGGAATAAATGGATTTTTAAGAGGAAGACGGATGCTGATGGTAATATCACTGTCTACAAAGCTCGACTTGTTGCGAAAGGTTTTCGACAAGTTCAAGGGGTTGACCACGATGAGACTTTCTCACCCGTAGCGATGCTTCAGTCTGTCCGAATCATGTTAGCAATTGCCGCATTTTATGATCTGGCAAATGGATGTCAAAACTGCATTCCTTAATGGTTTTCTTAAAGAAGAGTTGTATATGATGCAACCAGAAGGTTTTGTCGATCCTAAGGGTGCTAACAAAGTGTGCAAGCTCCAGCGATCCATCTATGGACTGGTGCAAGCATCTCGGAGTTGGAATATACGTTTTGATGAGGTGATCAAAGCATATGGTTTTGTACAGACTTACGGTGAAGCCTGTATTTACAAGAAAGTGAGTGGGAGCTCTGTAGCATTTCTAATATTATATGTGGATGACATATTGTTGATTGGAAATGATATAGAATTTCTGGATGGCATAAAAGGATACTTGAATGAAAGACCTCGGTGACGCTGCTTATATATTGGGCATCAAGATCTATAGAGATAGATCAAGACGCTTGATAAGACTTTCAATGAGTACATACCATGACAAGATTTTGAAGGAGTTCAAAATGGATCAGTCAAAGAAGGAGTTCTTGCCTGTATTGTAAGGTGTAAAGTTGAGTAAGACTCAAAGCTCGACCACGGCAGAAGATAGAGAGAGAATGAAAGTCATTCCCTATGCCTCAGCCATAGGTTCTATAATGTATGCCATGCTGTGTACCACACCTAATGTGTGCCTTGCCATGTGTCTGGCAAAGGGGGTACAAGAGTGATCCAGGAGTGGATCACTGGACAGCGGTCAAAATTATCCTTAGTAACTAAAGGACTAAGGAAATGTTTCTCGATTATGGAGGTGATAAAGAGTTCGTCGTAAAGGGTTACATCGATGCAAGCTTTGACACCAATCTGGATATCTCTGAGTAGCAAACCGGATACGTATAATGGAGCAGTCATTTGGAATAGCTCCAAGTAAAGCGTGATAGCACCATCTACAGTATGACATAAGGATTTGCAAAGTACACATGGGTCTGAATATTGCAGACCCATTGACTAAAATTCTCTCTCACGAGCAAAACATGATCACACCTTAGAACTCTTTGAGTGTTAATCACATGGTGATGTGAACTAGATTATTGACTCTAGTGAACTCATGGGTGTTAATCACATGGCGATGTGAACTAGATTATTGACTCTAGTGCAAGTGGGAGACTGATGGAAATATGCCCTAGAGGCAATAATAAAGTTGTTCTTATTTTATATTTCCTTGTTCATGATAAAGGTTTATTATTCATGCTAGAATTGTATTGACCGGAAACTTAAATACATGTGTGAATACATAAACAAATACCGTGTCCCTAGTGAGCCTCTACTAGACTAGCTCGTTGATCAAAGATGGTTACGGTTTCCTAACCATAGACATGAGTTGTCATTTGATAACGGGATCACATCATTAGGAGAATGATGTGATGAACAAGACCCATCTGTTAGCTTAGCATATGATCGTTCTGTTTATTGCTACTGCTTTCTTGAATGTCAAATACATGTTGCTCCGACCATGAGATCATGCAACTCCCGGATACCGGAGGAATACCTTTTGTGCTATCAAACGTCACAACGTAACTGGGTGATCATAAAGATGCTCTACAGGTATCTCCGAAGGTGTCCGTTGATTTGGCATGGATCGAGACTGGGATTTGTCACTCCGTGTTTGTCAATCTCGGTAATGCACATCATAAGAAGCTTGCAAGCAAAGTGACTAAGGAGTTAGTTACGGGATGATGTATTACGGAACGAGTAAAGAGACTTGCCGGTAACGAGATTGAACTAGGTATGGAGATACCGACGATCGAATCTCGGGCAAGTAACATACCGACGGACAAAGGGAATTACGTATGTTGTCATTGCGGTTTGACCGATAAGATCTTCGTGGAATATGTAGGAACCAATATGAGCATCCAGGTTCCGCTATTGGTTATTGACCGGAGAGGCGTCTCAGTCATGTCTACATCATTCCCGAACCCGTAGGGTCCGCACGCTTAACGTTCGTTGACGATATAGTGTTATATGAGTTATGTGAATTGGTAACCGAATATTGTTCGGAGTCCCGGATGAGATCCCGGACGTCACGAGGAGTCTCGGAATGGTCGAGAGGTAAAGATTTATATATGGGAAGTCATATTTTGGGTTTCGGAAAAAGGTGCAGTTTTTTCGGTATTGTACCGGGAAGCTTCCAGAAGGTTCCGGAGGATTCCGGAGGGGTCCGGAAGTCCACAAGTGGGTCCACCACGTCCCAAGGGCTGGCATGGGCTAAGGGGAGGCGCCCTGGCCTTATTGGGCCAGGCGCACGAAGTCCTCAAAAGCCCACGCAGCTAGGGAAGGAAAAAGGGAGAGTCCTAGTAGGAATAGGATTGGACTTTGGAGTCCAAGTCCACGTGTGTACTATTCACGGTTACTGTTCATGTGGCACTATTCCTTCTACTCCAAGCCCCTACACATATATAAATAGAGGAGAGGGGGCGCCCCAAAGGAGACACAACATTGTCTTAGTCATGTGCGGCGCCCCCCTCCACAGTTCCGTCCCTCGGTCATATTTTCACAGTGCTTGGGCGAAGCCCTGCGGAGATAGCATCACCATCACCGTCACCACGCCGTCGTGCTGTCGGAACTCATCCACTACCTCGCCGCCTTGCTGGATCAAGAAGTCGAGGACGTCACCGAGCTGAACGTGTGCTGAACGCGGAGGTGCCATACGTTCGGTACTCGGTCGGTTGTATCGTGAAGTTGTTCGACGACATCAACCGCGTTGTTCTAACGCTTTCGCTTATGGTCTACGAGGGTACGTAGACACACTCCCCCTCTCATAGCTATGCATCTCCATGGATAGATCTTGCGTGTGCGTAGAATTTTTTTTGTTTTCCATGCAACGTTCCCCAACATCTAGTACTTCATCGCCAGTCGGAGCCTTGACTTCAACGAGTGCAGTCGGATCCGCCACTTCGACAAGTCATGATCACTCGGACGCCCCGCGCGTCGCCATCGGTCGGACACGTCCTCACCACTCGGCTGCCCTACACGTCGCCACCCGGTTGGACACGTCCTCGTCACTCGGCCGCCCCGCGCGTCGCCATCGGTCGGACACGTCCTCGTCAGTCGGCCGCCCTGTGCGTCTCTACTCGGTTGGGCACATCTTCATCAACTTGACCGACTCGGCCGCCCCGCACGTCACCACTCGGACGGACACGTCCTCACCACTCGGCCGCCCCGTGCGTCTCTACTCGGTTGGGCACATCTTCATCAACTTGACCGACTCGGCCGCCCCGCACGTCACCACTCGGATGGACGCGTCTTCACCACTCGGCCGCCCCGTACATCGCCGCTCGGTTGGGCACGTCTACATCAACTTGCCCACTTGGCCACCCTACGCGCCGCCACTCGGTTGGGCATGTCTTCACCACTCGGCCGTTCGCGCACCGTGAGACAGTCGGATCCTTCACTTCAACGAGTGCAGTCGGATCCGCCACTTTGACAAGTTACATGATCACTCAGACGCTCTGCGCGCCATCTTCGTCGCTACTCAGGCTCAGTCGCCGTGCCGGTATTGTTGCACCGCAACCGCGCTACACCGACCTCATCGCTACATCAGCTTTGAAAGCATCTGACTGACTCCTTCGAGGACCGTTTTTCGCCGTGTCATGGCTTCAACGACTTCGACCACATCCCCAACGCGGAAACAGCTAAGTTACTCATATGATCAAACCTCATATCGCACTCTGTAGAGAGCTTACCTCTTTCGAGCATCACTCGGGGGCTACGCCACAGCCGAGGGCTATGCCACCCTCGGGGGTTTATGCCCCATTTGATTAACCTGTTGATCATGTCAGGAATATTTTTCTGAACATACTTGCTCGGTCCGCCAAAGATCTATATGGGTACCAGCGTCCACTCGGATGATCGCCCAAATCACTACCTGGAGTCATCTTCAGGACTGCAAAAGGGTGAAACCGGCGCTCCTCTACGGATACACTTGGCCCTTCTTCTAGGCTCCAAGGCGTCAGTTTCACAAACTTGGACTCGGAGATGGCCTGTGCTGGTGTTCCCCCGGGATGATGAGTGGCTTCTCTCCGGAGAGTCAGTCCACGCGCTAGCCTCGCCACTCGGGTTTTCATGGCACGTCCACATCGGACCACTAGTCTATCTCCTCCGGGAGACATACGAGTGCCACCAAGTTTTTCCTCGCAGACAACATACCCTGATCAGTCGGGAAGCACCCAGTCCACTCGGACAAACGCCTGAATCATTACCTGGAGTCATCTTCAGGACTGCAAAAGGGTGAAACCGGCGCTCCTCTACGGATACACTTGGCCCTTCTTCTAGGCTCCAAGGCGTCAGTTTCACAAACTTGGACTCGGAGATGACCTGTGCTGGTGTTCCCCCGGGATGATGAGTGGCTTCTCTCCGGAGAGTCAGTCCACGCGCTAGCCTCGCCACTCGGGTTGTCATGGCACGTCCACATCGGACCACTAGTCTATCTCCCCCGGGAGACATACGAGTGCCACCAAGTTTTTCCTCGCAGTCAACATACCCCGATCAGTCGGGAAGCACCTAGTCCAGAATCCGTTGAAGTTTTGTTCAAATCGTAGTTGACTATAGCTTGACGACAGGCGCCTAGTGCCCCCGCAGTGCTCGGGCCAAATCAAGTTTTTAGTAAAACTCGTTCTACAAAACCTCAACCGATTCGGGGGCTAAACCTATGGGCGCGCCGGCAGTCGGCATGTACCTCACTCAGCTTTCTACTTCTTCATAAAATATGCTCAATACCTAATGCTCACTCTTCGTCTCCAATCCGGTCCCAACCCGATCGTCTGGTTGGCAAGAGCAAAAGCTAACGGTCAATGTAAGAAGTACTACTGGAACGATTACTCCCTGGAGTGTCCAGCTTTTTTCTACAGTCGGCAGTTTCGAGGCCAAATTCATTCATCGTGCCGAATGCACAAAGATTCGCCTGCTTGACCCAGTTCCAGGCTGAATTTATTTACCGTGCCGAGTGCACGAAGATCAGTCCGACTGATTCAGCTCCATGCTGAACTTATTTACCGTGCCAAGTGCATGAAGATTTGCTTGACTGACCCAGTTCCAGGCTAAATTTATTTACTATGCCGAGTGCATGAAGATCCATCCGATCGACTCAATTTCAGACTAAAAGTTATTTACCGTGCCGAGCCCACGAAGATCCATTCCGAATGCATGAAGACCCGCCACAGTTCTAGGCTGAAGTCATTTACCGTGCCGAGCGCACGAGGGTTCACCTGTTTAATTCAGTTCCAGACCAAAAGACTTAAACCCTCTGCCAGACTCATCTAGTCCGACAGAGGCTCGGGGACTACACCCAGTGGGTGCACTCAGCGTGCCCCCACTGGAAGAGAAACCAAAAAGAAACATTCTGCTCGGTCAAGTCCAGCAACAACATTCGAGTACAACAAATCTTACAGACTCCAACCGACTACCAGCAATCAGTCAGAGTCTCGGGGGCTACACCCTATGGGTGCGCTGATCGCGCACCCATAGAACAAAATTTCGAGTATCTTCACTCAAGCAAACGTTCCGTGCCCAGGCGTAAAGAAATTCCGGGTAATCAGTTACTCGATACAAGACCGGCTCCAAATCACTCAAAAAAAAGTTGCTATAAGGTGAGTTTAACGCTCCTCCGCGGACCCGTTTGAGCCTTCTTCTAGGACTCAAAGCGTGAAATTCATAAGTTTGGATCTAGAGCCGACTTGTATTGACGTTCCTCCGGGATAAGAATGACATCTCTCTGAGAGAGCAGTCCATGCGTCGATCTTGTTGCCCAGATTTAATGACTCTTCCATACTCAGATCACGAGTCAGCCTCTTCCAAGAGATGAACGACTGTCACCAAGTTTCTCCACACGGTCTCCGTCGATCTGCGTGCGCACGTCATTGATTTCGAATCCCGCAAAATCCGGGATCCAGCAATTCGATTGCTCGACCTTTAAAACCCTTCCAAAAACGCTCAGGTCTGGTCCACCACCCGACGCGCGAAGGGCTCATTTCACTCGGACACCATGTAGTCCGAAATCCGTCAAGGCAACACGCGGAGATAAGACCGCCGGGTGACCAGAGGGAGTTCATGAGTGCCTCCGTAGCACTCGACTCATCTGGGAATTCACCTCGACTCGACCCGCTCAACCTCGACCGATTCGGGGGCTAATGACAAGGACATGTATTGGGGGTAGGGTAACAGGCCTGACCTAAAGACCCTACCCATGGACACCGTACACTTTGTACTGGGCCCCTGGGCCAGATCGCCGTTCAGATGTACCGCAACTTGAAAGTCACTCGGACGGCAACAACCACTCGGAGTATAGCACTCCACTCGACGAACTCATTCCACTCGGAGTACCTGATTTCACTCGGACATACGAAGACCAATAGTCAGCATGGCGGTTTCGTAGTGCGCAGATATTATGGCATTGATGGTTCACCTTGTAACATAAGAGGTGAGGGGGTGGCGCACTCTATATAAGCCACCCCCCACCACTAGACTCGGGGCAGGCTCATTCTTCTCCCCTCTCTCTCTCTACTAGTCTCAGGACTTAGCTCAGGCATGGAGATCCGTTCTCCCGCTCTCTCTCAAATACACCATGTAACTCCGTGTTCATGACAGATAAAACAAAGCCTCTCCGGAGCACCGCGAGAGGCCCGAACTTGCTAAAATCATTCGTGTCACCCGTTTGCATCTCGATAGATCATGCTCCTTTACCCTACTCCTCTCTATTGTCGGAATCGTTCCCACGACAAGGAGCGCCGTAAGTAGGGGGATCTCTCCTCTTCTGGCAACAGTGTTCGGCACAGCATCTGCTGCATCTTGGCTGCCTAGTTCTGCAAATACGAAATGAGGCGATTCGTCAAAATCTGTCTCACTTAACAGGAGAAGAATGTGAACGTGTATATCAAACACTCACCGGCGGGGCGTCGTAGCCGACCTCGAAGACGAGGTCTTCTCCCTCCTTAGGGATCTTGTCCTTGGGCAGCTTGAAGAGCCACACCCACATGCCGACCAAGGAGGAGCGGAAGAAGTTGAGCACGGGCCCCGCATCCCCGAATTTATGCTTCCACATCGGGGTGGCCTGGAGTTGGAGCGGGAGGATGCGGCGATGGAGCATGACGTTGACCACTTCAGCTAATTGGAGGTCCCTCTTGGTGGACCACCACTTGATCTTCTTGATTAGGGCCTCCACCTACTCTGGGTTCCCCCAGATGACGCCCTTCTCCCTCCAGGACTTGAGCTTCCTTGGGGGCCCGACCGGAAAGGCGGGAACTTCAGTTTGGCCGGCGGCAAGCGGCTCAGTGATGTAGAACCACTCATGCTGCCACTCCTTGACCATCTCGATGAAGGTGTCTTTGAACCAGTCGACACTCTGGTTCTTGCTGACCATGGCCCCTCCGCACTCTGCCAGGTCGGAGCCACCGGACTTCGGTTTGACGCCGAAGATCTTCAGCCACAGGCCGAAGTGCGATTCGATGTGGAGGAAGGCCTCACAGACCGTGATGAAGGAGGCGAGGTGCAGGATGGAGTCCAGGGCCATGTGGTGAAAGTTAAGCCCATAGTAGAACATTACCCCGCGCACGAACGGGTGCAGCGGGAACCCTAAACCTCTGATGAGGTGAGGGATGAAGACTACCCGCTCCCCTGGGTTGGGAGCGGGCACCTGCTGGTCGGCGTCTGGAGCACGGGCGGCGACGTTGGCAGGGATATACCCCGCGCTACGCAGCTCCAGGATAGTGCCCTCTGTCACGGTGGAACCACCCCAGTGCCCTTTGAGGGTGTCGGCCATGGCTGAATGGGGAAGCACGGATGCAAAAGGTGGGAGAAGGCGAGATTGGATCTGGGCGCTAGAGCTCGAGGAGACAGCAGGCGGGGGAAATGGGAGCGTGATTGCTTACTCTATTGCCTTTTTACTCTTATAGGCTGCTGAAAGGCCAAGAGTCCCCTCGTTGCGCCGGTAAAAATGACACTCCTCCCCGCAAAAGATGTCATTATACGCATGGGGAGAAACAAAATCTTGATGATGTCCCTGAGAATACAGGCACGATCTCCACCTCGATGGGACGCACCAGTAAAGAGGCTGCCTCGAACCACGATTTGAGGTAGGCAGTAACTACCTAACCCGTCGTGGGTAGCACCGCTTCAATAAAGTTGTCAGTCTATGGAGCACTGTTCATGCTTAGGCGGTTGGCCTTCAAGGCCCATGACCTCGGACGGGGAAAGAGCTCGGTTGAATCTTGTTTACCGGATGCTACTCCCTAAAGGACAGTGCGGAGGTCCTGAATTGGAAAGGGGAACTCGTCTGTCAAGCCAAGGACCTCGGGTCCGAAGCTGTTCTTATCAACGAAGAGGTCCTCGGCATAGAAGACCAGTTCGGGGGCTACTGACGGTGTCCTGGACTAGGGGGTACCAACCTAGTCGCACTATATTCCTCGGGTTGGGCCAATGGGCCCTCATTCTTCTCAAGATGGACTCCGGAAGCCGTACGCTAGGGGCAAGACCAGGATTGCATCTGCCGAAGACTTGACGTATACTCCAAGACTTCTCTTGCCGCCCTCATGTCCCGGTACCGACCTTGTAACCCTAGATACCCTACCTGGCGTGTATATAAGCCGGAGGGTTTAGCCCTTAGAGGGGACTTCAACACAATCTCATTCACCTAGCCCTAGAACTAGAACACATCTTACGATCTCGAGGTAGATCAACTCTGTACTTGATACATTCCCATTGATATAAACGAGAGCAGGTCGTAGGGTTTTACCTCCATCAAGAGGGCCCGAACCTGGGTAAACATCGTCTCCTTGTTCCTGTTACCATCTGTCCGAGATCCACAGCTCGGGACCCCCTACCCCGAGGTCTGCCGGTTTTTACACCGACACGGGGGCTGAGCGACCTCGAGATTAATTAACCGCTGTAGGTTACAAGAGTAGTTTTGTAAATTTAGAACCATATCCTTTATTATAGTTAAAATACGACAATGTTTTTCAAACAATGTCCCATAAATATGTTGCGTTGCCTCATGAGAGCACTGCCTGCGCCTTGGAATATGTTAGGATCAATGCTAGAGGATTTTTATCGTGCATATAAGCTTGAGCCTCGCAGGCCAATCTCGACCATCGAGAAATGTGAAATCATCAAGAATGCTTCTTGTAAAACCATGACGGCCTGTGGACAAGAGTTTCAGCGATCTCTTTTCTCCATCGAAACTCCCGTGAAACTTCTCTTCAATCCAGCACGAGCATTGCTCCTCCACCAACTGATGGTTTGGATCTAAAACACATGTTTTCTAAGTATACCACAAGCGGACGTCTAGTGACTAGGCGATAACCACAGGTAAGGGCACAGCGACATGCATGCATACATTCTCATGTGGCGGAGATATCTCTGCAGCCGCCTCTCGTGGCAATGTCTCACTCTCACGGATAGACAGTTTTGTACTGTTGTGTAGTTAACTTGTTTAATTTGGAGCGCAAAATCAATGGAAATTTGGCGTGAGTGCTTAAATTTGATGCGAATTTCATATTTGTCATAGGTGAGTTGTAGTTGCAGCACTTCTGTCTGTGCGGATTCGGTCGTCTAGTAACCACGTTAGGGCATCTCCAACGCTGACCCTCAAACTGCCCGTATACGTCCGGACAGCGCGGTCCGAACGTGTTGTGCCATCCAATGCGGGACTGTATCGGTCCGCCGAGCGGTCCGGGCGCACTTTTTCCCGCAAAATGGAAACAAAGTTGTGGAGGCTTTGAGGGAGTCCGGACAATTGCCACGTAGGACTCCGACACCCCCGCCCCACTAAATCCTCCCTCCCGGTTTCATCTTCTTCCAATCCGCCCCTTCTCCCCATTGCTTTGCATCCGCACCCTCCTCCTCCGACGTCGCCGCTGTACCTCCCCGGCCGGCACACATGCATTGCCAGACCTCCGCAACCAGCACCGACGCGACCGCTTGCCTTTTACGACGGTGTCGTCCACCCAAGACACGTCCGTAGGCATGTACACCCCCTGTCGATGTCGTCCATGGCGGTCACCACGCCCGTAGGTGTTCGGTCAAATGCCATTGAGCTTATTTTCGAACACCATGTCGTTTTTTAGAGTACGAAGGATGGCGGGGTACTCGACCGTGGAGGATGAGTTATTGTGCAATGCGTGGTTGGCCGTATCCGCGAGTTTCGTAGGCAGGAGCAGAGGGGGGACCTTCTGGCAGCAAGTGCAGGAATTGTTTCACACGGGAAAGAACATTACGCCCTACGACATGCACATCATCCATGATCGCAATGTGAGGTCATTATCGTATCGATGGTATGCCATCCAGACCTCTGTCACCAAGTTTTGTGGCGCGATTGATATGCTGGAGGCAAGGTGGCCTTGCGCGCGGCAGAGGAGGAGATTGTAGGTTTTGCTTGTTCTTGCTCAACTTGTTGATTGATTGATTGATTCATTCATTCAATGTTGCTCTACACATTGTGTAGCCTGCATGTGCTACCGTGATGTACCACAGGATAGAGGGACGGCTATTTATGCACATGCACTGTTGGATGAAGCTGAAGGGGCAATATGTGTGGGACAACAGGATCCGTTCATAAAAAACTTGTTGAACATCCTATTAATCTCGTTGATTTTGAACTATTGTTGTACTAGACTTATTTGCATGTTATGTATGGATGATTTATGCTATTTTCTATCCAAACTTTGATGCAATCCGCCGTTTTGCATGAATTTCGTCCGGTTAGTTCAAACAATGGTTGAAATGTATGCGGGCAACGCTGGACTCATGCCGATCTACTCCCCACCCAGACAGCAGTCCCTGCTCTTCCCGGCAAGACAGCAGCAACAGGTCCTTGAGGCAATGTCATGGCCAAGCCCGACCATGCAGGACGCAACCTCCATCACCGCTATGGGAATTGCTTCCTACTTCAGCCAGAACAGGCAAAGCAACTACGACCTGCCCCCCCTGCCCCCATCCCTAGGCATCTGGTGGATGGGACCTGGCACCCCAACCGGCCATGACGGCGCAAGGGTTCTGGGAGCCACCTCCTCTGCACGCTGGCCCCTGTTGGTTGCCAAGCTGGGGTTCGGCCCAACTCACAAGCTATCAGTGGGAACCCAACTGGGCTACCGGCCCCGAGGTGGTGTTTGGGCCTGGAGCAGTGGCGGCCCACGAAGCACCAACGCAGACCCTGGGCCAAGAGCATCTTCCTTCTGTGGAGGAAACAAGCGCCAGACGCGCTCTTACCGAGGCGAACCTGTTCGGCCCAGGGCTCCTAACTGCCATCACCACCAAGGTCTCCGAACTGCACATCGATGAGTAGCGAGCCTTCATCAGTAAAATCGCCTCACTGCTATCTAACTCGCTCCTAGGTGCACCGCTCACAACAAAGACTACACGCCCAATCAAGCAGCGCCTACTCGGCGTCATGAAGGGCTCCAGGCAGAGTGCTCGGGTTCACCGTCAATGCTCCAATTTCTCCTCCTCAAGGCGCTCGCAGGCGGCAATTAGCGTCAGGCTCGGCTTCATCAGGCGGGCAGAAGACTTCACCGACGACACACTGCTACAGTACATCAACTTCTTCCACAATCTGATGCCACCGGAGAACGTGGTGAGGCTGGCGGAGATTGCCGGCCTGACCTCCCATCCCAGCTGCGTCTGCCAGATGACGAGCTACAAGCCATCCTGGACGAGCTCGCTGCCAGGGTGGTTTAGCGTAGCTGCTACCTGACTGCGTTCTATCTGTGTGTTCGTTTAGTTTCTTCCATAATTAGCTGTCCCCTGATGTTTAGTCTGAACTTCTATCGTGTCTGGATGTGCGCCCAGAGGGCTGCCTGGCGATCCACCGCCACTACCTGTACCCGATCGGTTATGGCAACCATTGCTCGGCCGACATCTTTGAGTGCTTGTTATGTTTACTTATGAATGAACATCTGTCTTTGATCAATTGGAACGTGAGGGGCTTGAATGAAAGAGCGAGGCGTGCAACTATTTGTGCGATGATTGATCGCACACATTGCTCAATCATCTGCATTCAGGAAACGAAACTATCCACAACTTTCGATTGAGATCGGGAGGAAATTGTTGGGCTGCGGTTCGATGGACACATCGCCTTGGACGCGGATGGCACGCGCGGCGGAGTACTCATGTGCTGGCGTTCGGAGGCTTTCGGTGTCAGAACGTTGCGGTAAGAGAGTTCTCCATCACAGCATGCTTCACGCCGGCGGATGGGCGAACGGCTTGGCACCTGACTACCGTTTACGGACTGCACGCCGAGCGGTCCGGGCGCACTTTTTCCCGCAAAACGGAAACAAAGTTGTGGAGGCTTTGCGGGAGTCCGGACAATTGCCACGTAGGACTCCGACACCCCCGCCCCACTAAATCCTCCCTCCCGGTTTCATCTTCTTCCAATCCGCCCCTTCTCCCCATTGCTTTGCATCCGCACCCTCCTCCTCCGACGTCGCCGCTGTACCTCCCCGGCCGGCACACATGCATTGCCAGACCTCCGCAACCAGCACCGACGCGCCCGCTTGCCTTTTACGACGGTGTCGTCCACCCAAGACACGTCCGTAGGCATGTACACCCCCTGTCGACGTCGTCCATGGCGGTCACCACGCCCGTAGGTGTTCGGTCAAATGCCATTGAGCTTATTTTCAAACACCATGTCGTTTTTTAGAGTACGAAGGATGGCAGGGTACTCGACCGTGGAGGATGAGTTATTGCGCAATGCGTGGTTGGCCGTATCCGCGAGTTTCGTAGGCAGGAGCAGAGGGGGGACCTTCTGGCAGCAAGTGCAGGAATCGTTTCACACGGGAAAGAACATTACGCCCTACGACATGCACATCATCCATGATCGCAATGTGAGGTCATTATCGTATCGATGGTATGCCATCCAGACCTCTGTCACCAAGTTTTGTGACGCGACTGATATGCTGGAGGCAAGGTGGCCTTGCGCGCGACAGAGGAGGAGATTGTAAGTTTTGCTTGTTCTTGCTCAACTTGTTGATTGATTGATTGATTCATTCATTCAATGTTGCTCTACACATTGTGTAGCCTGCATGTGCTACCGTGATGTACCACAGGATAGAGGGACGGCTATTTATGCACATGCACTGTTGGATGAAGCTGAAGGGGCAATATGTGTGGGACAACAGGATCCGTTCATAAAAAACTTGTTGAACATCCTATTAATCTCGTTGATTTTGAACTATTGTTGTACTAGACTTATTTGCATGTTATGTATGGATGATTTATGCTATTTTCTATCCAAACTTTGATGCAATCCGCCGTGTTTGCATGAATTTTGTCCGGTCAGTTCAAACAATGGTTGAAATGTATGCGGGCGACGTTGGATGGTCAGCTCTCGCATCCGTATCCACGGACTGGTCTCCCCTATCCACGAACAGATGCCGGAGCAAATTTGTGGGTCAGCGTTGAAGATGCCCTTGTATAATTTGGCAGGCACCGTCTGTCGATCAAAAGGCACAAGTAAACCTGGATCCAATCCAACGCCCCCAAACGGTTGTTTTGTTTTACAATTGCATTGCAGCATTACCTGGTGCATAGTCGAAGCCTGACGACAGTGCAACGTCTCTGGATGACAGTGCGCATGCCATGGTCCATGAACACAAATACATGCATGAAGCTCCTTCAGTTTCTCTTGTGGGGGGCAAGGAAGGGCCTCACTTTCCGATCCTCATCCATCTGGATGTAGTCAAGGACTACACTCCCATCCCTGATGATGAGGTTTGGGAGTGGCCTCAGATCTACGAGTACAAGGACTGGCATATGGGGATTAAGGACGGCGAGGGCCGGGGCCGTTTCGCAGCTTCGGCGAGCTCCTTCAACGCCGGCCGCAGATCTGACGAGGACAGAGATGAGGGCGGCAACAGGCGTCGCGGGCAGCGGGGCGGAGAGGGGGCACGCAAGAGGTTCTGGAGAGGGATGCGCGACCAAGCACAATGCAGAGACACGGCGACCCACGATCCTTAGCCGCACCGGCACAGGCGGCGGGAGGCAGAGCCAGTCAATGTGCAGGAAGATCCATAGCTACGGGAGCCGGCCGACGGGGGTGGCATGGCCGGTACGGGCCTGGAGCTGGGGCCTGCTAGGCAAGGAACGGTGCTCGTGACCCCGTCTCTGGAGGTGCTGCCCATACCGCCCATGCAGGAGCCAAGGGAGCAGCCCGACTAGCCGGATGACGAGGACACCAGAAGTGATGCACAGAGCGTGGCTGCTATCCCGACCAACACACACAGTGCTGATGGACCAACAGGCGGACCCATTCTGCCACCGGCCGAACTGGCAGCATGGGCACTGGCAAGGGCGGGCACGGAGGATTGGGGACTGACGTTCGCTGGACTCATGCCGATCTACTCCCCACCCAGACAGCAGTCCCTGCTCTTCCCGGCAAGACAGCAGCAACAGGTCCTTGAGGCAATGTCATGGCCAAGCCCGACCATGCAGGACGCAACCTCCATCACCGCTATGGGAATTGCTTCCTACTTCAGCCAGAACAGGCAAAGCAACTACGACCTGCCCCCCCTGCCCCCATCCCTAGGCATCTGGTGGATGGGACCTGGCACCCCAACCGGACATGACGGCGCAAGGGTTCTGGGAGCCACCTCCTCTGCACGCTGGCCCCTGTTGGTTGCCGAGCTGGGGTTTGGCCCAACTCACAAGCTATCAGTGGGAACCCAACTGGGCTACCGGCCCCGAGGTGGTGTTTGGGCCTGGAGCAGTGGCGGCCCGCGAAGCACCAACGCAGACCCTGGGCCAAGAGCATCTTCCTTCTGTGGAGGAAACAAGCGCCAGACGCGCTCTTGCCGAGGCGAACCTGTTCGGCCCAGGGCTCCTAACTGCCATCACCACCAAGGTCTCCGAACTGCACATCGATGAGTAGCGAGCCTTCATCAGTAAAATCGCCTCACTGCTGTCTAACTCGCTCCTAGGTGCACCGCTCACAACAAAGACTACACGCCCAATCAAGCAGCGCCTACTCGGCGTCATGAAGGGCTCCAGGCAGAGCGCTCGGCTTCACCGTCAATGCTCCAATTTCTCCTCCTCAAGGCGCTCGCAGGCGGCAATTAGCGTCAGGCTCGGCTTCATCAGGCGGGCAGAAGACTTCACCGACGACACACTGCTACAGTACATCAACTTCTTCCGCAATCTGATGCCACCGGAGAACGTGGCGAGGCTGGCGGAGATTGCCGGCCTGACCTCCCGTCCCAGCTGCGTCTGCCGGATGACGAGCTACAGGCCATCCTGGACGAGCTCGCTGCCAGGGTGGTTTAGCGTAGCTGCTACCTGACTGCGTTCTATCTGTGTGTTCGTTTAGTTTCTTCCATGATTAGATGTCCTCTGATGTTTAGTCTGAACTTTTGTCGTGTCTGGATGTGCGCCCAGAGGGCTGCCTGGCGATCCACCGCCACCACCTGTACCCGATCGGTTATGGCAACCATTGCTCGGCCGACATCTTTGAGTGCTTGTTATGTTTACTTATGAATGAACATCTGTCTTTGATCAATTGGAACGTGAGGGGCTTGAATGAAAGAGCGAGGCATGCAACTATTTGTGCGATGATTGATCGCACACATTGCTCAATCATCTGCATTCAGGAAACGAAACTATCCACAACTTTCGATAGAGATCGGGAGGAAATTGTTGGGCTGCGGTTCGATGGACACATCGCCTTGGACGCGGATGGCACGCGCGGCAGAGTACTCATGTGCTGGCGTTCGGAGGCTTTCGGTGTCAGCAATGTTGCGGTAAGAGAGTTCTCCATCACGGCATGCTTCACGCCGGCGGATGGGGGAACGGTTGGCACCTGACTACCGTTTACGGACCGCACGACGACGCGAGGAAGCCGACTTTCCTTGGGGAGCTTGCCACCATACACAACTCCATGGGAGGGGCATGGATCGTTATCGGTGACTTCAACCACATCAAAGACCCTCAAGACAAGAACAATGGAAGAATTAACCATAGATGGATGAACAACTTCCAACGCACCCTCAACAGATCAAGCTTGCATGAGATTCAACTGATCGGGCACCGCTTCACATGGAGCAACGAGCAGGACTCGCCAACGCTGGTTAGGCTGGACCGCGTTTTTTGCAATGTTGAGTGGGAACTGCTATTCCCAGGGGCTAAGCTACTGCCTCAGTCTTCTTCTATCTCGGACCATTGCCCCCTACTCCTCGTCAATGACATGATCACTAAAACGAACAGAAGATTCCGCTTTGAGGCATACTGGCAGTACATTCAGGGTTTCCAGGAGGTGGTGGACCAATCCTGGGCTATGCCCGTTCGAAACGCCTGCCCAAGCACTAAACTGAACTGCAAGTTGCATCGACTGAGCAAGGATCTGCGAGCGTGGAGTAAAACACTAGTAGGAGACATCAAAAAACAGCTCCTGATGGTGAATGAAATCATTCTCCAACTGGTTACAGCCCAGGACCATAGACCACTCAACACGGACGAAAGGGAGCTGAGATCAAAACCTAAATCCAGGGCGATGGGTCTCGCTGTCCTTCTGATAATTAAGCTGAGGCAGAGGAGTAGAGTTCTGTGGCTCAAGGCCGGCGATGCCAATACAAAGTTCTTCCCAAGGAAAGCCAATGCGAGACATAAACGAAACACAATACATGTGCTGCAGGGACCCTCTGGACCGATTTCCTCATCGGACGAGATGGGTTCCCACGCGCATGACTATTTCCAGAATATCTTTGGCTCTGAACGCCCGAGGTCCGCAATACTGAATTGGGACGAGCTCGATCTCGACCACGTGGATCTATCGGACTTGGAGGGGGAAATATCCCTAGAGGAAATAAAATGTGCCATTGATGACATCCCAGCCGACAAGGCGCCCGGGCTGGACGGGTTCTCAGGTGGTTTTTTCAAGAAGTGTTGGGAAACTATCAAATTCGATCTGTTAGAAGCAATGAACCAGCTTTATCGCATGGACAGCCGGTGCCTGAATCGGATAAACACCGCCATCATGGTGCTAATCCCAAAGAAACATGGGGTCGACGAACTCAAGGATTTTAGGCCAATCTCGCTACTTCACAGTCTGATCAATTTTTTTTCCAAGATACTTGCAAGCCGATTAGCACCCAAGTTAGCCGTATTGGTTGACCAATACCAAAGTGCGTTTATCAAGAAGCGCAGCATACAGGAGAATTTTTTGTATGTCCAGAACATGATTAGAAAACTGCACAAAACAAAGAAGCCGTCCATACTGCTTAAACTGGACATTGCCAAAGCCTTCGACTCGCTGTCTTGGCCTTACTTGATGGATATGTTGGAGGCGCGAGGCTTTGGCACGCGCTGGCGAGAGTGGATCGCCGTGTTGCTCCGAACATCAACCTCACGAGTGATCATCAACGGGCAACTTTCGGACCCCATACAACACCGACATGGGTTGAGACAAGGGGACCCGCTCTCTCCCTTTCTCTTCATCCTTGCCATGGATCCCTTACAAAGAATGTTAAACCTGGCCACAACTCGCGGTGTACTTACCAAACTGCCAGGACGGAAACCGATGATGCGATGCTCTTTCTATGCGGACGACGTCGCCATGTTCATGAACCCAATTGTGAACGATGCAAGGATGATCCATCTGCTGCTCCAATGCTTTGCTCAAGCCTCCGGTCTCAAGGTGAACACAAGCAAAAGCTTTGCACTCCCGATCAGATGCGGTTCGTTTAATCTGGAGACCATCTTGGCCCCCCAGGCATACCCCACAAGAACTTCCCGGTCACCTACCTTGGAATGCCTCTTTCACTCAGAAACTTAACCAAGACGGATCTTGATCCATTCTTGGTGAAGTTCGGAAACAAGACGGCCGCATGGAAGGGCGGCCTCATGGCCAAGAGTGGGCGCCTCGTACTACTCAAATATGGTCTTACTGCTCTTGCAATCCACATGATGACCGTGCATAGGCTTCCTGCTTGGGTTCTGAAACGACTAGTACAACTCTGTCGAGCCTGGCTTTGGAGCGGGGAGACCATGTGTAGTGGTGGCAAGTGTAGGGTTGGATGGAAGCAGGTTTGCCGTCCAAAAATTCTTGGTGCCCTGGGAGTGCTCGATCTGAACAAGTTCAGTACGGCGCTCCGGCTACGCTGGTTATGGCTCGCCTGGAAAGACCCACCTAGGCCGTGGGCTCGATCACCGCTGCCTTGTGACAATAATGAGCGGATGCTTTTTGCAATGGCCACGGAGATAACAATTGGCGATGGCAGGAAGGCCAGCTTTTGGCAGGATCGATGGCTAAACGGGCAATGTCCCAAAACAATTGCGCCATCTCTGTTCAAGATTTCAACCAGAAAGAATCGCACTGTACATGAAGCCCTGCATGGCCAAACCTGGTTGTCGGATCTCGCAACGGGCCTAGCTGACGACATGTTGCCAGAGTTGACTCACCTTGCGGAGATGCTGGATTCTGTGGTATTACAGGAGGGCCAAGCAGATGGAATTATTTGGCGGTTCTCACAGGATCGCGAGTACACTGCACGCTCTGCCTACCTGCTTCAGTTCGAGGGATCGGTGCCTAGGGAGGGATATAATCTGATCTGGAAGGGATGGGCACCCGGCAAATGTCGATTTTTCTTGTGGACAGCCATGCTGGGCAAAGTTTTAACGGCAGACGCCCTGCTAAGACGCGGGTGGGAGAACAACTACTTCTGCGCGCTTTGCGAAAGGAGCCTTGAAACCCCATCCCATTTGCTGATAGAATGTCCATGGTCGCGATATGCATAGGAGAAAATTGCCCGGCTGACCCGCATGACGGCGCTCCTGCCGGCGTCATGGAGCGGCCTACAAAACATTCAAGAATGGGTTACAGTCTGCCACTGTAGGGCAAGTGAAGATATGAAGAAAGGAACACTGTCCATCATCCAACTGATGTCATGGGAACTATGGCGGGAGAGAAACAGACGGATTTTTCAGAAGGAATTCATAGGGCAATTTTCAGAAGGAATTCATGGGGCAAGACGGCTTCGTCGGCAAAGCGAGGGATGAGATAAACCTGTGGAACTTGGCAGGAGCAGGAATACCTTTCGATCCGGGCTGAGCTCCTAGCGTTTCAACCTTTTGCTTTCTCTCCTTCTTTGTTCTTTATTTTCCTTCTCCTGCCTTGCTGGCTTTTGAGCCTACTGGGTGTTGACCCAACTTGGGTACTCTTGTAGCTCGCTCTTTCTTCTACTGATCAATGAATTTGGTAGTGCAACTACCAACATTCCAAAAAAAAAAAAAATATGTTGTGCACAATTCGATTAAGCCGCAGGCTGCATGGTGTAAAAGCACGCACTCATGGCTTCGTGGCGGTAGGGATCGATCGCGCGCCGGAAAGAGGAAGACGACGCGACGTGACGTCGCCAACTCGAGCGTGGGCCTGTGGCTGCTCCAGCTGTAGCACAATCGGACGGACGACAAAAGCAGACCGGCCATGCATGTGACGCGAGATCTTGGGCGACGACAAATCGTCCGCAGCTTTTTCTGCGTGTTTCCTTCGCGACACCACGTCTCGCCGGACCACGTCGTGCATGCATGCACGGCCCGTGGGTTCTGTCCCGGCCAGCCGGCCCGGCGTTGCATGGTATGTCTCTGCCAGTGTGCCTACGGCGTTCTTGATGAGCTCTACCCACCTCGCCCCCTTTAATAATGGCCTACAACGTTATGTTGTTTCATGATTTGAACTCACGGCCGATCATCAAGTTCCCGCGTAGTACCACTGTACTACGAGATCGACTCCCTTCGAATGATTAATTTGACGAGACGTAACACAAAAATCAAAGGTTAGTGAAGAACTGAAAAGATTGAAAATAATTTATCCATTTTTGGGGCTAATCTCCAGGACATGTAAACGCTACTACTAAAAAGAGAGGCACGAGGCCAGGATCGTTGCTCTAGCGCCCAACGCAGCATCTATCAATTATACTCCGTCCCGAATTACTTGTCTTAGATTTGTCTAAAGACGAATGTATCTAAACATGTTTTAGTGTTAGAATACATCCGCATTTAAACAAATTTTAAACAAATAATTTAGGACGGAAGTAAGAGTAACCTGTAATCAAAAATAAAAAATGAAAACACTGATACTGACTAATCGTTAGGCACCAGTCAGCCCGATCTTACAATCACGTGCTGGCCTAGTACTAGCACAGTGAGTATGATGGTCCTTTTGCAGGTGGATATGACGGTTCTTGTAACTTCATAGCTAGATACTTTTTGAGCGATGTCAGTCTCTCTTGTACTCTCTGGTGGGATGCTGAAATCTGAGGGGCTATTTAGTTCTAGGTCTTGCATTGCCATATTTTACCATACATTTTTTTGTAAAGTTTGTTTAAGATTAGTTCAATAAAATGAGAGCCACAAGTTGGCAAGCCTAAGAAAATCTTACCACACTTTTTTTGTGTGTGTAATGTGAGGCCCTAGTGTGGCTTGTCTAAGGTGTGGTTTAAACCAAACAACCACCTAACTTGGTCAAACTTGCCTAACCTTAGGTATGACAACTTTTGACAAATTTAGTCTCAAACCGAACTGGCCCTGAATGTGACACCAACGCCATGGCTAACAATATCTATAGCTCCCCATTCTGGAACTACTAGCACTGCGGTGTGCATCTGTGAGCCCTGTCAAAATCTTCTCTGTACCATAATTATGAGTTGAGCAACATTTGCGTTTCTTTGTAAGTAGAGATGTCGCTTGAAGATTGCAGGAAAACAAAAACTAGGTGTTTTCTTCAACAAAAAAATTAGTCCATTGAAAAAGAAAGTTTGCAAAACAGTGTTTTGAACGCCACAAAAGAATGAACCAAACTTATAGCCACATGCTCAACTGCACAAGCTCAAGGCCGAACGTCGAATGAAGTCTGATCCTAAGCCCATACATGAATATACCTCATTGAGCTGGTGACGGACGAAGAAATCGAGAAGGCGCTTTTCCACATGGGACCAACTAAAGCACGAAGACCAGACGAGCTACCAGCTCTCTTTTATCAACATCACTGGATGTTGATTAAGCGTGAAGTATGTGCGGCCGCGAAGGAGTTTTTGGAAGGGGAGGAGATTACAGAGGGTTTTGAATAACACCATTTTGGTGCTGATTCCAAAAACCAACGCACCGGATGAATCATCTATCACAATTTAGACCTACTAGCAAACATGCCCGTGCGTTGCAACGGAAGAAGAAAATTTATCATAAGCCCGAATAAGCATTGCTCAAGACTCTCCTCTCCGCTTATCCTTCCCATCCAGTCCGATGGTGCCAACGAGAAATTTATGTGAATAAATTGTATGAGTATACTCTTATCAGTGCTTTTAATTCAGATATGACACTTCTTCGACACTTATTATATGTACAATGCATAGTAGTTTTTTTTTTATGATAAGCACTTGGTACCATGTGCATTGCGTTGCAACGGGAGTACCTATAATGATTATAAATAGTGTATCCAGGAGAGTAGCGATGTCACATCGACATCTTCAACATTGTCTCTGCCCCGTTCGATGAAACTCTCCTAGACATCACTACAAGTAAAGGCCGCACCACTTTCTGATGTCACCGATACTCAAGGAAATACACTGCAGGGAAGGCTCACTATCACCACATACGGTCAAGCCGGAGTAGTTGGCGTCACCATGCACGGTGACAAAGAAACACCCTCCAGCCAACCAGACAATGTGATCAAGATACACGATCATCTGTCTCAATGACATATATGTGAACCGTGTGCTATTCGGTACCCCGTCCGAACCTGGATTGGGTGCAATGCTCGAAATCAACATCGTCAATCCATCATTGGCAGTGCATGCGTCAACGAAGGTCCTGAACTGGCCGGTAGCTTGGGCGTTCGAGAATATGGAGAATCCATATCGAGTTACACACAATACACAAAACTGGTTGATTGATTTGGCTCTCGAAGCTGATCGGTCTGGTATGAGAATAATGCACGACTTGAATATATACTATAGCTAGATTACCTTCCTTTCTTCTGCATTATTTCATGGGGGCTGCTACAAATCAACCGACTGATTTCCCCAGGAAATCAGTCGGGTAGCGAACCATCGGATCCGTCCCTCTTTCCCGTTGGATAGGGTCAACGCAGTGCTGTTTGGTCCTCTTCTCAACGCACCAACTGGCCCCTCTGCTCCGCTCTCCTCTGGCCGCTGGCAGCAGCAAAATGGAACGCGTACGTCGTCGTCGGAAGTACTGCCACCCAGCTCGCTGCCGCCGCTCTGCCACGCAGTAGAAACGGAGAAAGCTTGGGTGTTGCATCGCAGCTCTGCCGCCGGCGAGATCCGTGGGTTGCAGGCTCCCAACACCTCGCGAGTTACATTGGAGCTCCGCTGCCGCAGCTCCGGCGCCGGCGAGATGCGTGGTCGCAGCACCTTGGGTTGCAATGCAGCTCCGCCACCGGCGAGATGCGTGGTCGCAGCACCTTGGGCGTTGCATTGCAGCTCCGCCACCGGCGGGATCCATGTCGCATTGCAGGTCTGCCGCCAGCGAGACCCACAGGTCGCATCACATTGAGCGTTGCATTGCAACTCCGCCACCGGCGAGGTCCATGCTGCATTGCAGCTCCACCACCGACGAGACCCACAGGTCGCAGCATCTCGCGCAATGAATTGCATCTCCGCCCTCAGCGAGCGGCTGACGAACGTTGCATGCCAACTTCGCCGCCGTCGAGAACCGCGTGTCGCAGCACCGCTCGCGGCACCAGTTGTGTTGCAGTGCAGCTCACCCTTGCGGACCGCGCAGCACGTCAACGCCGTTGTAGCATCTGTGACGCCGCTTGCAGCAGATCGTCGTAGCACCAGGCGTCGCCGCCGTCACATGAGCAGCCCGCGACCCCGAATCGCCGCACCGAGCTCCGCCTTGCAGCGCGCGGCTGCCCATCTACAGCCTGATGCCCCCAGCCAGCGCGGGTGGGTGTCGCTCACAGCAGCAAAGAAAAGAGTCATGGCCATGGCGAGAGTCAGCACCAGAGGAAAGCGATGGAGAAGAAGGGGGTTGCGTTTCGGGGAAAGGATAAGGGAATGGGTGGTTCGCCTGAGGCAAGGAAAGGGTGGGGCGGTGGGAAGGGCCCACAGGGACGCGTGGCGCGTGTAGCGAGCGGTTTACGCGAGGAGATAATCAGTCGGTTGAAATTAATCCTTTTCCTTATTTCATATTCTCACCTTGAAACCGAAGCCAGTTGATTTCTTCGTAGTTAGATAAATAGCTTTTGTATATTCAGCTTGTTGTAGGTCATCACGACGAGAAGGATCAATCGAACAGGTAGTCAACTTTGTTCATATGTACCATGGAGCACATCAATCAGGTTCTCACATATGTGCCTCTCTGCGTACAAGGTTTCACCACTTCATATAGTAACAATTTTATCTCAATCTCCCACTGTCTGTCTTCAGCATCAGCTAACACAGCTAACCAACAGCACACAAGACAGCGGCAGCAGAGAAATTTATCTGAATCTCTCTCATTTTCTCGCTTCTTCTCTCCGATCCACTTCTTCTCACCGCACAAAGCAGCACATCAAGCAAATGTACATGACAGAAACAGTAGCCGCACAAAATTGGAGGAATCAGACCCCTCGAAACAAGTATCCACTGAAAGTTCATGCATATGTTGTGTGAGGTTTGCTGGGCTTGGCCAATCTCAGTAATGGCGTGGTCACCATCTACGCCGAGGTGGCCCACCCCGTCGACCCCGACGTGGTCTCTTGATCCAGCCGCTCGTCGTGGTCTAGAGCGACCTAGCCGGTCATCGAAGGCGCGTACACCGAGCCAGAGGCCTCCGCCGTCAACCGTGGTCTGCGACCTCACCGGAGGTTTGGGGGCTAGGAGCCGCGGCAGCCACGCAGGGGCCGAGCTCATGCGCCGCATCCCTCCTAGGCCGTGATGTCACCCTCTGCGAGTTAGTGCGCCACCGTGTCTGTCTGTCCGAGCTTGTGCGCAGGCCGCCACAACCTTGCCATGGGTGTGCGGGCGGGCTCCCATTGGAGCTGACGCCGAGAACCCACCGCCGCTTCCGAGCCAGTGTCGTCGAGGTTGATCTCCTCGCCCATGTTTGGGCCAGGTGGACGACTGTCTCCTTCTGCGGCAGCAGGGAGATGTGAGGCCCTGCGGGCGGTCGCGCGGAGCAGGCAGAAGCTCCTCGAATACGGCGCGGCGGCGAGATGACCTGCCATGCCGAGGAGCAGCCTCCGCCGCAGTTTACCGAGACGCGATCGGCGACAGGAGGTTGCAAGTTCGATCCCACCGGTGGCTATTATTTTTGCCACGTTTCCCAGAGTAGGTGAGCCAACTTCTTTAGGATGAGGCCCAGGTGAGCGATGAGAATCGGGACTCGTCCCTTTAATAAAGTATATAAATATATATAAAGTAGGACTGCACGTTGAGTTCAAATAGAAAAGGTCACTGCTACGCGTCATCCGGCTGATTTCCAGAGGAAATCAGTCGGGTCGGGAGCTGTTGGATCCGTCCCGCGTAGCCGCTGGATCGGTCAACGCAACGCCGGGTCGTTCTCTCCCACCGCGTACACATGCGTTGCTTCCTTCTCTCCTCTGGGTCGCTGTCTGCCTCGCAGCCGCTGCTCCGCAGCAGGGTCGTACTCGTCGACGATGTTGGTCGCTAGCTTCACCTGCCACACCCCCGTTTCCCCATGCAGCAACCGTCGACGAGCACTGTATTGCAGCACCGCAGTCCGCGGCCACCTACGAGCACTGCATCAAGCACCATCAGCCTTCTCTGCATCATCGTGAGCGCTTCATCGCAGCTCCGGCAGCGCTGCGTCGCAGTACCGATGGCTGCCGGCGAAGTTGCATCGAAGCACCAGTTCCTCCGCTGTAGAGCTGTCAGTGCCGACGACAGTTGCGTTGCAGCACCAATAATTGCCGGCAAGCGCGCGCTGCATTGCATCTCCAACAACGCCGACCAGCGCTGCGTCGCAACGCAGCTCCGAGAGCCGCCGACGAGCGCTCCATTGCAGCACGTCGAGAGCTGCAATGCTGCTCCGAGAGCCACCGGCAAGCGCTCCATTGCAGCACGTCGAGAGCTCCAATGCAGCTCCGAGAGCCGCCGGCGAGCGCTCCACTGCAGCTAGGCGAGAGCTCCAACGCAGCTCCAAGAGCCGCCGACGAGCGCTCCACTGCAGCTAGGCGAGAGCTCCAACGCAGCTCCGAGAGCCGCCGGTGAGCGTTGCATCCCAGCAACGGTGCCGCTTTGCAACTTCGCGAGTGTTGCGACCTCTTCGTTTGCAGCAGGGGCACGTCCTTGAGCGGCGGTACGGCGAGCGCGTATCAGCAGCGACGCTAACCTCACAACTCGCGGCAGCGGGTGGTCGACGTTGTGCAACTCTCCTCTGTTGCGGCAATGGCAGATGTTCCCATGGGTTGCAGATGTGGGCAGTAACATGCGCAGGGCATCGGCCACACGGCTGTCCTCCGATTCCTCAACTCCGACGGTGGTCTCCCTCGATTCCCCTCCTGGCTCCTCTCATCTAGCAGCTCACGAGCGAGATAAAACATGAAAGGGGAAAAAAGGAGAAAGGAGCGGACGGGAAGGGGTAAGGTGGGAGGAGATTAGTGGGTGGACCCTGGGGGCACGTGGCGTGCGGAGGGGGCGGTTTAGGAGAGAGATAAAATATGTCGGTTGTTTTCAATGATTTTCCGTAAATCAATAAGATTAGCCTATGGTTTTTTATGTCGCATAAAAAATATCTTATAGTTGTTTTTCAGTTGTATACGATAGGTGGGATAGATTACCGGATGAGAAAATTAAGCAGATTAGCCTATAATTTTTTTATGTCGCATAAAAAAAGTCTTACAATAGTTTCCTAGTTATATATGATAGATGGGATAGACCAAAAAATAAGAGAAACGGACCTTCCTTTATTATTAGGTATAGATAAGTTTGTGCAATGTCTTGTATTAAATCGCAGCGAAGGTCCTTGCCGATCGATTAAAAGTGGCGTCGCATATTCTTATGTCCGAAGAGAAAAGCATATTCATACCGGGAAGGTTGATCACAGATAATGTATTGGCCGCGTATGAGTGTGTTAACGCCATCAGGACAAGAAAAAGGAAAAATATCTTTGTGCGCGGTGAAGTTGGACATGATGAAGTTGTATGGCCAGGTCGAGTGGATTTTCTTGGAACACATGTTGCATTAGTTTGGATTTTCTTAAGCATGGACAACCATTGATTATGGGATGTGTTACCTCTGCCTGTGTTGTGGTCAAGTTGAATGGTGATGTGTCGGATGGCTTCGTTCCTTCGAGGGGTTTGCGACAGGGAGACCCTCTTTCCCCCTACCTATTTCTCTTCTGTGTTGAGGGCTTCTTCCTTTTCTAAAGTAGGCTCAACGAGAGAGAGATATACAAGGGGTGTCTTTTGGGTGCACTGGCCCCAATGTCACACACCATCTTTTTGCGGACGACATCATTGTCTTTATGGAGGCATCTGTGGATAGCTTGAACATGCTACTGGATATTTTGCAGGTGTATGATGAAGTGGCATCTTGGTAGAAAGTGAACCTCCAAAAACTTCCATATTCTTTGGTAAGGGATGTCCAGAAAACAAGAAGGAAGAATTAAAACAGGTGATAGGTATTGACTTGATGGCATTGTCGAAACGATATCTAGGCCTACCAACGGTGGTTGGGTAAGTCAAAATAAGTAAGTTTTAAGCATGTGCGAGAAACCTAAAGAGCATAAGTCTCAGGTTGGAAGGACCAAGGTTTATCAAACGCTGCTAGGGAAGTCCTTGTTAAGTCGGTGTGCAAGCAACACCAACCTATACAATGAGCTGCTTCCAGCTCTCCAAGAAAATGTGCGGGAACCTGAAATCCATCTCTTCAAAAGTCTGGTGGGGAGCGGCTAATGGTGAACGGAAGGTCCACTGGGTGGCTTGGGATAAAATGTGCACGAGAAAGCAAGATGAGGGCATGGGTTCAGAGATTTTGAGGTGTTCATTCAAGCTCCTAGCTAGGCAAGTCTGGAGGATTATTATGGTCCAAAACTCCTTATGTGGACAAGTCCCAAAAGCGAGATATTTCAAGGACTCGGATATTATGTCGGCGACATGCCCACACGGGTGTTTGTTCACATGGAGGAGTATAATGCATGGACGTGACATGCTACACCATGGGCTTATAGCGAATTGGAAATAGGATGAAGGTAAATATTCTGCATGATAACTGGATCCCGAGGTCCGGATGTGTAGCACCACTAGGAGCTACGTATCATCCACAACCTACAAGAGTTGCGGATCTCCTAAATGATGACGGTAATGGATGGAACAAAGCACTCCTCTCTCAAGTCTTCACACCATCGGATACATGTGATATGAAAAACATATTTGTGGGAGGCCGAGGAACGGAGGATTGTAGGGCTTGGAAATATACTAAAAGTGGTTCTTTCTAGGTCAGATCTGCGTACCATCTTGGCATGTACCTGAAGCGAGTTCGAGGTGCTCATGCGGGTAGCTCAGATTCAGTCAGTGATCACAAGAGCTGGTTGAGCCTTTGGGATACAAATGTCCTAAACAGGATGACAATACACATGTGGAGAATGTTGAGAATGGTCTGGCGGTAGGAGCAGAGCCACAACATAGAAGAATCAAGACAGGGATCTTTTGCATTGGATGCGGTCGCGAGGAGACGATTGTTCAAAGATTCTGGGGGTGTCGCCACTCGAAATTTTCTGGAAACACCTATGAAGGGGCGTTGGAGCAGCTCTACCAGGTCTGCCCGATGTGCTTGACTCACATGCGATGATGAGCCGATGGGCACTTGACTGGCTGGGATAGGTGGGAGACGATGAGAAAACAACGGTGTCGCGAGGCTTGTATGAACTTTGGCAATCCAGAAACAATGCTAGGGAGACAAACAAATTAGAGGATCTTGGTGCAATTGAGGACTGTGTCAAGTGGTTGCTTGGGGCATGGAAATCCACACAGGATGGTACAATCGAGGCGCCCCCCAGGGGGGGCGAAAGCGGCAAGGTGGTGTTCGCCGGAAGAAGGATGGGTCAAAGCTAATGCGGATGGAGCTCTTTCAAACATATTAGTGGATTTTATGCATACGTTTTAGAGTATATTTTAGTACCAAAATTCCTCATATCATATCCTTCTAGCACTTATTTTTATCCAGTTTTTATTAAATTTTCCTTGTTTTGTGGTCGTTGTAGGTGTATTTTCATCTTCATGGACTTGGCATATCAAAAGCACCAAGCAGGGGGCCAAATCGTAGATGTTCCAAGCATCAGATATGGGCCCTATGGAGTGTTTGGTGTTTTGACATTTATCAAGCTGTCCAAATTGATGGTCCAATTCCTTAAATGGATTGGGCTTTTTGATACGTCTCCAACGTATCTATAATTTATGAAGTATTCATGCCATGTTTATAACAATTTTATATGATTTTGGTATGATTTGATTAGAACTAACTCGGACTGATGCTGTTTTCAGCAGAACTACCGTGGTGTTGTTTTTTGTGCAGAAATAAAACTTCTCGGACTGGGCCCAAAATTTACGGTGATTTTTTATGGACCAAAAGAGACCCACGGAGCACCGGAGATGGACCAGGGAGTGGCCGAGGGCGCCACAAGCCTGGGGGGCGTGCCCCCCGAGCTTGTGGGACCCTCGGGCACCCCCCTGACGTTAATCCAACGGCAAATATTCCTATAAATAGTGAAAACCCCAGAACGAAACCTAGAACTCCCACGCCGCCGCCGCAAGCCTCTGTACCGAAGCGATCTCATCCGGAGCCCTGTTCCGGCACTCTGCCGGAGGGGGGAATCATCACCGGAGGCCATCTTCATCATCGCGGTGGTCTCCATGATGAGGAGGGAGTAGTTCACCCTCGGGGCTGAGGGTATGTACCAGTAGCTATGTGTTTGATCTCTCTCTCTCTCTCTCTCTCTCTCTCTCTCTCTCTCTCTCGTGTTCTTGATTTGGCACGATCTTGATATACCGCGAGCTTTGTTAATATAGTTGGATAATATGCACTACAAAAAAAACACTTCCGTAATGATACGTCTTTGTCACAGTAGGTCACATTTTCTGTCATGTATGTACATCCGTGACAAATTTATGACAGAATCAAGATAGTCATACCTATGCTGTCGTAGAAGTGTTCCATGACAGTACTGAAATTATCATCACGGAAGTGTCCACTTCCATGACGATAAATGTCGCATCATAGAAGTGTTTTCGTCAAGGGTGACCGACACGTGGCATCGACCGTAACGGGTCGCCGTTAAGCTATCAGGTTCCGGTTTGGATCCGATAACCCGTTAACAACCCTAACCAATGGTGATTTTCCACGTGTAAAATTATCATTCGCCAACAGATCCATGTGTCAGCTCGATGTCACGACAGATGTCAACCATCCACTGGACAATATGCGCCTATGGAATAGTGACACGTGGCAAGGCCCAACAGTGGCCCATTTAGGTTAAAAGGGCCGGCCCAGTCAAAGTTAGCGGGCTGGCCCATTAACGACCTGGTTGCACACGACCCATTTGCAGGTAAGGCTCGTTTGAATAGTGTCAAATCAGCCCGTCACCGGCCCATTGTAGATTTCTCATCATTGTGGCCCATGGTCACTTCCGGCCCGTTAACAGCCCGCTTTGTATTTGGGCCCAATTACGGCCCGGTGTGTTTCCGGCCGGTTAAGGTCCTGCTACATTTGGGCCCATATGTGGCCCTATGAAACTTTCGGCCCAAAAACTAATCGTGATGGAACTGGGCCATTTTCGGCCCGGTCTGACTTTCGGCCTGTTAACGGCCGACGCAACCCATGGGCCATATGTAGCCCGACGTCACTTCGGGCCTATTAACGGCCCATATCCTCGATGACACACATCCAGCCCGCCAGCACTTTCGGCCTGTTAAAGGCCCGTGTAGTAGGTCGATACAATTATGGCCCGTGCTGACTTTCGGCCTGTTAACGATCCGCCATGTAAATGGGCCACCTTGGGCTGAGCTAAATTTCGGCCTGCTAATGACCAGTGGGCTATTTGGCACATTTTAGGCCCAATCATCTTTCGGCCTGCTACAAGCCCTAGATATATACTGGCGCAATGAAGGCCCAATCGGCGATTCGGCCTGTTAATGGCCCGTGTCATTTATGGACCAAATATGGCCCGCGTGATATTTAGACATGTTAACGGCCCGTTAATACAATGGGCCCATATTATGTGTAGGCCTGTTAATGGCCCACTGTGGTCACGGGCCTACCAATTGAACGATCAGAAATATGAAGAGCTTACGCTGATTTTGGCCCAGTTATTTTCTGTGGGCTAAATACCGAATACGGCCCGTAATCGTTTTTAGCTCCATTCTAGTTGTGAGCCGGACGAATATTGGCCCTTTGGGCTCCTACGATGCTTTCGGCCTAAAGGAGACTGATGATGCTGAATATGTTGGAAATATGCCCTAGAGGCAATAATAAATTGGTTATTATTATATTTCCTTGTTCATGATAATCGTTTATTATCCATGCTATAATTGTATTGATTGGAAACTCAAATACATGTGTGGGTACATAGACAACACTGTGTCCCTAGTAAGCCTCTAGTTGACTAGCTTGTTGATCAAAGATGGTTAAGGTTTCCTAGCCATGGACATGAGATGTCATTTGATAACGGGATCACATCATTAGGAGAATGATGTGATGGACAAGACCCAAACTGTAAACGTAGCATTTGATCGTGTCAGTTTATTGCTATTGTTTTCTGCATGTCAAGTATCTGTTCCTTTGACCATGAGATCATGCAACTCACTGACACCGGAGGAATACCTTGTGTGTATCAAACGTCGCAACGTAACTGGGTGACTATAAAGGTGCTCTACAGATATCTCCGAGGGTGTCTGTTGGGTTGGCATGGATCAAGACTGGGATTTGTTACTCCGTATGACGGAGAGGTATCTCAGGGCCCACTCGGTAATACAACATCACAATGAGCCTTGCAAGCAATGTGACTAAAAGTGTTAGCCACGAGATCTTGTATTACGGAACGAGTAAAGAGACTTGCCGGTAACGAGATTGAACTAGGTATAGTGATACCGACGATCGAATCTCGGGCAAGTAACATACCGAAGAACAAAGGGAACAGCATACGGGATTAACTGAATCCTTGACATAGAGGTTCGACCGATAAAGATCTTCGTAGAATATGTAGGAGCCAATATGGGCATCCAGGTCCCGCTATTGGTTATTGGCCGTAGAGGTGTCTCGGTCATGTCTACATAGTTCTCGAACCCGCAGGGTCTACACACTTAACGTTTGGTGACGATTAGTATAATTGAGTTATTATGTTGGTGACCGAAAGTTGTTCGGAGTCCCGGATAAGATCCCGGACATGACGAGGATCTCTGGAATAGTCCGGAGGTAAAGATTGATATATGTGATAATAGTGTTTTGATCTCCGGAAGAGTTCCGAAGTTCACCGGAAGGGGTTCCGGATGTTTACCGAAGTGTTCGGGTGCAGCAACACTTTATATGAGCCAAAGGGATAAAGCCCACAAGGTATTGGAAAGTGCAAAAGTAGTTTTGCTGCCGCGTAAGCGGTACTACCGCTTGTGTGAAGCGGTACTACCGCCCGAGCGGTACTACCGCTTGTGTGAAGCGGTACTACCGCTTGTGCGCGGCTGTGCACGGTTCGGCCGGGATCCGAGTTGGACTCTTTCCCTGCGGGCCAAACCGACCTTGTGCGGGCAAAAACGACCTAGAGGAGGCTTTTACTCCAAGTTTAGACCCCAAGGCTCAACATATAAATAGAGGGGCAGGGCTAGCACACGGGACACATCAAGATTTCCCCAAGCCGTGTGCGGCAACCCTAACCCTCTAGATCCTCCGTCATAATCTCCGTAGTGCTTGGCGAAGCCCTGCAGAGATTGTTCCTCACCACCATCACCACGCCGTCGTGCTGCTGGAACTCAACCACTACTTCATCATCGCTCGCTGGATCGAGGAGGTGAAGGCGTCATCAAGCCGTACGTGTGTTGAACGCGGAGGTGCCGTCCGTTCGGCACTAGATCGGAAGGATCGTGATTGGATCGCGGGATGCTCGGCGATTTGGATCGCGAAGACGTTCGACTACATCAACCGCGTTTATTAACGCTTCCGCTTAGCGATCTACAAGGGTATGTAGATTCACTCTCCCTCTCGTAGATGCTCATCACCATGGATAGATCTTGTGTGTGCGTAGGAAAATTTTTGTTTCCCATGCAACGTTCCCCAACAGTGGCATCATGAGCCAGGTCTATGCGTAGATGAGATCTCGAGTAGAACACAAACGAGTTGTGGGCGTGGGTGTATACATATTGCTTGCCGTTACTAGTTGATACTTGATTCAGCGGTATTGTGAGATGAAGCGGCCCGGACCGACATTACGCGTACGCTTACGCGAGACTGGTTTTACCGCTGCGTGCACTTGTTGCATAAAGGTGACTGGCGGGTGTCTGTCTCTCTCACTTTAGTTGAATCGGTTCAATGAAGAGGGTTCTTTTAGAAGATCAAAAAGCAATCACTACACCACGTTGTGGTTTTGCGTAGGTAAGAACGGTTCTTGCAAACCCGTAGCAGCCACGTAAAATTTGCAACAACAATTAGAGGACGTCTAACTTGTTTTTGCAGGGTATGTTGTGATGTGATATGGCCAATTACATGATGAGATATATGTGATGTATGAGATGATCATGTGTTGTATAGAATATCACGACTTGCATGTCGATGAGTACGGCAACTGGCAGGAGCCATAGAGTTGTCTTTAATTATTGTATGACCTGCGTGTCAATCATTAAGCGCTATGTAATGCTTTACTTTATCGCTAAAACGTTAGCTATAGTCATGGAAGCATCAGTCGGCGCGACAACCTTATGGCGACACGTTGATGGAGATCAAGATGATGGAGATCATGGTGTCATGCCGGTGACGATGGAGATCATGCCGGTGCTTTGGAGATGGAGATCAAAAGCACAAGTTCATGGCCATATCATGTCACTTATGATTTGCATGTGATGTTAATCCTTTTATGCATCTTATTTTGCTTAGGACGACGGTAGCATTATAAGGTGATCCCTCACTTAAATTTCAAGATAAATTGTGTTCTCCCCAAGTGTGCACCGTTGCGAAAGTTCGTCGTTTCGAGACACGCCGTGATGATCGGGTGTGATAGACTCTACGTTCGCATACAACGGGTGTAAGCCATGTTGCACGTGCGGAACACTCGGGTTAAACTTGACGAGCCTAGCATGTACAGACATGGCCTCGGAACACAAGAGACCGAAAGGTCGAACATGAGTCATATAGTAGATATGATCAACATGAAGATGTTCACCATTGAAACCACCTCAACTCACGTGATGATCGGACTTGAGTTGGTGGATTTGGATCATGTTACACTCGAATGACCGGAGGGATGTCAATTTGAGTGGGAGTTTTTTTAAGTAATATGATTAACTAAACTCATTATCTAGAACAATAGTCTAAGTTGTCTTTGCTATATTTATGTTGTAGATCATAGCTCGCGCAGTAGCACCCCTGAATTTTAATGCGTTCCTAGAGAAAGCTAAGTTGAAAGATGATGGAAGTAACTTTGTGGACTGGGCCCGTAATCTAAGGATTATCCTTACGGCTTCCCAGAAGGCTTATGTCCTTGATGCACCGCTTGGTGATCCACCCGCTCCAGTTGAGTCTCTAGACGTTGTGAACGCCTGGCAGGCTCGTTCTGATGATTACTCAATAGTTCAATGTGCAATGTTGTATGGCTTAGAACCGGGACTTCAAAGACGTTTTGAACGTCATGGAGCATATGAGATGTTCCAGGAGTTGAAGTTTATCTTTCAGAAGAATGCCCGGATCGAGAGATATGAGATCTCCGATAAGTTCTATGCTTGCAAGATGGAGGAGAACGGGTCTATCAGTGATCACGTGCTCAGAATGTCTGGGTACTCCACCCGTCTGGCTGAGTTAGGGATGCCCCTTCCGCCAGAGGCTATCACTGACAGAGTTCTTCAATCATTGCCACCTAGCTACAAGAGCTTCGTGTTGAACTATAACATGCACGGGATGAACAAGTCAGTCGCCGAGCTGTTTGCGATGCTGAAAGCCACTGAGTCTGAAATTCAGAAGGAGCATCAAGTGTTGATGGTCAATAAAACCACTAGTTTCAAGAAAAATGGCAAGGGTAAGAAGGGTAACTCCAAGCAGAGTGGCAAAGCAGTTGCTCCTCTCGTGAAGAAACCCAAGGCTGGACCCAAACCAGAAACTGTGTGTTTTCATTGCAAGGGAACTGAACACTGGAAGCGGAATTGCCCCAAGTATTTGGCTGACAAGAAGGCGGCCAACGACAAACAAGGTATATATGATATACATGTTATTGATGTGTACCTTACCAACTCTCGTTGTAGTGCCTGGGTATTTGATACCGGTGCGGTTGCTCATATTTGCAACTCAAAACAGGAACTACGGAATAGACGGAGGCTGGCAAAGGACGAAGTGACGATGCGCGTGGGAAATGGTTCCAAGGTTGATGTGATCGCCGTCGGCACGCTCGCTCTTCGATTACCGTCGGGATTAGTGATGAACCTAAATAAGTGTTATTTGGTGCCTGCGTTAAGCATGAACATTATATCTGGATCTTGTTTATTGCGAGACGGTTACTCATTTAAATCAGAGAATAATGGTTGTTCTATTTATATGAGTAATATCTTTTATGGTCATGCACCCGATGTGAGGGGTTTATTCTTATTGAATCTCGATAGTAATGATACACATGTTCATAACATTGATGCCAAAAGATGTAGAATTGATAATGATAATACCACTTTCTTGTGGCACTGCCGTTTAGGTCATATTGGCGTAAAACGCATGAGGAAGCTCCATGCTGATGGACTTTTGGAGTCACTTGATTTTGAATCACTTGACACATGTGAGCCATGCCTCATGGGCAAGATGACTAAAACTCCGTTCTCTGGAACAATGGAACGGGCAAGTGACTTATTGGAAATCATACATACTGATGTGTGCGGTCCGATGAGTATTGAGGCGCGCGGTGGTTATCATTACTTTCTCACCTTCACTGATGACTTAAGTAGATATGGGTATATTTACTTAATGAAACACAAGTCTGAAACATTTGAAAAGTTCAAACAATTTCAGAGTGAAGTTGAGAATCATCGTAACAAGAAGATTAAATTCCTGCGATCTGATCGAGGAGGAGAATATCTGAGTTATGAGTTTGGCAGTCACTTAAGACAGTGTGGAATTGTTTCACAATTGACACCGCCTGGAACACCACAGCGTAATGGTGTGTCCGAACGTCGTAATCGAACCTTATTGGATATGGTGCGATCTATGATGTCTCTTGCCGATTTGCCACTATCGTTTTGGGGTTATGCATTAGAGACAGCTGCATTCACTTTAAATAGGGCACCATCGAAATCCGTTGAGACGACGCCATATGAACTTTGGTTTGGCAAGAAGCCAAAGCTGTCGTTTCTTAAAGTTTGGGGATGTGATGCTTATGTCAAAAAGCTTCAGCCTGAAAAGCTGGAACCCAAAGCGGAGAAATGCGTCTTCATAGGATACCCAAAAGAGACAGTTGGGTATACCTTCTACCTCAGATCCGAAGGCAAAGTATTTGTCGCTAAAAACGGAACATTTCTTGAGAAAGAGTTTCTCTCGAAAGAATTGAGTGGGAGGAAGATAGAACTTGATGAGGTTGTTGAACCTTTACTTCAACCTGAGAGTAGCGCAGCACAGAAAGTTGTTTCTGTGGAGCCTACATTAGCTGAAGAGGAAGTTAATGATGATGATCATGAAGCTTTGGATCAAGTTGCTATCGAACCTCGTAGGTCGACAAGGACGCGTACTGCTCCTGAGTGGTACGGCAACCCTGTCTTAGAGGTCATGTTGTTAGACAACGATGAACCTACGAGCTATGGAGAAGCGATGATGGGCCCGGATTCCGAGAAGTGGTTAGAGGCCATGAAATCCGAGATGGGATCCATGTATGAAAACAAAGTATGGACTTTGGAAGTATTACCTGAAGGGCGTAAGGCCATTCAGAACAAATGGATCTTTAAGAGGAAGATGGACGCGGACGGTAATGTCACCGTCTATAAAGCTCGACTTGTGGCAAAGGGTTTTTCACAAGTTCAAGGAGTTGACTACGATGAGACCTTCTCACCCGTAGCGATGCTTAAGTCCGTCAGAATCATGTTAGCAATAGCTGCCTTTTTCGATTATGAAATTTGGCAGATGGATGTCAAAACAGCGTTCCTTAACGGTTACCTTAAGGAAGAGTTGTATATGATACAACCAGAAGGTTTTGTCGATCCAGAGAATGCTGACAAAGTTTGCAAACTCCAGCGATCCATTTATGGACTGGTGCAAGCATCTCGGAGTTGGAATCTTCGTTTTGATGAGGTGATCAAAGCGTTCGAGTTTATACAAGTTTACGGAGAAGCTTGTATTTACAAGAAAGTGAGTGGGAGCTCTATAGCGTTTCTAATATTATATGTGGATGACATATTGCTGATTGGAAACAATATAGAAATGCTGGAAAGCGTAAAGGAATATTTGAACAAGAGTTTTTCAATGAAGGACCTAGGAGAAGCTGCTTTCATATTAGGCATCAAGATCTATAGAGATAGATCAAGACGCTTAATAGGACTTTCACAAAGCACATACCTTGATAAGATTTTGAAGAAGTTCAAAATGGATCAGTCCAAGAAGGGGTTCTTGCCTGTTTTGCAAGGTGTGAAGTTGAGTAAGACTCAATGCCCAGTGACTGCAGAAGATAGAGAAAAGATGAGTGTCATCCCCTATGCTTCGGCCATAGGCTCTATCATGTATGCAATGCTGTGCACAAGACCCGATGTCAGCCTTGCCATAAGTATGGTCGGAAGGTTTCAAAGTGATCCAGGAATGGAACACTGGACGGCGGTCAAGAATATCCTGAAGTACCTGAAAAGGACTAAGGACATGTTTCTCGTTTATGGAGGTGATCAAGAGCTCGTCTTAAAGGGTTACGTCGATGCAAGCTTTGACACTGATCCGGATGACTCTAAGTCGCAAACCGGATACGTATTTATTCTAAATGGGGGTGCGGTTAGCTGGTGCAGTTCCAAGCAAAGCGTGGTAGCTGATTCTACATGCGAAGCGGAGTACATCGCAGCCTCGGAGGCGGCGAAGGAAGGTGTCTGGATGAAGGAGTTCATGACAGATCTTGGAGTAGTGCCTAGTGCACTTGACCCAATGACTCTGTTTTGTGATAATACTGGTGCCATTGCTCTAGCCAAGGAACCAAGATTTCACAAGAGGACCAGACACATAAAGCGACGTTTCAATTCCATCCGCGATTACATCAAGGAGGACGACATAAATATTTGCAAAGTACACACGGATCTAAATGTTGCAGATCCGATGACTAAACCTCTTCCAAGGGCTAAACATGAACAACACCAGAACTGCATGGGTGTTCGATTCATTACAATGTAAATCACATAGTGATGTGAACTAGATTATTGACTCTAGTGCAAGTGGGAGACTGTTGGAAATATGCCCTAGAGGCAATAATAAATTGGTTATTATTATATTTCCTTGTTCATGATAATCGTTTATTATCCATGCTATAATTGTATTGATTGGAAACTCAAATACATGTGTGGGTACATAGACAACACTGTGTCCCTAGTAAGCCTCTAGTTGACTAGCTTGTTGATCAAAGATGGTTAAGGTTTCCTAGCCATGGACATGAGATGTCATTTGATAACGGGATCACATCATTAGGAGAATGATGTGATGGACAAGACCCAAACTGTAAACGTAGCATTTGATCGTGTCAGTTTATTGCTATTGTTTTTTGCATGTCAAGTATCTGTTCCTTTGACCATGAGATCATGCAACTCACTGACACCGGAGGAATACCTTGTGTGTATCAAACGTCGCAACGTAACTGGGTGACTATAAAGGTGCTCTACAGATATCTCCGAGGGTGTCTGTTGGGTTGGCATGGATCAAGACTGGGATTTGTTACTCCGTATGACGGAGAGGTATCTCAGGGCCCACTCGGTAATACAACATCACAATGAGCCTTGCAAGCAATGTGACTAAAAGTGTTAGCCACGAGATCTTGTATTACGGAACGAGTAAAGAGACTTGCCAGTAACGAGATTGAACTAGGTATAGTGATACCGACGATCGAATCTCGGGCAAGTAACATACCGAAGAACAAAGGGAACAGCATACGGGATTAACTGAATCCTTGACATAGAGGTTCGACCGATAAAGATCTTCGTAGAATATGTAGGAGCCAATATGGGCATCCAGGTCCCGCTATTGGTTATTGGCCGTAGAGGTGTCTCGGTCATGTCTACATAGTTCTCGAACCCGCAGGGTCTACACACTTAACGTTTGGTGACGATTAGTATAATTGAGTTATTATGTTGGTGACCGAAAGTTGTTCGGAGTCCCGGATAAGATCCCGGACATGACGAGGATCTCTGGAATAGTCCGGAGGTAAAGATTGATATATGTGATAATAGTGTTTTGATCTCCGGAAGAGTTCCGAAGTTCACCGGAAGGGGTTCCGGATGTTTACCGAAGTGTTCGGGTGCAGCAACACTTTATATGAGCCAAAGGGATAAAGCCCACAAGGTATTGGAAAGTGCAAAAGTAGTTTTGCTGCCGCGTAAGCGGTACTACCGCTTGTGTGAAGCGGTACTACCGCCCGAGCGGTACTACCGCTTGTGTGAAGCGGTACTACCGCCCAAGCGGTACTACCGCTTGTGTGAAGCGGTACTACCGCTTGTGCGCGGCTGTGCACGGTTCGGCCGGGATCCGAGTTGGACTCTTTCCCTGCGGGCCAAACCGACCTTGTGCGGGCAAAAACGACCTAGAGGAGGCTTTTACTCCAAGTTTAGACCCCAAGGCTCAACATATAAATAGAGGGGCAGGGCTAGCACACGGGACACATCAAGATTTCCCCAAGCCGTGTGCGGCAACCCTAACCCTCTAGATCCTCCGTCATAATCTCCGTAGTGCTTGGCGAAGCCCTGCAGAGATTGTTCCTCACCACCATCACCACGCCGTCGTGCTGCTGGAACTCAACCACTACTTCATCATCGCTCGCTGGATCGAGGAGGTGAAGGCGTCATCAAGCCGTACGTGTGTTGAACGCGGAGGTGCCGTCCGTTCGGCACTAGATCGGAAGGATCGTGATTGGATCGCGGGATGCTCGGCGATTTGGATCGCGAAGACGTTTGACTACATCAACCGCGTTTATTAACGCTTCCGCTTAGCGATCTACAAGGGTATGTAGATTCACTCTCCCTCTCGTAGATGCTCATCACCATGGATAGATCTTGTGTGTGCGTAGGAAAATTTTTGTTTCCCATGCAACGTTCCCCAACAGAATACATTACTAAGAATAAACCTACACTATACAAAAATAGCTTGCTAATTTCTACGGCCTTTGGCAGCAGGATAAATGTTGTATCGCAACAAAATAAATTACAGCCATACAACAAAAGGCCTGTTGGCATAAAAGTTTACAGTCATTGCAGATAAATGCACCATGAGATGTATAGAAGCAGAGATCATTTCAGCAGAGTGGTAATGTTTCAGGCTATAGAATCTGATGGAGCAGCATGACCTTCCCCTTTTTTGCGCCATTCCTCTTGAACAACGAAGCAAATGTCTGATAGTCTGGTTTCAAAACCATTCATATCTTGACGACATTTGTCAACCACTATTCTTGTTTCAGAAACGACCTCCATTAGGGATTGGACTTGTGTCTGGAGCACAGATATATCACTCTGTCTAGCCAGAGGATTTTGTTCAGTAGGCGGTTTAGACGAGGTTACCTTAACAACCAACCCAGAATTACTCAGGAAGGTGCTTTTTGCACTATTAGCCGAGAGATACTGACGCACTGTAGCAAGAGGTGACACTGTGCCTGTGGTAGCCTCATCACCTTCAGGAGGTTGTGCCTGTTCAATCATTTGTTCCATAGCTTGCTGAAATTTTTAATTTTGTAGATTAGTGTATCAGATAAGAAGTTACTAATGAGACATACATAACTTATTTTGGTGAACCACTGTAATACTTTAGCATGTATTTTAGTGGTAAGTACATAATAAAATCACGTTCGGAACATATGTCCATGTAGCATGCCTAATGTATTATCTATTTCCTCACATTTATTGACATCTATCTAAGGATAAAGAGACACGGTTTAAAATACGATGAACATAGTATGACATCATTCATATCACGGGCAAACAAATATCAAACAAACAGGCTATTGTATCATTGTGTGGACACGTGAACATCACAATTAGATTACAGATCAAGACCAAAAGAATATCCTTTCTTTCTTTTAAACCGTGTAAGGTGAAGTGATATGTTAAGACAACTGTGTATAAAAGTGAACAGAGTAACTGACAATGGCTGCAAACCAAGCAGTTAAATGAACACGTCACAGTAACAAGCAGTTCAAAGGCATGAGGAGTAAGGACTTACAACAGCGGCTTGGACTGGTGTAGTCATACCCTTCATCTTGCTAGTGTGACAATCCTTGAAGATTTGCAATGCATTCGGTTCAGGTTCTTTTTGGTCCGCACGGGCTTTCCTCTGTATTTGGAACAAGTCAATACAGATACGATAATATGGCACAACAAAAAGGAGGAAATAGCAGCTATTTACAAGAGCCTCGCAGTGTGCAATATAGCTACGAGATCTTGTTGTCTGTTGGAATTTCACTTTAGAATGGTTGGTCTTGTTCTTCAAACAGTTAGCCTAGAAGAAGATAGACTTGTAAGGCACATACGTAAATACGAGTTCAATATGTGATCTGATCACATACATATACCCTACCTGATACTTCGGATCAAACCAGTGTTTAACAAGGGCTGTCCAGTCTTCGTCCGTAATATATTCTACTGGAGATGTTTGGGCGATTTCATTGTTAGCCTTGCCATCAAAGTGAGTTTTTCTAAGGTGATACCGATACTGTCGCAGAGCAGACAGAAAAACATGAGTGCATGCTTGTTTGGTTGCATAATCTTTCGGATCGAACTTGAACCTCATCTGTTGAAAAAAGAATGGGAGTATCATTAGGAGCAACCTAGAAAGTATGGGACAGAGCAAGACAATATTACAAATTCCGATGAATAACATTACTTACAGATAAATGGTCAAGGAAGGTGTTAAACTGGGTTTCGTCTTTGTCATTCATGTACTGGATCCACGTTGGCAGGATACGTGCATGACACCTAACGGCAATGGCTACCTCTGATACTAACATGGCTGACTCTGTAGCATCACGTGGCCTTTTTAAACCTGCCTCAAAATGGATCTCCATTCTTCCTCCTTTAGATTTTGTTAACCTGTCAAGCATTATCCCTGATGTCTGTTTCCTCTTGCGCCGAGGTGCTAGTTCAACAACGAATATGGAAATTGTTAGTGCACATCAAACTGTGAGAGTACATATAAAGGAGCAAGCAACTGCAACTTGACTCAGTCACGTACCGTCTTGGTGTTCATGGTCATGAGGATCATCTGATCTTGCCAAGTCCTGTAGTGTCAACAGTGCTTCAGAAGTAGTGTTAGGTGGGAAGGCAGCTTGGGAACATGCCACTTGCGAAGCATTCGAACGAGTAACTCGTTGAGATGTCGGTACTGTGGAAGGAGGTGCTGCAGCTGGTGGAGCAGGAGATACTGTATTTGTAGATTTAGCTGGTGGACTTTGAACTTCTTCTGCACTATAAGTACCAGCAGAATCTCGAGGGAAGCTCCTTTTCCGTTGCACCCGACGACTAACAGCATCCCCTACCATACTCTTTTCCTTGCTCTTTTTTGACTTTGCCATGTCAAGCCGTACCCACAGCAAAAAAGAATAAAATTCGCTCTTCAGAACTCATTGATGCATGATACAGACGAGCAATACTTTGATGTAAGACAACCGTATGAGGAGGATGGAATATGTACGAAAAACAGGATGGCATGACATATTCACACCTATGATGTGTCAACTAAGCTGAAGGATTTTCAAGAAATTAGAAGCAATGCAAGCTAGACACCATATGAAAGATGTAACCAATATCACTCTGCCAAATTAAAAATGTCTCGTCATAAGTGGATTTTCAAAAAATTAGAAGCAATACAAGCTAGAAATCAATGCAAGATGCAACCAATATCACACTGCCAAGTTAAACGTGTCTCATCATAAGTGATTGATGCAGGATACAGAACAGCAGTACTTTGATGTAAGAACATGGTGTGATAGATAGATGAAGTGTATTCTAGATACAGAAAGGCATGTCATATTCACATGTATAACATATAAACTCAGCAGGTGCAATTTAATCAAATTAGAAGAAATACAAGCTATGCACCATATGCAACATGCAACCAATTCTCACACTGTCAAGTTAGAGCAAGCACCTGCGATGGTGGAGTAAGGGAGATGGAGTCATCATATAGACTTGGAACTTCAACTGTAGTAGCAGTAGCAGTGGCAAATCTAGAGAGCCTCCGTTTGCGTTGGTCCGGAGAACCACCAACATCCCCTAACTTACTCTTTTCCTTCCTCTTTTTTGATATTGCCTTCTAAAGTCAAAACCACAAGAAAAGGAATAAAATTGGCTCTGCATAACTCATTGATGCATGATACAGACGAAGACTACTTTGATGTAAGGCAAGCGCATGATAGGAGGACAGAGTATGTACGAAAAAAAGGACAACATTGCATATTCACACCTATGATAGGAGGATGGAATATGTATGAAAAGCACTAAGCAGAAGACATTTCAACAAATTAGAAGAAATGAAAGCTAGGCACCATATGAACATGCAACCAATATCACTCTTAAAAGTGTCTCATCATAAGTGCCATTTCAACAAATTAGAAGCAGTACAAGCTAGAAGACAATGCAAGATGCAACATATATCACACTCCTAGGTTAAATGTGTCTTATGGTAAGTGATTGTTGCAGGATACACAACAGTACTTTGATGTAAGAACATGGTGTGATAGACAGATTTTGTATGTTCTAGAAACAGGAACACGTGTCATATTCACAAGTATAATGTGTAAACTAAACAGATGCAAATCAACAAAATTAGAAGCAATACAAACTAGACATCATACGCAACATGCAACCACATATAACAGTGCCAAGTTAGAGCAAGCACCTGTGATGGTGGAGTAGGGGAGATGTGTTCATCATCTACACAAATACGTTGACTGTCTAGCCCTGCGTTGTCTTGCGAATCTTGTTGGGAGGATGGCTGGGTAGAATCTATAGAGACCCTCTGTTTCAGTTGCTCGGAAGGACCACCATCATCCACTGCCTTACTAATTTCCTTCCGCTGTATTGATTTTGCATTGTGAAGTCAAACCAACAAGAAAAAGGAATAAAATTCGCTCTTGAGAACTCATTCATGCATGAATGACTGACGAACAATACTTTGATGTAAGGTAAACACATGATACGAGGATGGAATATGTACGAAAACAGGACCGCATGACATATTCACACCTATGATGTGTCAACTAAGCAGAAGGATTTTCAAGAAATTAGAAGCAATGCAAGCTAGACACGATATGGAAGATGCAACCAATATCACTCTGCCAAGTTAAAAGTGTCTTGTCATAAGTGGAATTTTGAAAAAATAGAAGCAGTACAAGCTAGAAATCAATGCAATGCAACCAATATCACACTGCCAAGTTAAAGGTGTCTCATCGTAAGTGATTGATGCAGAATACACAACAGCAGTACTTTGATGTAAGAACATGGTGTGATAGACAGATGCAGTGTATTCTAGATACAGAAAGGCATGTCATATTCACATGTATAACGTATAAACTCACCAGCTGCAATTTAATGAAATTAGAAGAAATACAAGCTATACACCATATGCAACATGCAACCAATTATCACACTGTCAAGTCAGAGCAAGCACCTGCGATGGTGGAGTAGGGGAGATGGAGTCATCATATAGACTTGGAACTTCAACTGCAGTAGCCGTAGCAGTGGCAAATCTAGAGAGCCTCCGTTTGCGTTGGTCCGGTGAACCACCAACATCCCCTAACTTACTCTTTTCCTTCCTCTTTTTTGATATTGCCTTCTGAAGTCAAAACCACAAGAAAAGGAATAAAATTGGCTCTGCATAACTCATTGGTGCATGATACAGACGTAGACTACTTTGATGTAAGGCAGGCGCATGATAGGAGGACGGAGTATGTACGAAAAAAGGACAGCATTGCATATTCACGCCTATGATAGGAGGATGGAATATGTATGAAAAACACTAAGCAGAAGACATTTCAACAAATTAGAAGAAATGAAAGCTAGGCACCATATGCACATGCAACCAATATTACTCTTAATAGTGTCTCGTCATAAGTGCCATTTCAACAAATTAGAAGCAGTACAAGCTAGAAGACAATGCAAGATGCAACGTATATCACACTACCAGCTTAAATGTGTCTTATGGTAAGTGATTGTTGCAGGATACACAATAGTACTTTGATGTAAGAACATGGTGTGATAGACAGATTTAGTATGTTCTAGAAACAGGAACACGTGTCATATTCACAAGTATAATGTGTAAACTAAGCAGATGCAAATCAACAAAATTAGAAGCAATACAAACTAGACATCATACGCAACATGCAACCACATATAACAGTGCCAAGTTAGAGCAAGCAACTGTGATGGTGGAGTAGGGGAGATGTGTTCATCATCTACATAACTACGTTGACTGTCTAGCCCTGCATTGTCTTGCGAATCTTGTTGGGAGGATGGTTGAGTAGAATCTGTAGAGACCCTCTGTTTCAGTTGCTCGGAAGGACCACCATCATCCACTGCCTTACTAATTTCCTTCCGCTGTATCGATTTTGCATTGTGAAGTCAAACCGACAAGAAAAAGGAATAAAATTCGCTCTTCAGAACTCATTCATTCATGAATGACTGACGAACAATACTTTGATGTAAGGCAAACACATGATACAAGGATGGAATGTGTACGAACACAGGACCACATGACATATTCACACCTATGATGTGTCAACTAAGCAGAAGGATTTTCAAGAAATTAGAAGCAATGAAAGCTAGACACCATATGAAAGATGCAACCATTATCACTCTGCCAAGTTAAAAGTGTCTCGTCATAAGTGGAATTTCGAAAAATTAGAAGCAGTACAACCTAGAAATCAATGCAAGATGCAACCAATATCACACCGCCAAGTTAAAGGTGTCTCATCGTAAGTGATTGATGCAGCATACACAACAATAGTACTTTGATGTAAGAACATGGTGTGATAGACAAATATAGTATGTACCAGAAACAGGAAGGCGTGTCATATTCACATGTATAATGTGTAAGCTAAGCAGATGCATTTTACCCTAATTAGAAGCAATACAAGCCAGACACCATATGCAACATGCAACCAGATATCACTGCCAAGTTAGAGCAAGCACCTGTGATGGTGGAGTAGGGGAGATGAGACTTGGAACTTGTAATGCACTAGAAGTACAAGGAGAATGTGTAGAGATGGTCTGTTTACGTTGCTGCAGAGGACCACCATCATCCCCTTCCTTCCTCTTTTTTGATTTTGCCTTGTAAAGTCAAACCCACAAGAAAAAGGAATAAAAATTGATTTTCAGAACTCATTGATGCATGATACTGATGAACACTACTTTGATGTAAGGCAACCGCAAGATAGGAGGATGGAATATGTACAAAAAAAGGACAACATTGCATATTCACACCTATGATGTGTGAACTAAGTAGAAGGCATTTGAACTAATTAGAAGCAATGCAAGCTAGACACCATATGAAAGATGCAACCGATATCACTCTACCAAGTTAAAAGTGTCTCGTAATAAGTGGAATTTCAAAAAATTAGAAGCAGTACAAGCTAGAAATCAATGCAAGATGCAACCAATACCACACTACCAAGTTAAAGGTGTCTCATCGTAAGTGATTGATGCAGGATACACAACAGCAGTACTTTGATGTAAGAACATGGTGTGAGACAGATATAGTATGTACCAAAAACAGGAAGGCGTGTCATATTATCACATGTATAATGTGTAAGCTAGGCAGATGCATTTACGCTAATTAGAAGCAATACAAGCTAGACACCATATGCAACATGCAATGAGATATCACACTGCCAAGTTAGAGCAAGCACCTGGGATGGTGGAGTAGGGGAGATGAGACTTGGAACTTGTAATGCACTAGAAGTACAAGGAGAATGTGTAGAAATGGTCCGTTTACATTGCTGCAGAGGACCACCATCATCCCCTTCCTTCCTCTTTTTTGATTTTGCCTTGTAAAGTCAAACCCACAAGAAAAAGGAATAAAAATTGCTTTTCAGAACTCATTGATGCATGATACTGATGAACACTGCTTTGATGTGAGGCAACCGCAAGATAGGAGGATGGAATATGTACGAAAAAAGGACAACATTGCATATTCACATCTATGATGTGTGAACTAAGCAGAAGGCATTTCAACTAATTAGAAGCAATGCAAGCTAGACACCATATGAAAGATGCAACCAATATCACTCTGCCAAATTAAAAGGGCGGGCTAATAAGGGTATTTCAACAAACTAGAAGCAATACATAGCTACATGCTAGAAATCATATGCAATATGCAACGAATAAAGGTGTCTCGTCATAGGTGATTGATGCGAGATACACAAGAACAGTAGTTTCATGTAAGAACATGGTTAATAGATAGATGTAGTATGTGCCAAAAACAGGAAGACATGTCATATTCACATGTATAATGTGTAAACTAAGCAGATGCAATTTACCCTAATTAGAAGCAATACAAGCTAGACACCATACTTAACATGCAACCACATATCACACTGCCAAGTTACAGCAAGCACCTGCGATGCTGGTTTAGGGGAAATGTGGTCATCAACTACAGAGCTACGTTGACTATCTTCATCTTCCCTTCCTATTTCTTGAGAATCATGTCGAGAGCATGAAACTGCACTCTTTAAAAGAGTAGCGTGTCTCACACTAACCCACGGGTGTGACTGTCCCATCATAAGTGATTGATGAGGGATACACAAGAACATTAGTTTGATGTAAGAATGTGGTTAATAGACAGATGCACTATGTACCAAAAATCGGAAGGCATGTCATATTCACAGCTACAATGTGTAAACTAAGCAGATGCAATTTAACCAAATTAGAAGAATCACAAGCTAGACACCATATGCAACATGCAACCACATGTCACACTGCCAAGTTAGAGCAAGCACCTGCGATGGTGGTGTAGGGGAAATGCGGTCACCAACTACAGAGCTACGTTGACTATCTTCATCTAGCCTCGCTGTTTGTTGAGAATCATGTGAGGAGGATGACACTGCACTCTTTAAAAGAGTAGCGCGTCTCACACTAACCCACAGGTGTGCATGTCTCATCATAAGTGATTGATGAGGGGTACACAAGAACATTAGTTTGATGTAAGAACATGGTTAATAGACAGATGCAGTATGTACCAAAAACAGGAAGGCATGTCATATTCATAGTATATGGCTAAGCAGATGCAATTTAACCAATTTAGAAGCAATACAAGGTAGACACCATATGCAACATGCAACCACATATGACACCAAAGTTAAAGCAAGCACCTGCGATGCTGGTGTATGGCGAATGGAGTCATCAACTACAGAGCTATGTTGACAGTCTTCATCGAATGACACTACACTCTTCATTAGAGCGTCAAACCGCGTCTTTCCAATCCTCGATGCAGACTGGAGCGACTGCTCTGTTTTCTTTTTAGAATACTGTGCTTGAGATTCTGAAATACCCATGCGTAATAAAACAATAGTGAGAGAGTATGGGTGTAGTTTGTGGCTTTGTGCACAAGTAGTACAATGTAAAAGTATCAGATAGCAGGTGGGTCAAAAATAAATGACGGCAGACATATGATAGCTCTACAACATGCATGGCACATGAAATTAGATTCTAGGCTTTTGAAATATGAGCACAGGGATGGCTGGGAAGTGCAGGTAATCCTCCAGCAAACCACCACATGTGGTCCTATGAAAATAACAATCGACTGAAAACAAATAGGTCAGCCGATTTTTTCTGCATCGTTCGATCTACAAGGAACGGGCAGATGGCCTTCATCTACCTCCCGCCAGCCACCGTTGACGATCTTCCTCGAACCACCAGCGACCACCGGCCCAGACCCCTACCTCCGCCGCCATGGCCTCCCCTCGATCTCACCCCACCACCGTGCTTGGCAGCGCCCCCCGGCCATCCCTTTAAGCCCGGCGAACCTCCAGATCGGGCGCCAGCAGCTCCTGCGCCACACACACCTCTAAGATAGACACCGAGGCGCTGCTTCCCCGGTGACCAGGTGGACTAGGTGCTCCGCGTGCCTCCGCGGGTGGTGCTTCCTTTAATTGGGAATCAACTAACACTGAATTGAAATCCAGGTAGGCGACGGACGTCTAGCTAAAGTGAAATAGTAAATGGGGGGAAACCTTGTGCATCGCGAGTTACTTGGGACATCTAGTATCAGGAAGAATATGCAGTAAGAAGCGGTCAACTAGTTTCCTTCGTGGGATGAATACCGTGTGAGAGATTTGCAAGAATAAGGGAAGAGGAGTACCAATATCGGCTGGCAATGCTGTGTCCTCCTTCTGTTTTTTCGAAGATCTTCTTGTGGTTCGCTGGAAACAAGATGTTGTGGAGGACGGTGGAGCCTTGGACGAACCCATGGCCAAGTAGTTGAGTGTGGTGCGGTGGCCCTCTATCGGCGGCGGGGAAGCAGATCCGAGGCGGCGAACGATGGCGTAGCGGGAACAGCTCCGGTGCGGTGGACGGTTGTGACGTTGGAGCGGCAGTGGTGAGGCGCAGGACGGAGGGGTTGAAGTGGCTCGGGTACGGCGCACGCCCGCGTCATGGAGGCAACTCTTTTTCGGCTTCAACTGCTAAGTCATGGAGGGCGCTGCGGTTGAGGTTGCGGTGGATGACGACGTCGGGGTATCGGCTCCGGCGTGATGGAGGAGGGCGGCGGTGGATCGGTGCGATGGGGTGGCGGACGGAGGAGGCTGGGGTTTCGCGGCTGGTGGAGAGGGAGTTTTGGCACCCACGGAGTATGAATGGGGAATCAGACGGTGGTGGGGGAAAGCTAAGGGGGAACCATGTTTCCGGGACGCGCTTGTTTGAAATTTGGGGAAAGTTACAAACTTTGCCCCCATCTAAAATTTCAGACATGCTGTGGGTCGGGGGTAGGACGGTAATCTCACGTATCCAAAATAGTGGGCGGGAGTGATTTCGGTCGAGCACATCGGCGTTTAGGCGCCCGCGGTATATGAATGTTTTTCGGAGGCGGTTGTGTGGCGTCTCGGTGAAGTTACAAACCTACCCCGGTTTAGACTTGTGGACGTCGAGCCGGTAGGCTTCACGGGTCAGAGTTAGGACGGTAATTTCCTTCTACCAAACATTGGTCTCGCGCGGTTTCCGGTGAGGAGAGGATCTTTTGGCGCTTCGTTCAAAATTTTGAACCAGAAGCATTCACGTTTACAGTACTCTTCAGTTGAACTTTCCTAATTAGACCTCATTATTTTGACCTTGTATATTTAAAAACCTCATTAAATTATGCGATTCTTTTGAAATTTTTGACTCTTGAAAATCCTATAACTACGATTATTTTGGAATGGAGGAGGTAAACTTGAATCTATTTTGTACACGACTATGTATTATCAACAAAGATTGACGTCCCTTTTAGATGTGATTTACAAAAGTCATTATCTCGAATTCAAATAGTTGAATGCACTTCCTATGAATTCGAATAGTTGAAACCACTTTTATGTTGAATTCAAAATGTATTCTAGTTCGTCGCTAGCAATTTGGAATGTATACCATGTATGTTTCTTATGTATAATGTGCTTGACACAGACCGCAGCGTGTACTCACATTTATATATGAATTGCAAGAGCCATGCATTGTCTGGAGTTCAAACTACTGACTATGGATCAATAATGTGAAATAATACCATACACATGCTAGAATTCGATAGAGTATATATGGATGTTTGCTAGACCAATGTTCGTTCATACGTGAATTGCAAATTTCATGATCTGATCCAATTTTTTAAATACAATTTATATTTTAATTTAATGGGTAGAACAGTCCTTTACGCGTAGATGCACTGTCCCTCGACCCCTCCTCACACGCGCGCTATCTTTCTCTCTCACGCATACGCGCACACACTATATATCCATCGGTCTTTCTCTCTCACAAATGCCCACCCTCTCTCCCGAAAGTGTCTCACACACACACACACACACTCTATATATCTCCCTCTCTCTCTCTTACTACTATCCACAACTCTTTTCACTAATCTCAGTCACAAACACTATTTCTCTCACATGCATGCGCACGCATGGTCTCCGCCCCCCCCCCCCCCCCCCCCCGCGTACATATCTCTGCCTCGTGTCTCCCGCACGCACACTCTCTTTAGTCCTCTCTCGCACGCATTGTCTCCACCTCTCTTACTAGTTGAGAGATATGATTCCATCTGATCATTCGGTAGGATATCCTTGACGGTTAAAGTGGATGGTGATAAGAGGCAAACATTTTCCCAAGTCGGGGCCCTTGCGATCGAGGAAATACCCTACTCCTGGTCATGTATACTTTGATTGGGGTGTGTACAAAGTACATGTCAATACCAAGGGATTGTGTGTATATATACTATCGACGAACTAGGCCCCCGGCCTATATAACATACCCGGGGCCTAGGGTTACAAATCGTAGTCCGCTTCGTCAGTGGAGATAGAGTCTTCCACGGCTCTAGTATCTTCGTCTTGTACGTCAAGTCAGTCTTCGTATAACGCATCTCGGGCCGACCTATGTGGCGCAGGACGGAACCGACCGAGGGGTCCTCACCTCGACCCACCAGACCAAAAAACGATGTGCCACCACCACACCTCGCACACTCTCTACCCCCATAGGTCTCACTATATTCTCACACCCACACATACCAACACACACACTATTTCTGCTCATGCCTCTCTCCCCTTCTCCTTTATATACACAAACTCACCATCTTTTGTTGAGACATCCAATTCGTCTCTCTCTCTCTCTCTCTCTCTCTCTCTCTCTCTCTCTCCCTCTCTCTCATCTCTCGCGCTTTCCCTTTCTCCCATCGCACCCCCCTTGTATCCACGCCTCTCTCGAATACATACACATACCCTTTCCAGGCCCTCCAAAATACGTCAACTACACATTCACGCATGTTACATCTCATTATCATGTGCTCCCAATGATCTCAAAAAGTCATCCGTTCACGTTTACTCCGCATACAAGATTTGTTTTGAATTGAAACTACACAGATTGTGACAAAACAAATATTTAAGAAAATCTACATATACAATACTACAAAGTTATATATAAAAGTTAATTGCATGGTGCATCCAATGATATTTGTTCCGTATTGTGAATGTTTACATTTTTATCCTATATAAAATTAGTCACAATAAAGAGAACGAAGGGCATCTCTCTCTCTCTCACTCTCTCCATCGCACACCCCCTCTCTCTACGCCCTTTTCACGTACGCACACAAACTATCTCTCGGCCCTCTAAAAGTACGCCCCCATACACATTCACGCGTGACGGTCATTGTATTTCAAGCGAAAGCGCAATACGGTCTCTGGATTTAGAATGCGATCATTACGGTCAACATATACATTTTCTGGTGATTATATGGTCACAAGCTCACCGTACAACTCCGTATTTTGATGGTGACACTGACGGTCATTGTATTTGAAACGAAAGCACGATACGGTCAGCATATACGTTTTCTGATGATTATACAATCACTGGCTCACCGTACAACTACGTATTTTGTTGATGACACGAACAATTGACCAGTCAAATAGTCCATGTGGCGCAACTAGTGTTGCATCAGAAGCGCACATTATCTCCCTAACGTAGGGCCCACCTATCAGCGGGTATAAGAAAGGAACAAATGGTAATAAATTAGTGCTCGGTGGGGATTCGAAGTCGAGACCGCAGGTTGGTAGCCCGCGCGCGATAACCACAACGGACAAGGTCGCCTAGTGATGATATGCTTAGCCGGCCTTTTAATACACAGGAGCTACTGTGGTGAACACACACACATCACACATGCAGACAAACACACACGCAACGCCCGCATGCATGCATGTAATACTCACACGTACACACGCACGCAACACTCGCACGAACACACGCACTCAAGCATGCATGCAACACTCACACGTACACATGCACGCACGCAACACTCGCATGAACACACGCACTCAAGCATGCATGCAACACTCATACGTACACATGCACGCACACAACACTCGCACAAACACACGCACGCATGCATGCACACAGCACAAGACGCAACACACACGCTCACGCTCAAGTGCTCAACCTACATGTGCATGCACACATATACACAGCCAGGGTGGTTCGCGCGCAAGGGCCTGTTCCGCGGGGTCGCAGGTTCGACCCCTCACGCGCCTGCGTAAATTTTTGTTTACCAACTGATAGGTGGGACTCGCAAGCCACGTGGCCAGTTTGACGAGTCGACAGAGTGCCACGTAGACTTTTTGACCGGTCAACTGAGTGCAATTTGTAATTACGATTTTCACGTCCGTATTGGGCCGGCGGGTTTCGGATGTTTAGTCCCACCTCGCCGCGTGAGCCGGTCGACCGGCTCAAATAGCCGGGTCATCCAGAAGCGATAAGCTGCAGTCATCATTGCACCCTTTGTTAAGGACATGAATTGTTAATAGTATTAATCTTCTCTGTGATATAAAGGCTGCTTGTAGTGGTTAGTATCATAACTATTATTCCTAAATATGTTTATTATGATAGGGTATCTGATATGATACTCAGCCCTCTCTTTCTTCATTTAGTTATATGCCACCTCAGCATTGCTGCAGGTGGTACCGCTATGTGCTGGAGCGGGGTGCTCGGTCACAAGCATTTCACAAGCATTCAAGTCTACCGCACACGCCACCAGACAACCACACGCGGTTGGCGCGCCGTCCGGTACGTGACAAATATTTGCAAAATTTCCGTTTTGGCGCCAAAACCCAAGCCTCTGCATTTCGCCAAAAAATACAAACCGAGCCTCTGCGTTAACTTCCTGCCCCACCCCGCCCAACACATTCAAATCCCTCATTTACCGTGAACTTTTGTTGTGTGTTGTTGTTTTCAGGGATATTTTGATGTGTGAAAATAAATTTAAATATCAAAAAATAATCGGTGTCCGGGGTATTTTGCCGGGACACGGTTGAATGGCCTCATATTAGTTTGTAAAAGCACTAGTACTACTAGTGTAGAGTAGTAGGAGCAGGAGTAGTACAGTGGTAGTAGAGTACAAACCAGTACAAGTCCCATCGGACACCAATTTTCTTGGAGTCCGTGCTACAACTAGCACTTCTCCCTCCTCGTTCCTCTAAACTCAGCCGACGCGCGGCGGGCAGGGTGAGGGTTTGCTGATAGTCGGTTTGCTCAACAACGGTCCCAGATGTCAGTGAAAATGCAAGACAACGCGCGTTCCCTAGCTTGAGCGGCATGCCGGACCGACCGTGTGGAGGTGCGACGCGAATGCGGCAGGCTTTTCATTTTGAACTCGTAAGTTGTAACATTTGATTAGAGGGGGAGTTTGCCAGCTTGGCCAATCGGCGGTTTGCTCACATGCAGTCCCACATGTTACTGATATGCCTTGGTAATGGGCGTTGAGCGGCGGGCCGGAACATATTGTTACTTCAATTATTCATGTTGCATGTACATTAAAATTGCATTGAAATGTACTCAACAACATGCGGGCTAGTATCATCTAGTGATCTGAAAGGGCCCACTTCAAAAAAGAAAGAAAGGCGATTCGGTGCTCAGGCTCATCTGCACCCGGCCGGAAAAAAAATCACAAAAAATAAAAAAAATATCATAAGATTCCAGTTTTTTTTGCATGGTAGAAAATTTGATGCGTGAGGTCCGCTCCAATTTTCAAGTCGTTCAGACATCTGAGCAGCTCTCGGCAAAAAAGACAAATCGGCTCAGAACAGTGCATGAACAGTAAACCTTTTTTACAGACCCCGAATTTGTCTTTTTTGCCAAGAGCTGCTCAGATGTCCAAATGATTTAAAAATTGGAGCAGACCTCAGGCATCATATTAACTACCATGCAAAAAAGAATTGGAACTTTTTGAATTTTTCTAGTATTTGTTTTGATTTTTTTCTTCAGCGCGGGTGCAGATGAGCCTAGGCTCAAAAGTGGATTATCGCCCACTACACATTCAAGCATTTCACATTGTTCTCTCGCTCTCTCTGTCAAACCGACTATGCCAAACTCCCGTGCCTACCGCGCGGGAAAAGACCCGCCTCGCATTTTTAATCGGGTTTTGTATCGATGGATCGCGCGAAGTAGCAAAACCAAGTGTTACAAGACTACTAGTACTACGTACTACTACAGTACACTGGGTTGCCATGTCTTGTACTCCTCCATCGTAAGAGTGGAGATGCTCACTTTCATAAATGTTCTTCTTCCGTTCGCCAACATGTGGGACATTTAGCATTCGGGTCCATGTGCCATGCACCAAATAACAGTGCAGAACAGCAGGGGGACGCACCCCGGTCGTGGCGCCGCAGTAGTACTAATGAGCAATGAGGCATCAAATCACAAAGCCGCACCTTTCCAACCATCATTTCACTCTTCGCTGAATCCGCTTCTCCATCATCTTCTTCAAGAAAACCACGTGTTGCTTCTGCCATTGTTCTGATTTTTCATGAGGGACGCGCATCGGCTTGGTACATCACTGACACGTGTGACCGCATGTTAGCAAACCGACAGGCCAAGCTCCCCCGACCACCACTCGGCAAAAGCACCTCCTTTTTACTAATCTAGATATCTACTTTTAGATCAATATAATTGAGATTTGTATATATCGCACCAAGAAGCAAAACCAAGTGGTATGCTTTACATTCAAAATGAAACGGCGGCATACTTCTAGCACGGCTTTTGCGTTCGCGTCGCAAGTCGGCAGGGTCAATCCGCACACAAAATGGCGACACCAAAAATGCTGCACTCACGGGCCTTTACGGGGCTAATACGGACATCTTCCAACTAATCAAACTAGACCCCCCTGATTTTCAGGGGGTGGACCCCTTCCCACCCCCTAAATCCAACCCTAATCCTCCACGTTTGCTACTCCGTAAAGCCTGTAAAAATCCTCCTCGTGAGTCTAGCATTGCTCGTGGCGAGACACTAACAGCATGCCTTTCGCCGACATGTGGGACATCCACCATCCTGGTCCACGTGCCATGCACCAAAGTTCGGAGCAGCGGGAGGAGGCACCCCGGTCGTAGCACCGCAGTACTAGTAAATGAGCAATGAGGCGTCAAATCACAAAGCCCCACCTTGCCTGCAGTAAGCTGGATGGAGCAGGGGAGTACAAAAAATTGTGGACGCAGCTTCGACCCAAAGGTAGTGACGTGTGGGTCCCGCATTTTGATTTTCCCGCGGCCTCCTTTGGTTCACAGTTTAGGAATATTACAGGAATATGAAAGTTGTAGGAAAAGAGATAACGTACGGCCTCCTTTGGTTTGTAGGAATTTCATAGTATAGGATTTTCAAAGGAAAAATTCCTATGGAGCTCTGTGGTTTGTAGGAATGGATTCCTAATCCTATGTAGGATAGGAACCAGTCCTTCACATTTTAAAGGAAAAAAGCCATTACCCTAGACTCAATGGAAAAATTCCTATCCTATGCATCAAATGACATTTCTTTTTCTATAGGAATTGAGATGCATGTCATCTCACTTCCTATGTTTTTTCTATTCCTATGATATTCCTATCCTATGAACCAGAGGAGGCCGACATGTATCTCAAATCCTTTGAGTAGGGATAGGAAAAGAGATGTCATTTGGTTCACATCATATGAATTTTTCCATTGAATCTTAATGTTTATTTTCCTCTTAAATGTGGAGTATAGGAATCCATTCCTATGAACCAAATGGTCTAAACGAAAAATTCCTATAAAAATCTGATCATATAGAATTCCTATAATATTCCTCCGCACCAAAGGAGGCTTGAAATTGCTGTAGGTGATACTACGGTGTTCCTTTGTCGAGTGTCGGTTAACGGAGACTCGCCTAACAAACTTGGCGAAGTGTGGCACTCGGCAATAGAGCAGTGGCACGCGTCGAGTCCTTACTCGATGGGACATTGCCTAGTTTAGAACTCAATAAAATATTTGCCCGGTTCTTCTAATGAAGGAACACACTATATTTCATCTCTCTACTGATCCCGATCATTCTTTCTCTCTCCTTAGTTAGAGGACTCAATCCTACGATGTCTCTCGCTCTCTCCCACAACAAACACACACATACGGCCCCTCTTTATCGAAGACACACTCGTACATTCCTCCCCCATCTCTATAGATATCTCTCGATGATGAATGAAATGATATATGCTGGGTTTTCTATATGTGCATGTTGTTCTACGAAAACTCGGTAAAAGTTCATGAGGTTTGAATTTTCAATAAAGCTATATGCACTATATTTTGGAACGGAGGGAGCATACGGCAGTTGCGAACGCTCACGTGGAAATTTTATGTGTCGGAGGAGTGGCTATTCTGCCAAATGCCATGGCAAAACTGCCACCGTCAGATGCAGATCTGACGGTTCTTTGGGCGTTCGCCAGGAAATGGCTTGTGGTGAACGTTTGCTAGATATGATTTACGGACACACGCATTGCATTGACATGTTAACCCTCCCTCTCATGCACGCACACACGCACCTCACGACTCTCCCAAGACTTACGCACGCACACACGCACCTCACGACTCTCCCGAGACTTCTCGCACACACCATCTATCTGTACTCTGTAGGTAGACGTGACATACATATATGTGCTCTTCACACCCTTCCCTAAGAACTTCTAAAAAATAAAAGATGTCACACATATTTTTTTTGTAACTCAGACGTCACACACGTATACATCTTACTCTAGGTGGAATACGTAGTACACGAAGAGAAGCGGCGCACGCACGCACCAGTTCTCTAACACCCATGCGCGGGTACACGTACGAGCGCATTTGTTTATAGAGGCATCCCGAGTGACAATTTTACTCGTGTAGTTTTCAACTTCATGGAGGGTCGAGGACCACACGTGTACACAGTGCGACCTGGACGCGGTGGCGCATTATTGATTGAGTTTTTTTTACTGGAACGTTAAATGAAAATAGTGGTTCGCGCGTATTCATTTTAAAAACGATTGATACTACAAGAAAATCACTCCATTATATATATAAGCAGGAGCTTCAGCGCTTGCTTTACTAGGATTGCTCTCATTCACTCTCTCATCGTCTCCAGATCTAAACAAGACAGCGGCGGCCACACCCTCTCTCTGCTCACCACTGGTCACAGTTCTGGCCAGATCCCCTCCACCGGCGAAGCGGAGAAGGTGCAGCGTTCACGCGGTCGTCGGCGGCGAGGGAGCAGACCCACAGCTGTCGGCGCGTCCCGATCAGCGGCCCGTTCTGTTCTGTCCGACACAGCGCCGGCTCGGGAGGGCCTCCGACCCCTTCTTCCTCCCAGCCGTATTGTGGGCAGATCCGGCCTCCCGCCGCCCTCCTAGGCACATCCAGACGACCCTCAGGTATAACTTCCTTCGAAACCGGCCTTGCTCTACTACCCCAGCTCACCACGTGGCTGCATGTGGATCTTTTTCTACTTCCATCGGCTGTTCCAAAGCCACCTAAATTTTTACTATTATTAGAGGTAAACCTACTTCATGCAGTCGAATCAAGGACTTTGTTCAAAAGGGAAGAAAGAGGGGGGGGGGAAGCTGTAGCATGAATCTAGGACTTGGTTCAAAGAGGAAAGAAAAGGGGGAAAGTAGTAGAGATTGGCTGCCCAACCGGTCCCTTGGTTCAAAAGGGGAAGAAAGTGGGGTGGATAGCAAAGCGTGGGGGGAAGTACTAGTAAGATACTGTCCAGACTGGTCTCTTGGTCGAAAAAGGGAAGAAAGTGAGGGGGTGTTGGGGGGACAACGCAACTGAGAACGAGCAGGTCTAGATTTCCTGTGCTCACATAGGAAAAGGTCACCGAGGAGATAAAAAATTGGACAAATGCAGACATGCTGCCTGAATGTTTGCCGCTCTTGGCAACCAGATCTGCTTCACCACTTTATGCCCCTGCTGTCCCTTTACCCTTATCGCTACTGTTTATCTAATATCAGAGGAAAAATGAAGCAATGCCTCTGTTAGCCTAATGTCACTTCTAAGTAATGCTGCTGTCAGTCTAGTGCCATTGAAAAATTGAAGCAATGACACCACCATTTTATGAAGTGCTTCTGTCTTGCTTTATTTCCCATGAATTCTGTTTTGCCAGTTACACTTAAATCTCACACCGCTAACATTGCTTTATCCCATTGGAACTGAACAAATTTGATTGCACCGTGCACGGAGCTACTGACCATGTGCTACTCTCATGACAGTAATACTAGTGCTGTTGTTCTGCATGTTAATCTAGTGCCAGCGCTGATGTGATGTGATGCTACTTCTTACTTAATGGCACTTTTTCATACTGTCAATGTAATGCCATTCATAACACAAGAGATGCTGTTGTTAATCATATGCCACTGCAAATAACTGCCACTGCTTAAATAACCATATTGCATATTTGTGCAAACAGGGATGTCTATCTCCATATCATTTCTATTTGTGCAATCAGAAGCACACACCTCCATTTTAGTAGAACTGCACAAAATCAGATGGGTGTTCCTACCTACCATCCTCTAGCCACCCGTTTTCCAGGTATTCCTATATTCATAACTAGCTAGAATGACCAACGCAAGCTAAAAGAAGCTGATTCGTACGTGGACTTCCTAATTGTAGTGCAGGAACGAGCCTATCATGTGTGACGGAGAAAACAAGCAGTGCGTCCGTGCCATGAACTACACTCACTCCCAATTTAAGGACGGCCCGAGGACGAGCTTGCATTGCTGCATGAAGGTTTTGGGGTCACGGGCGCGTAAAAGAGGCATTGCAGTCTGCTTATTTCTGCAAATAGCGGTGCTTAAATTTAGTGGAACTGCACAAGAAGTTTAGATGGTCAATCCACTTTAAGGTTCAGTTCGATATTCCAACTGAGAACACAATTATAATTTGTTATTCTGGAACGAGAGAACCTAACCCTCGATGGTGGCAACTAGAAAAACCAGAGTGAACCCAAGGATATGTAGCCACCCATGCAAACACTAGATTTGTCACATTCTTCCTGCTGAATGCGAGGGTACTATTGTCCATCAGGCTTAAATATATTAAGAACGAAGTTTTGATGGATGGATATGTCGCAGAGCAAAAACAGGACTTTCAGGTGGACAAAAGGGCTTCTGAACGAGCCAGGCTTCTTTTTACATCATCTTGTGGTCATATTCCATTATGTTTTACGACCCGGGATGCTCATTTTATGGATCTGACCGATCCATTTGATAGTGACAGCTACCGAAAATAGTGGTGGAGTTAGATGTTGTTGCCCTTTTCAATCTGGGTTTAGTCTAAACCTGATGAACAATTACCCTCGTGCTTTTATACAGTTTGTAATTAAGCTGGAGTTTGATGTTGTTGCCCATTTCAACTCGGTTGTGGCTGTCATATTTTCTTTGAAAAAGGCTAATGGCTTGCCATTCCTCCTAATGGTTTCCTGACATCTTTGTCCCACCACATTGTCAACGTAGTCAATAAACGAGAGAATTGCACAACGAGCGACTGTCAACAAACGACAGGAATCGTTGAGGACTGTACGTGGAGAGGATGATAGTAGGGACCCCCAGGTCCATAGTCGTACGCAAGCAAGTTCCTCCTTATTACATGAAAAAAAATGCTTGCTCCTAGTGGTTTGCTGACATCCGGGAGCTACCACAATGTCAATGTAGTCAATAAACGAAAGAATTGCACAAGGAGCGGCTGACACCTGGGACCCAGTAGCTCAAGCAGTTTTTTGTTGTTGTTGTTGAGACGGAGCAGGGTATCAATTGGGCTGTGCGGCGTCTGTGGCCCGTCTAGCCCAGGCTTTATTTACAAGATGATGAACCCAACTGTTTTTTTTGTCTGTGAAAATGACTAGCGCACCTTTTTTTTTGCACAATACCCTACATAGGCCGATTTCCTTTTCCCCACCCTGTTGGGCTGCAAATCTTTCAAGACGACGAGGGATACATTCGACCTGGCCATAAAAAAAGCCTGTAAATTTTGTGAGTAATATGAAATGGGGTGTCAATATATAAAAAACACATCAAATGGGCAATTAGTTTCAAATTGTGAATTTTATTTTATTTTTTCATATTTCATTGGATTTTAACATAATTTAAATTTATTTTAAAAATTGTTTTTATCGGGCTCAAAATTTCGGGATTAAAAATAGTTTGAAAATTTCAAAGACCAGTCTTTTATTTTATGTTGACCACATCACCAGCCCAGATTTGTTTTCTTTCTTGAAACGGCTAGCCCAGTTCTATTTTCTTTTGCACAATACCCAACCAAGGCCTACTTGCTTTTCTCAGCCCCTGCTGGGCTTCAAATCTTTGAAGACGAGGAGGGATGCATTCGACTTGCCCACAAAATGGCCTATTTCCCTAAAAAAAAAGAAAATGGCCTATAAGCAATAAGAAATGGGCTGTAAATTTTAAAAAACACAGCAACCGGTAATTAGTTTCAAATTTCGTTTCATCCGGATTTTGAAATTTTAAATTTCATTGGATTTTTTGCGGTGAAAATATCATTGGATTATAATTAATATAATTTTATTTTTGAAATTTGTTTGAATCAGACTCGAAACATCGGGATTAAAAACAGTTCGGAGCCCACCAAAATATGCAAAATTTCATTGAAATTTTTAACCGTGGCCAGAATATTGGCTGTAATGCTAACAAAAAGAATATGTGCTGCAAAAAATCCCTTAAGAAAGAGCAAATGGGTTGTAAATTATTAAAAATAATAGCAAATGTGTTGTATGATGTTTGCCACAGATTTGGAGGCTGACTTGGGCCTAATAAGTTGACGCGTACGCAGGGCTTTGTCAACTTAGTCAACAAACGATTCTAGCAGCAGTGACCGTTGGATTAACAAACGATTCCAATGGCCGTGCTGCTTCTTCAATCACTGATCTTCTTGCTCCAGCCGCCCAAACCAGCGCCGGCGGGACCGCCTGCTCCTGCCTCCCGTGGCCGGCTGTGCTGCCGCACAGGCCTCACCGCCAAACCCTACTCCCACCGCTGGCCAAGCCATCCTTCTACTCACCCACACCTCCTGTTATTCTCCGACGACGGCAGCCTCACACCGCAACCAAACCAGTAAGCCCTCGTACTTCCCTCCGCGTGGGCAACCACTGCCTTGTCTTCCCCGGCTCCGAGTCATTCCCTTCCTACGCCTCGCCGTCGTCGACCGCCTTGCTGCACTCGGTACGGCATCGTCAACGCGGTCAATGAACGACAGCCATCAGAAGAGGACTGTACGTGGAGAGGCTGACAGCTGGGACCCACGAGGTCCACGGTCGCACGCAAGGAAGTGCCTCCTTATTACGCGGAAAGAAATGTTTCCTCCCCCTGACAGCTGGGACCCACCAGCTACATCTTCGCACGCAAGGAAGAGCCTCCTTATTACGCGCAAAAAAATGATTCCACCCCCCTGACAGCTGGGACCCAGCAGCTATATCATCACACGCAAGGAAGTGCCTCCTAATCCTCCCTGACAGCTGGGACCCACCCGGTCAAAGCGTACGTAGCGTTGTCTGTCTGGTCGCGAATGTGTACGTACATACTAGTCGATCGGTCTCTCTGCAACGATGAACCGTGGGCGTGTAAGGAGCAGCACGTGTCGTAGTAGAGCCGCCGACGTAGCAGTTCAGGCAACAAGTCTAAATCGTGTACACGTACGTACAGCCACACAGCAAAAAATATGGCCACGTACGTATATATATGGGCGGGGTTTCGAACGCGTACTCACGCATACGTACGGCCAGGGCTCGTGTACATGGAGAGAGGCAACGGACGGCAGCAACGGCCTCCTGTTCATCGGCAGCCAACCGGCTGGGTCGGAATGGAGGAAACAGCGTCGTGTTCATCGGGAGCCAAGTGACTGGGTCGGAACGCGTCCTGTTCATCGGGAGCCAACCGGCTTGGACGGAACAGCTGAAACAGGGTCCTATTCATCGACTCGGGGTCTGGCGTACCGCAAAATGAAGGAAACGGCCTTCTGTTCGACCGCCTACGGTCGAAACGGGGTCCTGTTCATCGGTTGGGGGTCTGGCATACCGCAAAACGGAGGAAACAGACTTCTGTTCGAGCGCCTATGGTCGAAACGGGGTCCTGTTGATCGGGAGGTCTCTGGCGTACCGCAAAACGGAGGAAAAGGACTTCTCCCTAACTGCCTACGGTCGAAACAGGGGTCCTGTTCATCGGGAGGGGTGTGGCTTACCGAAAAACGGGACTCCACGGGCTACTGTTCATCCACCGTCGACTTCCTCTAGCCTCCACCGGATACTGTTCATCTAGCCTTCACGTGGTCCTGTTCATCCAACCTCCACCGGCTACTGTTCATCCAGCCTCCACGGGGTCCTGTTCATCCACCCCCAACTGGCTGGGGTATGGCATACCGCGGCACGGCCTCCACGGGGTCCTGTTCATCCAGCGCCAACCGCCTACACAGCCGGGGTCCTGTTCATCCAACCCCCATCAGCTGGGGTGGGGCGTATACGAGCGGGCGGCAGCAACGGGAACTGTTCATCCATAGTGTAACACCCCCTGTGCAATGAGCAACAGTGATCCATCATGATTATTCTAATTTTCTGTGATTTGCAATGCTTGATCATGTTGGATTAGTATCTCATTTCAAATTCCTCCACTGAATTCAATTCAAATTCAAAGTGAAATTTGAAGTTGCTCAAAAATTGCTGGACAATAGTTCATGTTGTAGCAAAAATTCCAAAACAAATTAATGTTCAGGAAAACAACATCACCTATTTTCCTAAAATGGGCTAGAGCATTAAAACAGTGCAAAAACAGCAACTTTAATGCCATTTCCATTTTTGAAAAATTCAAATGGATTCAAAAATTGCCCAATCTTTTTGTGGCAGTGCAGAATAATGCATTGTAATTTTGTGGACTAGTTTCACATTTTTACAAAGGCATTTGGTAGCTCAAAATATTTGCTAATTCTTCTGTAAAAAGAAAATAGAAAAGAAAAAGCAAAAAGGCCTAACCGGCTGGGCCTAAGTGCACAGTGCACTCGGCCCATCCCACTCTCTCTCTCTCTCCCACCTCCCGCTCTCCCTCCTCGCGCGTGTCAACGCGGCCGTGGCCGCGCGCGCGCGCACCGGCCAGCCGGTGACACCGTAGCGCTACAGGAGCCGCCGAGCGGATAAGAACGACGCCCGCGGCCACCTCGGTGTTCTCATCCACTCGCCCATCCCCTTTCGCTCTCTCCCACCGACGACCGAGCGCGGTCGTCATCGCACGCCGTCGTCACCGCGGCCACTCGCCTCGCCTGACCTCGCCGCCTTGTCCCTCTGCTCCGCCGTCGTCGTCCACGTCGTCTGGCGCCAGCCGTTGGAGCCGGGGAGTTCCGTAGCGACCGCTACGAGCTCGTCTTCTTCCTCGGACGCCGGTGCCTCTCCGACGAATCCATCGCCGTGCTGCGCTCCTAAGCCGTCACCGGGCCTCCTTGAGCCTCCCCGGTGAGCACCGCCCCTTTCCCCTCTCTCCGAGCTCATGCGCGCCCTCTAGCCGTCGATCTTGCCATGGCACACCTCTCGCCGCCGATGAGCTCGCCGACGTAGCCGTAGTCGCTGTCAAGCTCAACCGAGCTCCCATCCGAGCTCGTGGAGCACGTAGGACTCAAACGCACACGCGCACGCCGCTTGCCGTGCCCGCGAACGCCGTTTTCGTCGTCGCCCGAAACCGCTCCGCCGCTGACCTCGTCGCCGGAGTCGATTCCGGCCGACTCCAGCGACGCCACCGCCACCAGTCGACGCGCGGGCGAGCGCTCGTTCGAACGCGCTAGGCCGCGCGCGAAACGGCCACGCGTAGCCATTTTTCGGCGAGCGCCCGTGCGCGCCGCCGCGTTTTTCATCGCCGCCGACGTGCCGCCGGCCGCTGCCTACGTCGCACACCTGGGGTCCACCCCTGGGCCACTGCCAGTGGGTCCCCTGACCCCAGTTGACCGAGTTGACTTAGTCAACTCGGTTGGCGTGTGAAAGAACATGTGCTGCCCCCATGTTTGGTTTTGGTAATTGATGACAATCTCTATGGACTAATGGTTGCCTTGAGTTATATTTGAAGGGTTTGTCCATAGGCATTGCTTGAAGACCATTTGTTGGTTTCAAGGTTATTAGAAGAAGAATATGTGTTGACCAAGGTTATTCATGGAGTTATCCAAAGATTGGTCATGTTGATCAACACACAAAGCGTAGAAGATGTACCGAGTGGGATCAAGTGATCTCACGGTATGGTAGGCATTGTCCATTACGCTTTGTGTACTAACCCATGTTCTATGCGAGAGTTTTATGTGGGGTTAGGTATGTTTCCATGGGCTTGCGTCAAGAGGAAGATCTCATTCAACCCATGGAGGATGACATCAAGTGGTGATCGTCATCAACATTGCGGTGTGCAAGTTCAAGTGGAGCATCACGAAGAGATCACATGCTTGAAGCTTGCCGTCCATTGTGGTGACAATGGACTTGTGAAGATGTGCCAAAGAGTGGCTCACCCATAGTGGAGTATGGGGGAGCAATCAACTAGTCTTCATCGAGCCGGCGCAATCAAGAAAGGTGGTCCAACTTGAGGAGGTCAAGATCGTCATCATCTAGCACAAGTGGACTATGTGCAAGGCAAAGGTTTGCCCTTGATAGGTTTTCTATTTTACCGGTCTCATGGTGGTAGTTGGGAGACCGGGTTATAGGATCGATAGCCGTACTATCAAGGGGGGCTCTCAAGTGAGTAGCTTGATCGTATCGTTCGTAGAGAGCTCAAACCATTGCATCCTTGCATCATCTTTCTTGGTTTGTGTTTGGTGTTTCTCTTTGTGAGTTTTTGAGCTTGTTGTCATCTTCATGACAAGCTCGAGTTCATCGAAAACGGAGTTCATATATGCATCTTCTATGATGTTTTCGATGTTGGAGTTTATGCCGGTTCTTCATTCATAGAGGTTTCTCATCTCTATATCTTAGGCATTTCTCCCCTGCCACTTCTTATTATAACCAGTCGCTGTTGGATAGTATTTGTCGTCATCTATCCAACAAGCTTGAGTTTGCTCAATTCGGAGCTCATTTGCAGAAGTTATGGCAGTTCTGGTTTTATTTGTATCCTCTGTTTTCTGTGGATTTTCAGTGGCATGCAAGCGGTAGTACCGCTGGTGCCCACGGTAGTACCGCTTATGCGGTAGTACCGTTGGGTACTTCCGTGGCACTGCCGCTTGGGGTTTCCCCGAGCGTGCAACTCTCTGTTGCCAGTTTGCCATTCACGGTAGTAGCACGGTAGTACCGCTCTGGCGGTACTACCGCCCTTACTACCGCCGCCACTACCGCTTGCGGGGTTTCCTCAGTGCACGCTTCTATTTCCATTTTCCCTTAAGCGGTAGTAGAGCGGTACTAGGACGGTAGTACCGCTTCGCACGGTACTGCCGCCCTGGTTGCCTCTACTACTGCTGCCTCTCCTGGTCTAAACCCCCTAAGCGGTAGTACCGCCAGGGGAAGCGGTAGTACCGCTCCGGCGGCACTACCGTGGTACACTTAGTGTGTTTCAGGCTAGTGCGAGGTTGTACCGCCTAAGCGGTAGTACCGCTCCTAGGAGCGGTAGTACCGCTTGGCTACGGGCGCAGGGCAGATAACGGTTGGCTACGGGCGCTGTTTGGATAGTACTCGTTGTCTTCTATCCAACAAGCTTGAGTTTGCTCAATTCGGAGCTCATTTGCAGAAGTTATGGCAGTTCTGGTTTTATTTGTATCCTCTGTTTTCTGTGGATTTTCAGTAGCTTGCAAGCGGTAGTACCGCTGGTGCCCACGGTAGTACCGCTTATGCGGTAGTACCGCTGGTACTTCCGTGGCACTACCGCTTGGGGTTTCCCCGAGCGTGCAACTCTCTGTTGCCAGTTTGCCATTCACGGTAGTAGAGCGGTAGTAGCACGGTAGTACCGCTCTGGCGGTACTACCGCCCTTACTACCGCCGCCACTACCGCTTGCGGGGTTTCCTTCTGTGCACGTCTCTGTTGCCGTTTTCTGTTAAACGGTAGTAGTGCGGCTGTAGTGCGGTAGTACCGCTCAGAGCGGTAGTACCGCTCTGCTGGGCAGTAGTACCGCTTGGTGCGGTACTTCCGCCCCGCACTACCGCTGCTACTACCGCTTGTTTTTTCGCAGAGTGTGCAAGCTTCTGTTGCTCTTTTCGCTTTAGCGGTAGTACCGCTTGGGTGGACGGTAGTACCGCTTGGTGCGGCACTACCGCTCCAGTTCCTTGTTGTTGCCTGCTGCTGGCTGGAACTACCGCTTAAGCGGTAGTACCGCTCACAGGAGCGGTAGTACCGCTCGTACGCGTCCAGCACAGGTAACGGTTGGATTTGGGGTGGCCCTATAAAAGGGGTCTTCTTCCCCAACGGTTTTCTAATCTCTTCTAAGCTCTCTCTCCTCCATTGTTGACTCTCTAGAGCTTTGCTAACTCTCAATCCCTCCAATGATTCTTGCTCCTTCTTGAGGGAAAAGAGAGAGGAGATCTAGATCCACATTTCGACCAATCACTTTCTCCTCTAAGTGAGGGGAACCCCTTGGATCTAGTTCTTGGAGTTCTTCGTGTTCTTCTTCGTTCTTCCTCTCACTTTCCTCCATAGCTTTTGTTGCTTTGGTGGGATTTGAGAGAGAGGGACTTGAGCACTTGGTGTGTTCTTGCCATTGCATTAGTTGCATCGGTTTGAGTTCTCCACGGTGATACGTGGAAGTTAGTAGTTGAGAAGCTTATTACTCTTGGGTGTTTGGGCACCCTAGAGCTTGTTCCTCTTGGGTGCCTTGGCGCCCTAGACGGCTTGGTGGCTTGGTGGTGCCTCGGAGCTCAATCATTGTGGTGTAAAGCTCCGGGCAAGCGTCGGGGTCTCCAATTAGGTTGTGGAGATCGCCCCGAGCAATTTGACGGGTACCGGTGACCGCCCCCAAGGGTTGCCAAAGTGTACGGGTTCGGTGACCGCCCTCAAGGGTTGCCATTTGTACGGGTTCGGTGACCGCCCTCAAGGGTCCCTTAGCGGAATCACGGCACCTTGCATTGTGCGAGGGCGTGAGGAGAATAAGGTGGCCCTAGTGGCATTGTTGGGGAGCATTGTGCCTCCACACCGCTCCAAACGGAGATTAGCATCCGCAAGGGTGTGAACTTCGGGATACATCGTCGTCTCCGCGTGCCTCGGTTATCTCTTACCCGAGCCCTTTACTTATGCACTTTACTTTGTGATAGCCATATTGTTTCTAGTTATATATCTTGCTATCACTTAGTTGTTCATCTTGCTTAGCATAAGTTGTTGGTGCACATAGGTGAGCCTAGTCGATTTAGGTTTTGTGCTTGACAAATTAAACGCTAGTTTTATTCCGCATTTGTTCAAGCCTAAACCGTAATTATTTTAAAGCGCCTATTCACCCCCCCCCCCCTCTAGGCGACATCCACGATCTTTCAACGTGGCAGCTACTGCCACTGACACACGGGACCCACCCACTTAACTAATCTAATTTGTTTTTTAAAATTAACCTAATTACTAATTATCCACTGACAGTGGGGCCCCACCTGCTAATTACCCGAATTAGTTTAAATTTAACCCCTATTTATCTCTGTGTCACTGACCAGTGGGGCCCAGCTGTCAGGTTTGACCTAGAAAAACTGGGTTTGACTCGCTCACGTCATGCTGACGTCATACTAACATCATCAGTCACTATCTGGATAATGCGAATTAATTAATTAAAATAATTCCAGGAATTTCAGAAAAACTGTTTAAATCTTTGAAAATTCGTTGAAATTCAACCGTAGCTCGGATCGAAAAGTTTTCACCATGAAAGTTGATCAGAAAAACGAGACGAATCCGAATATGTGGTCAAAATGCTTGACCATCACTCCTATCTATCTGAACATGGAACCTTCCCCTCCGGTTCGGTATACCAAAATCTGCCTAAACACCGGGAAAATATCCCAGATCTTTTCCCGCTTTGTCTGCGACATGTAGCATTGCATTAGGTCACCACCAGCACTGCATATTGTTATGCCATGCATCTGTGTTGCATTTGTTTGCTTTTATTTATTGTTTGTTCCCCCTCTTCTCTTCCGTTAGACCCCGAGACCGACGCAGCTCAGGAGGCCGACTACATTCCCGACGATCCCTCCTTTGCCGCAGAGCTTCTAGGCAAGCAAACCCCCTTGAACATGCCTATATCACCTATTCTTTATCCCCCATGCTTGCATTAGAATTGCTACAGTTGTTGTTCTGAAATACCTATTCTGATGCATAGCCTATTTTTGTAACGGTTATTGATACTTTACCTGCTATCCTAAATGCTTAGTGTAGGTTGGTTAGTAAACCATCTGTGGCCCCTCTTCCTTGTTCTTAGTTGCCCCGCTTAGTTACCAGTGCCCCATTCGATGAGATCGACGGGCTGAGACCAGCACATCACCGCACACCCCCTAAGTTGCTCGACTCTGCAGAGCTGTTGTCGAGTGCCGAGGGTGATACCTCTTATCTCACTCTCGATGTTGCCTCTGTAGTATAGCTAGCCGGTTGTGGGTTATCGTGGGTGATTCCTCTTTCACCACCTCCGATAAAGCTTCTATCGTGCAACTCCTCAAGTGTGAATCCACCGAGGGTGATTCCTCCGGGTTCACCTTGACGGATACGTCGAGTGGGAATCCAACGAGGGTGATTCCTCGGGTTCCTTCTTGTTGTTATGTACACACGGATACTTCGACTTTACTACAGATACTTGATAAAGTTAGGTCGACCCCGAGGGGTACCCGTGAGTGATGTGGATACGGGTTGACCGTGAGGTACCCGCGAGATAATTACGTGGCACGGCCGGGCATTCTTAGCCCTTGCCGTAAGTCCACGAGACGGGGCGACGGGGTCACATGATCGTGAGTCTCTACTTGTCACCGCGAGCTCCCAACGCACTAATGGGTTAGGATATGAAATCTGAGTAGGCTTCTGGCCTTATCGCACTAACCACCACGCGGGAATAAGTATGGGCACTCGGCGTCGTATGTATCAGCCAAAGCTCTTCAGACGTCAGCAATTGAGCGGCGCGCGCCGGGTTGGACTGGGAATGCCCCCGCTTGTATTAAGGGGGCTAGGTCTGCTCCTGGCCGCCCACGCAACGCGCAGGAGTGCAAAGGGCGATGGGCCCAAGACCCCTTCGCACTTAGGATGTAGACCGGCATGCTGGCCTCTCTGTTGAGCCTAGGTAGGGCTACGACGTGTCGATAGATCGAGGCCGGGCATGGACCGAGCAAGTGTGTCCGACCAGAGTTAATCAAGCGTGTTGGGTAAGTTGGTGCACCCCTGCAGGGAAGTATATCTATTCGAATAGCCGTGTCCACGGTAACAGAACGCTCGGAAAATATCCCGATCTTCTACAACTAGAAATGGTTTGAATATGTTAGCTTCGGGACCGCTTTCTCGCAGGGAGTCGAGGAAGGATCTCTGGGCGTGGCTACTGTTATACTTGTTGCTACTACTATATTAATGTACTAATGTGTACTCTTCTTATGCTGCAAGACGCTGAAGATGCTAGTCTTCGATAGGCTAGGTCTCTCTCTCTATTCTGGCATTTCTACAGTCTAGCCCATAGATACAGCCCTTCCTTTGAAACCAGTGCATAATTAGAATAGATCTGATGTAAGTCTTGCGAGTACTTTGGATGAGTACTCACGGTTGCTTTGCTTCCCCGTTTTCCCCATACCCGTTTGCTGTGACCAGATGACGGAGCCCAGGAGCCAACAGCCTCAGCCGACTACTACTACTACTACCCCTCTGGTGGAGAGTACTACTACGTGGAGACCGCCGACGACCAGGAGTAGATAGGAGGCACCCAGGCAGGAGGCCTGCGCCTTTCGATCCAGTGTCGTTGTTTTGCCCCGCCTGCTTATGGCCTATCTGTTTTACTTTATGTCTGTACTCAGATATCTGATGCTTCCACTGATGCTTGTATGACATCGAGCTTATGTATTCAAGCCCTCGAGGCCCCTGGCTTGTAATATAAAGCTTGTATGACTTTTATTTGTGTTTAGAGTTGTGTTGTGATATCATCAAGTGAGTCCTTATGCTTGATCATGTGCATTTGCGTGTATGATTAGTGCATGATTAAGTCGGGGGCGTCACACATAGCCAACCAACCGGCTCGATCGATGCGTCTCGACTCGTGTCTACGTGTATCGCGCGCGCAGCAGCAACGGGCACTGTTCATCGAGAGGCAACCCAATCGGCTAGTTACGTCTCGCACGGGGGCTCGACCGGCTCCAGTAAGCAGCGAGAAGGATCGATCGGGTTCAGTTAGCAGCGAAGGAATCGCTCGGATTTAGTTAGCAGCGAACGGATCGATCGGCTTTAGTTAGCAGCGAAGGGATCGATCGGGTTCAGTACATTGTGCGAGGGATCGATCGCTCGTCTTCAGTACGTAGTGCGAGGGCGATCGATCGCTCGGGTTCAGTAAGCAAACGTACGCCTTGCTCGGGTTCAGTTAGCGAGTGCCTCGCACACACGCGCGAGTACGAGCGAGAGAGAAATGCGCAAAACCACACTGCATCGCTCGGCCCGACCACCCACCGTAACCGGGAACTCCCCGAAAATTTCCTCGCCCTCACTTCTACCAGAATTTTTTACGTCATGGACGGCCCAAAGAATGTCATGCGGGTCCGTCTCCGGCCCGCCCAGGATGAAAAGCCCATTTTTTGACATAATTTTATGTCATAGAAGTAGGAGCCCACCACATCTATGATGATACGTGTTTTTGTCACAATTATTGTCATAGAAGTGTCACAACCATGACAGAAAAAGTTTTCGTTTGGGCCATAATGTCACGGATGTGTCTTTTTTTGTAGTGATGGTGTTTTCTTCCCTCTCTATCTTCTTGTGATGAATTGATTCTTTCCCATTGAGGTTTCATTGTTGTCGGATTGAATACATTGGATTTGAGAACATTTGATGTATGTCTTGCATGTGGATACCCATGGTGACAATGGGGTATTCTATTTAATCACTTGATGTATGTTTTGGTAATCAACTTGCGGATTCCCGTGACCTTGGCGTAATCTAGGCATATGGGTTGCTACACGTTTTCATCTCCTTTTCTCCGATAGAAACTTTGGGGTACTCTTTGAAGTTCTTTGTATGGATTGAATATTATGAATCTGAAGTTGTTTGACGCATATCGAATAATCAACTCACGAATACTTGTGGTGACATTGGAGTATCTAGGTGACATTAGAGTTGGTTGATGCGTATCATATGGTGTTATTTTAGTACGAACTCTAGGGCTGTTTGTGACACTTATAGGGATGGCACAATAGATTGATCGGAAAGGATAGCTTTGAGGTGGTTTCATACCCTACAACAATTTCATCTTATGTTCTCCGCTAATAGGAACTTTGGAGTGATTCTTTATCGCACGTTGAGGGACTGTTATATGATTCAATTATGTTAGTACTGTTGAGAGATTGCACTAGTGAAAGTATGAACCCTAGGCCTTGTTTTCAAGCATTGCAATACCGTTTGTGCTCTGTTTTATCACTTGCTACCTTGCCGTTTTTGTATTTTCAGATTACAAAAACATATATCTACTATCCATACTACACATGTATCACCATCTCTTTGCCGAACTAGTGCACCTATACAATTTACCATTGTATTGGGTGTGTTGGGGACACAAGAGATTTGTTGTATTTGATTGCAGGGTTGTCTGAGAGAGACCATCTTCATCCTACGCCTCCCACGGATTGATAAACCTTAGGTCAACCACTTCAGGGAAATTTGCTACTGTCCTACAAAACTCTGCGCTTGGAGGCCCAACAGAGTCTACAAGAATAAAGTTGCGTAGTAGACATCAAGCTCTTTTCTGGCGCCGTTGTCGGGGAGGTGAGTGCTTGAAGGTATATCTTTAGATCTTGCAATTGAATCTTTTAGTTTCTTGTTTATTCACTAGTTTGGTTTTATAAAAGAAAACTACAAAAAAATGGAATTGAGGTTGCCTCAAATGCTTTATCTTTATAATGTCTTTCTTGAAAATGATGGATCGGAAAATTGTGCCAAAGTGTTAGAAAAAGAATTCAATAAAATGTTTGGCATAAAATCCTTGAATGATAAGCATGATTGCAATGTTGTTAGTATGCTTTCTATGAATATCCATGATGTTAATGATATGCAAAGCTACAAGCTTGGGTATGCTATGTTTGATGAAGATGATATTTTTAGCCCCCCTACTTTTGATGAGCAAATTTATTATGATGATAGCATGCCTCCTATTTATGATGATTATATTGATGAAAGTGGGTTTGGAAGAGTGTCAACTCTAGGTACTAATGATCCCACTATTTTGGAGGGTGTTGAATCTTATGTCAATAATTATGAAAGTGGATTTGGAGAGGTCATGACTTCATCTAGTGATGAATCCACTATTTTGGAAGAGGTTTCAATTGATTATGACAACAAAGTTGCTATCCATGATGATTATTGTGATGATATGTATGCTATAAATAATAATGATAACTATGAAACTTGTCATCATGATTTTAATTTTCAATTGGATTATGCCAATCAAGTATCTCATGATAGTTATTTTGTTGAGTTTGCTCCCACTATTATGAATGAGAAGAAAATTGCTTATGTGGAGAGTAGTAAAAATTATATGCTTGTGGATCATGAAAGGAATGCTTTGTGTGATGGATATATTGTTGAATTTCTTCATGATGCTACTGAAAATTATTTTGAGAGAGGAATATATGCTTCTACATATCTCAGTAATATCAAGTTTCCTCTCTATGTGTTGAAAGTTTTGAAATTATACTTGTTTTGCCTTCCTATGCTAGTTGATTCTTGCTCTCATAAATTGTTTGCTCGCAAAATCCCTATGCATAGGAAGTGGGTTAGGCTTCAATTTTCTTGTCATATGTTTCATGAAGCTCCCATTATTTTTCAATTCTTCACTTTTTATGCGAGCATCATTGAAATCATCATGCCTAGCTAAAAGGCATTAAAGAAAAACGCTTGTTGGGAGACAACCCAATATTTATACCTACTGTTTTTGTGTGTCTAAATGATTAAGCTACTTTAGTAATCATGTTTTATATGTTTTCTTTCAATATTGTGCCAAGTAAAGCCTTTGGGATAGTGTGGATACTTGTTGATTTGATTCTGTGCAATATCAGAAACTTTTCGTCCAGTGCTGGAATTTCTATTTTGTACTGAAGCATGAGAAAATTCTGAAATTTTTACAAAGTATTGGGTTACAAATATTTCACGTTGTCCTAATTTTCCAGAATTTTTGAAGGTACATAAGTATGCTTCTTAATTCGCTCAGTACATGCTGTTCCGTTTTTGACAGATTCTGTTTTCAATGCATAGTTTACTTGTTTTAGTGTTTTCGTAGCTTATATTGTGAGATATAAATTGTGAAAATGATATAATACAGTAGGTATTATGTGAGAACAATTATGAATCTTTTCTTGACAGTACCAAAGTGAATGATTTATTTTCATACTAACCTATCTCACGGAGTTCCGTTAAGTTTTGTGTGATTGAAATTTTCAAGTTTTGGGTGAGATATCAGTATGAGGAGAATAAGGAGCAGCAAGACCCTAAGCTTGGGGATGCCCAAGGCACCCGAAGGTAATATTCAAGGAATTCTCAAGCGTCTAAGCTTGGGGATGCCCGGGAAGGCATCCCCTCTTTCGTCTCCAACATTATCGGTAACCTCACTTCGAGCTATATTTTTATTCATCACATAATATGTGTTTTACTTGGAGCATCATTTTATTTTAGTTTACTTTGCTTGCTGTTATCAATAATCATATTTTGTATATTTTATTTCAATAAAATTCCAATTATAGCCTTTACCATGCGCAGTTTGGAAGTTTATGTGTTGCTGTTTGAAAACAGAAAGTTTTCTGTTATGTCCTGAATTTATGTGAATTGTAAGAACATGATAAAATCTGAAATTTTTACACAGTAAGCATGCATGAGTTCTCTGTCACGTGGTAATGTTTCAGAATTTTTGGAGTTAGAGAAGTATGAATTTTTATTCCCCCTTTACAGACTGTTCTGTTTTGGCAGATTGCTGTTATAGTTGCATTGTTTGCATATGTTTGCCTATTTAATGTTTCTATTTGTGGATAGGGGTATTAAATATGCAGGGGCATTTAGTATGCAATGTTTAATTATAATTTTAGTGATTTCCTACAGAAGATAATGTTATGGTTTTGAGTTGTTTTATACTAACTTATCTCACGAGTTCTTGTTGAGTTTTGTGTGGATGAAGTTTTTAAGATTTAGGAGAGGCCATGATATGAGAGGAATTAAGAAGACACAAGAGCTCAAGCTTGGGGATGCCCAAGGCTCCCCAAGATAACATTCCAAGAAGTCTCAAGCAACTAAGCTTGGGGATGCCCCGGCAGGCATCCCACCTTTCTTCATCAACGCCTATCGGTTAGCCTAAGTTTTTACTTGTTCACATGATATGTGCTATTCCTGGAGTGTCCTTTTATTTTTATTTTGTTTGGCACATGATATGTGAACAAGTAAAAACTTAGGCTAACCGATAGGTGTTGATGAAGAAAGGTGGGATGCCTACCGGGGCATCCCCAAGCTTAGTTGCTTGAGACTTCTTGAAATATTATCTTGGGGAGCCTTGTGCATCCCCAAGCTTGAGCTCTCGTGTCTCCTTAATTCCTCTCATATCATGGCTTCTCTAAATCTTAAAAACTTTGTCCACACAAAACTCAACAAGAACACGTGAGATAAGTTAGTATAAATCAACTCAAAACCTTAACATTCTCTACTGTACCAAATCACTAAAATTATAATTAAACATTGCATACTAAATGACTCTGCATATTTAAAACTCCTATCCTCAAATGGAATCATTGAACAAGCAAACCTATGCAGACAATGCAAACATAACAGCAATCTGTCTAAACAAAACAGCCTGTAAAGGATGAAACAAAATCCATACTTATTTAACTCCAAAAATTCTGAAAAATTACCACGTGACAGAGAACTCATGCATTCTTACTTTGTAAAAATTTCAGATTTTTATCATGCTCCAGTACAGAATGGAAATTCCAGCACTGGACGCAAAAGTTTCTGTTTTTGCACAGAATCAAATCAACAAGTGTTCACACTATCCTAAAGGTTTTACTTGGCACATTGTTGAAAGACAACATATAAAACATGATTAATACAGTAGCTTAATCATGTGGACACACAAAAACAGTAGGTATAAATATTGGGTTGTCTCCCAACAAGCGCTTTTCTTTAAAGCCTTTTAGCTAGGCATGATGATTTTAATGTTGCTCACATAAAAAGTGAAGAATTGAAACATAATGGGAGCATCGTGAAACATATGGCAAGCAAATTTAAGCCTAACCCACTTCCTATGCATAGGGATTTTGCTAGCAAACAATTTATGGGAGCAAGAATCAACTAGCATAGGAAGGCAAAACAAGTATAACTTCAAAACTTTCAAGACATAGAGAGGAAACTTGATATTATTGATATATGTAGAAGCATATATTCCTCTCTCAAAATAATTTTCAGTAGCATCATGAAGAAATTCAACAATATATCCATCACACAAAGTATTCCGTTCATGATCCACAAGCATAGAATTTTTACTACTCTCAACATAAGCAATTTTCTTCTCATTCATAATAGTGGAAGCAAACTCAACAAAATAACTATCATGAGATACTTGATTGGCATAATCCAATTGAAAATTAAAATCATTATGGCAAGTTTCATAGTTATCATTATTCTTTATTGCATACATGTCATCACAATAATCATCATAGATATCAACTTTGTTGTCATAATCAATTCAAACCTCTTCCGAAATAGTGGAATCATCACTAAATAAAGTCATGACCTCTCCGAATCCACTTTTATCAATATTGTAATAAGATTCAACACCCTCCAAAATAGTGGGAACATTGTTACCAAGAGTTGGCACTCTTCCAAACCCACTTTCATCATTGTAATCATCATAAATAGGAGGCATGCTATCATCATAACAAATTTGCTCATCAAAAGTAGGGGGGCTAAAAAGATCATATTCATCAAACATAGCATCCCCAAGCTTATGGATTTGCATATCATTAGCATCATGGATATTCATAGAAAGCATACTAACAACATTGCAATCATGCTCATCATTCAAAGATTTTATGCCAAACATTTTATTGAATTCTTATTCTAACACTTTGGCACAATTTTCCGATCCATCATTTTCAAGAAAGACATTATAAAGATAAAGCATCTGCGGCAACCTCAATTCCATTTTTTTGTAGTTTTCTTTTATAAACCAAACTAGTGATAAAACAAGAAACTAAAAGATTCAATTGCATACCTTCAAGCACCCACCTCCCCGGCAACAGCGCCAGAAAAGAGTTTGATGTCTACTACACAACTTTTATTCTTGTAGACGTTGTTGGGCCTCCAAGTGCGGAGTTTTGTAGGATAGTAGCAAATTTCCCTCAAGTGGATGACCTAAGGTTTATCAATCCGTGGGAGGCGTAGGATGAAGACGGTCTCTCTCAAACAACCCTGCAATCAAATACAAGCAATCTCTTGTGTCCCCAACACACCCAATACAATGCTAAATTTTATAGGTGCACTAGTTCGGTGAAGAGATGGTGATACAAGTGTAGTATGGATAGTAGATATATGTTTTTGTAATTTGAAAATATAAAAACAGCAAGGTAGCAAGTAGTAAAAGTGAGCACAAATGGTATTGCAATGCTTGAAAACAAGGCCTAGGGTTCATACTTTCACTAGTGCAATCTCTCAATAGTGCTAACATAATTGAATCATATAACATCCCTCAATGTGCGACAAAGAATCACTCCAAAGTTTCAATCGAAGAACGTAGGATGAAAACATGTATCAACCTATGGGCCTAGATTACCCCAATGTCACCACGGGAATCCGCAAGTTGAATACCAAAACATACATCAAGTAACTCAATAGAATACCCCATTGTCACCACAGGTATCCACATGCAAGACATACATCAAGTGATCTCAAATCCAATATTCAATCCAACATAACGAAACCTCAAAGAGCAAGACTCAATTCATCACAACAAGATAGAGAGAGAGAGGGAAGAAACACCATATGATCCAACTATATTAACAAAGCTCGTGGTACATCAAGATCGTGCCAAATCAAGAACACGAGAAAGAGAGATCAAACACATAGCTACTAGTACATACCCTCAGCCCCGAGGGTGAACTACTCCCTCCTCGTCATGGAGACCGCCGGGATGATGAAGATGGCCTCCGATGATGATTCCCCCCTCCAGCAGAGTGCCGGAACAGAGCTCCGGATGAGATCGCTTTGGTACAGAGGCATGCGGCGGTGGCGTGGAAGTTCTAGGTTTCTTTCTGTGGTTTTTGGTATTTATAGGAATTTTTGGCATTGGTTTCACGTCAAGAGGGTCCACGAGGGAGCGACAAGCTCGCTAGGCCGTCTCTACCCCCAGGGCGCACCTAGCAGGCTTGTCGCTTCCTCGTGACTCTTTTGGTCCTTCCACGAAGCTTCGGGGGTCTCTTATGTTCCAATAAAAATCACCAAAAAGTTTCAGCCAATTTCAAGAACTTTTATTTCTGCACAAAAAACAACACCACGGTAGTTCTGCTGAAAACAGCGTCAGTCCGGGTTAGTTCTAATCAAATCATACCAAAACCTTATAAAATTGTTGTAAACATGGCATAAATACTTCATAAATTACAGATACATTGGACACGTATTGCTACTTGTGAGATGCGTTGGTAATTCCCTGAAGAGGAAGGGAGATGCAGTACAGTAGAGATAAGTATTTCCCTTAGTTATGAAACCAAGGTTATCAATCCAGTAGGAGAATCACGCAACACCTTGTTAGCAGTACCTACACACAAAACAACAAATCCTTGCACCCAACGCAGACAAGGGGTTGTCAATCCCTTGGCGGTCAATTGCAAGATTAAATTGTATGGTGATAGATAAATAGATTGAACTAAAATATAAAATAAAATAAATAAAGTAAAAGTGCAGCAAGGTATTTTTAGGATTTTTAATAATTGATTTAGATAGACCCGGGGGCCATAGTTTTCACTAGAGGCTTCTCTCATGAAAATAGCATACGGTGGGTAAACAAATTACTGTTGGGCAATTGATAGAAAAGCAAATAATCATGACGATATCCAAGGCAATGATCATGTATATAGGCATCACATCCGAGACAAGTGGACCGACTCCTGCCTGCATCTACTACTATTGCTCCACACATCGACCGCTATCCAGCATGCATCTAGTGTATTAAGTCCATAAAGAACGGAGTAACGCCTTAAGCAAGATGACATGATGTAGACAAAGTAAACTCACACATGAATAAACCCCATCTTTTTACCCTTAATAGCAACGATACATACTTTTCATGTCCCTTTCTGTCACTGGGATTGAGCACCGCAAGATCGAACCCATTACAAAGCACCTCTCCCATTGCAAGATAAATCAATCTAGTTGGCCAAACAAAATCAATAGATCGGAGAGAAATACGAAGCTATAATAATCATGCATAAAAGAGTTCAGAGAAGACTCAAATAATATTCATGGATAATCTGATCATAAACTCACAATTCATCGGATCCCAACAAACACACCGCAAAAAGTGATTACATCGGATAGAACTCCAAGAACATCGAGGAGAACATTGTATTGAAGATCAAAAAGAGAGAAGAATCCATCTAGCAACTAACTATGGACCTGAAGGTCTATGGTAAACTACTCACGCATCATCGGAAGGGCAGCAAGGTTGATGGAGAGCCCCTCCGTGATCGATCCCCCCTCCAGCGGAGTACCGGAAAAGGCCTCCAGATGGGATCTCTCGAGAACAGAAGCTTGCGGCGGCAGAAAAAGTATTTCGTGGACTCCTCTGTTGGTTTCCCAATTTTAGAGAATTTATAGTGGACGAATTAGGTCAAACGGAGCTGTGTGGGCCCCACAAGCCACCAGGGCGCCCCCCCTGCGGCGCACCGTGGTGCCTCGTGGGCCACTGCTTCATCTTCTCGTCTCCTCCCGAAGCTTCTAGTGTTTGTTATGTCCAGAAAGAAATCTCCAAAAAGTTTCGTGGCATTTGGACTTCGTTTGGTACTGATATTCTGGAAAACCAAAAACAGGCAAAAAACAGCAACTGGCACTGGGCACTAAGTTAATAGGTTAGTCCCAAAAAATGATATATAATTGCTATAAATGTATATAAAAACATCCAAGATTGATAATATAATAGCACGGAACAATAAAAAATTATAGATACGTTGGAGACGTATCAGCATCCCCAAGCTTAATTCATGCTCGCCCTCGAGTAGGTAATTGATAAAAACAGAATTTTTGATGTGGAATGCTACCTATCATATTCATCATATATTCTTTTCTTTGTAGCATGGACATTTGGACTTGAATGATTCAAAGCAATAGTCTATAGTTTGACATGAAGATATAAATACTCAAGCATACTAACAAGCAACCATGTCTTTCAAAATATCAACGCTAAAGAAAGTTATCCCTAGCCCATTATACTCAATCATTGATCCATTCATGAAACACACTCAATATTAGCTACACACAATGCACAAGTATGACAATAGTGCTCTCTAGTTTGTGCTTTGTAAGAGAATATGGTGACTCAAAATAAAAATAAAAATTGAATAAAAGTAAATAGATTGGCCCTTCACAGAGGGAAGCAGAGATTTACTATTGTGCCAGAGCTCAAAGCTTAAATTAGAGAGATAAAATTATTTTGAGAGGCATGCTTTTCCTGTCAATGAAAACGACCGAGAATTCCCAATATTTTCCATACTAGACACATCATAGGCGGTTCCCAAACAGAAAGTAAAATTTATTTCCTTTACAACATTCTTTCACAATTCATGGCTAGCCGTATCCACGGGTGCCCTCCATGCCAACACTTTCCAAGGAATTTTGTTGTTATTAATTTTTGATTCATTGTGGGACTGGGCATCCCTATTACCAGCCACTCTCTCATGCAATGACAAGGGAATAAACACTCATCGTGAGAATAACACACCTAGCATGGAAAATATTGGCCACCCCCTGCCGCTTCATGAGCGGTACAGGCACACAAAACGGAAACTTATTTTGAAAATTAGAGTTGGTACATGCAAATTTACTTGGAACGGCATGGAAATACCGCATATAGGTAGATATGGTGGACTCATTTGGCACAACTTGGGTTTAAGGAGTTTGGATGCACAAGCAGTATTCCCGCTTAGTACAAATGAAGGCTAGCAAATAGATTGAGAAGCAACCAACCAAAAAGCGAAAACGGTCAATAAACATGCATTGAACATAACTAACACCGAATAATGCACCATAAGTAGGATATAATTTCGTTGCATAACTATTGACTTAATGTGCATACATAGGGAATCACAAACCTTAACACTAATATTCTTACTAAATCACAATTACTCACTAACATGACTCACATATCATTATCTCCATATCGCAAAACTTTTACAAGGAATCACACTTATCATATCCAATGATCTATATGAAAGTTTTTATTATATCCCTCTTGAATATTCATCACTTTGGAACCAAATTCATATCTTGTGCAAATTACCATTACTATTATCAACTCTAAAAAAGATATAAGTGAAGCATGAGAGCGCATATATTTCTTCAAAATTTTATCTTATCAACTCTCAAAAAAATATAAGTGAAGCATGAGAGTTTAAATATTTCTTCAAAATATAGCCACCGCCGAGCTCAAAAAGATTTAAGTGAAGCACTAGAGCAACTGCCTAGCTCAAAAAATTTAAGTGAAGCACATAGAGTGTTCTAACAAATCATGATAAACGTGTGGCTCTCTCAAATTGTTGTGTCCAGCAAAGATGATTGTGATAAACTAAAAAACAAACAAAGCAAAGACTCATATAATACACGACGCACCAAGCAAAACACATATCATGTGACGAATAAAAATATAGCTCCAAGTAAAATTACCGATGGTTGATAAAAGAAAGAGGGGATGCCTTCCGGGGCATCCCCAAGCTTAGACGCTTGAGTCTTCCTTGATTATTACCTTGGGGTGCCTTGGGCATCCCCAAGCTTCAGCTCTTGCCACTCCTTATTCCTTCATCCATCGTGATCTCACCCAAAACTTGAAAGCTTCAGTCATACAAAACTCAACAAAACCTTCGTGAGATCCGTTAGTATAACAAAACAAATCACTACTTTAAGTATTGTTGCAAACCCATTCATATTTTATTTTTGCATTATACCTACTGTATTCTAACTTCTCCATTCCTTATACCCCCCGATACAATCCATAGTTTCATCAAAACAAGCAAGCAATGCATCAAAAACAGAATCTGTCAAAAACAGAACAGTCTGTAGAGATCTATTTAAAAGCTATAATTATGTAACTCCAAAAATTCCGAAAAATAAGGAAAACATGAGAAATTCATATACCAATACTTTGTAAACATTTCAGATTTTTCTGATGATCCGGTACAGAACTAAAATTCCAGCACTGGATGCAAAACTTTCTGTTTTCCAAACAGCATCAATTATACTATCTTACAAATCATCCCAAAGGCTTTACTTGGCATAAACACTAACTAAAACACAAAAAACACAATCATAAAAGTAGCATAAATGTGAAAACACACAATAACAGAAACAAAAAAGTGAGAATTTATTTTATTCATTGGGTTGCCTCCCAACAAGCGCTATTGTTTTATGCCCCTAGCTAGGCATAATGCATAGTTTCAACTATTGTCATCCTTGGTTTCCAACTCCTCAATCACACATCCATTTTTTCTAATAGATTTAACATAGGTGTTTCTCATCGTCACACTTCTAGGCACAAAATCAAGAATTTTACTTTTGTGAATAGGTTCCTTAATTATATCAATGAAATTGGGGTGCACGCTAATCATTTTAAGATCCTCATTTCCTTTAATAGATGTAGCACCATTGGTCTTAGGAACATACATAAACTTGCAATTCTTGCTAGGAGTTGTCTTTTCAATAGTTTTAGCAGAAGAAAAAGTGGAACCCAAATTATTAATAATTTCTTCTAACTTATTAATCCTGGCAGGACTTTGTTCCATCCTTTCATTAATTATTGGTTCTTTCTCTTTTAGCATCTTAAGAGTAATCCCTACCTTTGATCTGAACTGAGTAACATGGTTATGAATCTTTTCATCTAAATTTTCAATATGCTCTACATTAGGCATTTTATTTTCAATAGCATCTAACCTTTGCATAACATGTTCCAAGGTTAAGGTAGTTTCATTGATAGTGATAGGTGGTGATCCCACTAAATTTCCCATAGCATTGAAAGCATCCATAGAGGGACACATCAAGAAATTCCCTCCGGTAATAGTATCAAGTACGAATCTATACCAAGTAGTAATACCCACATAAAAATTGCGAAGAAGGATTGTGGTGGATTGCTTACGAGTTGATCTATTATGAGCATCACAAATCCTATACAAAGCATCTTTTAAATTCTCACCTCCTCTTTGTTTAAAATTAAGTACTTCATTTTTAGGGGTAATAGTAATGAGTGAAGAACTAGCCATAATGATAAGACAAGCAAACAAGAAAATAAGCAAACGGAAAATATTTTGTATTTTTGTAAAAACTTTTTAGAAGTGGGGGAGATGAAAACGAGAGGCAAAGGAAAATAAAATAAATGCAAGGAGATGAAAGTTTTATGCATAGGTACTTCATAGATGTTGATGATGTCTCCCCGGCAACGGCGGCAGAAATTCTTCCTGCTACTTGTGAGCTGCGTTGGCAATTCCATGAAGGGGAAGGGAGATGCAGTACAGTAGAGATAAGTATTTCCCTCAGTTATGAAACCAAGGTTATCAATCCAGTAGGAGAATCACGCAACACCTCGACCTGCACACAAAACAACAAATCCTTGCACCCAACGCAAACAAGGGGTTGTCAATCCCTTGGCGGTCAATTGCAAGATTAAATTGTATGGTGATAGATAGATAGATTGAACTAAAATATAAAATAAAATAAATAAAGTAAAAGTGCAGCAAGGTATTTTTAGGATTTTTAATATATGATTTAGATAGAACCGTGGGCCATAGTTTTCACTAGAGGCTTCTCTCATGAAAATAGCATACGGTGGGTAAACAAATTACTGAACTGAGTAATGCCTTAAGCAAGATGACATGATGTAGACAAAGTAAACTCACGCATGAATAAACCCCATCTTTTTACCCTTAATAGCAACGATACATACTTGTCATGTCCCTTTCTGTCACTGGGATTGAGCTCCGCAAGATCGAACCCATTACAAAGCACCTCTCCCATAGCAAGATAAATCAATCTAGTTGGCCAAACCAAATCAATAGATCGGAGAGAAATACGAAGCTATAATAATCATGCATAAAAGAGTTTAGAGAAGACTCAAATAATATTCATGGATAATCTGATCATAAACTCACAATTCATTGGATCCCAACAAACACACCGCAAAAAGTGATTACACCGGATAGAACTCCAAGAACATCGAGGAGAACATTGTATTGAAGATCAAAAAGAGAGAAGAAGCCATCTAGCTACTAACTATGAACCGGAAGGTCTGTGGTAAACTACTCACGCATCATTGGAAGGGCAGCAAGATTGATGGAGAGCCCCTCCGTGATCAATTCCCCCTCCGGCGGAGTACCGAAAAAGGCCTCCAGATGGGATCTCTCGAGAACAGAAGCTTGCGGCGGCGGAAAAAGTATTTTGTGGACTCCTCTGTTGGTTTCCCGGTTTTAGAGAATTTATAGTGGAGGAATTAGGTCAAACAGAGTTGTGTGGGCCCCACAAGCCACCAGGGCGCCCCCCCTGGGGCGCGCCGTGGTGCCTCGTGGGCCACTGCTTCATCTTCTCGTCTCTCCTGAAGCTTCTAGTGTTTGTTATGTCCAGAAAAAAATCTCCAAAAAGTTTCGTGGCATTTGGACTTCGTTTGGTACTGATATTCTGGAAAACCAAAAACAGGCAAAAAACAGCAACTGGCACTGGGCACCAAGTTAATAGGTTAGTCCCAAAAAATGATATATAATTGCTGTAAATGTATATAAAAACATCCAAGATTGATAATATAATAGCATGGAACAATCAAAAATTATAGATACGTTGGAGATGTATCACGTATCAAATCACTTGATGTATGTTTTGGTAATCAACTTGCGGATTCCCATGACCTTGGGGTAATCTAGGCATATGGGTTGGTACACGTTTTCATCTCCTTTTCTCCGATAGAAACTTTTGGGTACTCTTTGAAGTTCTTTGTGTGGATTGAATATTATGAATCTGAAGTTGTTTGATGCATATCGAATAATCAACTCACGGATACTTGTGGTGACATTGGAGTATCTAGGTGACATTAGAGTTGGTTGATGCATATCATATGGTGTTATTTTAGTACGAACTCTAGGGCTGTTTGTGACACTTATAGGGATGGCTCAATAGATTGATCGAAAAGGATAACTTTGAGGTGGTTTCGTACCGTTCAACAATTTCATCTTATGTTCTCCGCTAATAGGAACTTTGGAGTGATTCTTTATCACACGTTGAGGGATTGTTATATGATTCAATTATGTTAGCACTGTTGAGAGATTGCACTAGTGAAAGTATGAACTCTAGGCCTTGTTTTCAAGCATTGCAATACCGTTTGTGCTCTGTTTTATCACTTGCTACCTTGCTGTTTTTAAATTTTTAGATTACAAAAACCTATATCTACTATCCATACTACACTTGTATCACCATCTCTTCGCCGAACTAGTGCACCTATACAATTTACCATTGTATTGGGTGTGTTGGGGACGCAAGAGATTTCTTGTATTTGATTGCAGGGTTGTTTGAGAGAGACCATCTTCATCCTACGCCTCCCACGGATTGATAAACCTTAGGTCATCCACTTCAGGGAAATTTGCTACTGTCCTACAAAACTCTGCGCTTGGAGGCCCAACAGCGTCTACTAGAATAAAGTTGCGTAGTAGACATCACTTTTCGAGAGGAACCAACAAGCCCAAGAATGTCAAAATTGGAATTCGTTCGAAGAAATGATGACAAAAATATGAAACTACTTCTTGAGTCCAAAGCATTTGACGACCAAATGTACGAGTGCAAATGGTCATACCTGCGCTCATACCAGAGCCCGACGGCACGAGTAAATCAGTCATAACTCCGCCAATTTTGCTCTGTATTCGTCCCAGTTATCCTAAGTGACCCCTGACAACCAAGGGATGTTTTAGGATAGAATTTGGCTCCCCTAGAGCCCTTGGATGAAAGTATGAGAGGCTACATCAACAGAGGAGGCCCAAGGAGGCCTCCTATATATTCATCTCCAATCCTAGCCGCCGGGGATCATCTCCTTGATCATCCACAACTCCCATCTACTGCCTCCACACCTCCATTGCGGCAGCCCCACCATTGAGAGAGGGCCAAAACAAGGAAGAAGTAGAGAGGAGGCTCCACCGATGTTCGGCACCGGCCGGAGGGCCAGTGCCATCTCCATCAATGCCACCATGCCTCTCTCCATATCCAACACCATGTTGGCTTGTAACTCGTCCCTACACTCTATGTACTTCATCTCCATGTTTGAGTAATTTATTTAGTTCTTAGGGAATAAGATGAACTCTATTATGTATTATAATCGAATGTATATGCGCAATATGAAATCCTCTTTTACATGTTTATGTTAATGATCTTCTCGATGTTGGGTGAAGTCGACCATCCAACATTTATCGGTTCGGGACGAAAGGCCATTACTATTGGTGTGATGGTCGGATGAGGAGGTAGGTTGTGACATGGCTTATCTCCCTTCTTCCCTGGTCGTTGTAATAGGGGATAAACGAAGAACGCATTTGGCTGCGTCCATGGGGAAACCCCTAATCACCATTTGGTAACCGAAGTGGGATGAGCGGTGGTCGCGTATGTGATACGGGGCTGGTTCATGTATACACTTATCTATACCTGGCTCCACCCACAAGGAGAACCATGAGAAGTGGCTTAGGTATCCGAACCTAGAACTATGCATTTGCATATGTTGCACAGATCATACCAGTAATGATGATTCTGAACACCTCGAGAACGCCCTTATTACTCAAGCAACATCTCCTAATATTATCCACCATTTTATTTATGTTTTTACCTTCACCTAATTGTTTATATAAAACCGTCCTTATTATCGTTTCCGCTAGCGACCGATGAAATAGAATATTTTCAGATAATGATCTGGGTGTGAACGTAGCCGCGTAACTGACGACGTAGCTGTGGAGTTGGTAGTTGCTTGTGCAATCGCTGCCTGTGGGATCGACATACTCTACTTATCACAAATTTCAATAGCCCTCTGCACTTGCAGGCGATCAAGCTTTTCTAGCGTCGTTACCGAGGAGAAAAGCGCTCAGTTATTACCTTCCCATTTGCACATAGTTTATTTTTTATTTTTCAGTTTTTCTCTTAAATCAAAAACAGAAAAATCCACTAATAATTTCTTATGATATTCTACTCGGGATATATTGCAACAATGGATGAGAAACTACACAGGTCTACCACAATTGGCTACCGAAGAAGAAGCAAGGATAAAAGAATGGTGAATGACTATTCATCAAAGATATGTGCTTCATACCCTCTACCATGTGAAGAATGCCAATTGGAAGCGCATCTCAACTATCAATGCGAGTATAGTATCAACTCAATACTTGCAACTTATAATAGTGGTGATAAATGCAATGCTAGTATGGAAGTTGTACAACTAGTGCTTCTTGTAGGTGCCGGTGAGATTCTTCGTAGTATAAGAAATATGAGGGTAGCATGCATTTTACTTGATAAAAATTATAAGAAGGTGCATCCTACGGATTCCTTTTTCCTGGATAATTTTTGTGATAATGCTTTAATTATCGATGGCCCTGGGCGGATCGCAATAGCCAGAGCAGAAACTAATCTTTTACAGGACTCACACCAGAATAAAGAAAATGATGTACATCATGACGAGCAAACAACTCCTATTAATACATGGCAGCAAGAACTGGTAAGGGAACATGAATTAAATATTTTCCATACTAACTTGCAACAAACCAATGGGGATGAAAAAGAATAAACTATCTTGCACGAACAAGTGAGCTCATAGGAAGAATCAATCGAGGAAGAAAAGAAGGACAAATGGTTTGACCATCTTCTTACAACTATTATTTTTATAGTAATTTCCTACAATTATTTGAAACATTCACTGATAAACATATGGCTATAATGGATAAGAGGGAATTAATAATCTTGTTGGATAAATGTGCATTTATGTTATGTTCCTCATATCCAGTTTGTTACAGAAGTTGTAGTCGTAAGAACCACCTTGTATTCCAGTGTGCAAATGCTCATGAGGAGGACATTCCTACTTACAACAATGGTTGTGAGAGTGATGAAACCGAGAAAACATTAGAGTATGATTTATGCACAAGTGTCTGGATATTACTTTGTGAAGTTAAACAGGTTCAAGCCAACAATGAGAGTGGAAGAAGAAGATGTGCCAAAACCAGAGTATGATAATTCCGGTTTGAATGAATTTCATGATAACAAACTTTGGAAGGAGACATGTCTAGCTATCTCGATGCATCGGTTCTCGCTTGAGACAACTGCCGTCATCATCATCATCCTCATCCTCTTTCTTGTAATCCCAAGAACCCTAAAGGGGACGACTTGTGTATTGCAATGTTTGATCCATTCATGTTCTTCATCTTTGGTGCTATGATGTTTGTTGCCTTCATGAGTGAGTAGTTCCCCTAGTTCTCGGGGATATGGATGAACCCTAGTGTGTAATAGATCATTGATATTAGGATTTAATATCCTCTTTTCATGTTCATGTTAATAGTCTTCTTGGCGTTGGGTGAAGTCGACCATCCAATGTATGCCAATTTTGGATGGAAGGCTATTACTGCTGGCGAACCGTGTGGTTGTAGAGGTCGGTGACGTGACAGGCCCCATCTCCCATCATAGCGGATCGTTGCATCAGGGGGTAAAACAGAGACAACCAATAGGCTGCGTCCACGGGGACCTTATCCCCTTAATCACCATTTGGTAACCGAAGTGGGGAAGAACGGTGGTGGCGTATGTGATACGGGGCTGCCGAGAGTATGCACATGTATGTACCGGCTCTGCCCACAAAGAAAAACATGTAAAGTGGCTTAGGAATCTGAAGTAGCATTGTGTTTAGGCACCGCTATAGATGCACACTAGAGGGTACTCCGGACTCCCTGAGAACGCTTTAGTCCTATTGATTCCAACCCGCTTATTTACAATTCTAGTTATTTACTTTTATTGAATTATTCACCTTTACGCTCGCAACATTGTTTCTATTATTTCACTATTGCTTTGGATCACTCACACCTTGCAGGCACACTGTTCACACCATCCAAAAGACAAAAGATTGATTCATGTGCTCCCCGTGGGATCGATACTCTTACTTTGAAAAAGCTACAACTAGCACTTTCAAGAAATCGGAGCGCCATGGTGCTGAGAGAGGTGGATGCTATAGTGTGGCGGGGATAAGATATAAGTAGGACATGTCAACGACCTTACAATAGCCGCGAGTGGCGGGCGGTAGGAAAACGCAGGGGGGGTGGATGTGTGCGGTTGGCACGCGGGCAGACGCCATTAATTGACATGCTTCCCGGTGCCATGACGTCTGGCTGTCTGAGCCATTGAAATGGCAAAGAGATGGGCCGCACGGGAGGCTGAGGAGGAAGGTAAAACTTCTTTCCTGCGTGAGTATTTGGTGGATGGACCATCCTCCAGAAAACTCGCCACATCCTCTAAATGTGGAGGCTCATGGACTTGATTTGGAAAATCCTTCATAAATTAGGGCAATTAGAGGCTGAATGGCGACACTTTTAAAGTTTTACAGTTTTTCCAAAATCATCACAATGACGGTTATTATATCGATCGGCACGAGACGACGACTATGTTAGAGTCACTCTAAGAGCATCTACAATCGGACCCCCACCGCCCCCTAAATGTACGTGCAAATAATCCAAACACCGCTGATGACCCACAAGTATAGGGGATCAATCGTAGTCTTTTCGATAAGTAAGAATGTCGAACCCAACAAGGAGCTGAAGGAAATGATAAGCTGTTTTCAGCAAGGTGTTTTCTACAAGCACTGAAAGTAGCGGTAACCGATAGTTTTGTAGCAGGATAATCCGTAACAAATAACAAGTGTAACAAAAGTGCAGCAAGGTGGCCCAATCCTTTTTATAGAAAAGGACAAGCCGGAACGGTCTCTAATATAAAGCAAAGCATTCTCGAGGACACATGGGAATTATCATCTAGTCACTTTCATCATGTTTGTTTGATTCGCGTTTGCTACTTTGATAATTTGATATGTGGGTGGACCAGTGCTAGGGTGCTGTTCTTACTTGAACAAGCAACCCTCTTATGATTACCCCCTCTCGCAAGCATCCACAACTACGAAAGAAGAATTAAGATAAATCTAACCATAGCATGAAACATATGGATCCAAAACAGCCCCTTTCGGAATAACGCATAAACTAGGGTTTAAGCTTCTGTCACTCTAGCAACCCATCATCTACTTATTACTCCATAATGCCTTCCCTTAGGCCCAAATATGGTGAAGTGTCATGTAGTCGACGTTCACACGACACCACTAAAGGAAGCAACAACATACATATCATCAAAATATCAAACGAATACCAAATTCACATGATTACTTATGACAAGACTTCTCCCATGTCCTCAAGAACAAAAGCAACTACTCACAAATCATGTTCATGTTCAAGATCAGAGGGGTGTTGAATATCATTAAGGATCTGAACATATAATCTTCCACCAAATGAACCAACTAGCATCAACTACAAGATGTAATCAACACTACTAGCAACCCACAGGTACCAATCTGAGGTTTTAAGACAAAGATTGAATACAAGAGATGAACTAGGGTTTGAGATGAGATGGTGCTGGTGAAGATGTTGATGATGATTGGTCCTCCCACAATGAGAGGATCGTTGGTGATGGCGATGGCTTCGATTTCCCCCTCCCAGAGGGAAGTATCCCCGGCGGAATCGCTCCGTCGGAGGGCAAAAGTGCTCCTGCCCTAGTTCCGCCTCGAGATGGCGGTGCTTCATCCCGAAAGTCCTCTCCTTAATATTTTTAGGGCACATGACTTTATATAGCAGAAGAAAGGGGCCAGAGGCTAGCTGTGGGCCCCACAAGGCATCTTGGCACGCCCCTGGGGGGCCGCGTCCTGTTGCCTTGTGGGCAGCTGGTGGGTCCCCTCTGCTATTTCTTTTCTCCAATATTTCTTATATATTAAATAAAAAATCTCCATAAAATTTCAGGTCATTTGGAGCTCTGTAGAATAGGTATCTCTGTTGTAGCTATTTCAGGTTCAGAATTCCAGCTGCCGGTATTCTCCCTCTTCATATAAATCTTGCAAATTAAGAGAGAAAAGGCATAAGAATTGCATCATAAGGTGAAATAATGACCAAATACATTATAAATAACAGTAGGAAATCATGATGCAAATTGGACGTATCAACCGCTGATAACCCACAAGTATAGGGGATCAATCGTAGTCCTTTCGATAAGTAAGAGTGTTGAACCCAACGAGGAGCAGAAGGAAATGACAAGTGGTTTTCAGCAAGGTATTCTCTGCAAGTACTGAAATTAGCGGTAACGGATAATTTTGATAGCAAGATAATTCGTAACAAGTAACAAATAGTAACGGTAACAAATAGTGCAGCCAGGTGGCCCAATCCTTTTTATAGCAAAGGACAAGCCGAAACAATCTCTTATAATAAGCAAAGCGTTCTCGAGGACACATGGGAATTTCATCTAGTCACTTTCATCATGTTTGTTTGATTCGCGTTCACTACTTTGATAATTTGATATGTGGGTGGACTGGTGCTTGGGTGCTGTTCTTACTTGAACAAGCCTCCCACTTATGATTACCCCCTCTCGCAAGCATCCGCAACTACGAAAGAAGAATTAAGATAACTCTAACCATAGCATGAATCATATGGATCCAAATCAGCCCCTTACGGAATAGCGCATAAACTAGGGTTTAAGCTTCTGTCACTCTACCAACCCATCATCTACTTACTACTCCACAATGCCTTCCCTTAGGCCCAAAGATGGTGAAGTGTCATGTAGTCGACGTTCACACGACACCACTAAAGGAAGCAACAACATACATATCATCAAAATATCGAACGAATACCAAATTCACATGATTACTCATGACAAGACTTCTCCCATGTCCTCAAGAACAAAAGTAACTTCTCACAAATCATATTCATGTTCAAGATCAGAGGGGTATTGAATAGCATTAAGGATCTGAACATATAATCTTCCACCAAACAAACCAACTAGCATCAACTACAAGATGTAATCAACACTACTAGCAACCCACAGGTACCAATCTGAGGTTTTGAGACAAAGATTGAATACAAGAGATGAACTAGGGTTTGAGATGAGATGGTGCTGGTGAAAATGTTGATGAAGGTTGGTCCTCCCACGATGAGAGGATCGTTGGTGATGTCGATGGCTTCGATTTCCCCCTCCCGGAGGGAAGTATCCCCGGCGGAATCGCTCCGCCGGAGAGCAAAATAGCTCCTGCCCTGGTTCCGCCTCGAGACGGCGGTGCTTCATCCCAAAAGTCTTCTCTTTATTTTTCTAGGGCAAATGACCTTATATAGCAGAAGGAGGGGGCCAGACGCCAGCTGTGGGCCCCACAAGGCAATAGGGCGCGCCCAGGGGGGCCGCACCCTGTTGCCTTGTGGGCAACTGGTGGGTCCCCTCTGGTATTTCTTTTCTCCAGTATTTTTTATATATTCAATAAAAAATCTCCGTGAAATTTCAAGTCAGTTGGAGCTCTGTAGAATAGGTATCTCTGATGTGGCTATTTCAGGTCCAGAATTCCAACTGCCGACATTCTCCCTCTTCATGTAAATCTTGCAAATTAAGAGAGAAAAGGCATAAGAATTGTACCATAAAGTGAAATAATGATTAAAAACATAATAATTAATAGTACGAAATCATGATGCAAATTGGACGTATCAACTCCCCCAAGCTTAGACCTCGCTTGCCCTCAAGCGAAAAGTCAAAATCGATAATCATGACCACATGTTTAGAGAGAGAGACGTCGATAAAAATAAAATACGAACATGGACCATCATGATCCTTATTGTAACAGCAATATATCATCATAAAACTTCTCATGAAAAAGTGAAAATTCATCTACAAGTTAAAGTATGAACCATAAACCAAATTGAAAACTAACAAATTATGATCTCAGTCACTGAAGCAATTGCAATTCATCATATTATCAGAAAGAGTCTATGTAAGAGCTTTGTTTAGCAAGTTCACATACTCAACTATCATTTAGTCTTCTATGATTGCTGACACTCACGTCATACTTATGGGGCAAAAGTTTCAGTCGAACACATAGAAAGATAGGGGCTTATAATTTCGCCTCCCAACGTATTTACCTCAAGGGTAATGTCAACAGTAATAACTCATGATCACCTACATTCAACTGGATATATATGCATGCATCAATCCCCACCACATGATGTTTGCCAAAAGAGAAAAATAAAAACGGAATAGAGGAGAACACTATTGACTCTTGCATGAAAGTAAATACATGAAGTAAAAGATAGGCCCTTCGCAGAGGGAAGCAGAGGTTGTCATGTGCTTTTGTTTTTGGATGTGCAAGCTCTTAATGTAAAGGAACGTCACTTTATATTGCCCCTTGTGATAGCGACCTTTATTATGCAGTCTGTCGCTTTGATTGCTCCACCATCACAAGATTGTACAAAGCTTATTTTCCCTTACAATAAAAGTTCATACATATTTAGGAGCAATTTTATTGCTTTTGCACCAATGACAACTTACTTGAAGGATCTTATTCAATCCATAGATAGATATAGTGGACTCTCATGACATGAAACTGGGTTTAAGGATTTAAGATGCACAAGTAGTATCTCTACTTGGTGCGGATTTTTGGCTAGCAAAGATAGGGGGCAAATACCACATGTTAGAGGATCCAAAACAATATAACTTCTATGTGAATATAGGCAAACATAACCCATTACGTTGTCTTCCTTGTCCAACGTCAACTAATTGACATAGAATATTTGATGGGGGCTCACAATCATAAAATATGTCCAAGATAGTGTATTTATATGTGAGACATCTCTTCCTTTATTACTTTTTCATGAATTGCTACAATGACCAATGCTATGTTTGTCAACTTCCAACAAGTTTTATCAATTATACTTCTTTTATGTGAAGTCATCACTCCCCATGGGATTAGCATATGATCTTATTTTTATTCTTTCTTTATTTCTAAGATTGGATCATCAAAAGCAAAACACTCAACTCAAACTACTCTTTATTATATAACTTTCACACACGATTACATAGATAGATAGATCACAAAGCAAGCACTCGAAACTAAATCATACTAGAACTTTATTCCTCTAAATCACGAAATAACTAAGGATCGAACTAAGATAGATAATGATGATGAAAAAGTGATGGTGATACGATACTGGGGCACCTCCCCCAATCTTGGCACAAGCCAAGGGGGTGCCCATACCCATGTACTCAAGTCTCCTTCTTCGGTGATGGTGATGATGATGAGGTGGTGGGATGGTCCTTCAGCTTTAGCAAGTACTCCAGATTACGTTGATCCTTCGAAGGGCATGATTCTGCTCTTCTAACACAACAACCTCATGAGTGAGTGAAGTATTTTGGGCACAAATTGCTTCAACAGCCTTTAATGCATTAATTTCAGACAAAGAGAGGTTGTGATGAAGAGTTTGAATATGTCTCCCTTTTCTGTGGGTTCCTTCTGGTGAATGGCTTGATCTTCCTCTCATTGAATCCGGTCCTCCATGACCTTTCCGGGTTCCTCCTCCATAGCTGTGTCCTCCTCTCTAGAAGACCACTCATAATATACTTCGCTGAAAGGACGTTTGCCGAGTGAAGGTTGAACAATCCGGTGCTTGGTGCGGAGTCTTCGAGGAGCCATGGCGAACTAGATCTGTCAGAAAAATAGCCCAAAACAAGAACAAAGGAGAAACTTGCGATACGGTGGTCAAAACATACGGGGGTATTTATAAAGAATTTTTATCTTGCAAAACAAGCATACGGGAAGAAAACGGAGTCGGGAAGGCACACGTGGGTCCCACAAGGCAGCAGGGCGTGCCCAGGGGGGTCACGCCCTGTTGCCTTGTGGGCAACGCGTGGGTCCCCTCGGCTGTTTCTAATTTTTGTAATTTTTCTAATATTCCAAAACTGACAGAAATAATTTTTATGGAATTTTTGGAGTCGGTTTACTTACCGTATCACATACCTACCCCTTTTCAGGGTTCTGGAGCGTTCCGGAAGGACTCTTTTATGTGTTCCTCTGGTGTAATTGTTTCAATAATATTAGTTTCAACATTAATGGGAGTACCTGAAATATAATGCTTAATTCTTTGCCCATTCACCACTCTCGGATTATTGCCTATGGAGTTATTTATTTTGATGGCTCCGGAGCGATAAACTTCTTCGATGGCTATGGCCCCTCCCATTTAGAGAGAAGTTTTCCTGCAAAAAAATCTTAAACGAGAATTGTATAATAAAGCATGATCACCTACTTTGAATTCCCGTTTTTGAATTCTTTTATCATGCCATCTTTTAACTTTTTCTTTAAACAACTTAGCATTTTCATAGGCTTGGGTTCTCCATTCATCCAGAGAGCTAATATCAAATAACCTCTTCTCACCGGCAAGTTTAAAATCATAGTTAAGTTCTTTAATTGCCTAATAAGCTTTATGTTCTAGTTCAAGAGGTAAATGACATGCGTTTCCATAAACCATTTTATACGGAGACATACCCATAGGATTTTTATATGAAGTTCTGTAAGCCCATAATGCATCATCAAGTTTCTTAGACCAATTTTTTCTGGATCTATTAACAGTCTTTTACAAAATCAATTTTATTTCTCTATTAGTTAATTCAACTTGGCCACTGGACTGAGGATGATAAGGAGATGCAATTCTATGGTTAACATCATATTTAGCAAGCAACTAACGGAAAGCACCATGAATAAAATGTGAACCACCATCAGTCATTAAATATATAGGGACTCCAAACCTCGGGAAAATAACTTCTTTAAGCATTTTAATAGAAGTGTTATGATCAGCACTACTAGTTGGAATAGCTTCTACCCACTTAGTAACGTAATCAACAGCAACTAAGATATGAGTATACCCGTTGGATTTAGGAAAAGGTCCCATATAATCGAAACCCCAAACATCAAATGGTTCAATAACAAGTGAATAATTCATAGGCATTTCCTGACGTCTACCAACATTACCAATTCTTTGACATTCATCACAAGAAAGGACAAACTTACGTGCATCCTTGAAAAGAGTAGGCCAATAAAATCCGGATTGTAATACCTTGTGTGCAGTTCGGTCTCCCGCATGGTGTCCTCCATATGCCTCAAAGTGGCACGTACGTAGGATCTGTTCCTGTTCATGCTCAGGTACACAACGACTAATAATACCATCTACCCCTTCTTTATATAGATGTGGGTCATCCAAAAGTAATGTCATAAATCAAAGAAAAACTTTTTCTTTTGTTAGTATGTAAAGCTAGGTGGTATGTATTTAGCAACAATGTAATTAGCATAGTCTGCATACATAGGAGTATTACAAGAAGCATTTATCACAGCTAATTGTTCATCAGGAAAATCATCATTAATAGGAAGTGGGTCATCAAGAACATTTTCCATTCTAGACAAATTATCAGCCACGGGATTCTCAGCCCCCTTTCTATCAATAATATGCAAATCAAATTCTTGTAGCAAAAGAACCCACCAAATAAGTCTAGGTTTAGCATCTTTCTTTTCCATAAGATATTTCATAGCAGCATGATCAGTGTGAATAGTAACTTTGGAATCAACAATATAGGATCTGAATTTATCACATGCAAACACAACTGCTATAAATTCTTTCTCAATAGTAGCATAATTTCTTTGAGCACTGTCTAGAGTTTTACTAGCATAATGGATAACATTTAATTTCTTATCAACTCTTGGTCCTAGAACAGCACCAACAGCATAATCATTAGCATCACACATAATTTCAAAGGGTAGGTTCCAATCAGGTGGTTGAACAATAGGTGCAGAAATTAAGGCTTTCTTAAGTATTTCAAAGGCTTCTACACAATCATCATCAAAAACGAACGGAACATCTTTTTGCAAGAGATTGTTAAGAGGTCTAAAATTTTTAGAGAAGTCTTTTATAAACCTTCTATAGAAACCAGCATGACCAAGGAAACTTCTTATACCTTTGATATCTTTAGGACATGGCATTTTCTCAATAGCGTCAACTTTAGCTTTATCAACTTCAATACCTCTTTTAGAAATTTTATGCCCAAGGACTATACCTTCATTCACCATAAAGTGGCACTTCTCCCAATTCAAGACAAGATTAGTTTCTTCACATCTCTGCAAAACTCGATCAAGGTTGCTTAAGCAATCATCAAAAGAAGTTCAGTAAACGGAGCAATCATCCATGAAAACCTCAACAATCTTTTCACAAAAGTCAGAGAATGTAGCAGTCATACATCTTTGAAAGGTAGCAGGCGCATTACATAAACCAAAAGGCATACGACGATAAGCATAAGTTCCAAAAGGACAAGTAAAGGTGGGTTTCTCTTGATCTTCAGGTGACACGGGTATTTGAGAGAAACCAGAATAACCATCTAGGAAACAAAAGTGTGTATGCTTAGACAATCTTTCCAACATTTGATCAATAAAAGGCAAGGGGTAATGATCTTTTCTAGTAGCTTTATATAATTTTCTAAAATCAATTACCATCCTATAACCAGTTACAATTCTTTGTGGGATAAGTTCATTTTTATCATTGGGAACAACGGTAATACCTCCTTTCTTAGGAACACGATGAACAGGACTTACCCATCTACTATCTGCTATGGGATATATTATACCTGCTTCCAGAAGCTTTAAGATTTCAGTTCTTACCACATCCTTCATTCTACGATTCAGCCTTCTTTGATGGTCAACAACGGGTTTAGCATCTGGCTCCATATGAATTTTATGCTGACATAAAGTGGGACTAATGCCCTTAAGATCATCGAGAGTATATCCAATAGCGGCACGGTGCTTCTTCAGAGTTTTAAGTAATATCTTTTCTTCATTGTCTGAAAGGTTAGCACTAATAATAACATGATATATCTTCTTTTCATCAAGATAAGCATATTTAAGAGTATCAGGTAATTGCTTTAAATCAAATACAGGATCACCCTTGGGTGGAGGTGGACCTCCCAAGGTTTCAACAGGCAAATTATGTTTCAGGATAGGTGCTTGTTTAAAGAATAATTCATCTATTTCATTTCTTTCATTCATATTCATGTCATTCTCATGCTCAAGCAAATATTGTTCTAATGGATCATTAGGAGGCACAACAATAGAAGAAAGACCAATAATTTCATATTTATTGGGTAATTCTTTATCATGAGGTTGTCTACGAAACTTAGAGAAATTAAACTCATGAGACATCTCACCAAAATTAACACTAACAATTTCTTTAGTGCAATCAATCTTAGCATTAACAGCATTCAAGAAGGGTCTACCAAATATAATGGGACAAAAATCATCTTGTGGGGATCCAAGAACAAGAAAGTCAGTAGGGTATTTGATCTTACCACACAAGACTTCAACATCTCTAACAATCCCAAGTGGTGAAATAGTATCTCTGTTTGCAAGCTTAATAGTAACATCAATATCTTCAATCTCAACGGGTGCAATATAATTCATGACTTCTTGAAAGAGAGTAAACGGAATAGCACTCACACTAGCACCAATATCACATAAACCATGATAGCAATGATCTCCAATTTTAATAAAAATCACAGGCATGCCAACTACAGGTTCTTTTTTATCTTTAGGGTCTGGCTTAGCAATTCTAGTTGCTTCATCACAGAAATATATGACATGTCCATCAATATTATCAACCAAAAGATCTTTAACCATTGCAACACTAGGTTCAACTTTAATTTATTCAGAAGGTCTAGGTGCTCTAATATTACTCTTATTAACCACAGTTGAAGCTTTAGCATGTTCCTTAATCCTAACAGGGAAAAAAGATTTCTCAATATAAGCAGTAGGCACAACTGGATCAACATGGTAAATAATTGTTTCTTCTTTAACACTAATAGGTTCTTCATTCAATGCAATAGGTGGGTGATATTTAAACCATTTCTCCTTAGGGAGATCAACATGAGCTGCGAAAGATTCACAAAAGGTGGCTACTATCTCGGAGTCAAGTCCATATTTAGTGCTAAACTTACGAAAAGCATCAGTTTCCATAAAAGATTTAACACAATCAAACTCAAGATTTATACCTGACTCATTACCTTTGTCGATTTCCCAATCTTCAGAGTTATGTTTAATTCTTTCTAGAAGATCCCATCTGGATTCAATAGTTCTCTTCATAAAGGAACCAGCAGAAGAAGTATCGAGAATGGATTGATCACTATAAGAAAGCCGAGCATAAAAGTTTTGAAGAATTATTTCTCTTGAGAGCTCATGATTGGGGCATGTGTGCAACATATACTTAAGCCTCCCCCAAGCTTGAGCGATACTTTCTCCTTCACGAGGCCAAAAATTATATATATAATTCCGATCACGATGAACCAAATGCATAGGATAAAATTTCTGGTGGAATTCCAGCTTCAACCGGTTCCAGTCCCATGTTTCAGTATCATCACATTGCCTATACCACATCAATGCCTTTCCCTCCAAAGATAAAGGGAATACTTTCTTCTTAACTCCATCTCCGGATAAACATGCAAGCTTAAACAATCCACAAATTTCATCCACATAGCTCAAGTGCATATCGGGATGTACCGTTCCATCTCCTGCATAAGGATTAGCTAGCAGTTTCTCTATCATACCCAAAGGAATTTCATAAGAAATATTTTCAGTAGGTTCAATAGGTTGAGGAGCAACTCTTATTGCTTCCAGTCGAGGTGAAGATACCCTGAACAAGCCCCTCAAAGGATTACTTTCCATAGTGACAAGTGACAATAAATTTCAGCACGTAATATAAATGTTTCCTTACCAAATTCCACTCACCAAAGGTGCTTCACTCCCCGGAAATGGCGCCAGAAAAGAGTCTTGATGACCCACAAGTATAGGGGATCAATCGTAGTCCTTTCGATAAGTAAGAGTGTCGAACCCAATGAGGAGCACAAGGAAATGACAAGCAGTTTTCAGCAAGGTATTCTCTGCAAGTACTGAAATTAGCGGTAACAGATAATTTTGATAGCAAGATAATTCGTAACAAGTAACAAATAGTAACGGTAAAAAATAGTGCAGCAAGGTGGCCCAATCCTTTTTATATCAAAGGACAAGCCGGAACGATCTCTTATAATAAGCAAAGCGTTCTCGAGGACACATGGGAATTTCATCTAGTCACTTTCATCATGTTTCTTTGATTCGCGTTCGCTACTTTGATAATTTGATATGTGGGTGGACCGGTGCTTGGGTGCTGTTCTTACTTGAACAAGCCTCCCACTTATGATTACCCCCTCTCGCAAGCATCCGCAACTACGAAAGAAGAATTAAGATAACTCTAACCATATCATGAAACATATGGATCCAAATCATCCCCTTACGGAATAGCGCATAAACTAGGGTTTAAGCTTTTGTCACTCTAGCAACCCATCATCTAATTACTACTCCACAATGCCTTCCCTTAGGCCCAAAGATGGTGAAGTGTCATGTAGTCGACGTTCACACGACACCACTAAAGGAAGCAACAACATACATATCATCAAAATATCGATCGAATACCAAATTCACATGATTACTTATGACAAGACTTCTCCCATGTCCTCAAGAACAAAAGTAACTACTCACAAATCATATTCACGTTCAAGATCAGAGGGGTATTGAATAGCATTAAGGATCTGAACATATAATCTTCCACCAAATAAACCAACTAGCATCAACTACAAGATGTAATCAACACTACTAGAAACTCACACGTACCAATCTGAGGTTTTGAGACAAAGATTGAATACAAGAGATGAACTAGGGTTTGAGATGAGATGGTGCTGGTGAAGATGTTGATGATGATTGGCCCTCCCAAGATGAGAGGATCGTTGGTGATGGCGATGGGTTCGATTTCCCTAGATCAATCAAACTGTTTCGGTGAGTCCGAATAGGAGTGGATTGGTCACGCCAAAACAAATTTGAAGGTTTTGGAGGTTCAGCCCTTTCAGATCAGTGGCTCCGAGTGCTCCTCACCCAGAGGGTCCGAAAATGACTTGTTCAATTTTTGTGATGTATCAAGAATAGAGTTTGAGACAAGAAAGCATAGATAGCTAGAGAAGGTACTTAGGCATTCTTGTATATCCACTTGGCCAGAAAAACCAAGACAATCAAAACAACAAATGGATGTCCTTGAATGAAGAAAACATACAAACCAACATGCTCACACAATAAGATAGCAAATGAAATATGTGTCAAACATGCACAACCCATTCTAGCATCTATCAAGCAATTGGCGATGACTAGGTCATCTATATATGAGTATATTGACTTAGGAGTCAAATGAGAACATTTGATCATACGTCATACTCATCGTTTAAGCACAAGTCGGGTTTCCACTTTTACATAAAACATTAATGTGTTCACACCATTAGAGTTGCTTTAGCTCAATTTTTAGAGCAAAGCTCCCCCTAGATGTGATATCCCCCAAAGAGGGATGAACTAACCTTGGGTTTTGTCGATGATGACTTCATGTAGATGTTGAAGATGTGGATGCTCAATGTTGATGTAGACCATCAAGAGTTGGGAGCAATACTTGGAGCTTTGCACTTTCAATACCTACATGGGTTAGTCCCACAAAAGGAAAAAAACAAGAATATCCATAGACATAGAGTGAAATACACATATGATGATGTCCATGAATGCATTGAATACCTTGTCCCTTGCCTTACCAACAAGAGGGTTTGTGACTCCATGAACTAGTGCAAGATGTGGAAATTGATTGCACAAGTTCTTGCCATAAATGAATGTGAGTGAAGTTTGTTGGCGGAGTCACCCTCAAGAACTCTCTAGTTCCTCTTCTTTTGGACCCACATCAACTTGATGGGAATCCTTGGAGTTGTAGTAGCACTTGATGAAGTAGAACTGATGAAGTCTTGGGAACACACTTGACCAAGGCTTGAGGTGCTTCTTCAAATGAGTCAATGTCCTCTTGAAGCTTGTCCTTGCCTTTTAGCTTGTGGTCTTGTGGTGGAAGATCTTCTTGAGCTTGTGTTCCCTTGAAAGAAGTAGGATCATACTTCTCTTGTTGAGGAACGAACTTCGTCTTGGGGTATTGATCTTCTTCCCACTCAACTCCATTGGCATTGAACTTTCGTTCAAAACCAATACCTTGGTTCTTCCGGTGCCTTCATTGCTTGCGTACAATTTCCTCAAATTGCTTACTCCCGGCAAGGCTCTTGTAGACACCTTTTTCTATTATTTCTTTCAATAGATTGTTTTCTTGCTCAAGTGTAACTTGGCTAAGAGAAGCATTAGTGGAATCAATAGAACTACTAGAAGCAACAATATTGGATATAGCATTGTTATTCTTACTACTAGAGGTAGAACCCTTTTTACCCTTGTTACTAGTTTGCTTAGGTTTAACTTGTGGCATAAAGGTAGACAAGAGTAAACGTTTGGCAAGATATGAAGAACTCTTCTTTCGAAGATCATCATTTATAGTTTTAAGAAACTCATGCTCTTGCTCTAAATTTAGCTTCTCGAAGCGTAGCTTCTCATGAGTTCTTAGAAGTTCTCTATGATCCTCTTGAGTTATTTCATGAGCTAACTTAAGAGCATTTAGTTCTTTAGTTAGACGCTCAATCTCCTTCATAGCATTGTCACTCGTTTCCTCTTGACTATCATGATTACTAGCATTTTCATTATAGCTCACATCACTAGCCTTATCAATAAGTAAATAATCATCACCAAGAAAATAATCCTCATCACTATTGAAATCAATATACTCGTGGTGTGATACCTTGGGGCCTTTTGCCATGAAGCATCTTCCAATTCCTTCATTTGGTGAATCAAAGACATCATAGGAGTTGGATGACACAAGAGCAGTCCGGCAACACCTTCATCTTGACTATAGTCGGAGTTGGAGTGATAGCTTCTCTCAGAGTGGTTGTCGGAGTCGGAGCCGACAATCCATTCACCAACATGAGCTTGATGTCTTCTTCTAGTCTAGCTCTTAGATGACTTGTCCTTCCTTTCCGAATCCTTGCTTCTTCGAGAGGGTCTTTGTTCATAACGGTCATCTCTACTCCTTCTCTCCTTATGAGGTGATTCATCTCTTCTACGTCTTCCTCTTGGTGATTCGTCTCTTTTCTTGTAGGGAGCCGTACACTCATTGGAATAGTGTCCGGGTTTTCCACAATTGTAACAATTTCGGTCACGACTTGATGATCTTCTCTCATAGTGTCTTGAGCTAGAGCTTCTTTCTTTCCCTTTGTTCTTGTAAAACTTGTTGAATCTTTTCACCATTAGGCTTATCTCTTCATTGGATACTAGCTTGTCACTTGAAGTTGTTGGAGCATCGGTTGAAGCTTTGTAAGCACCACTTGATTTGTTGTGTAGTTTCTCTTTGTCCTTGAGTGACATTTCATGAGCAACAATCCTTCCAATGAGTTCCGTGGGCTTGAGATCTTTGTAATTGGGCATCATTTGGATCAATGTGCAAACGGTATCATATTTTCCATCCAAAGCTCTAAGGATCTTCTTGATGATGAATTTGTCGGTCATCTCTTCACTTCCTAAGCCGGCAATCTCATTTGTGATGAGAGCAAGCCTAGAGAACATTTCGGCGACTCCTTCACCATCCTTCATCTTGAACTTGTCAAGTTGACTTTGAAGCACATCCAACTTAGATTCCTTGACGGACTTGCTACCCTCATGCATATCAACCAAATAATCCCAAATTTCCTTTGCATTCTCGGGGCGGCTGATCTTGTTGAACTCCTCGGGGCACAAACCGTTGAAGAGAATGTCACAAGCTTGAGCATTGTATTACAACATCTTCAATTCTTCCGCGGTTGCTTCACGATCCGGTTCCTTGCCATCCTCAAAGAATTCACCTTGCAAGCCAACACGAACAACAGCCCAAACAGCAGGGTTATGACCAAGAATATGCATTTTCATCTTATGTTTCCAACTAGCAAAGTTTGTACCATCAAAATATGGACCTCTACGGTGATAATTACCCTCACTAGACGCCATACTCTCCTAGGTTGTGAAACCAAGGCTATGATCACCAAAGCAATAGAAATCAAGGCTTAAGGAGACCAAAGCTCTGATACCACTTGTAGGATCGAAAGTATGTCTGGAGGGGGGTGATTAGACTACTTGACCAAATAAAAACTGAACATTTTCCCAATTTTAGTTGTAGGCAGATTTTAGCAAGTATACAAGTCAAGCATCACCCTACACATGCAATTCTAAGAGTGTGGCAGCGGAAAGTAAACAATTGCACATGTAAGTAAAGGAGGGGATCGGAGATTTCAAACGCAATGAAGACACGATGATTTTTGGCGTGGTTCCGATAGGTGGTGCTATCGTACGTCCACGTTGATGGAGACTTCAACCCACGAAGGGTAACGGCTGCGCGAGTCCACGGAGGGCTCCACCCACGAAGGGTCCACGAAGAAGCAACCTTGTCTATTCCACCATGGCTTACATCCACGAAGGACTAGCCTCACTCGGGTAGATCTTCACGAAGTAGGCGATCTCCTTGCCCTTACAAACTTCTTGGTTCAACTCCACATCATGTCGGAGGCTCCCAAGTGACACCTAACCAATCTAGGAGACACCACTCTTCAAAAGGCAATAGATGGCGTGTTGTTGATGAACTCCTTGCTCTTGTGCTTCAAATGATAGTCTCCCCAACACTCAACTCTCTCTCACATATTTGGCTATGGTGGAAGAAGGATTTGAGTGGAAAGCAACTTGGGGAAGGCTAGAAATCAAGGTTCATATGGTAGGAATGAAATCTCTTGATCTCAACACATGAGTAGGTGGCTCTCTCTCAGAAAATGTATGGTGGAAGTGTAGGCATGTTCTGATGGCTCTCCTCACTTAGGAAGAGGGGGTGGAGGGGTATATATAGCCTCCACACAAAATCCAACCGTTACACACTTTTGACCCAACTCGGTGGCACCCATCAGAAATCTCGGTAGCACCAAACTGTGTAAAAGATATGAACGTTAGGAATCTCGGTGGGACTGACTGGAACAACTCGGATGGACCGATGTGCAATGGTTAGGGCAAACCTCGTCTCGGTGGCACCGATTGTATCAACTCGGTGGGACCGAAGTGAAGCAATAAGGCAACAGAGAGTTGGCAAGCCATCTCAGTGGTACCGATTGCAACAACTCGGTGGGACCGAAGTAATTGCAACTAGTAACAGAGAGTTGGCAAGGCCATCTCGGTGGGACCGAGATCCATATCGGTGGATCCGATTTGTTAGGGTTTGGCAGTGGCTAAGTCCAAATGAACTCGGTGGCTCCGGATAGGAAGTTTCGGTGGGGCCGAGTTGGAATGTAGGTTTTGGAGATATTTGGATGGAGAAAGTGGTTGAGGGTTTTGGAGCAATGTCACTAAGCACTTGAGAAAAAAGACCATTAAGCAACACCTCATCCCCTTTTAATAGTATTGGCTTTCCTATGGACTTAATGTGATCTTGGATCACTTAACAAAAATGTAGAGTCTTGAGATTTTGCCAATCCATGTCCTTAGCATTTTGAAGGGCCCACATCTCTAGTCCTTGCCATGCCAATCATTGAACATCCTGAAATATTTAACTTGAATGGACATTAGTTCAATGAGATATATGTTGTTATGAATTACGAAAACCACCCGGGGATTAGTTGCACTTTTAATCTCCCCCTTTTTGGTAATTGATGACAACATAGAGATCAAAGCTTCGACAAATGATTAAATGAATGAAGTACATCGTCGCTTTGAGAAGTATGTATTAAGCAAGATCTCCCCCTAAATTTGTGCATTATTAAAAGATTTGCGTTTGAATGCAAATGCACAATCGATTAGGATCATGGGTCACTCTTCCATGTCACATACGACTTGGTGGAGCGCGCAAAATGATATGAATGGAATAGTTAGCACTCATCACCAAAAACACAAGTGAATGATCATACAAGAATAATGATAAGGATAAGCATTAAGCATCACATGAAGCATAGTATGATCAATCACACACAAAGTGTCTCACAGGCACATAGTATCAAGCACATCAAACGAAAGTAGCAGAAACCAAATAGTAGCAGAAACTCAAGAAAAAACCAACGAGCAAAAGCGAGACACTCTCTCTCGAAGCCTAATGATCTATACAAATTCTCCTCCTTTGGCAACAAGTACCAAAAAGTTCGAATGGGTATAGAGCTATACGTCTCTCTAGGCACGATCCTCTGTAGCTCCTGAAGGTGATCTCTGGCTAGCAGCTCCGGTGTGCGTAGATGGTGTTGAGAGAAGTGCATCTGCAAAGGCTTCAGCTGACGTCTGTTGGGCTCGTGGAGTAGAGACTGGAGGTGGCACTGTAGCAACAGCAGCAGGTGCAAAAATTGTAGTCCTCGTATCTGCAACAGGCACTGCAGCAGACCTGGATGCCCTAGGCACCGTCTGGAACCTGTCAGTCGTCGGTCTGTCATCTCCACTATCATCAGTAGCAGCCCTGGTTGTGTCAACATCATCTCGTAGCTTCTCCACAATAGTCTGTACCTCAGTGATCTTCACATCAAGATCATAAATCTTGGACTCGACTATCCGCTCTAGGCTAGCCTGGTTCTTGGTGAGGTTGTCCAGACTTCGCTCAATCCTTAGGGTGGCTTCCAGCAGATAAGTCATTTGATCATTATTTGACTTGGGGTTAGCAATAGGAGCATTGGGAACAGAGGCCTTCTGGGCTTCTTTTGCTGCTGCAGCTGCCCGAATCTTCTCTTGAGCTTGGGCAGATGTAGGGTGTGAAGGGTCCATCACCACTACATTGTCCTCGAACTCTGGACGCAATGGGAGATGCTCACGATCAAGTATATATGTGCTCGTTCCAACCTTGGAGTTGATGAGCATCTGAATGTGCGGAGCATATCCACATGAACTCTTCTGGTCAGTTGCGGTTCTCTTGATTGTTTCAACAATAAGGCTCATAACTTTGAACTTCTGCGGTGTGTCAAACAAGTGTAGCAAGTTGATGGAGTGGCCACGTATCATCTTGTCATCTCCAGACTTGGGCAATAGAGTGTACCTCAAGATTGTATTGGTGGTGGCCAAACCAGGCAATAAGTGTTTCACAGAACCTAACTTGTGAGTCTCAATATCTTTCTCTAGAATTGCTGTGTACATATTTGCCATGGAATTGTGGTCCATCTTGAGCTTGGCATATATATCAATGTCATCTTCTTCTTCCTTTGGAGCACCAAGAAGAGCAGCCCACTCAGAGATGGTTGACTGGTATCTGGATCCCTCAGTCATCCACACAATTCTGCCATCTGGATAGAAGTGTGCAGTGGAGTAGAATTGCATGATCATCTCATCATTCCACTTGGTAAGTTTCTTCCCAACAAAATCATCAACACCTGCAATTCTGAAGCTCTCATGAACATGGGGGAAGTAGTCTTCATTTTCATCAATATACTTCCAATCCACCCACTTCATATCACTGACAATAGGCTTCTTGTCAAGCAGCACAGTTTCATAGAAATCCTGTTGCTCTCTGGTCTGGAAGCGGTAATCACAAGCAGTCCTCCTCCTTGCAGCATATGGATCAGTCAATCTCCACTGACGCAATCCTTTATCCTTTCTGAGCATCATGTTCTCTGCAACTGGATGAGCATTATCATGATCTGGAATTTTTGGCTTCAACTTCCTGAGCACTAGTGGCTCTTCATCAACATCAACTTCAGGCACTGGGGCCTTGTTCATCTCAGTAGCAGGGATGTTTCTTGTAGATCTCTTAGGTGCTGGAGCTTTGGGCTTGGACTTGGTGGGGGCAGTAGACCTCATAGCATCAGACATGAGCTTCTGAGTCTTGGCAGGAGGTGCATCAGCTGCTGATTCCTCCTTCTCATCATCAATCATGGAGGGTTTGCCCACAACATAAGCAGTTGTCTTCCTTGCCCTCTTCTTTTTCATTCCTGCAGCTACTGTCTCTGAGTCACTTGACTCCTCAAGTGTAAATGTCATGGTTTTCTTTGTAACTTTCTTCACAGCAGATTTGTCCTTGGCAGCAGGTCTTGTGCTAGCAGTTCTGCCATACTCCTTAGCAATTACTTTCTTCTTCTTTGATGTGGCCTCACTAGCTACAAAATCCTCATCCTCATCATCTGAGGTTCTCTTCTTCCTAGTTTTGGTAGCTGCTTTTGGAAGATCAGGAGAACTCCTCTCTCCCTCATAGAAACTTTCCTCAGGACTTGATCCTTCACTTAGATCTGCATGCTGATCTGACCTGTTCTGGCTGTCACTTGCATCTGACATCTTGCAAAGCTGACCCTGTGAATAGATGGGTACGGGCAGAGTAGATGAGTCATCACAAAAAGCAGATATTTTTCAAGAAAATTGAGTTCAAATCTTAGTTTCAAGTTTTCACAGAAGGCATTTCGGATGGACCGAGTTGATCATCTCGGTGATACCGACGCACTCAACAGAAACTAAACACACCATTTCGGTCAGACCAAGATGTGGTTCGGTGTCTCCGAGATGCTAGGGTTTCACAGAGACTTTACTTTCGGTCTCACCGATTCATACAACTCGGTGGCACCGAGACGTACTAGTGCAATGGCCTGGGGCCAAATTGGTGACTCCGAAAATCTATAATCGGCCGGTCCGAGATGCTTTCGGCGGAAACTTAAACCTAATTTTTTTGCTCGAAACTAATCTACGGAATTTGCAGTGTAAAGGAAGGTTTCAATCCGTGGCAAGAATAATGGCAATCCATCCGTGCATTGAATCAGAATTTGAGCACAGAGGGGATCGAATCTCAGCCTAACTTGGTGGAGATCCTCTACGGTGACAACGGCGGGGAAGATTCCCGTTAACGGTGACAGATTCCGGCGGCGAAGGCGCGCAGGACATAAGGGCGACGATCCGAAGACCAAGGCGACGGCAGCAATGGGGTGCGGGAACAAAGAGGTTTCAGAAATTTCAATTGTTCGGGCCCGCGGAGTATATATACCCGTGTGCTGTCGGTGGCTCCGAGTTGAACAACTTGGTGGCACCGATATGTGTAACTTCAAGCAGTATAGCACATCGGTGGCTCCGAAACGGTTCAACTTGGTGATACCGAGATGGAAACCTAGATCAATCAAAATATTTCGGTGAGTCCAAATAGGAATGGATTGGTCACGCCGAAACAAATTTGAAGGTTTTGGAGGTTCAGCCCTTTCAGATCGGTGGCTCCGAGTGCTCCTCACCCGGAGGGTCCGAAAATGACTTGTTCAATTTTTGTGATGTAGCAAGAATAGAGTTTGAGACAAGAAAGCATAGATAACTAGAGAAGGTACTTAGGCATTCTTGTACATCCACTTGGCCAGAAAAACCAAGACAATCAAATCAACAAATGGATGTTCTTGAATGAAGAAAACATGCAAACCAACATGCTCACACAATAAGATAGCAAATGAAATATGTGTCAAACATGCACAACCAATTCTAGCATCTATCAAGCAATTGGCGATGACTAGGTCATCTATATATGAGTATATTGACTTAGGAGTCAAATGAGAACATTTGATCATAGGTCATACTCATCGTTTAAGCATAAGTGGGGTTGCCACTTTTACATAAAGCATTAATGTGTTCACACCATTAGAGTTGCTTTAGCTCAATTTTTAGAGCAAAGCTCCCCTAGATGTGATATCCCCCAAAGAGGGATGAACTAACCTTGGGTTTTGTCGATGATGACTTCATGTAGATGTTGAAGATGTGGATGCTCAATGTTGATGTAGACCATCAAGAGTTGGGAGCAATCCTTGGAGTTTTGCACTTTCAATACCTACATGGGTTAGTCCCACACAAGGAATATACAAGAATATCCATAGACATAGAGTGAAATACACATATGATGATGTCCATGAATGCATTGAATACCTTGTCCCTTGCCTTACCAACAAGAGGGTTTGTGACTCCATGAACTAGTGCAAGATGTGGAAGTTGATTGCACAAGTTCTTGCCATAAATGAATGTGAGTAAAGTTTGTTGGCGGAGTCACCCTCAAGAACTCTCTAGTTCCTCTTCTTTTGGACCCACATCAACTTGATGGGAATCCTTGGAGTTGTAGTAGCACTTGATGAAGTAGAACTTGATGAAGTCTTGGGAACCCACTTGACCAAGGCTTGAGGTGCTTCTTCAAATGAGTCAATGTCCTCTTGAAGCTTGTCCTTGCCTTTTAGCTTGTGGTCTTGTGGTGGAAGATCTTCTTGAGCTTGTGTTCCCTTGAAGGAAGTAGGATCATACATCTCTTGTTGAGGAACGAACTTCGTCTTGGGGTATTGATCTTATTCCCACTCAACTCCATTGGCATTGAACTTTCGTTCAAAACCAACACCTTGGTTCTTCCGGTGCCTTCCTTGCTTGCGTACAATTTCCTCAAATTGCTTACTCCCGGCAAGGCTCTTGTAGACACCTTTTTCTATAATTCCTTTCAATAGATTGTTTTCTTGCTCAAGTGTAACTTGGCTAAGAGAATCATTAGTGGAATCAATAGAACTACTAGAAGCAACAATATTGGATATAGCATTGTTATTCTTACTACTAGAGGTAGAACCCTTTTTACCCTTGTTACTAGTTTGCTTAGGTTTAACTTGTGGCATAAAGGTAGACAAGAGTAAACGTTTGGCAAGATATGAAGAACTCTTCTTTCGAAGATCATCATTTATAGCTTTAAGAAACTCATGCTCTTGCTCTAAATTTAGCTTCTCGGAGCGTAGCTTCTCATGAGTTCTTAGAAGTTCTCTATGATCCTCTTGAGTTATTTCATGAGCTAACTTAAGAGCATTTAGTTCTTTAGTTAGACTCTCAATCTCCTTCAAAGCATTGTCACTCGTTTCCTCTTGACTATCATGATTACTAGCATTTTCATTATAGCTCACATCACTAGCCTTATCAATAAGTAAATCATCATCACCAAGCAAATCATCCTCATCACTATTGAAATCAAGATACTCGGGGTGTGATACCTTGGGGCCTTTTACCATGAAGCATCTTCCAATTCCTTCATTTGGTGAATCAAAGAGATCATAGGAGTTGGATGACACAGGAGCAAGTCCGGCAACACCTTCATCTTGACTATAGTCGGAGTTGGAGTGATAGCTTCTCTCGGAGTGGTTGTCGGAGTCGGAGCCGGAAATCCATTCACCAACATGAGCTTGATGTCTTCTTCTAGTGTAGCTCTTGTCTGACTTGTCCTTCCTTTCCGAATCCTTGCTTCTTCGAGAGGGTCTTCGTTCATAACGATCATCTCTACTCCTTCTCTCCTTATGAGGTGATTCATCTCTTTTATGTCTTCCTCTTGGTGATTCGTCTCTTTTCTTGTAGGGAGCCGTACACTCAATGGAATAGTGTCTGGGTTTTCCACAATTGTAACAATTTCAGTCACGACTTGATGATCTTCTCTCATACTGTCTTGAGCTAGAGCTTCTTTCTTTCCCTTTGTTCTTGTAAAACTTGTTGAATCTTTTCACCATTAGGCTTATCTCTTCATTGGATACTAGCTTGTCACTTGAAGTTGTTGGAGCATCGGTTGAAGCTTTGTAAGCACCACTTGATTTGTTGTGTAGCTCCTCTTTGTCCTTGAGTGACATTTCATGAGCAACAATCCTTCCAATGACTTCCGTGGGCTTGAGATCTTTGTAATTGGGCATCATTTGGATCAATGTGCAAACGGTGTCATATTTTCCATCCAAAGCTCTAAGGATCTTCTTGATGATGAATTTGTTGGTCATCTCTTCACTTCCTAAGCCGGCAATCTCATTTGTGATGAGAGCAAGCCTAGAGTACATTTCGGTGACTCCTTCACCATCCTTCATCTTGAACTTGTCAAGTTGACTTTGAAGCACATCCAACTTAGATTCCTTGACGGACTCGGTACCCTTATGCATATCAACCAAAGTATCCCAAATTTCCTTTGCATTCTTGAGGCGGCTGATCTTGTTGAACTCCTCGGGGCACAAACCGTCGAAGAGAATGTCACAAGCTTGAGCATTGTATTGCAACATCTTCAATTCTTCCACGGTTGCTTCACGATCCGGTTCCTTGCCATCCACAAAGAATCCACCTTGCAAGCCAACACGAACAACAGCCCAAACAGCGGGGTTATGACCAAGAATATGCATTTTCATCTTATGTTTCCAACTAGCAAAGTTTGTACCATCAAAATATGGACCTCTACGTTGATAATTACCCTCACTAGATGCCATACTCTCCTAGGTTGTGAAACCAAGGCTATGATCACCAAAGCAATGGAAATCAAGGCTTAAGGAGACCAAAGCTCTGATACCACTTGTAGGATCGAAAGTATGTCTAGAGGGGGGGTGATTAGACTACTTGACCAAATAAAAACCTAACTTTTTCCTAATTTTAGTTGTAGGTAGATTTTAGCAAGTATTCAAGTCAAGCATCACCCAACACATGCAAATCTAAGAGTGTGGCAGCGGAAAGTAAACAATTGCACATGTAACTAAAAGAGGGGATCAGAGATTTCAAACGCAATGAAGACACGATGATTTTTTGCGTGGTTCCGATAGGTGGTGCTATCGTACGTCCACGTTGATGGAGACTTCAACCCACGAAGGGTAATGGCTGCGCGAGTCCACGGAGGGCTCCACCCACGAAGGGTCCACGAAGAAGCAACCTTGTCTATTCCACCATGGCTTACGTCCACGAAGGACTAGCCTCACTCGGGTAGATCTTCATGAAGTAGGCGATCTCCTTATCCTTACAAACTTCTTGGTTCAACTCCACATCACGTCGGAGGCTCCCAAACAACACCTAACCAATCTAGGAGACACCACTCTCCAAAAGGTAATAGACGGTGTGTTGTTGATGAACTCCTTGCTCTTGTGCTTCAAATGATAGTCTCCCCAACACTCAACTCTCTCTCACATATTTGACTATGGTGGAAGAAGGATTTGAGTGGAAAGCAACTTGGGGAAGGCTAGAAATCAAGGTTCATATGGTAGGAATGGAATCTCTTGATCTCAACACATGAGTAGGTGGTTCTCTCTCAGAAAATGTATGGTGGAAGTGTAGGCACGTTCTGATGGCTCTCCTCACTTAGGAAGAGGGGGTGGAGGGGTATATATAGCCTCCACACAAAATCCAACCATTACACACTTTTGACCCAACTCGGTGGCACCGATCAGAAATCTCGGTAGCACCGAACTGTGTAAAAGATATGAACGTTGGGAATCTCGGTGGGACTGAGTGGAACAACTCGGATGGACCGATGTGCAATGGTTAGGGCAAACCTCGTCTTGGTGGCACCGATTGCATCAACTCGGTGGGACCGAAGTGAAGCAATAAGGCAACAGAGAGTTGGCAAGCCATCTCGGTGGTACCGATTGCAACAACTCGGTGGGACCGAAGTAATTGCAACTAGTAACAGAGAATTGGCAAGGCCATCTCGGTGGGACCGAGATCCATATCGGTGGATCCGATTTGTTAGGGTTTGGCAGTGGCTAAGTCCAAATGAACTCGGTGGCTCCGGATAGGAAATTTTGGTGGGGCCGAGTTGGAATGTAGGTTTTGGACATATTTGGATGGAGAAAGTGGTTGAGGGTTTTGGAGCAATGTCACTAAGCACTTGAGCAAAAAGACCATTAAGCAACACCCCATCCCCTTTTAATAGTATTGGCTTTCCTATGGACTCAATGTGATCTTGGATCACTTAACAAAAATGTAGAGTCTTGAGTTTTTGCCAATCCATGTCCTTAGCATTTTGAGGGGTCCACATCTCTAGTCCTTGCCATGCCAATCATTGAACATCCTGAAATATTTAACTTGAATGGACATTAGTTCAAGGAGATATATGTTGTTATGAATTACCAAAACCACCCGGGGATTAGTTGCACTTTCACTATTCTCACCCCAGACCAAACCTTAGCCATTTGTCTCACTCCATTCCACTTCTAGTTTGCTCTGCTCCGCCCCTTCCCATCCTCTCTAGCCATCTCCGACCATCTCCAGCATGTCTAGCAGCGGAACTGTGTCCGGCTGATCCAAATCCTTTTATTGGGGGCTCGCAACATACTCGGGCGACGAGGAGATAGCCCTCCTGGTTGTGGTCTACCGTTCCTTAGCGGATACCTGAGCTCTTGGATGTTTGTGTGGTTCTCCTATTGGGTCGATAACCTTGGCTCTCTACTGAGGGAAATACTTATCCGCTACTATATTGCTTCACCCTTCCTCTTCGGGGAAAATCCCAACACAGCTCACAAGTAGCAAGCGGCACCAGACATCTCATCCTCTTTCGGGGGAAGGTTGGCGAGGCATGAGCGGCCAGGGCTTGCCGGCTTGCCAGGATCTGGGCATAGGCATCCTCCTCAACCTTATATGCAGCACATTGCAACTCCGTGGTGGGTCGTGCCTTCTCCCTATCACGGTGGGCTCAACGGGCATGACTCTCCATTGATGCCGCCACAACAGTCGCATCCGACGTATCTATGGCCTTGATCATTGTTGCCATCGACCTCGGTCTCCGAGGCCAATGTCGTGGTGAGAAGGACCCTACTCCGAGGACCCGCATTGCCGCCAACACTAGGTGGCTAGAACCATTGTCTGGGGACCCGCTAATCTAGTTGTGGTGATGGAGCGGACACGCGCCACGAGCTACCGCTAGACTTGCCCCCACCGCTGGATCCCAACTAGAGTGTTGGTGAACTCGTCCGACTTGTGGATTCGTTAATTTTTTATTGTTCCATGCTATTATAGTATCAATCTTGGATGTTTTATATGCAATTATATATCATTTTTTGGGACTAACCTATTAACCTAGTGCCCAGTGCCAGTTGCTATTTTTTGCCTGTTTTTGGCTTTTCAGGAAATCATTATTAAAAAGAGTCCAAACGGAGAAAAAACTTTGGATTAATTTTTTCTGGACTAGAAGGGACCCTAGAAGCTTCGGGAGAAGACCAGAAGAGTCATGAGGGAGCGATAAGCCCGGAGGGCGCGCCCCCCAGGCTTGTGGCCCCACGTGGCACCTCTTGACCTAATTCCAGCGCTATAAATTCCAAAATATTCCCCATATACCAGAAGGATAGAAGAGAAAACCTTTCCGCCGCCGCAAGCCTCTGTTCTTTCGCGATCCCATCTGGAGGCCTTTTCCGGTACTCTGCCGGAGGGGAATCGATCACGTAGGGCTTCTTCATCAACCTTGCTGCCCTTCCGATGATGTGTGAGTAGTTTACCACAGACCTACGGGTCCATAGCTAGTAGCTAGATGGCTTCTTCTCTCTCTTTGATCTTCAATACCATGTTCTCCTCGATGTTCTTGGAGTTCTATCCGACGTAATCTTCTTTTGCGGTGTGTTTGTTGGGATCCAATGAATTGTGGGTTTATGATCAGATTATTCATGAGAAATATTTGAGTCTTCTCTGAACTCTTTTATGCATGATTGTTATAGCTTTGTATTTCTCTCCGATCTATCTGTTTGGTTTGGCCAACTAGATTGATTTATCTTGCAATGGGAGAGGTGCTTTGTGATGGGTTCAATCTTGCGGTGCTCAATCCCAGTGACAGAAAGGGACATAACATGTATTTGTATTGTTGCCATTAAGGATAAAAAGATGGGGTTTAATCATATTGCTTGAGTTTACTTTGTCTACATCATGTCGTCTTGCTTAAGGCGTTACTCTGTTTTATACTTAATACTCTAGATGCATGATGGATAGCGGTCGATGAGTGGAGTAATAGTAGTAGATGCAGGCAGGAGTCGGTCTACTTGTTTCGGACGTGATGCCTATATACATGATCATTGCCATGAATCCGTCATAACTATGTGCTTTTCTATCAATGTCCCAACAGTAATTTGTTTACCCACCGTATGCTATGTGTTCGAGAGAGAAGCCTCTAGTGAAAACTATGGCCCTCGGGTCTACTTTTATCATATATTAAAATCCAAAAATACCTTGCTGCAATTTATTTACTTTTATTTGATTTAGCAATTTACTTTATCTATCTATCACTATCAGACTTAATCCTTGCAAGTAACCGCTAAGGGGATTGACAACCCTCTTATTTGCGTTGGGTGCAAGTGTTTGTTTTTGTGTGTGTAGGTGCTGCTAACGAGGTTTTGTGTGGTTCTCCTACTGGATTGATAACCTTGGTTCTTAACTGAGGGAAATACTTATCTCTACTGTACTACATCATTCTCTCCTCTTCGGGGAAATCCCAACACAGTTCACAAGTAGCAGGAAGAATTTCTGGCGCCGTTACCGGGGAGACATGACCAAAACCTATCAAGTACCTTCGCACAAACTATCATCCACTTGCTCTTATTTTCATTTGCCTTTTATTTGCATATGCCTCTCGTTTTCATCTCCCCCACTTCTAAAACAATTTTACAAAAACACAAAAATACTCCTATTTGCTTGTTTGCTAGTTTGCTTTGCTTAAAGTTGCTACCATGTCTGGGTTCGAAAAAGCTATTGTTGAAAGCGCTAGTGAGAGTAGTACTAATGAATCTCTTGAGGAAAAATTTAAGCCTTTTGATATTAATCATGATCCTCTTGAGGACAAAGCTTCACCCACTTTTAAAACTAAAGTCTATCGTGTGGGCAGTGGGAATATTATTGGTAAAAATGTTGTGCAAGAATTTTTCAACTGCGCGGGAGTCATACCCATAATTAAAGAGTCTATTCTTGACAAAACAAATTGCTATGTGGATGCTATTGCTATGACTGTGGTTAAGTTAGAACGAAAATTTGTGCACATCCACCCTGCGTTGCAAAAGATATTCTATGAGCTTCCCAATATCCATAATCCTAGAATTAAGAAGATCGCTACAATCATTCTTATGCATGAATTTGATTATATAAGTAAAGAAGCTAGGGACATCTTTTCTTTCTATAAAATAGATTTTGAGCATCCCCCTATAGAGGAAATTCTTCATGATAAAGACACTATTCGTAGGTTGGAATCTAATGATTATTTTGCTTACGGAGAAAATATTAGGAAAAGAGTTCCCTATGCTGAAGTAATTAAAACTTTGTACCATAACACTTGTGATAAATTTTAAAGGATTACTAAAGGAATTGTTGAGGGGTTTAGTGAGGAATGTTTGAAAGTATGGCTAGAGATCCGATTGATGATGAGATACATGTTTTGTATAAGGATGTTTATGGTCATGATTCTGAGTTTGAAGTTATGAATGTTAAAATCACCAATCAAAGTCCCTTCAAGTATTTAAGCTCCCCTACTAGAAAAGAAGAGCATGAAAGTAGAGAATTAATGAGAAAAGTTTTGCAAGATTTGATTAAAAAGGATTTGGGAATGAAAGATGACAACACTTGAAACTATGCATTATGCCTAGCTAGGGGCATAAAACAATAGCGCTTGTGGGAGGCAACCCAATATGTATCTTAAATTTTTTGTTTTACTTTATGTTTTTGTGTGTTTAAACAATTTTAGCTTCTATTATGATTGTGTTTTTTATCTTTTAATTAGTGTTTGTGCCAAGTAATGCCTTTGGGATGATTTGGATGATAGTATAATTGATGCTGTTTGAAAACAGAAACTTTTGTGCTTAGTTCTAGAATTTTCATTCTGTACTGGAGCGTGATAAAATTTTGATTTTTTTACAAATTATTTATATATGAATTACCCACGTCTTCCTAATTTTTCAGAATTTTTGGAGTTACATAAGTATGGCTTTTAAATAGATCTTTATAGACTGTTCTGTTTTAGACAGATTCTGTTTTTGTTGCATAGTTTGCTTATTTTGATGAATCTATGGATCGTATCGGGGGGGGGGGGGGGGGGGTATGAGCCATGGGGAAGTTGGAGTACAGTATCATTATACCAATATTAAATATGAATCAATTTACAACAGTACCTAAAGTTTAAGTTTTATTTGTTATACTAACGGATCTCATGAGGTTTCTGTTGAGTTTTGTGTGCTGAAGTTTTCAACTTTTGGGTGAGACTACGATGGATAAAGGAATAAGGAGAGGCAAGAGCCTAAGCTTGGGGATGCCCAAGGCACCCCAAGGTAATATTCAAGGAAGACTCAAGCGTCTAAGCTTGGGGATGCCCCGGATGGCATCCCCTCTTTCGTCTACAATCTATCGGTAACTCACTTGGAGCTATATTTTTATTCATCACATGATATGTGTTTTACTTGGAGCGTCTTGTGCTATAGTTTGCTTGCTTTTGTTTGCTTTTTAGTTTGCCACAATCATCTTTGCTGAAAACACCTTTTTGAGAGAGACACACATTATTTGTGATTAGTTAGAATACTCTATGTGCTTCACTTATATCTTTTGAGCTAGGCAGTTGCTCTAGTGATTCACTTATATCTTTTAGAGCACGGCGGTTGTTATATTTTAAAGAAATAGTTGCACTCTCATGCTTCACTTATATCTTTTTTAGAGTCTAATATATAGTAATGGCAATTTACACATGTTAAAAGAATGGTCCTGATATGATAAGGTATCCAAGGGGGATATAATAAAAACCTGCATCACTAAGTATGAAGTGCATGGTTAATTTTACTAATGTCGTAATATGAAAGGATATAGGTTCATAATCATTGGTTAGTAGAAATATCGATATTAAAGTTTGTCATGACATATTCACCTAAATATTAGTTGTGGCATGGCAAGGAAGTTGGAGCATTTATATGTCTGAAATGAAATGCTTGAGTGCTGTTATAATCGGGGTCGCGCGATGGTTAACTCCTACCAACCCTCCTCCTAGGGGCATGCGGTGAGTGCTTTGCTTCGAGGGCTAAGTAGACTTTTGCAATAAGTATGTGAGTTCTTTATGACTAATGTGAGTCCATGGATTATACGCACTCCTATCTTTCCGCAATTTGCTAGCCTCTTCGGTACCGTGCCTTGCCCTTTCTCACCTCGAGAGTTGGCGCAAACTTTGCAGGTGCATCCAAACCCTGTGATATGAAATGCTCTTTCACACACAAACCCCTTTTACCTTCCTCAAAACAGCCACCATACCTACCTATTTTGGCATTTCCATAGTCATTCCAAGATATATTGACATGCAACTTCCACCGTTCCGTTTATATGACACACATCATCATTGTCATATTGCTTTGCATGATCATATAGCTGACATAGTATTTGTGGCAAAGCCACCGTTCATCATTTTTTATACATGTTACGCTAGATCATTGCACATCCTGGTACACTGCTAGAGGCATTCATATAGAGTCATATTAGTTCTAGTATCAAGTTGTAATTTCAAGTTGTAAGTAAATAAAAGTGTGATGATCATCATTATTAGAACATTGTCCCAGTGAGTAAAGGACGATGGAGGCTATGACTCCCCCACAAGTCGGGATGAGGCTCCAGACGAAAAAAGAAAAAGAAAAAAAAGAGGCCAAAAAGAGCCCACCAAAAAAATGAGAGAAAAAGAGAGAAGGGGCAATGTTACTATCCTTTTCCACACTTGTGCTTCAAAGTAGCACCATGTTTTTCATATAGAGAGTCTCCTATGTTGTCACTTTCAGATACTAGTGGGAATTTTTCATTATAGAACTTGGCTTGTATATTCTGATGATGGGCTTCCTCAAATGCCCGAGGTCTTCGTGAGCAAGCAAGTTGGATGCACACCCACTTAGTTTTCAGTTTGAGCTTTCATGCACTTGTAGCTCTTAGTGCATCCGTTGCATGGCAATCCCTACTCCTCGCATTGATATCGATTGATGGGCATCTCCATAGCCCGTTGATCCGCCGAGTTGATGCGAGACTTTCTTCTTGTCCTTTCCATTATTTGATACCTACCACCACATTCTATTCCACCTAGTGCTATATCCATGGTTTGCGCTCATGTATTGCGTGAGAGTTGAAAATGCTGAAGCGCGTTTGAAGTACGATCCAATTGCCTGGTTTAACACCGGGGTGCTCACTATTTATATATTTGTGGTGAAGATAGAGTCATGCCATGATTAAAATGAGAAATTGAGTAGGGATAACACTCGTTAAGGATCGTATATTTTAAAAGTTAATAATTATGCTTCTTATGTTCATGGATATTATTATGTTGATATTGTTAATTCATCGCTTCACAACTTATATGCCGTAAAGAGATTATATAATAAACATGTTGGGTAGCATTCCACATCAAAAATTGTGTTTTTATCATTTACCTACTCGAGGACGAGCAGGAATTAAGCTTGGGGGTGCTTGATACGTCTCCAACGTATCTATAATTTTTGATTGTTCCAAGCTATTATAGTATCAATCTTGGATGTTTTATATGCAATTATATATCATTTTTTGGGACTAACCTATTAACCTAGTGCCTAGTGCCTAGTGCCAGTTGCTGGTTTTTTGCCTATTTTTGGCTTTTCAGGAAATCATTATTAAAAAGAGTCCAAACGGAGAAAAAACTTTGGATTAATTTTTTCTAGACCAGAAGGGACCCTAAAAGCTTCGGGAGAAGACCAGAAGAGTCATGAGGGAGCGGCAAGCCCGGAGGGCGCGCCCCCAGGCTTGTGGGCCCCTCGTGGCACCTCTTGACCTAATTCCAGCGCTTTAAATTCCAAAATATTCCCCATATACCAGAAGGACAGAAGACAAACCTTTCCGCCGACGCAAGCCTCTGTTCTTTCACGGTCCCATCTGGAGGCCTTTTCCGGTACTCTGCCGGAGGGGAATCGATCACGTAGGGCTTCTTCATCAACCTTGCTGCCCTTCCGATAATGTGTGAGTAGTTTACCACAGACCTACGGGTCCATAGCTAGTAGCTAGATGGCTTATTCTCTCTCTTTGATCTTCAATACCATGTTCTCCTCGATGTTCTTGGAGTTTTATCCGATGTAATCTTCTTTTGCGGTGTGTTTGTTGGGATCCGATGAATTGTGGGTTTATGATCAGATTATTCATGAGAAATATTTGAGTCTTCTCTGAACTCTTTTATGCATGATTGTTATAGCTTTGTATTTCTCTCCGATCTATCCGTTTGGTTTGGCCAACTAGATTGATTTATCTTGCAATGGGAGATGTGCTTTGTGATGGGTTCAATCTTGCGGTGCTCAATCCCAGTGACAGAAAGGGACATGACACGTATTTGTATTGTTGCCATTAAGGATAAAATGACGGGGTTTAATCATATTGCTTGAGTTTACTTTGTCTACATCATGTCATCTTGCTTAAGGCGTTACTCTGTTTTATACTTAATACTCTAGATGCATGCTGGATAGCGGTCGATGAGTGGAGTAATAGTAGTAGATGCAGGCAGGAGTCGGTCTACTTGTTTCGGACGTGATGCCTATATACATGATCATTGCCATGAATCCGTCATAACTATGCGCTTTTCTATCAATTGCCCAACAGTAATTTGTTTACCCACTGTATGCTATGTGTTCGAGAGATAAGCCTCTAGTGAAAACTATGGCCCCCGGGTCTACTTTTATCATATATTAAAATACAAAAATACCTTGCTACAATTTATTTACTTTTATTTTATTTAGCAATTTACTTTATCTATCTATCACTATCAGACTTAATCCTTGCAAGTAACGGCTAAGGGGATTGACAACCCTCTTATTTGCGTTGGGTGCAAGTGTTTGCTTTTGTGTGTGTAGGTGCTGCTAACGAGGTTCTGTGTGGTTCTCCTACTGGATTGATAACCTTGGTTCTTAACTGAGGAAAATACTTATCTCTATTGTACTGCATCATCCTCTCCTCTTCGGGGAAATCCCAACACAGTTCACAAGTAGCATCGCCGGAAGGGAACAACAAGGACTTGGACGACGGCCGCCGCCATAGTCTAGGTTTAGGTCTGGTCCCCCCTTTTTAATGAAAACAGTCCGAATGTAATGAATGTGCTCCAGTTTGTACAAAAATCATCCATTTTGCATTTAATTCATTTGGTTTGTTTAAAGAGTGTTTTAAATGTATGCGGGTAGCGTTGTATAGCCGGCTCATGCATCCGTGTCCGCGGACTGGTCCCCCCTTCCGTAGACGGAGGCGGTGTTCGGTTTGCGGGTCAGCGTTTGAGATGCCTTTATATTTGTCTAGTCTAATTTAATTGTAGATGCTCCAAGGAGCTTAGAATATGCAGTGGTGCCTCACACTAGTGTCGCACCACACCGTTGGACCGCGAAGGCACAGTACTATAGTCCCCTTCGGCCCTTCCCTTACCTTTTTTTAGAAACACCTGTAAGTTCATTCATACTCATAAAAATTACAAGTATACTGATTTGGATCTAAAATCCAAGAAAAAACAAAATAACTCATATGACTAAGAATTACAATGAGATCTCTTGGAAACACTATTGGGAAACGTAGTAGAAAACAAAACATTTCGGCCTACGGATATAGTTCCCAGGATCATTATGAAGATTATGCATACAAGGTTAGATCCGATCTCACCAACCAACGAGTTGCAGCGGAAGAAGAGTTGGTGAAGATCGTGTTCATGACGTCCCTAGAACCGTCCCACGAACAGTTCCCTCGAACAAGAATCGAACGTATGATTCCTCTGTCGGATTGCACACATACGAATCCTTTGATCCAGCAGGGCTTCGCCGTCCAAAGATACGCAGTAGAGGGAGGAGCATCCCTTCGGGGAGGGTGACAGTGGAGAACTAGAGAGAGAGGGAGGGGTGCAGCCACAGGCACGAAAGATGTCTCTCAAGGGGCTGCCCCTCCCCTTTATTTATATAGGCCAGGGCCGGCGACCCCCACCAAGAAACCCTAGGGGGCGGCGGCCCCCCCAACTTTCCCTTCAAGCCAACCCCCCCCCCCCCCCAACTTTGTCCTCAAGGCAAGGGGGGCGGCGGCCCCCACCAGCTTTGGGCGCACTAGTTGACCCAATTGGCCCATGTAGGCTGTCCCACTTGGGCCAGCCAAGTAGGCAGCCCCGTGGGCTCCTCCAAATCATTCTGGAGGGTTCTAAAACATTCTAGAACTTTCCTGGACCATCCGGTGCATTTTCTAGGTGTTCCGGAACTTTTCCGATTCTCCGGTTTTACACGGTTTTATTCCAAAACCTTCGGTTCTCTCTCGAAACGATTTCTGTTATCTCTGAAACTTTTCCAGTGACATTCTCCAACACTCCTAACTCAGTTACTACTCAAAAGATCAAATTCATCTCAAGTGTGTGACCCTGCAGATTCGGTGAAATATAGACATGAACAAAACTTCCTTTTGTTCAATGATCAACAGCGGAACCATGGACATCCATGTTGACCCCTATACTCACACGAATAATATCCGAGTGAACCTTTAGCAAACCATATGTTGTTGCCTTTGTTTCACGATACTTTACAAAACCCGAAGTGACATATCGGTATCCTCCTGAGTCATCATCTTGCTCATTATACCGGTCTCCTCGTTACCGGTTTTGTTCTTCTTTCTCGTTAACATGTTCTGGCATCCTTGTGACCTAGTCACCTATGTCTGGCCAGACGATGATGGATGCCATCACACCGAGAGGGCTCTAAGAATATCTCTCCATCGTCGGAGGAGCAAATCTCACTCTTGATCTATCTTGCTGCTTGTCACACTTTTCGATAAACCTGTAAGTTGTCGTTATAATCACTGTGTTACCGATGACGTTGGAGCAACCCCAAAATGTATCGTCCGGCATGAAGTGACTCGATACTCTCATGGTCTAAGGAACTAAGCATAGTTAACTTTCCGTGTTATGAACTTTCGACTTGTGACGATGACATCTCAAAGCATAACAATCAGTTGGGTCAATGCAATATGATAGTTCTTCTAACATCATACTCTCAAAGTTGCCGACATCTGTGTTACTCTTAACGTATGCCCATGATCAGGAAAATATAATCATGATGCAACACTTGAGCTAGTCCTACAGGCAAGACTAGGAATCAGGTTTTATCGTTTATAACTCTACACGTGCTTATGATTTTTCCTCTGAATCGCATATTCAAAAACCATAGCAGTTATATCATAGAGTATAAACATTTCATTATAAACTTGGAAATAAATAATATAATTATTATTGCCTCTAGGGCATATTTTTCCAGCAAACACCTTCTTCGTGGTATCTATCTCTATTAGAAGAAATACTCCCAAGACTTCGGTAAAGAGGCTGCAATTGGACTCAGGCAACAATATTGTCACTCTTTCGCCCGCACGAACATTAGCAATAAAGATTTTCAAAATACCTTGAGTCGCCCATCCAAAAAGATGGGAAGTCTTGATCGATGAACATACTTGTGCCGGGATGATCCCCTAAAAGTGCAGGCCGTCGAATCACAATATCTTCACCATGATGTCGATGAAAGATTTCATCTTCACAAAGAATCAAACCAACAAAAAAAACTTGACCCGCCAATATAAACTCATGAGATCCGAATAATCGGATCTACGAGAACATAAAAATCTCTAACTTTATGACAGCGCCAAAAAAATAAGAGTAATTTTATTCTCACTCAAAAACGATGAACACTAGACGTTGACGAAAAACAAAGAACTCTTAAAGATGTGAGGTCCCCCCACCTCTCAGCGCCAAAATGGCAGTAGGAGGCGAGGGGACCAAAAAATTTCCCGCCGCCGGCGGTTGCTGCTGCTGATGGAAACCTTCACGAACCCCTTCCCTTGCCTACATGTGCTATTGCGCACATACGCGGGCGACGCATCTTGTGCTTGCCGGTTCTAGTCAAGCAGCAAGAGCACCGATGCACCCGAGTAATGCTACACGTACGCGCCCTTACAGGCAATTACGGAGCCCTTCCCTTAAATCTCTTCGGCCCCCTTAGTTCTACCCGGGGTCCCGCCTCACTCTCCTTCTTTCCAATCACATTTAGCCAACTCAGCCCGTAATTAATCTTTGCCCGTAATTGCCCATACGTGTAGCATTACTCGATGCACCCGGTGTGCTGGGATGCGCGAGCTTTGCACCCTGTAATTATTCGTAGATGTAGCAAGGGCTGCGTGTCTAGGCTGTTTTCATCGAGATTTTCCACTAGAGAGTCCGGACCGAGCTCGGGGCTACGCCTCTCGAACCACATTCTCCTGCCGCCATATAAATGGTCAGATCGACCTAGCGAAGAAACCCAGACCCAAATTAACTCTACTGCTGCTCTCCTGAACACTACTCTCACAAGTCACACCTTCCACCGCGAGGAGGCAGAAGCAAAACCCCGAGCTATAAGCTGCCTCCGGGCGGCAAAATGATATCGTTGCACGACCTGTACACGGTCCTGGCGGCGGTGGTTCCGCTTTACGTGGCGATGATCCTGGCGTACGGCTCGGTGAGGTGGTGGGGCATCTTCACGCCGGACCAGTGCTCCGGTATCAACCGCTTCGTCGCCATCTTCGCCGTGCCGCTGCTCTCCTTCCACTTCATCTCCACCAACGACCCCTACGAGATGAACCTCCGCTTCCTGGCGGCGGACACGCTGCAGAAGCTCCTCGTCCTGGCCCTGCTCGCTGTGTGCTCGCGTCTGATCCCCTCGAGGCGGGCCTGGGTGCCGCGGCTGGACTGGTCCATCACGCTCTTCTCGCTGTCGACGCTGCCCAACACGCTCGTCATGGGGATACCTCTGCTCATAGCCATGTACGGCCCCTACGCTAGCTCGCTCATGGTCCAGATTGTCGTGCTCCAGTGCATCATCTGGTACACGCTGCTGCTCTTCCTCTTCGAGTTCCGCGCCGCTCGCATGCTAATCGCTGATCAGTTCCCCGACACCGCGGCGTCCATCGTGTCGCTGCATGTAGACCCCGACGTGGTGTCGCTGGAGGGCGGCCGCGCGGAGACGGAGTCCGAGGTGGCGGCAGACGGGCGGCTGCACGTCACCGTGCGCCGGTCCTCCGTGTCGAGGCGGTCGACGCTGCTGGTGACGCCGCGGCAGTCGAATCTGACGGGCGCGGAGATCTACTCCTTGAGCTCGTCGCAGAACCCCACCCCGCGAGGCTCCAACTTCAACCACGCGGACTTCTTCGCCGTCGTCGGTGGTGCGCCACCGCCGCCGCCGCCCGCCAGGGTGTGCGGCTCGAGCTTCGGCGCCTCCGAGCACTACTCGCTGCAGTCGTCGCAGGGGCCGACGCCGAGGGAGTCCAACTTCGACGAGCACTCGGCAGGGCCGAACCATGGCATGACAGACGCCGGAGCGCAGCACAACCATGACGCCAAGGAGCTCCACATGTTCGTGTGGAGCTCCAGCGCCTCTCCCGTCTCAGAAGTAGTAAGCGGTTTGCCGATGTTCAGCGGCGGTACCGGCGCAGCGCATCTCGATGCCGGCGCCAAGGAAATCCGCATGCTTGTCCCCGCGGACCCGCCGCAGAATGGCTCATGCAAAGGTCCGTCTCCACATTAATGCCACATAGTACGTCCATCACTACTTCACGGGTTTCATGTGCAAGCAAGAGTAAACGACATAGCAAATTTCAGAGAACGGGGGCTACACCGCGGCAGCGAGGGGAGGCGGAAAGGCAGTGGAGGACGACGGCGACGCGGCGCTGACCGGGCCGGACAGGCTGACGACGAAGCTGAACTCCAGCCCCGGCGATGAGGACGGAGCGGAAACCGGGCGGGCGCGGCAGCACCAAATGCCGCCGGCGAGCGTGATGACACGGCTCATACTAATCATGGTGTGGCGCAAGCTCATCCGAAACCCCAACACGTACTCCAGCCTAATCGGCCTCACCTGGTCCCTCATCGCCTTCCGGTACGTACGTACGGTTCTCCTTCCACTCACGTGGTATGCTTCACTCATACCAGTAGGAACGTACACTGGCACTTTTTCTTTTGCGGGGTGGCACTGGTTCAGTTGGCCAATTTTACATAGCACAGCAGAGAGGCGGCAAGGATCATTTGCAACTTGGCCAATGGCCAGTGTTAATAAATTTAGCTTCGATTCGTTTGGGGTGAGATGCACGACGCAACATAGAAAAAGCAATACTACTCCATCCGTCCCATAATATAATATAAGAACGCTTTTGACACTATAATAGTGGGACGGAATGAGACGGAGGGAGTAACATGGCAGGATGCTTCAACAAGGAGGAGGCAGCAAAACTGTGCGGTGTAGGAGCTTTCTGCCGGTGGGGATAACCGAAAAGCAGCTACTACTTACCCGGACGGTGGCGTTGGCGGGCCAAGCAATCCGCCGTTGCCGCGGGGGGCCGTCCGGCCTGCGCCAATCTTGAACTGTAGATCGTCCGGGGACCAATAATAAAGTTGAAGAGTTTGCACGGCGCACGACTGCACAAGTACTACTGCACAGCTGTTTGGTTACCCTAATCATCATCACTATTAATCATGGCTGTTACTACTACGTTTTATATCTTGTATAGTGGCTAACGATCTCGTCTTATCCGATCTAACGCACGGGTGATGTTCATGGATCGCAGGTGGAACGTCTCCATGCCAACGATTGTCGAGAAGTCCATCTCCATCCTCTCGGACGCTGGGCTGGGGATGGCCATGTTTAGCCTGGGTGGGTGCCCACGCCCCTTGTGCTCCTGTCTCCGCCCAGCCCTACACCGTGTCACACCGCAATTAATTCCCCCCCTCGCCCTCGTGCCCACACCCCGCATGCATGCATGCGCCAGAGCTAACACCGTCAACCTCTATCTCCCTGGGCAGGACTGTTCATGGCGCTGCAGCCGAGCATCATCGCGTGCGGCAACTCCGCCGCCGTCGCCTCCATGGCCGTCCGCTTCCTCGCGGGCCCTGCCGTCACTGCTGCCGCGTCAGCCGCCGTCGGTCTCCGTGGGACGCTCCTCAAGGTCGCCATTGTTCAGGTAACTACGCAAACACCACGCATGCATGATGCATGCACGTGAAAAGTTTTTTTTTTGTTGCATGCGCTGCTTTTTGTCATCAATCCCCTTGCTTCAGTAATTGCGTGCGTGTGTGTGTAGAAAATGCCATCTTTTAATAACAGTAATTTGGCAGGCGGCTCTACCACAAGGGATTGTACCTTTTGTTTTCGCCAAGGAATACAATGTCCATCCTGAGATCCTGAGCACTGCGTGAGTGTGATTACCAGCTACAATAATGTTGATGCATTGCAAAGTTTCGCATTGGGATTACCTTCTAACCGTTTGTAAATCTTATTTCACAGCGTAATTTTTGGCATGCTAATAGCTCTTCCGATTACACTGGCCTACTACGCCCTTCTTGGACTGGTACACTGATCGGACAATGGTGATTCTGAAAACACAGAGCAGAGGTAGACGTTTTAGTACTGCTGCCAGATCATACTTGTAAGCTTAGTCCATGGATGGCGCACGGCTTGTAATTTTGGGTCACATGCCTGTGAAAATCCCTTGCGATGACAAAGCTGGCCTGCATTTATGGCATTGCTTACTTATTTTGGGTTTCAGGATTATAGACAGTGTTATACATGCATCATAGCTTAATTAAAATTATCATCAAGTGAGCCAGCAAAATTTCTTAGCTTAATTAGCTCTGAAGTTCTCGCATCACCGATTCCGGTACTCGTCGCTGGGGATTTTAATCTAATCCGTAGCCCGTCGGATAAGAGCAATTTGATCCGAGCCATCCTCGCCTAATGGAGGCATTCAACGATTGAGCGGCAAATCTCGAACTCGTTGAGTTACATCGCCTCGGGGCGCGTTTCACATGGACAAACAACCAAGATGATCCCATCCGACCGGTTCTTGACAGGGTTTTCATATCCGCGGCATGGGAAAACAAGTTTCTAAATTGCTCCTTGCCGACGGAATTGCGGTTGGGTTCGGACCATTGCCATCTGATCTTGAACCCGGGCAAGCCGCAAAGGCCTAGGGATAGGGATGACAATGGGTAGGGTATGGATGGGTACAACCTCCTTTTGCCGAAACCCATAGCCATAGAAATCTTTTATACCCACTCACTTCAATACCCATGGGCATAAATTGACACCCATGCTCATACTCATCAGGTATCCTATACCCAATGGGTATCCGATGGGTACAATATATAGCATTTAAATTTTGAAAAAGTAAAGAAATGAGTCTAAAATTCAAGTGTTGATGGGCAAGTAGAATAGCACTGACGCAGCCTCCTCCGGTGGGTTGCCCCTTGGAGGCATCCAAGGAGTATGACCAGCGATTGGTGGAAGCCTGACAAAGTGGGAGGCAGCAATGAGAATTGGGGATCGCTGGATTGAGAGTTGGACCTGAGTCCGATGGCGATGAGTTGAGATTTCATCATTTCGAAGAGTCACATAGGTCATAGGAGGAGTGGCGAGCAGGTGCTTGCAGGCCTATGAGCTATGGTCAGTTTAGGGAATGCAAGATTTAGGGGTGGCCCATAAGAGTTGGATATTGACCCCACATGTCATAGGAGTTATTTTCATTTTTTTGGAGGTATCCATTGGGTTACTCATGAGCGCAATTTCATACCCATGCCCTACCCATATATTTTCCGGGTATGGATACCCATTACCCATGGGTACAAAATCGCTCGAAGTCTCACAGATTCCCGCTGTTTTAGGGTACCCGCGGGTATCCATACCCATGGGCAAAACTGCCATCCCTACCTTGGGTGAGGCGTTTCTTCTTTGAAAAACAGTGGCTTCTCCAACCTGGTTTTATAGAACGTGTTGCGGCTATATGGAATAGGGAAAAATCCTATCATCCTCATAGGTATGGTCCGCTCTGCAAATAGTATGGATGAATGGCAAAATTGCATCCGGCGCCTCAGACACTTCCTCGGGGGTTGGGGAAAAATGTGGAGTGTGGCATACGGCGTAGGAAGGATGCTCTCAAAGCTGAATGAGCACTCTTGACCATCTGGCGGATACGGTGGTGATCTCGGTGATGGATTGGGCCAGAAGATACGAGCTCGAAAGAGAGCTCACTTTCATCGCGTGTTGTGAAGAATTGTATTGCAACAATGGGTAGATAGAAATGAATCCTGGAGGGCGATGCCAGCACTGAATTCTTCCACGCTATGGCAAATGGGCATAAAAGGCATTGTTGCATTCGATCCCTAAAGTGGGGTACGGAGATCATCACGGGTGACTCACCACTGAGGGAGCACATATATAGTTTCTACCGGGAGCTACTTGGCAAATAGGAGGGGGAGGGGTTGGTATCGCTTCTCTTGCGTGGAGTGACAGAGCTAGGGTGTCAGAGGCTGATAATTACGTGTTAACCCAACACTTTAGCTTGCAAGAATAGAATACAATCTCGGGGAAATGCGTGGTAACACGGCGCTGGGCCTGGATGGCTTCCCGGTCATATTCTACCAAGGTTTTTCACATTTGCTTGGTCCTCAAATGATACACATCCTAGATGATTTCAGGAGGGATATATTGATATCAAAAGACTAAACTATGGGGCTCTAACATTATTACCAAAAGTGATGGGGCGGAATGTATTCGTCAATTTGGACCAATCACATTTATTAATGTGAGCTTCCGCCTATTCGCGAAAGGGTTCAGATCGCATTGGCTCCGGTGGCGCATAAGATTATCCACCCAACCAGGCGACATTTATTAAAGGGGGTAGTATTCTGGATGGCATTGCGGTCCTTCATGAGGTAGTGCATGAGATCAAGGTCTCCAAGGAAAAAATATTTATCTTAAAGATCTACTTTGAGAAAGCGTACGATAGGGTGCGATGGGACTTCTTGGAAGAAGTGCTCCAAAAGTGAGGCTTCGATAATAAATGGGTTTGTTGGATCATGCAGTTGGTGAGGGGTGGTCATACGGCCATCAACATAAATGGGGAATTTGGTCCATACTTCCCGAATGCCAGGATAGTGAGGCAAGGTGATACAATATCATCCCTCTTGTTTAATATTATATCGGACGCATTGGCGGCGATATTACATAAGGCCAAAGAAGCAGGCCATATTCATGGTGTGGCCACACGGATCCTGCCAAATGGGATATCTCATCTATAATATGCGGACGACACACTTATTCTCATCCTATATTCTGAGGTGGATATCATCAACCTTAAATTCTTGTTAATGTTCTTTGAGTCAATGTCTGGGTTAAAATAAATTTTGATAAGAGCGAGGCAATGATTATGGGATGCGATCTGGAGAATAAACTCAGGGGTGCACATATGATGAGTTGCAAGTTAGGGGAACTACCCATAAAATACCTTGGGATGAAAATCTCATATAAGGTTGTGCGTATCGAGGACTTTGATGTGGTTGTTGAAAAAGTGGCTACCAGAGTGGAGCCAAAGCAAGGGCGCCCAACGGCCTCGGCCAGAAGATTGGTTCTGGTGAACGATTGGCTCGCCAGCGTCCCCATGTTTACCATGGGTTTTTATTTACTTCAGGATGGGGCGCATGATAAGATGGACAGGGTGAGGTTCAGATTCTTCTAGGAGAAATTGGATGGGAAACAACGATATCATATGGTTAGTTGGCCAACTATTTGCTCGCCAAAAGAGAATGGTGGTTTGGGGGTGATCAATACCAACATCATGAACTGGTGTCTCATAGCAAAGTGGGCTTGGAAGATCTTAACTGACTATGGAGGTCTTTGGTTGCAAATATACCGTAACAAATACCTTAGAGAAGGAACAAAGGGGGGCAGGGCCATAGTGAGCAAATCTCAATTTGCCAGATCCATCCACAAGGTAGAACACCTTCTACGTTTAGGGTACGAAATATCAGATTCAGAACGGGAGACTTGCCTCCTTTTGGTTCGATAGGTGGTGTGGGGATACATCTTTTCAGGAAAGATTTCCAAGCCTCTTTGTGATTACTAACAAGGAGGATGCGAGGGTGGCAGAAATGTGGACGAATAACAGATGGGCGCCCACTTTTAGGCGTACCTTTGGACCATAGGTGGCAAATGAGTGGCGGGACATGCTCAATGTACTTCAAGATTCAAGGCCATCCACGGGTAGAGATGAGGTGACATGGAGACTTGACCCATTGGGGCAATTCTCCATGAGTTCTTATATAAGGAGATCTTCAAGAATGCACCAACAATGGACTTATTGGGTATTTGGAAGGCCAAGATTCCGACGAAAGTTAAAATATTCTATGTCAATTGGCCGGGAATAGAATACCAAGTGGCGACCAAGTTTGAAAAAGACAAGGCCTGGGCGATGGCAAGTGTCCTTGGTGTCGGATGGAGGAGGACAGTAACCACATAATATTTTGATGTATCGTGGCACGGTTCACCTGGAGTGTGATCCGTGAGACGACGAGATGTGATTGGAATCCCGCAGGGTTCAACGATGTTTTTTGACTAATATCCAACATGTCGGGAAAGGATGCTAGAATGGCATGGACTGGGATGGATGCCATGTCTTGGGCACTTGGAATGCTCGTAACAAAGCTCTGATCGAGGGAATTGTATTCAAACACCCGGATAACCTAATTTGTAATTGTGATCCGATTGCAGCTATGGACAGCTTTGGGGAGACGAAGGAACTATGTTCGGCCTGAAAGCCTCAGCAACAACCTTCGAGACAAGTGCAATTAGCTTCGGGCGGCATCAAGGGTCAATAATACGAGCTAGGGTAGCTGTGATCCTTGGTGCGGTTATCATCATACAATGGCAATCATCTTCGAGGTGGCTAATAACCCTCGTTACGCTACGCGCTGCGAAGCGAGATGGGTCATTGTTGGCCTTCTATAACATTACTTCTGCTTGCGCTTAGCGCCATGTAGCGCCTAGAAACTACTAGTATACATGTTGTAAATCTTAAGTAAGGGCCTTATTCTAAGGCCGGGCAATAGACTCACTTCCATAAAAATAGCTCTATATTAAGATCAAGTGACCCAGCAAAATTTCTTGGTAGATCTCCCAGATTGGAGTATGATAACCAAGTACCATGCGGCCGCTAAAGCAATCTTTAAATTCAATATGCTCTCTAATTTTAGAGCTCTCTCGTTCAATTGAGGTGTTCATTTTTTAATTTGGTTACGATTTTGATTGGGTCAATGATTTCTTTAAGGAGCTCTCTAATTTGATTAATGTGTTCAATTTTGGATTTGTTTTATGATTTTGACTGGTTCAACGGAAAGCACATCAGCCCTGCGCACCCTCTCATCACTTGGAAAAGAAAAAAAAAATGTGCAAACATCTGACAATATAGTACATGGGGCCACTAGCGCAAGAAACATTCCACATACATGTGAGTGATTAGCAGATAATACATGATCTCACCTCAAGGTAGGGCTCACCAAAACACCGCATCAGAAAAAAGAAAACATAGTCAATCATCTCTCCCACGTGCAAAACCAAATAATAAAAAATGTACAAGATCTCAACAACACCAACAGTGCGACCAACCCTTCTAGAATGATGATGTGGCACTATAGTTAGAGATGAAAGAGATGGTAACAGAATCATGATATGATACGATATCATAGCTCAAAGAACAATGTAGTTTAATTACAAATATATCTTATGCACAAATTCACATTGAGATTATACAAATTGATAAATAAGGTGATACTATGATACTACCAATGGGAAGGTAGTAACTAAACTAGTCTCATGCACTAAGATACTCCGTTGATAGTATCATGCATTGTAACTGGTCGTAGAGATGAAAATCAAGATAACCTATTTAAGAAGGGATTTCTCCCATGTACCATTAAGGAAATGATAGAGGTTCTTGTTACAAACAAAACTAAGGCTGCTGGCACATAAATTACAGGTAAGGGAACAAACTGTCTTCGAGCAAATAGATTCATCGATGAGATTCAGCAATCTTGTTCTTGAATCCTGAAAGTTGATTGCACAATATCAAATTAGGATGAATCATGATTGTTGTGCAAAGGATACACTAGTGCAAATCAACAGTATTAAGGCAACCTTCAAGGCAACGCATGATAAGAGAGTGTCGCACATGACGACATGGGTGCGGCCACATCCGGGTGGTGCCCCCGCCCCGGCTGGCCACGGGGGCATCGGCGTGGGCACCATCATCTGAGATGGATGCGAGGTCGTTGGTAACGGCACCGGGGACGTTTGATGGTGGCTGACGGGATGGGGATGCGTAGCGGGAGAGAGTGAAAACTAAAGGGGGCAGTGCTCGACGGTGACAGGCAGGGTTTGCAATAGAGATAGGCATTGGGGGATGGATATAATAACCCAAGTACACAACAACACTAACAGACGAGAAATCTGAAGGGTCTAATTTCATAGGTAAACTTAAATGGGTCAAAGAAAACAACTGACCAGTGATAAATATTGGTCCATTTTTCACTCAGGAAACCCAATATCACATACGGGTCACTTTAGACCGGTCTGTGGTAGGCATCCTGCTGAGCCCCAAAACTTATCACTGATGCACCCGAGGTGGCCAGTTAGTGCTAAAGTTCGTCATTGGCGCGTGGTCAATGGACAGCCAGTAATGAGGAGTCAATGTTATACGGATCTGTAGTAGTGTCCCTCTGTTTCAACAAGAACCCGAAGCAACCCAACTGAATAGCCCTGTCTCTTCTATCCGTGCAACGCAAGTTCAAATATCATCCAACACAATTGGACGCAATACTTTTTGCCGATTATTTCAAGCCACTGACAAGTGGCCCGGTCTCTATGTCCTTCTCGCATGGAAGCCTCTGCCATCAGTGGTTATAGCTAGCTTTGCCTGCGTGTAAATAGATCTGGCGACGCTGCTGCGTCAGCTCCCTTGGCCCCACGTGCTTGTGGCCGTGGCTAGATCGAGCACGCGTGACGGAAGTTTTCCAGCCTTGTCCCGAATTAAATTAAATCTTGTTTTTTCAAAAATTAGTTTGAATTCAAATAGTTCATATCTTTTAAATCCTTGCTCCAAATCAGACTAGTTATTCATGAAACTTGTTCAGAAAAATGAGATGATCTCAAATATGACCTTTGTTTGCACTTTGAAGCACTGTAATTTTCGTGCACCTATTTAAATGGTTTATTTGCCTTCTTTAACTTGGAAAAAAATCATAACTTTAGTTTGACAAGTCAAAAAATTATAAATAATATATATTTTTATCAAAAAAAATGTGTTGAATGCATTTAGGGCATTATCATGCAAATTTGAAGAACTTAAACCTACTAGTTGAAACCAATTCAATTTGAACTCTTAATTGCTGATACGTCTTAGACGTATCTATATTTTCTGATTGTTTCATTCTTACAATACCACTTTTAGATTTTATAGCAAATTATATATTTTTTGGACTAACCTATTAATTTAGTGGCCAGAGAACGTTGTTGTTTTCTGCATATTTTTGATTTTAGAGAAAATCGATATCTCTGGACCCCTAAATACCACGCGGATTTTTGATGATTTTCCCGGAGGACCAAGGTTCCATAAAGCACCGTATGGTGCCAGGGGGCACCCAGAGGCCCCAGACGGCCACCCCACGTGGCCAGGGGCGCGTGGTGGGCCCGTCTGGCGCCCCTTTGCACCGCATTCCTCCCATATTTTGCCAACAAATTCCTATATTTCTGAAACCCTCCATAGCATTTTTCACAATTTTTCCCGCCACCGCAAGTTCCTGTTCCGGAGAGATCGAATCTGGAGGCCTGTTTCGGCATGCTGCCGGAGGGGGAATCCATCCCTGGAGCTATCCTCATCAACCTTGCCGCCACCATGTCCATGTGTGAGTAGTTTCCTTAGGACCTTGGATCCATCGCAGTAGCTAGATGGCACTCTCTCTCCCTTATATATGCTTCAATACAATGTCCCGTGAGCTGCCCACATGATCGGGATAGAGATGTAATCGGTGTTGTGTTTGTTGGGATATGACGAATTGTCACTGTATGATCTTATCGTTCATGAATTATATTAAATCTCTTATGTTTTCTTTGCTACATAATTAATTAGTCATATATGCTTTCCAATCTATGTGTTGTTATTTGTCAAAGTTTAATGCGTAGATCTTTAGAGAAAGTTGTGTATGGTCGTGGGTTCAGTCTTGAGGTGTTCTATATCCAAGTGACAATAAGGGCAGGGCACGTATTGTAATGTTGCCACTACGGATAAATGATGATTTCTTTATCACACTTGGATGATAGTTTTATCGTCTACATTATGTCATCATGCTTATTGCAATGCTCTGTTTGTAATGAACTTAATACCTCAAGATGCATGTTGGATAGCGGTCTTTGGGTGGAGTATTAGTTGTAGATACAGTTGAATTAACGGTCTACATATCAGGGACATATGCCTATACAAGATTGTGCCATCAATAATCATAATCATAAATATAAATATTGCAATTTAATCACTACCCAACTGTAGTTTGTTCACCACAACACATTTATCTTGCTTAGAGAGATGCCTCTAGTGAAGCTATGGCCCCAAGTCTATTTTCCATTACTGAAAACAACCATCATTACTTTGCTATCTTGTTGTACTATGTTATTTATTTTATATATTTATCAATTCCAACCATATCATACAATTTACCCTTGTGACTAGCAGGACAAGAAGACTGACAACTTTCTGAATCGTCAGGGACAAGTTTGTTTTGTATGTTGTGTGCAGATACTGATCATTAGTTGTTGCAGAGGTAATTGTTACTGATTCAATAAACATTAGTTCTCAATCAAGAGAAATACTTATTGCTAGGTTACATCACCCTTACACTTGGGGGTTACCCAACCACTCCTATGGGAGAGCAAGCAATTGCCTATGGAGGTGTGGAAAACAATTGCATTTCCACCTCCATTTAATTTGGTTAGTCAAGTTTTAGATCTTTTCAACATGACATGCATCATAGTTGCTTGTGCAGTGCACTATTGTATTTATCATATGCTTTCCTTTCTTGTTGGTATTTTTGGTTCTTCCTGATAGAGTATGATACCGACGTTGCTTAGGAGTCTTCTTATTACGGAGACAATTCTGAGGAGCCAGCCTAGCACCAGGCCATTGGGTTACCAAACAAGCAAAATCTCCTTAATCATGCCTCACCCATGCTTTCTCCATCTTGATTGCATTAGTGTAACTATGTTGTAGTGTGTCTTTGAAGCCCATCCTTTTAATAGCCTGATTATTATCGTCCAATATTGCCTTTACCTCCCACTCCTACCATGCCATGTTCCCGCTTGATGTTGCCATGTTCAACCTTGCTTAGTATGTCATGCTTAGGTGTTGCTTGAGTCATGTCTTAGCTGGAGCTTGCTTCTTGGGTTATTAACCTGGCTCTGAAATACTTTGGTTATGTGGTGCTTATGGAGATATTTATATTGAGATGTTATAAGTAATAAAGGCAATGGTGGGTGGCAAGGCTTTGGGCCTCATTGTTTTGTGCCACTTGAGCTGTCCTAGGACCCAAGTTCTTGTTAGCTTGATCCAGCGCACTAACAACTCGTGGGGGGTGTTACGCGCTCGCCCTAAACCTATTTTCTAAAACTCAGAATTGTCCAAGGGCACATTTAGTTCGGGATTTTCCATTTGGGTACACACATAGCCGCATCTTTCTTCATTTTAAAATGGTAAGTTGGTGATTCGGCTTTTACCATTGGGGCGTATCCATGATGGATTGCAGACATATAGGGAATTCCAGCATCGACAAGTGGCTACCCTAGTTTTGGGCTCACCTTGACCATGTGTGCATACGTTTGGGTTCGTCTCGGAGCTTCGACCAGACTCTCAGGTACAACTAAGCTGGGTGCCTTCCTAGATTTGGATGCAGTGTAGGGGAAGTGTCGTAGTCGATCAGAACCCTATCGGTACCTGGCATAATGTGCTTAGCTAGCCTTTAAGCGATGATTGGACGCGTATGGGTAACTTGGTGCACCTCTGTGGGGATAAATATACTCGAATAGCCATGTCCTCGGTTATGGATGACTTGGAGCTTTACCGGTTCATAGAATAACTTCAATCTAATTAAAACTTGCCGTCCGCCTGAGTGCCTTGTGGGGTTCTGTTGGTGCAATGATTTGCCTCCTTATGTTTTGGAGATTGTTGACAAACAGTGAGGGACTGATGTGTTTGCTAGTGCACACTGAGTAACAGGTCCCTGGAGTCAAGAGGAGTTTGGTTTCAAACTCCGAAGAATATCCCCTGCGTAGCAGTGAAGGTTATCACCGAAGATTATGACGACAAGAGTGACCCCTCAAAATTGCTGACGTAAAGCAATTGGTTCGGTGTCTTTCCGAAAGAAGTGACTGCGTCCGAGAATATTGAAGACGAAGTGAAGACGTAGCATTCATTTCGTTGTTTCTTTTCTCTCGTATTGAGTCATAGGACCACCGTACTATTAAGAGGGGTGTAGCGTTCGAAGATTTGATTCGCTGATGCTAAACCCAAACCCTATGAAGCCAGCAAGAGACTGTGATCTTCTTCGCTGCGAGAGATTTGTCTCTGACCGAGGAGTTAGCATTACTTGCTCCCCAAGTAATGTTACCGTTGCTCTTAAAATCCGACCGTTGTGAACGTGTCGGTTGGCCATTGGCAGGACCGCGTGTCCAAAATGGTCATTTCCCATCAGGGAAGGCTGCGGCTATAAATAGCCACCCCGCACCGGCGTTGTCCGGTGGCTGCTCCGTTTGATTCTAAGAAGATTGTTGAGCAAACCCCTCTCCCATTGATTTGAGTTTAAAATCCACCGAGAGAAAACCCCAGAGCCGAAAAATTAGATTGTGGTTCAGCATCACTCGAATCTAAGTCTAGTACGCTCCGCCTATTACTCTTGAGAGCTGCGAACTCTCTAGACGGTTAGGTGTCAATTTCTTCAGAGACCAAGAGTAATTGTGGTTCTCGAAGAAGTCTGTAAAGGTTCGGAGATCGCCTCAAGCATCTACCACGAGTAATCGGCATTGGTTGACGAACCAATTGTCGAGGAGAATAGGGCAAAGAGAGTTTATCTTCTGTGTTAAATCACAACCCCTCCAACCAGACGTAGTCCTTTTGCAGAAGGGCGAACTGGTCTACCAAATACCTTGTCGCCATCGAGCATCACTGGTCATCTCTTCTACTCTCCTTTACATTCGAACGATGCCATGTGACATGTTTCAATTATGTGATTTACCTCGATGCATGCTTTAGTTTCCATTCGATAGTTTGTATTCGCTCACTGAATATTGTTTTCATTCATTCCGCTGCTGGGTTCCGAGAGTTTTGATACTTCCGAAAGAAAATTTAAAACTCCCATTCACCCCCCCTTTGGTAGACATACTTCGTTCCTACAATTGGTATCAGAGCAAGGTACTCCTTGACTCTGCTCATTTTGGTCTAACCACCTTGGAGTTTAAGTATGTCTTCAGTGAGCTACAAGTCGCACCTCAAGATTCCCATCTTTGATGGAACGAACTATCCCTTTTGGAAGGAGAAGATTAAGATCCGTCTCCGAGCTATTGATGATGATATGTGGAATGTGGTGCAGAATGGATTCACGGTTGAAGTGCCCCAGGTCCCCACTGACCACGAGAAGAAACTCATTCAGATGGATGCTCAAGCCAAAGATGAAATTGGTGGCCATCTCTCTCATGCTCAATTTCTTCGCTATCGTCAGTGTGAAACTGCAAAGGAATTGTGGGACATTCTCGAAAAGATAAATGAGGGTGTTTCAACGCAGAAAGAAGCTCGCATTGATACTCTTCGGGCCAAGTTCAATCGGTTCAAGCGAATTGGAAATGAAAGCTGCCAGCAAACCTTCGATCGTCTGAGTGACATCGCAAACGAGCTACAAGGTCTCGGCGCCAAAGACATCACTGACCACGAAGTTGTGAAGAAACTGCTCCGATCCCTTGACAGTTCGTTCGACACTTTAGTTCTTATGATTCGGGAACGAGCTGATTTCAAAGTTCTCGACTCTGCTGATATCATGGAAAGGCTAAACACTCATGAAGAACAAGAAGAAGAAAAGAGAGATCTCTATGGCTCAAGTCACCGAAAAAGTCATGCTCTCAAGGCTGCGGCTGATTCTTCCTCAGAAGGAAACGCCGATGAAGATTCAGATGACCCAGAAAGGATCAGCAAGGACCTCGCATTGATCACGAAAAGATTCCAATGCTTTCAGAAGAAAAATCAGTTTCAGAAGAAAGGATCCAGCAACTCTGGCGGCTCCAAATCTTCATCAAAACCTACTGAAGATTACACCTGCTTCAAGTGCAAAAAGCCAGGACATTTCATCTCGGACTGCCCTCTCTGGGAAGCTGAAATTCGTGCCAGTGGAAGATTTGATTCAGGACACAACCATGGCAAAGGCAAGAGCAAAAGCTACGACTCCGATGATGAGAAGAAAACGAAGAAGTTCTTCAAGAAAAAGGATAGCTCCTCCAAGTCCTCGTCAAGATCTTCCTCAAGGAATCCCTCCAAGTCCTCATCCAACCGCAAGAACACTTCTCGCAAGGCCAAGGCGTACATCGGAAAGGAGATGGATTCCGATGAAGAAGCGTCATCTGACTCCGAAGAAGTTGATGAATCCGATGAGGATTCTTATTCCGGCATGGCTGGCATAGCGTGTGCTTCTACTCCTGCATCGAACTTCTTCGAGAATCATTCGAGCGACAACGAGTCCCCTTCGTACTGCTTCATGGCCAAAGCTTCGAAAGAAAAGGTATCCTCTAAACATCACAAGGTTCACTCCAGTGATCAATATTCTTCTGATGAGGATGACCATGCTAAACTGATCAAAATTGCTAATATGCAACAAAATTCTCTCGAGAAAATTGAGAAAACCCTTAGGAAATCTGAAGGGTTGTTGGTTGAGGAGATGGAAAAAAATCAATCGTTGACCGAAGAGCATTCCGCCCTCGAGTCTCGAATGAAAGAACTGTCAGATCGTCATGATTTTCTCTCAGCTGACCATGAAAGATTGACTTATGATTACCTGAAATGGAAACAGGAACTCGAGTCGCTGAGAGAGGCTCATGATGACTTGAATAGAGAAAATTCTCTTCTCACCCAACAACTCAAAGAGAAACCTGAAGTGTTTGTACCTCCTTGCTTAAAATGCCTTGAACGCAGTAACGCTGAATCAAATGCTGAATCTTCTGTGAATGCTAACCCCTCGGTCGAGGAAAATGGTTCTATTTCTGATGAAAATGCCAGGTTGAAGGTTCTTCTTCAGACAGGAATGTTCAAGTCTCTCAAAGGGCATCAAACCCTGTGTGATGTTCTGAAGAAATCCATTCTTCACAAAAATCCCAGAAAGGAAGGCGTCGGTTTCGAAAGAAAACTGAATGAGAATGGCTCCTTCTGGGAACCTGATCAATATCCTCACATTGTGTGGGTAGCTGCTAAGAGCAAAACGCTCGATCCAGCCTTACTTTTGGGATATGACTCTCCTATCCCTGAGTACTCATATGATGATTCTCTGGATAACTATAAGTTGTTCAAAAACCAATGTGGCGAGGCTGTTGCTCGCTATGTTGGACCAAACAGCAGGAATGGCCCCCCAAAGGAATCTATCTGGGTGCCCAGGAAAACTATCGAAGCATTACCTGTTACTAGACTACTAACCATGAAGGAAGAAAATGCTCGATATATCCTTGAAAAGATTTGACGGAATGAGTACATACTTGCCTCACCCAACCGCTATACTCATTCGTCAGGAAGGAATTTCAATGCATACTCTTTTGATTATGCTTGTACTCATTCAAGTTACAATTCGCATAATTATCGAAAGAAATCATATCCTGCTCGCTCATATGTTTCGAAGCCACCCATAATGATGTGGGTGGTTAAGAAAGCCTAATTTCTCTGCAAGACTATGTCTCCGGGTGTACAGAATGGATAATGGATAGTGGATGCACTAGTCATATGACCGGAGACAAGTCGTTGTTTGTCGACCCCAACTGAACGACTTCATCTGAGAAGTATATTACTTTCGGCGACAACAACAAAGGAAAGGTAATTGGGTTAGGTAAAATTGCTATATCCAAGGACAAGAACATTGATGATGTTTTACTTGTTCAGTCTCTTGGATTCAATCTCATGTCAGTTGGCAAGCTTTGTGATCTAGGCATGCTTGTTCTATTTTCTAAATCCAAATGCATCGTCTTTATGGACACTGACAATTCCTTCGTTTTCGAGGGAAATAGAAAAGGTGATTTATATATTGTGGATTTCTCTAAGCTCCCTCAGTCCGAACTTGTTTGCTTGCAAAAGCAACCGAAGGATGGCTGTGGCACCGAAGACTTGGTCATGCAGGTATGAGAAATTTGCAGACTCTCATGAAGAAAAATCATCTTCATGGTATTCCTGATGTGAAATTCGACAAGGATCGTCTGTGTGCTGCGTGTGAAGCTGGTAAATTGGCCAAGAAGCATCATTCATCAAAAACTGTCATGACCACAACAAGACCACTGGAAATTCTTCATATGGATTTATTCGGGCCTCAAAACTATGCAAGTTTCGGAGGCAGTCATTATGGTCTGGTTATTGTTGATGATTTCTCTCGATACACTTGGGTATTCTTTCTTGAAGACAAAACCTGCACCCAAGACAAATTCAAAAGATTCGCTAAGAAGGCTCAGAATGAATATGATGTGCGAATTAAGCATGTCAGAAGCGACAATGGCACTGAGTTCAAAAATACTCATATCAAAGATTTTCTCGATGAAAATGGTATCACTCATGAATTCTCTGCCGCATACACTCCCCAACAGAATGGAGTTGTTGAGCGAAAGAATAGAACTCTCATTGAAATGGCGAGAACAATGCTCAGTGAGTATAAAACTCCCATTCGATTCTGGGCTGATGCTATTAACACTGCTTGCCATGTTGTGAATCGTGTTTATCTTCATAAATTCCTTAAGAAAACTTCATATGAGCTTATCACTGGCAAGAAACCGAATGTTTCTTATTTGCGTGTATTTGGTGCACCTTGCTATATTCGTGACATGAATCATAATTCCAAGTTTGCACCCAAGGCACATGAAGATTTTCTTCTTGGTTATGGCTCAAACTCGCATACTTATTGTGTCTATAACTCTCACCACGGGAAAGTTATGGAAACGGTAAATGTGTGGTTTGATGAATCTAACGGCTCCCAAAAGGAGCACCTGCCTAATGTGATAGATGAACCTTCGATTCTGGATGCTATTCGGCAAATGGCTATTGGGGACGTCAGGCCAGTCAAAGCTAATACACCTGACTCTTCCGATGATGATGCTCCCATAGCTCGACGTACACGCCAATCTACTGTCGAAGAAAATGCGAATGCCGATCAAAATGGCAATCAAAATGAAAATGGCGATACTAATGCCAACCCTGATGCTGATAATGAGGATAACGAAAATGATCATCAAGAAGGAAATCCTCTCCCATGAGTGGCAAATCGAGTTGACCCTGCATTAATCCTCGAAGATCTCGAGAATCCAGGTTACCGACCCACAACTCGCTCTCGCACTCGTTTGGCTAACTACTGTGGCAGTTTCTCTTTTGTCTCATTGACAGAACCTACCAAGTATGAAGAAGCGATGAATGATCCCGATTGGATGAATGCCATGCAAGAAGAGTTGGTGCAATTCGAATTGAATGATGTGTGGGAATTGATTGACAAACCGAATCCTAAGAAGCACAATATCATCGGCACAAAATGGATTTTCCGGAACAAGCAAGATGAAAATGGCATTGTTGTGAGAAACAAAGCACGTCTTATCGCTCAAGGGTATACACAGGTAGAAGGTATTGATTTCGGTGAAACATATGCTCCCGTTGCTCGCCTTGAGGCAATTCGTATTCTTCTCGCTTATGCAAATTACAATGATATTCTGCTTTACCAAATGGATGTGAAAAGTGTTTTTCTCAATGGTGAAATTGATGAGGAAGTATATGTTAGGCAACCACCTGGCTTTGAAAACCCTCAGTTTCCTAACAAAGTTTTCAGGTTAAAAATGGCGCTGTATGGGCTAAAGCAAGCCCCTCGAGCTTGGTATGACACTCTGAAGAGGTTTTTGCTCGATAAAGGGTTCAAGCCAGGATCCACTGATTCCACTCATTTTACTCGTGCTGTTGATGGCGATCTATTCGTGTGTCAAATTTATGTGGATGATATTATTTTCGGCTGTACTAACAATACTTGCAGCATGGAATTCGGGCGAATGATGTCCGAGAAGTATCAAATGTCCATGATGGGTGAACTTAAGTTCTTTCTCGGACTACAAATTCTTCAACAGGACAATGGAATTTTCATATCTCAGGAGAAATATCTGAGAGACTGTCTTAAGAAGTTCAAAATGCAAGATTGCAAATAGAAGGGTTACAAAACTCCCATGCCAACAAATGGCCAGCTGGACGCAGATGTGTACGGTAAAGATTACGATCAGAAAGCTTATCGTTCGATGATTGGTTCTTTGCTTTACCTATGTGCATCCAGACCTGATATTATGTTGAGTGTTTGTATGTGTGCTCGTTTTCAAGCTGCACCAAAAGAATCGCATCACCAAGCGGTCAAGCGTATTCTGAGATATTTGGCTCACACCCCCACCTTAGGTTTATGGTATCCTAAGGGAGCACAGTTTGACCTCGTTGGATATTCAGACTCAGATTATGCAGGTGACCGGGTTGACAGGAAATCTACTTCGGGGCCATGCCATTTCCTCGGTAGATCATTGGTATGTTGGTCGTCAAGGAAGCAGAATTGTGTCTCACTCTCTACGGCTGAGGCCGAATATATTGCTGCTGGCGCTTGTTGTACTCAGTTATTATGGATGAAGCAGACTCTGAAGGATTATGGCATCAAGGTCAAGAAGATCCCTCTATTGTGTGACAATGAGAGTGCAATCAAAATTGCCCACAATCCTGTGCAGCACTCTCGCACCAAGCATATTGAGATCAGACATCATTTCCTACGTGATCATGTTGCTCAAGAGGATATTGTTATCAGTCACGTCAATACCGAAGAGAATCTCGCCGATATCTTCACCAAGCCTCTCGATGAGAAAAGATTCTATGCGTTACGGTGTGAGCTAAATATCCTAGATTCCGCAAACATGCAGTAAGCTGGACTCGGCACCTGTACCAACACTTCCACATCTTAGAAGGAATAGGTGCATAACACTCGAAGAGCCTGAAAATTTCGACAAAGTGAAATTTTCTTTCCGAGAGTGAATACATTAATGAAGAACTAGACTAATCGGGTGCCACGATAATTGTGCGACGCTCGGGGTCATACAGTTCTTATACGGTGGGTAACGCCACCACAATTTCTCTTCGCTGAGGTGCATTTGAAACCCTTGTGTTAGTCCGAATGTATTTCACTCATAGTTTCTCTCTCTGGAGTTTGTGTTTTCTCATCTGAGTGAAATACCTAGGACCCTGTTTTTCCATCTATTCTATCTCTTCCAGTCTATGTTGTTCCGTTATGAATGCACAAATTTCATCTGGGAACGAAACTTCATCTGGTGTCCTTGACCACGTTAAAGTTTCGGTCCGAACTTAATCAGTTTTGGCGAAAGCCGTCCAAAATTTGGGATTTCCCGCCCAAGTCTGGACCACGTTCTTTGGTGACGGTTGCCACGTGCTCCTTATCAACTGCCAGCTTATCTGATCCGTTGAATCGCAATAGTCCATTGACTCTGGCCGTCCGATCAGATTCACCTGGGTGCGGTTATTTCCTCTTCACATATAAATGTTGTGCCTCCACCCTCCTCGTTTCACTTCGCATATTCTCCATCGCCACCTTTCGAAGCCCTACCGCACTGCTCCTCCTCGAGCTCGACCACGTCGACCACCTTCGCCGCTTCGCTGCCGGAAAGAGGTTGCCGGAGTCATTCCTCGCCGCCACGGATCATCTTCCTCTCCGCGCCGCCGTAGTTGCTGCACATCACCAAGTTAGGGTATGTGTAGTGCGAACTCGTTCGTCCTCTCTTCCTGTTCGAGTTCGTCCGCGGTAAAAAATTGCGTAATTTTTACTGTATTTCTCAGATCCTTACCGATAGGTAAAATTTTGCGGATGTGGTTTGTAGTTGTCCCTCACATCCGAAAAATTTCAGATCTAGGGTTTGTGTTATGTCTCGAACGAATGGAATGCTTAGCACGTTTACTAGTATTTTCTTCGAACCTACTAGTTCGTTCTACACATTTCTTTCACCCGAAACATTTCTCAAAGTCTGCATCTACTTCTTCATCATAAACGCGTTCTTTTTCAAAATCTTCGCTGTGTGCATTCGTAACCCTGTTCCCATTTTCCCTCGCATCTATCTATGTTCACAGGAAAATGCAGTCAGTTGAGGATTCAACTAACCCAGTAAGTCGGGTTGACAGAGACGATGTTATTCTGGGTACTGTTGATGAATCCAAAGGTCCGAATACTAAGGGCCCAACGGTAGGCCCATCAACCAGCAAGAGAAAAAGAACAGATCAAAATGCCGACGAGCAAGAAGAGACTGCTCCAAAGAAGAAGAGAGGTGGCAGACAGGCATACACCAACACCGCCGAATACATCTCTCATGATCGGTATGACACTGTTCCAGGAGAAACCAAACATCAGAGAGATACTCGTCAACAATGGATTCGCCGCCACTGGGTGCGCAAGTGGTTCAACTATGAATTTGTTCATCCTCGGTTTGCTCAGAACTTTGCATTTCACCCACCATGGGGTGACTGCCGTGAAATTTCTCTCAACAAGGCAAACGGTCCCCAAGAAAGACCACCTCCTTCGTCCAATGCTCATGAGTCTTCCCTTCGAACTCCTGCATCATATCCCGATGAGCTTGCTAAGCGTCAGCGCAATGCCATCAAGAGAGCCCAGAGGGCCGAAAAGCAAAAGGCTCGTGAACAGGAAAACCTTCGCCTTCTCAAAGATGATGTGGAGAAGAAAAAGGCCGAAGGAAAATCTGAAAGTCGTTCTAAGCGCAAGCATGATCCCAGTGCTGCTGCGAAGAAAAAGCACGCACCAAAGAGGAAAAAGGCTGAACCTGCTGCTGATTTTCGCATGGATGATTCTTCTGCTGATGATGATGATCCTCCGCTCACCAAGGAAGAAGTTGCTGCTACTCTCAGCGAGGAAGTAAACATTACCACATCTACTGTGCTGCCTGGTCTTCATGTTAACATTATTCCAGAAGCACCACCGAAGAAGATCCCAGCTCGAAAGACCCCTGCTACTACTGTCACAATGAAGCAGCATGTGAACACAACTCCTCATCCAGATGCTATCAATTTGAAGGATTTGGTAGTTGACGCTCCTGTGAGTACTGCCAAGCAAGGCGAAAATATTCCCAAACCTGACTTGAAGAAAATCAAGGCGCCTACAGAGAAAGTTGCTCCGCGGGCTACTGCTCCGAAGGAGAAGGTTGCTAAATTTGCGCCTACCTTGACTCAGCCTTTGGCTTCAAAACCTCCTACCGAGCAAGTTCATGTCCAGACTGCTCCCTCTATCAAGTCTGATGCTCCTCATTACTATGATCACATATTTATCATGGAACAGCTCGATAAATTTGTGGACAATCCTTTTGATGGAGAAGTGGCTTCTCTACCTATTCCTGCCGAAGTCATTACTCAAGCCACTTCCGTAGTTCAAGAACTGAGAGAAGATGCCGTTGAGATCAACTCTCTCTCTGCCGAGCTAATGGACATTGATGCACGCATGAAAATTGCCTCTTCAAAATTTGTCATCAAAGCGCTCGAAGACTCCTACAAGGATATCAATCGTGCCATGACTCCCCTTCGCCACCGCAGGTTACGTTTTCACACAGATCTAGATGAAATTGTTCGGAAAATCTGTGATGAACATCAAGCCAAAGTCACCGATTACAATGATCTGGTCAAGGGCCATATTGATCAAGTTGCTCAGCAAAAGACAAAGCACCGAAAAAGAATTGCGTCGAAAAATGTACCTCCTGCTCCGAAAGAACCATCACCTGCTCCGCAAGAAAAATCTCCTGAGCCAGCTATTCCTTCGAACCTCCCAGTCATGGTCTCGGATGCTCCTCCCTCGCCAAGGCCAACTGAATCAGTGCCTGTGGCCTCACCTGCTCGAGCTAATATTCCCTCGCAACAATTTGTCTTTGAGGAAGGTGAAATCCCTCGCTTCGAACCCCGAGCTTCTCTGGCTCATGAAGCTCCAAAAATCTCGGCGTCTCATATAGTCGAGCAACAACAGATTCCAGACGAGCAACAACCTTCAGTGAATGCCTCCGCCTCAGTGCCTACTGTGATTGAACCTGCTCTGCTGCCTTCTACCTCGGCACCTCCCACAGTTGCAACACCTGCCCCGTCTCCACTCAAGTTATCCATCGACACAGCTACACGAATACCAGATGTTGGTCCCTCCGAACGGTAATCTGTCTCTGCTCGCCGCACAGACTCGGTTGTCTATGGTGACGAATATCTTTCTCCTGAAGAAGAACTTAAATATCCATACCCTCGTGAAGAACTACCTTTGTTTTCGTCAGGCGCAGGCGCAAAAGGTCCTCTTTTCAATCGAGATGCGCATCCCAAATTCTTTCAGGCCAGTCCATATGATGGGTCGCGCACTTCAGAATCGCCTCGTTTCTGGACGAAGGAACAGGCCATCTATTACTCTCGGGTCCTCTATGAGAGCAGAAAGATATTTCCTCACGAATATCTGGACATCCCTGCTATGCACAACATTGGATGTTTCAATCAATTGCTTCAGGATCTGGATGATTTCTGCCTCACCAAAGTCTTTGAGTTCGAGCACCCTTGGAATAGAGAGATTATTCTTCAATTCTATGCTACCCTATATATCTCTGGCGATGAATCTGATAGCTCCAAATGGGTTATGGAATGGATGACCGAAGGAAAACGCATCAAATGTACTTCAACGGATTTTGTCTCGCACTTCCATTTCCCTCGCTTTGAGCATGGTAGCACTGAAATTCGGGTCCATAACATTGATGTCATATCGGATGAAAATTTTCGGTGCACTATGGATCCTGAAAAGATTCGTGACTACACTGGTCCACCTCGTCCTGAGCATTTAACCTTCGACCATCAGACGCTATTCCACATGCTCTCTTACACCATTTGTCCTCTGGCTGGTATGAATCCGGACAAGTCCATCTCAGATGTTCTTCGTAATGCTATATATGCAATCTCTGAACGATACATTTTCGATGTGGAAGACATGTTCCTACGCATCCTGAAGGATTCTGGCCAATATCCCTTCTGCATCAAAGTGTTTGTGCCATGGATCCAGAAAGTTGTTGATCATGCAATGCGCACAGTGTATCTTGCGAAGGAAAGCCATAAAGGCTTCATTCCTCCTGTTCGCGATACTTTGAAAGTCATGGATGATATCTCTTCGGGAAAATCGCCCGCATCAAGCTCCCAAGTCTATCACCAGCAATTTGATGGACCCCGTCTGCCTCAGCGCGACCGAAAGATTTCGCCACACCCTCCATCGCAACTCGAAGTTAGTTTGCGTACACAACAGCTGCTACTGCAACATATAGCTGAGGATCGTCGCGAGAAAGAACATCTCGCCTCCGAACTGAATGCACTTAACAATCGCACGAGGATAATGCATCTGATAGCTAATGAAAACAAGAAGAGACTCTGGAAATTGCTTCGCAAATTCTTCACCGAGAAACAATTACTGAATGTCAATCTCCAAGAGCTTTATGACTATATTGACAAAGGCTTCACTGTCGAAGATTTTCAAGATCGGAGTACTCCTCTGCCTGCTCGTGAGCCTACAACAGATCTTCTTCATCTCAAGCTTCGCAAACTGCTTGACGAATCCGAAGCCACCTCACCGACAGAGAAACCTGCCGAAGGCAATATGCATTCCCGTATTCCTCCTATGGCCACTCCAGCTATTCCCTTGTCTGCTCAGCCTCAAGCTCTTATTCTTGAAGGAAAATCTGTTGCTGCTGAAGACGAAGACAATGCCATCACTTCCGAAGAAGAACTAACCTCGGATAGCTCGTCTGGAGATGCCACTGATTGAGCCAAGCTCTGCGTTTCTTTACTCCTGTTATTCCTCACCTTTTTGACACTTGTTGACAAAAAGGGGGAGAATTACATCGAGTCTCGATAGAATTGCTTTCGGTGTTTCGTTTGATTTTGGTTTCGTGTGAGTTTGCAACTTCTGTTTTACACTTATCCGTAATATGTTGTAAAACTCGATAACTTCTGTGCTGTAATGCTCATTACCCCTGCTACCGCACTATTTCTCTAGAAGCATTTATCTTGCAGGTGGAATTATTATCAGAAGTTAAAATTGATTGCACTACGATCTCGATGGATTATATCTCATCAGTGCGAATCAATGTCTCGAATGATTGAAATTTCCTCCATATACTTCAATTCTTGCAGGAGAATTTATCTCATACCCCTTCTTCCCTACATACATTTAGGGGGAGTCTATTTCATCTTCGAGCAAAGTAACACTTACTCACTCTTGTTGGAATTGCTTTTTACTTATCTATCTTCACTTCGATGATTATCTGTTTTGTCATCAATCGTCCAAAAAGGGGGAGATTGTTGGTGCAATGATTTGCTTCCTTATGTTTTGGAGATTGTTGACAAACAGTGAGGGACTGATGTGTTTGCTAGTGCACATGGAGTAACAGGTCCCTGGAGTCAAGAGCAGTTTGGTTTCAAACTCCGAAGAATATCCCCTGCGTAGCAGTGAAGGTTATCACCGAAGATTATGACGACAAGAGTGACCCCTCAAAATTGCTAACGTAAAGCAATTGGTTCGGTGTCTTTCCGAAGGAAGTGACTGCATCCGAGAATATTGAAGACGAAGTGAAGACGTAGCATTCATTTCGTTGTTTCTTTTCTCTCGTATTGAGTCATAGGACCACCGTACTATTAAGAGGGGTGTAGCGTTCGAAGATTTGATTCGCTGATGCTAAACCCAAACCCTATGAAAGTTGCGAGAGAAATCTCTTTGTGTTCCGAGCAAATACTTGCCAGCAAGAGACTGTGAACTTCTTCGCTGCGAGAGATTTGTCTCTGACCGAGGAGTTAGCATTACTTGCTCCCCAAGTAATGTTACCGTTGCTCTTAAAATCCGACCGTTCTGAACGTGTCATTTGGCCATTGGCTGGACCGCGTGTCCAAAATGGTCATTTCCCATCAGGGAAGGCTGCGGCTATAAATAGCCACCCCGCACCGGCGTTGTCCGGTGGCTGCTCTGTTTGATTCTGAGAAGATTGTTGAGCAAACCCCTCTCCCATTGATTTGAGTTTAAAATCCACCGAGAGAAAACCCCAGAGCCGAAAAATTAGATAGTGGTTCAGCATCACTCGAATCTAAGTCCAGTACGCTCCGCCTATTACTCTTGAGAGCTGCGAACTCTCTAGACGGTTAGGTGTCAATTTCTTCAGAGACCAAGAGTAATTGTGGTTCTCGAAGAAGAAGTCTGTAAAGGTTCGGAGATCGCCTCAAGCATCTACCACGAGTAACCGGCATTGGTTGACGAACCAATTGTCGAGGAGAATAGGGCGAAGAGAGTTTATCTTCTGTGTTAAATCACAACCCCTCCAACCAGACGTAGTCCTTTTGCAGAAGGGCGAACTGGTCTACCAAATACCTTGTCGCCATCGAGCATCACTGGTCATCTCTGCTACTCTCCTTTACATTCGAATGATGCCATGTGACATGTTTCAATTATGTGATTTACCTCGATGCATGCTTTAGTTTCCATTCGATAGTTTGTATTCGCTCACTGAATACTGTTTTCATTCATTCCGCTGCTGGGTTCCGAGAATTTTGATACTTCCGAAAGAAAATTTAAAAGTCCCATTCACCCCCCCTATGGTATACATACTTCGTTCCTACAGGTTCTTACTCGTGGGTGATACGAGGGGGGGGACAAGGTTGTTTATTGTTATGGAATAAGTTAGGTGGACAGAGTAGCTGGCTCCTATGCCCTTCTTACTTTATCTCTGATAGACGCAAGTTGTAGTATGTCTCTATAGAATGTTTAGTGCTTACCGCCACTAAACACATCCTCTCCTTTGAAAATGTTGCATACTACAATAGATCTAATGTAAGTCTCGCGAAGTATGTCATGTACTCACCCTTGCAACTACAAATGAGTGATGCAGGGGACCACTAGTACGATGATGTTGCGTGATACTACATTGAGTACTTCGATGGCGACAAGTAGGTAGGAGATCCCGGGTGGCAGCATGGAACCCCATGGGATGGGATCGCTGATTTATTTTCCAATCTCTTAGGGAATTCATATTTTGTCTGTACCCAGACTATTTGCATTTCATGGATTATGTAATGTTGGACCATGTGGTCTCCGCCATCTGATAATTTGGATCTTGGCTCATGTGAGCACTATCTGTATATTACTTCCTATTAGATTATTATGTGATGTTACCGATGATCTAATACCCCGCAACGTATATCCATGCATGTATGTTATGAAGATATACAATGCGGGTAGGATTTGACTGCACCTCTATCCCGGGTTGGCCTGAAAGGCTAAGCTTGGAATAGTACTACATCTGGATCCTTACACCGAAGGTCCTCTCCTTCGCTTGGAGGCCGGTGAGCAACTCGCTTGCAACCCGCAACAATAAATTCAAACACAATCTTGAGGAAAGGGCTACCTGTCCAGTTTGTGGAGGCGACGATGAAGACACTTTTCACACCTTCTGTGCCTGTAACAATGCAAAAATGTTGTGGCGAGCCATGGCCGAGCAATTGGAGCTTCCTGTCCTGACAAATATCAAACCGGTGGGTGCAGAGTGGTTTGTCCAACTGGTCTGGGAGATAAATGAGGCGATGCGAGTTTGGCTGTTGATGCTTCTGTTGAGGCTTTGGCATGTGAAGAATGAAGTAGTACACTCAAAGCCCACTCCGCCGGTTGAGGTTTCTACGAAGTTCTTAACTGGCAACCTATCTTCATTATACCCATTATGATCAACCCAGGCACAGACTAAGTAAAGGGGAAAATGGTTACTAACTCTCTCTCTCTCTCTCTCTCTCTCTCTCTCTCTCCGCATATACAAAACCCATATGTAATAACAGCGTGATACTGGATGTAAGCTCTTGGTCCCCTCCTGTTCTTGGACGTGTGAAGCTAAACACTGATGGCTCTATGCTCGACGGATAACTATGGTTCTTAGAGATCATGATGGTTCCATTACTTTTTGCTCTTGCCGGCAGTTGGTCTCTTGTGATGATATCCCGGAGTCTGAAATTCATGCGATTAAAGAGGGCCTTTTGCTGGCATTGCAATGGAGCGACCTCCCGATAGTTGTTGAATCTGACTGCTTGGAAGCGGTTTCATTGTTCAAAAGCACGGGGGCTAATAGATCGAAGTATGATTTTCTGATTAGAGAGATTAAAGATAGTATGGAGGAATGTGGTTCTTGTATTACTCATATTCGTCATACTTCCAATTGTACTAGTCATTTCATGGCTAGTTTTGATAGGACGCAAGGCCGTACTGCTGTGTGGCTTGGCTTTGGCCAAGAGGGCGTCTTGAACATTGCCAGACGAGATTGTAGAACTTTGTGTAATAGAAGAATTATTCGCAAAAGAAAAGTTTCGTGATGCAAGATACGAACTCCGAGAATGTGGAACTATCTCAGACGCGGATTAACTGAGCTCGAGCTCGGGTGAACAGTAAAATCCAAAAAATCCAAAAAAAATCTGACCTTTTTGGCAAAATTCAACAAATGTTTTAAATTCTTGCAAAGTTTCATCATAGAATGATATTTGTGAAAGCCGTGGCAAAAAAAACAAGATCAACACTCCAATAACAACTTTTTGGAGCATTGATTTTTTTTTGCCACAACTTCCATGAATGTCATTTCATGATGAAACTTCGCAAGCATTGAAAACATTTGTCACAAAACAAACATTTTTTTCTTTCAATTTTACTGTTCACTCGAGCTCATATGATCTCGAGCCGAGAAGGACCGTTTCGAACTATCTCCTTTAACTTTACGTTGTTAGTGTGTCCTCGAACTTAAGAGCAAGTATAATAAGGTGACATATGCGGGCTGTAAGACTTTAAGTATTATATATTTACTGAGTTGAATGAGAGGGAAGAGGAGAGAGAAGAGAAGCGGGCTGTAGCACTGGCTCCAAGAAGCTACTCCCTCCGTCCTTTAAAGAGTGTACTTCCAACTTTGTTGAAAAGTCAAACTTCTTTATGTTTGACCGCATTTATACAATAATACACCAACATTTATGCAATCAAATTAGATTCATGATAAAATACATTTTTATCATATACCTATTTAGTTTCACAAACAGTGATATATTTTTGTACAAAGTCGGTCAAACTTTGAGATAGTTTGACACTCCAACAAAGTTGGAAGTACACTCTTTCAAGGACGGAGGGAGTATGTGAGAGTGTATGGTGGGTCATGTGGTAAAAAAGTAGTACTTCCTTGTAGCTCACTACTATACATGTTAGCTATTACATTGGATATAGATGATGTGGCAACATGTTATAGCCATCAATCGGCTATATTATTAACCATGCTCTAAGAGCATCTCCAACAGAGGCGCTAAATAAGCGGCGCGCCTTAAAAAACAACTTTTTAGCGCGCGCGCGGCCGAATCAGCCGCTCCAGCAGAGGCGCAAAAAACGAGCGCGCGCTAAAAACCACCCTGCGCGCGGAGAAGAACTGCATCGCGCGCTGGTTATTTCGGGCGCCCGCTACCGCGCGCGCGACTGAAACAAAACGCGCGCGAAAGACCAACCGCCGGCGACCTGCTGCTTCCCCCTCCGGCAGGCCGCCCCTCGAGCGCGCGACTTCCCCTCTTCCCTGGTGGCCGCCGCTGCTTCCTCCGCCGGCGGCCTCCCTCGAGCGCCCCGCGCCGCCGGCGGCGACCTGCTGCTTCCCCCGCCGTTCCGCACCGCGCGCGCGACTTCCCCCTCTTCCCTGGTGGCCGCCGTTGCTTCCTTCGCCGGCGGCCGCCCTCGAGCGCCCCGTTCCGCCGACGAACAGCGTCTGGCGGTGGTTCGCAGCTCGGCGCCCGCAAGGTGTTCGATAATACGCTTCCAAGGTATATATTGCTTCTAACTTCATTTTTTAGATGAATTTGGAGCATGTTGTTTGTAGTTTTAAATTTTAGTTTGTTTTCAAATTTGTAGATGAGTTTGTCCCATGATTCTTCCGATGACGAATTTGATCTTCAAGAGGAGGAGGACCTCGCAATGGTCCTAGCTATGCACATCAACAAAAAGCCGAAGCACGGTGGTTCAGTTTTGGGTCGTCAGAAATTGTGGAGGGACAGGATCGATGCCCACAACAGATTGATGAGGCACTATTTTGCGAAAAATCCCACATACCCCGAGTCCTACTTTCGGCACCGTTTTAGGATGAGCATCGAGTTGTTCAAACACATTGCAGAGAGACTGGCGAGCCATGATCGGTTTTTTCGGCAAAGGAGGAATGTCGCCGGAGAGCTCGGGCATAGCACCTTTCAAAAGGTGACCGCCGCTTTGCGTATGTTGGCATACGGTATTCCGGCAGATCTAGTTGATGATCACTTGGCCATGGGTGAGAGCCAAGCCATCATGTGTGTCAAGCGCTTCGCGGTTGGAATCGTGCAAGTGTTTGGTCCGGAATATTTGAGAGCTCCCAATGCTGAAGACGCCGCAAGGCTTTTGGAGATGAACAAAGCTCGCGGGTTCCCAGGTATGCTTGGCTCCATAGATTGCATGCATTGGAGTTGGAAGAATTGTCCTAAGGCATGGCATGGACAATTCCACGGCCAGAGAAAAGGTTCCACTATAATCCTTGAAGCGGTGGCTGATCAGGAGACTTGGATTTGGCATGCTTTTTTCGGAATGCCAGGATCTTTGAATGACATCAATGTTGTTCAACGGTCTCCACTCATGAATAAGATTGCAAATGGTGAACTACCACCGGTGCAATTTGTAGCAAATGGCCATACATACAACTATGGCTACTATCTTGCAGATGGCATCTACCCAAGGTGGCAAACATTTGTGAAGCCGTTGTCTGCACCGCAAGGTAAGAAAAATCTTGATTTCCACAATGCTCAAGCGGCGGCTAGGAAAGATGTAGAGAGAGCTTTTGGGATTTTGCAAGCCCAATTTGCTATTGTGAGGGGACCGACTAGATTTTGGGATCAAGATATCCTTTGGTACATCATGAACGCTTGTGTGATTATGCATAACATGATCATCGAGAACGAGCGTGAGCAGGATTTAGACTACTCGCACTATGAGTTGATGGGACACCCAGTGCGAGTGCGGAGGAGGGTTGACAGGGTTGCCCGCTTTGTTGCCTCCTATCATGCCATTCGACGTGCCGAAACGCATGATGAACTTCAGAAGGATCTAGTCGAGGAGTGGTGGGCATGGAATGGGCGACAAAACGCATGATGTTGTATTGTTGTTGTACTGTTATTGGTCATGAACTATTTGTTGTATTCAAGTTTATTTAGTTGTTTGAGTTGTAATAATAATTGAACTATTTTTGATCGATTTATTTTGTGTGTGTTTGATCTTCTTTGTTTTAAAATGAATGCAAAATGTTGTTTGTACTGGACGCGCGCGCTCTATTTTGACGCGTCTGCTGAAACGGCCCGTTGGCGCTGTATATTTTTTTGGGCGCCTGGTGAAGCCGCTGCCGCGCGCGGCGTGCAAAAGCGCTATTTCGGCGCTGTAAACTACTTTTAGCGCGCCGAGCGATTGCACGCCTGTTGGAGATGCTCTAAGTGGGTAGGGTTACAGTCGTAGGTGTGCTTACCAAGGATAGTTCTCAATATCAGCTTGTTCACACTGCTGAATTTCTGGTTCATGCATCAATTGGCAACACTGTTGGGCTTACGGCTCTTTCACGTTTCATGAACGTCGGCGCTTAATTGGCAGTCTAAAATAGGCCCATTTTGACTACTCACGTCACATGTGAGGAATTAGGAGTCATGCATGACCTACTCGTCATGTAGACGGATGTTTACGTCAAGCTTGGGAGTTGGGAGGCCTGTGACTGCCCCGTGCCCATCTGCCAGCATACCATGGTTTTAGGCTGGATTTCAGGCACTTTGCCTGTTGAAAACGGTGTCACGTTCTACCCTGCTGCTGATTTATCGACTAGTTAAATCCATCTACGCTTATTCGAAAAAAATAAATCCATCTACGCATCCCAAGCTTGACGTAAACATCCGTCTACATGAACTGCTTTTTCTTGTAGGCTACTGTTCAAGGTCGATACCTTCAACTGTCGATCAGGGTGGAGACTTGTTGGGACGGTTACAGATTGAAACTTGGATCTGCAAGCACAAGTCCAACGATTACGTGCAAAAGCATCAGCCCTGTATCACTCCCTTGAGTTGCGTACCCGAGATGCTGCTGCCAACATCAAGTCTTGTCCATGCACTACCAAGGATCGAGTACAGCATCAGATTCGATCGACCCGGTGATCGGCTGAGTTTGCGTTAGAATCTACGAATAGTTACTCACAGATTACGTCCGTTTTGCGACCACGGCGGTAGCATCTAATATGGTGATCTAAACAATCTTATATCTCTATGAACCGATATCGATCACCATGCCGTGCCGACAACAGTGAAGCCCGGTGCCCCCGTCCTATACAGCCATCAGCACTGCCTTGTTCTTACTGCACCCATAGCATGCCAGACCGGTGGAAAGGTGATGCCGCACACGTGCTTTTGCGACCACGGCGGACGGTCGCCCCCCGCCGGTGCGTGCGTGCGTACCTGGGGCATCTTGGAACAGCCCGACAAGGAGCTGAAATTCCCCGTCGATTGATCAATCGTCGTCTCTCTTCCTGGGCATCAGGATCGATTTGATTTGCTTGTTCCTCCACGGCCGGTAGGAATCAAAAGCTTGTCTGCTTTCCTCGTTCCAAAAAAAAAAAAAAAAACTTGTCTGCTTTCGTTCTTTCCAGGATTATATTCGCTCCCCCGGCCGGACAATATTTATATTTGCACACACTCAACTTTCGGAAACCAGCGAAGTAATCATCAGCTTTTTGGTGAGTGAGGCGTTCTGGTGACCGGGCTCCATGGAGCCCGGAAATTTTGAAAAATTCAAAATTTAAACTTTTCGATTTCAAAAATTTGAAAAAATATATGTAAATATACAAGGATGAAATGTATATGTGTGTAAAAATTCAGGATGAAATACCTTGAAATGCGGCCTGTACCAAAATAAATAAATTTATGAACTTTGGGGACGAATAGTATCATGTGCTAAAAAGCCTCAGATTTTTTTTCGCATAACCCTTATTTCGTCTTGAAAATTTGCACACATGTACATTATGCCTTCATGTATATCTGTTTTTTTTCGGAATTTTTTGATACATAGAAATATGAATTCTAAAAATTGCAAATGAAGGCCTCCATGGAGCTCGGTCTCCAAAAGCAATTTTCGCTTTTCGGTGTACTAGCGTACATAGTGCTGAGTTTTGACTCTTAACCATCAATCGAGCTAATTCTCTGAACACGCGGAATGTATCGTTGTTAATTACGCTAGGTGACATTATGATGTGCTTCGCTGAAACATGAATGTAAAGTTTTGAGATCAAACTGAATCACCTCGCCTCTAGGGGAACGAACGTCATTTCACTGGATCAGTCGTGTTTTCCTTTTCTTTTGGTGGGAATTCAGTCATGTTGACAGGCGGTTGCAACCCTAGGCATAATTCAGGGAATTCCCTATTGCACGCATTTTGCGTCAAAATGTCGTGCATTTGTACAGGGGCAGTCGATAGGCCCAGCGATTAGGCCGGCCCAATTGTGTTGTACGCATAACTTTTCACAGTCCAGTTTTGGGAACCTTGTAGCAGGTTCTTGTCCGGTTTACCGGATTTAGAACCTTCTAGAAGGTTTTAAACAGGGTTATTTTTGCTATATTTCAGTTTCTTATTCTTCTTCTTTTTTTCCCTTTTTCAATTTTGTTTTCTTATGTTTCTTTTTTTCTAGTTTTGTCTTTTTTGTTTCTTTTAAAAAATTGTAATTATTTTACAAAAAATGGATTTGCACAAATTTCTCTGAATTTTCCAAAATATTGTAGTGTTTTCTAAAAAAAGTTCAAAAATTTAAAATTTTGTTCGCATTATTCATTTTTTTGCGTTTCCGAAAAATCATAAATTCCAATTTTGTTCAAATTTCTCAAAAAATGTTCAAGTTTTTTCAAAAATTGTTCCTGTTTTCTAAATTTTGTTCAAAACTTAAAAAATGTCATGTTCCCAAAAAAAGTATGGGAATTTCAAAAAATGATTGTGTTTTCAAAACTTGTTTGGAATTTGAAAAAATGCTCTTGTTTTAAAAAATTATTCACTAATTCAAAAAATATTTCCGTTTCCAAATTGTTTGGAATTTTTTTGAAAAATGTTCGTGTTACAAAAAAAAAAGTTTCCACTTTAAAAAAGTTTGGAATTTCAAAAAAATTTCAGAATTTTGAAAATTCTTCTTAAATATTTTATTTTATTTTTGCCAGAGTATGGTGCGCTACAATGACGGGCCACTACAGTGCGTCGGGTCCAGTGTTCCGACAGTTCGATGGGTCTGGTTCACTACAGTCATGTGCGTCTTTTCTGGTTTGTTGGCTCAGCGTGTGGTCTTCTGCTCACTAGCGCCCGCTCATGCTGTCATTGGGCCGGCCCAGTCAGGTGCGCCCTGTGCAAAGGGACGGTTGTCTGCCGCAACGAGCGGCGCATAGGAGGTCCCATGATCCAAGGACTCGAATTGTGCTTTTTGGGTCGGCAAGGAGGCCTTATCAGCAAGGCATGACCCATAGCACGGGCCCGAAGCTTATGTGATGTGTCGTGGATTGTGGCCCATTTAGAAAATGTGTTTTTCGTTAATTTTATTTTGCATGTTAGATGGCTTGGGCCTTACCAGCCTCACATTTGCTGCATGGGGGCCATGGACGACAATTTTACCCATGACCGACCTGCATGATAGGGCTCATGCACATTTTTGTTCCATAGGCAACACCCGAATCTTGCCTGATAAGTCGTGAACTTTGTTTCCAAACACATATACATACCCAACCCGACAAGTTGTCATGTGGATAATATTGTTGTCCGTGTTCCTGAACTATTAAAGTCCTACAATCCATTTGTGTGATGTGATGTGTGCATGTGCATGATATGCTTTATTTAAACTATTGAAGGCATTATTGTTTGATTATATCATAAAACCGAGTTCAATTTTGTATCTCAGTCAAAATTTACGCATCATAACGTAAAGATGGCGCCCGTATTGTACAAAGTAGTGTGAAAGGAGTCGTGCAAGGGCTAGCAACTCTTGAAACAACTATGCATTAAGATTTACTATAGATATATTTCACTATGTGCACGAGCTGCATGTTGGGTACCCACCAGGTATGGGCATGGGCAAAATTTGGTGACCGTGGGTGTGGGTATGAACATGCATTAGTAACCATGAGTATGTCGGGCATGAAATGTGGTTCAAATAATGGAATTTTTTTGTATAATGACAAAAAAATGAGAAAAATATTTTTCCTAAATTGTTAAAATGGTTGGCTTAATACCCGCACACAATTACTAAAAGCAGCTGATCGAGGTTGAAAGCAATGTTGAGGAATGAAATGAGATCCATGGTTTCACTAGAGACATCTCTCAAATAAACATAGCGTAGGTGTGGTCAACAAATTACAGTTGTGTATCGATTAAATTATATCATTTATGAGTCTGATTATTCATGGCATGATTGCATATAGGCATTGTGTCCTTATATATTGAGACAGTTATCCAACTGCATGTATAACTAATAATCCACCCTCAAGAGAGCTATCCAACATGGATCTCAAAGCGTCTAGCATGATCTTCGTCCTTTGACTATTGTTGACCTCCTTGACTTGTGTTGACTGGTCTTGACTTTTGTTGACCGCCTATGTTGCGTGCCATGTAGGATAAGGGTTGGAACTTAAGTAGGGTCTATGTCATTACCACAACAGATTAATATGTTAGTTCAGAAAAAATCATAAAACTATGTATAAGTGATATGAATATAACATGAACATAGTAAAAGTAATATATACTAGTGGGCGGAGGCGCGATGGCAAGCCGCGCCAGTCGGAGCCCATGTGTGTACCTTTTTTGGTTGTGTTTGCATGAGAAAAAAATTGGTTCCTTTTAAAGGGAGCTAGTGGAGTGATACTTTTTGTTTACTTAGTGGATTCATGCAGGTTCTTGTATTTTTTTGCGTGGTACATACAGGTCCTTGTTGCGATTTTTGGCTAATTTTTTGGTATGTCTAGCTTATTGTCTTGTGTTTTACTATTGACCGACTCGGTGGTCTCGCTGCTACTGCTACTGTGACGGGCTTATGTCCCATGCTAGAATGAGAGATCATGGACACTGACCGGAGGAAATCAAGAGAGAGAAGAGCGCCTCCGATTGGGACTGAGGATGGTTTCTAGTGTCGGTTGAGGCTTCTCTCGGCTCATTCCCGAGCAGTGGACGGTGTCCCTCCACCCACTGCACTGGTCGCCGACGCAGGAGACTCCCCATGCCAGCCACAGTTCCTCTAGTGATGGTCGGATCCACTAGAAGTCGGGGGATAGGACAGGTGGAGACCGAAGAGGCCGCGTTGTTCCTATCGCACTGCCGCTCTAGGCACACCGCAACTGCTCTTCCCTCGTTGTCGTAGCCGCCACAGTCGATGCGATTTTTCCCTTTTTTTGAGCGGCCGAGAATTGAGAAAGTTAGGAGCTGCAACAACATTTTCTAGAGAAGTTTTTTTTATAGAGAGGAGTTTAGAAGCAGTGGATGCTTCGGGAAGGCCTCAGTATCGATAAAATATATCAACACCCTGTAGATCCATGTAACTCTGCCACGTAAATCATCACAAAGCAGTAAAAATAGAAAAGCCTAGCGTACATCCGCGACCTATGTCGTTGACCAGGTATGCATCACCCCTCACCAGTGGCGCTCGGCGCACATCGATGTGGATTTAGGAAGGTCGGGGGGAGGTAGCACCTGGTAGGGAGAGGTCGAGTTAGCGCGCGGGCAGCGGACGCCGATGCCATCACCAGCCCCAGCGCGAACTCGCGCCCAGGGTGTATCTCATCGCCTACACCGCCGCATGCGAATAGAACTATGCCGTCCCAACGGATGCGAGGGGCGGAGGTACGGCTGGCGATGTCTGCATCCACCCATCACCAGTGGCGCTCGGTGCAGATCGATGTGGATCTAGGGAGGTCTAAGGGAGGTAGCACCTGATAGGGATAGGTCGAATTGGTTCCTAACTTAGCCGAACCGCACATGACTAATTAATAAGCATAATTACTGTCCAGGGCACTGTTCACCGCCGCCATGTGTCAAATTCGCAAAGCCCTCTATAAAAATCAGAAATAGGAGGGGGCTCCTAGCTTAGCCGAGCTTGGCTAGTTGTTTCCTGCAGTTAGTTTAATGAATTCCTCTTTAAGCTCTTGAAACATATTATGCTAGAATATTCGCGGTTTGAATTTCGATGATAAGTATGTTGCTTTGCGCTCTACTATTGGTAACTGTGGCTGCTCCATTATTCGTATTTGGGAGGCGGAGCGTTATCGTTTTGACCACTCATACATACGTAAGTTATGCCCGCATCATTTTGACAAATTTGCAGTCGTTCCATCGATCGGTAGCTCGGGAGGTTTATTAGTAATTCTGAATAGCGTTGTTTTTTCTGCTATGGTTGATGAGAGTCATCAGTGGGCTCAAGTTCTGAAATTTAAAACTTCTCTGTCTTCTGAACAGTGGATGATAATAAATATTTATGGCCGATGTGATGGTATAGTGAGAGATGATTTTGTTAGTTGGTTATATGGGCTTGATATTGCAGAAGATGAAATTTGGTTGCTATTAGGTGATTATAATTTCATTCGATCACCATAGAATATGAATCATGCGTTAGGTAATATTAACGATATGATCACTTGTAATGACATCATCGAAGCTCAATGTTTGGTCGAATTCTTGTTATCTAGTGCGACGCATACCTGGCCTAATATGCAGGAGCATCCACAATTAGAACAAATTGGTTGTTTTTTTACATCGACTAATTAGACTTCTTCTTAGCCAAATACAATGGTTAAAGCTCTTCCTAGACCAGTATCTAGTCATATACCATGCCTAATTTTAGCGCAATCTAGTATACCTAGGTCGAAGGTTCTTAGATTCGAGAACTATTGGATTTTGCATGTGGGCTTTCAAGATACGGCAAATTATGTGCAAATTCATGTTTGTTCTAATAACATTGTGGCTAGCCTTAGTGCTAAATTAAAAAAATCTACAACGTGCATTATGAAGATGGAGTAACTCTATTTGCAAGCTATCGCTTCTTATTGATAATTGCCACAAGGTTTTAAATTTCATGGATGTTTTAGAAAGAGCAGAGACAACTGTTTATACATGAGTGGAACTTCAATAAAAATTTGAAAGAACATATTTCGGATTGCAATCCCATAAATAGCAGTACTGGCGCAAACGATGCACTATTCGATGGATTCAGTGGGGCGACAAGAATATGAAGCTTTTCCACAGAATGGCCACTGAATGTCACATAAATAATTCTATTACATCATTGAATTTGGCAGATGGCTCTATGGTTGAGGATCATGAGGGAATATCTTAGACTCTTTATCTTGCTTTTAAAGCCATGTTTGGTGTTTCCATTGAGCGTAGTAAGAAATTCAATCTTGATAAACTTTTTAAAGCGGTGAATGATCTTGGGGGTTTATCTAACCCGTTTACTAAAAAGGAAATAGATGATGCAGTCAAAAAAATGTCGGTTGATAAAGCACCTAGGCCCGATGGTTTTAACCCATTGCTTCCTCGAAACTTGTTGGACCATTATCTCTAAGGATCATTATAAGTTGTGAATTTTTTCTGGTCTCAACAGCATATTGAGGAAGAATATACATTTTGGCGATTTGTATCAAAAGACTAACTTAAATTGCATCCAAAATAAAAATTGGATTATGAGTAGAGAGTCGCGAAGCATAATTTTGCATTGGATTAAGTATTCCAATTTTGAAAATATGAGTAAAGGATCTATGGATGAAGATACAAAAAAGTTGATCTCCAATCGTACATAAGTCTTATTTTGTGAAAATAAGGAATAAGGAAGCCAACTAGCTAAAAAAAACAATAGTTTTGGTTTACTAGAACCATCCACATATTATTTTAGCTCGGTGGAAACCCAATTCTTTTCCTCGGGATCTCTTGAATGAAATTAGGGAAGGCTAGATAGCTCTGGGTTGCTTGAACGCTTCTCTCATCACACTCATTCCAAAGAAGTTAAACCCTTAATTGGTTGACGACCATCGACCCATTCAATTGCTTGAATTTTGTCTCAAACTCCTTACTAAGCTTCTCACTAATTGGCTTCAAAATGTAATCCTTCACATTTTCCATAAGAATGAGCAGGGTTTATAAAAAGGATGAACGCTCCAGGATTGCCTTATGTGGCATTTCAAGTAAGTATGTTAGTGTGAAAAGTCAAGTAATGAGGTGATAATTCTTAAGCTCGATTTTGAAAAAGTGTTCGACCTAGTTGAGCATTACTCCCTTCGTCCACAAATAAGTGGACATATAGAAATTTTAGGACAGATTATGGAGTGGAGTAGAAAATGCATTGGGAAGGTGCAAGCCATCACCTCTCTCCTCTTTAATTACCTCACCTCCAATGAGCTAAGTGCATGTAGAAAGTGAGGAGAACATGTGTTGTGTTATTTGTCTTGATTACCGTATGATGAGACAGAAGCATTTTCTACTTTAAAGTTTATTGGGAAGATAGAAGAACACTCTTTTGTGGACAAATTTTGAATGCTAAATGTACACTTAGTTGAGGACGGAGGGAGTATGTCATCTTGACTATGCTTGAGAAAATGGATTCTGACTCCAAAGATTATGGATCAAGACTATCTTGTTTACCAGTCACTCCTCAATCCTTTTGAACGGTACTCCAGGAAAAATGTTTCATTGTAAGTGTGGAATTCGTCAAGGTGAACCAATCTCCCCGTTGTTATTTGTACTTGCAGCAGACCTACTGCAATCAGTAATCATTAATGAGCATGTTGAAGGGAGGGCATTTGTCTATTCCCCGTCCTGGAAAGTTCCCTATCATGCGTTATGCATATGACATAATTTTGATCATGCCCACTTGTTCTCGACATCTTTTAAACCTCAAGAAGGTGCTCCAATATTCTTCTATTTCTATGGGCCTCGTGATCAACTTCTCTGAGTCAAGTCTGATACCGATCAACCTAAATGCTAAAAAATCTTATGATATTGATAAAATCTTTAGTTGTGCGGTCTGTTCTCTCCCTTTCACATACTTAGGGCTACAACTTGGTGCTACTAATCCACCATGACCAACTTGATGCCAAAATGTTGATCATGTTGAGAGGAAGTGCTAAGATCACATTAATTAACTCATTGCTAACTTACATGGTCACATTTGCCTCTTGCATGCTTCAGCTACCTCCCAAGTTTGTTGACACATTTGACAAGATCAGTAGGAGATGTCTTTGGACTAAGAAGTCATAGCAAGGGGAGTCATGTAATTCATTTGTGGCTCGGGAAAGAGTGTGTTGTCTATAGGAAAATGAAGGCCTCACAGTAATTAACATCAACCAAAGCATTATTGTTGAAGTTCCTTGACAATTTCTATAACCTTGTTGATATCCAATGGGATAAGCTTCTATGGGATTCATATTATCCATACTCAATCCTTCATGCATCTCCTAGTTGTGGTTCTTTCTGGTGGAGATCCATTGTCAAGAGAATGGTAGTCTATAAAGGGATGTCAAACTGTGTGGTTGGCCGAGGTATGGATGTTGCATGACAAATGGAATGGGAGTATCATATCTGAGCAATTTAGTTATTTGTACTCTTTTGTCAAGGAAGAAGACAACTCTGTCAATGCTTTTTATTTAGATGGGGACCCATGTTTGATATTTAACTTGGCACTGTCACCAAAAGTACACACTGAGTTAGATCATGTCATTAGCATCAAAGAGTTCATATTGATGAGGTGGACTATCAAGATTCTTGGACTTACCCTTGGGGTCCTGTTCTCTACAAACAAATTCTACACGCATTGCCATAACCAGATTGTTTGTCAAGAGCCCTTTTGGTAGATTTGGAAGTCCAAACTTCACAATAAACTTAAGGTCTTCATGTGGTTATTATTAGCAGACATACTTAACACATGAAACATACTAAAGAGGATGCACTTCCATGCAGGTAATGACTCTAGTTGCGTGCTTTGCACGTCTTCTGACGAGGAAACAATTATGCAGCTCACATGTTAGTGTCGTTTTAGCTTGACTTTTTGGACCATGATGGATATTCGTTGGAGTCTGAAGTGCTCTCGATCTGAGGTTGTTCAGAGAGCAAAGCCAAATTTCACTAGAAATTTATTTTTTGAATGCTACACGATTACAACTTGGAACATTTAGAAAGAGAGAAATAATTTTATTTTCAACCAGGCTAGTTCAAGTAGAGCATGGTTAGAAAGGACAAAGGATGACCTAACTTGGCTTAAGTATAGGGTCTCATCATATCTAAGTGATTATATCGCAGATTTTGTTCTCTTTCTTTAAAACTTTAGTGCTCTTTTTATTGAGTTGTTTGCTCTAGTATTGAACTCTTCCTAGTGGAACTTTCTCCCTTCATCTTATGTGCATATAACTGGTATTTTTAATATATCAAATAGGAGCGTCTCCTACTATTTAGATTTTAGTTTTGTTAAATGTTTGTCACGTATTTGCAAAATTTTCATCGTGTATTAAAAAATTCCATGTATTTGAAAAAGTGTTCATCATGTGATTAAAAAATATTCGCCACATATTTAAAAAAATGCATCATGTATTTAAAGAATGTGCATATTAAAAAAATGTTCATTCATGTATTTAAAAAATATCAATTGCATATCTAAATAAAATACTCATCTCGTATTTTAAAAATGATTCATCACATATTTAGAAAATGTTTGTCATGTATTTATAGAATGTACAAGTATAAAAGAAGATAATCGTAGAAAGAAGGAATTTGAAAAGGAGAAAGAAAAGAAAAGGATAATTGGAAATCAGCCCAAAAGAAAATGGGAAAGAAATAGAAAACCGCTGAAAACAACGAAAAGCCCGGGCAAAATCAGAAAATAAGCTAAATCATGTTGGTCCGCTCATCCTTTGTTGAACCTTGCATACGTCCCCTCCCCCCCCCCCCCCCCCCTCACTGTCCCACTTTCATTCTTTTCCTACACGTCTTAGTGATTTACGAAATAAAACTCATTTTTTTGTAAGCCAACGAGTGCTTACCATATTATTGTTTACCAAAAAATCTTTTTTAGTCAATCACATTAATATGAGCAGGTAAATCATGGACTAACCTACTAGTGTCTCTTAACTAAAAAATAGGTAATGTTATGCCGTCCGCTTGTCATCCTTCCAATGTATGTATGTTCCCCTTCCCTCTACTATTTTTTATTTTTCCCTCCCATCTCTCGTGTTCACTGTTTTTTCTTGCTAAAAAACATCTCAACTGTCCCACCACTCATTGACTTACCAAATAAATTTTTGTTTTCTTTGATAAGCCAATAAGTCCTTATCAAATTAGTGTTTGCCCAATAAAATCATTTTTTACACAACCACATTGACATGAACAAGTAAATCAGGCCTAACATACTAAAATATGTATGTCCCCATTGGAACTTATGGACAATTATCTAATTATTATTAAACATTTTAATAGTTAGATGGGCCTCATTGGCTGTTACGTGCTAGTGTATAAGGTTATTAAGGAGACAACACATGTGGGAACGTGCGTCCCCCTCAAAAAAAATGTGGGAACGTGTGTGCATAGAGTTTCCACCGGTGGTTCTCTAGCCATTTTTTTACGCTACATGGATAGATGGACATAAACAATGAGGGAAGGATAACATGCAAAAAAGGAGGTTAGACGGACGGTCAGACTAAGGAGGAGAGCGAAACGGGGAATGAGGAATATTGCGTTCTTTTCAAGTAGGAGAGATACGTGGATAGAGGGGCATAAAGCCAAAGGGGGATAAGTATGGGGGGAAGGAAGTGGGAGGGAAGGCCAGACGAAGGAGAAGAGCGAAACGAGAAATGAAAAGGATTACGTTCTTTTTAAATATGAGAGGTGGGAGAGATGCATCGGCTAGACGATCCCATATGCGGGTACATGGGTGGATTTTTTTTTGTTGGGTGCAGTAACAACAACTTTTATTTCATCCTGGAAGCAAAGATTCAAGACTGATTTTGCTAACTTGAGTTTTAGGGTACCAACCAATAAGAGACAGTTTACTACTGCATTTGTTGCCACCATCACATAACTAGGTCTTTGTAGTGCAACTATTCTGCCCCGCCCCCTCCACCCTATACTCTCTGTTATGTAACCCTTTTATTGTACATATGTAACATTTCTAGTCCTATAATATATATGCAGTAGGAGTCATTCCTACTGCTTCCATTGTAAAAAAACAACTTTTATTTAAGGCATGCAGTAACAACAACTGATCTACCAATTATCAAGGCACATCAATTTTGCGTATTTTTGTCTAGGGAAACGACAAAACGTGGCTCGCCAACGCGTGCAGCAGGGGCCATAACTACTAGGTAGGAAGTGTGGCTTGCCGCACCCGGTAGCACACCGCTGCCGGGTATAGTCATATCCAATCGGTAATAGTCATTGAAGCATTGCAAATATTAAAAAATAGCATAATATAGTTGTTTTTATCAAGCTAATATATGTTGAAATAAATTTTGCAAAATATTTTGTAGACCAAAATTGGCTTGTATTTTGTTGGCAGAAACAACAGAGTCATATAGCATAGCGTATACACAGGCCATCAAATTTACAGTCGTTTAACATTGCACCTGATCCAGTCTTATGAAAATTTAGACAATTAAAACTCTATTAGAGTTGCCATGTACACAAGTATTTGGTAGCAGCATTGGCAAGCTCAATCAGACAAATAATCGATCGTAAATCGAAGAGAGCATCAAAAGGCTCAACAGATTACACGGCAGGAGCCAGCTAACTATTTAAGAAACAGTCGCCAACCTCTTAATTCACTCGGTAAGACACACTATATACTCCATAGGTTAACAGGAAGGAAAGAAATAGCTCATAAGCTCAGGAAGTTGCACCAAAAGTAAAACAAACGATGATGCCTTCATAAAATAGAACAATTCAGCAAGGCAGCATAGCTGGTGCACCTCCAGCCAGCCCGGTAATACACAATATATTAGACGTGAGAGATGGCAAATAGATATAAAACAAAATATAGACAATCTATCCATCATCTGAATTCCGAAACAAAGACGAAGGGTTCATTTCATTAGATCCTTTTAAGCATGTCACAGAATTGGTAACATGACAGACCAAGAGCAAGTCTTAACAGTCGTCAGGAGAAACGACATATATGGTTCTTCCATGGTATACGTTGATAATAGTGTATAATTTAACTTTGAACATCTTGCTCGCTCAGGTGTTGTGACGAAGGACCTGATGACAGTGATCACGTGTTCACCTCATCTCAATCGGCGCTAGTACGCCATCGTGAGCAAGCCTTGTCATTTGACTCCCTCGCGCACTGCGATGTGAGGACCTGCAGCCAGGCATATCGTGTTAGCCAAAGAATTCAGTGTGTCTTATGCACAGTGAGAATATAATTCATGCACTGACCTTCTCAAAGCTTATTAGTAATCTCCACATGTCAGGCTAACAATCATCCTCGTCGTCATAAATAAGTGCATAGTACCATTGAACTATGTCTGGCAAAATGGATCTATGGAGTGAAACATCTTCATGCATACCTAGTATCAATTAGCTCAACAGCAGTACTGCAAATAGAAAGCGTCACTGTTAGAGCATGTCCCTATTTTTTAGTGCATCCAACAAATGAGAAAATATGGTAGTTCATGTAGCCTTAGATCTTAGATTATAGCAGATTTTATTACACGGATAATTTGATTACAGTACAGTAAATAAATAACCAAGGAAACAAATGGCGATTTAGTACTTTGTATGTACTTAGTCCAGACCAAATCGTTGTTTTTAGCATAAAATCAAATGTATCTTTGCAGTATTCCTGAAAAATGCGGGCACAAAAGGGGATGGCTATGACTTACTCAACACTACAATTGTTGATGCCTGCACCCATGACTTCTGATCCATAAAATTGGAAATCCAGAGAAATAGTCTTTGAAAAAGAAATAATTTAAACATGTGAATTATCAGCCTATCGATGCTTGAAGTAGGCAAAATAAAATCATACTTACGCCAATGCAGGTTGTAGGAACAAAAGAAAGTGAATGGTTACTGGCTACAAAAGAGAGAGCTGGGTGCATAGTATTTGTTATTCTTGGAAGCAAGAAACCATACATATGAATATTCCAACTATGATGCAGATATATAGATCGTTTTATCACAAAATCAACACTCGATACATGCATTTTTAAGTACAAAGGCAATTCATACTGCAGAACACAAACAACCCTACAACCAGAGTCTGAATTCAGACACCCAATGAGAGATGACATCTATAGAGAACCACGACATTTCAATAATAAGTAATTTGACTAACAATGAATATTAGAGCTATAGTTACAACACTCTGAAGATCAGCGAGGAATGATATGCACTTAGTCTGAAACTCATGTAAGCATATTGTTACAATCAGCAGTTCAATTACTGCGGCTTAAGACTATGAATAAATGAGTATGCAGCAATTGTCAACAACATCTCCAACTCTCTGAGAGCCTTACAATGGTTTGATTATTGAGGCTTAAGACTACAGATAGACAACTATGTAGGAAGATGCATCAATCAGCGACAATCACCCCAACAGACTTCAATTTGTACAATCATGTGTACCGCTAATGTAGAGTTGCAAAATAAATTAGTAAGGCTGCAGGGAAGAGAGAGAGGCATTTCCTCACCGTTGTCCGGGAGAGTCATGCTTCTCGCCATTGTCCACCAAACCTCCCGTGGTGGAGACCCTGTCGGAGATGCACCGCCCGAGATCTCCTATACATGTAGAAGGGAAGGGGTATTTTAAATGCAGGAACAGAAGATCAATTCTTCATGAGGTAAATATAGAAACAGAAGATGAAACCACAACAGGTGGTACTTAAGAACACCTATAAATCAACTCAAATTATCCTACATATGGGTTAAGAAATATCGTGCACGTTCCATGTTGGGGAACGTCGCATGGGAAACAAAAAATTTCCTACGCACACGCAAGATCTATCCATGGTGATGAGCATCTACGAGAGGGAGAGTGAATCTACATACCCTTGTAGATCGCTAAGCGGAAGCGTTAAGAAACGCGGTTGATGTAGTCGAACGTCTTCGCGATCCAAATTGCAAGTCGTCCCTCGATCCAAACACGATCTAGCGCCGAACGGACGGCACCTCCGCGTCCAACACACGTACGGCTTGATGATGCCTTCACCTCCTCGATCCAGCGAGCGATGGTGAAGTAGTGGATGAGTTCCGGCAGCACGACGGCGTGGTGATGGTGGTGAGGAACAATCTCTGCAGGGCTTCGCCAAGCACTACGGAGATTGTGACGGGAGGAACTAGAGGGTTAGGGTTGCCGGCACACGGCTTGGGAAATCTTGATGTATCCCGTGTGCTAGCCCTGCCCCTCTATTTATATGTTGAGCCCTGGGGTCTAAACTTGGAGAGAAAGCCTCCACAAGGTCGGTTTTGCCCGCACAAGGTCGGTTTGGCCCGCACGGAAAGAGTCCCACTCGGATTCCAGCAGTACCGCGTACAAGCGGTAGTACCGCTCATGAGCGGTAGTACCGCTTCACACAAGCGGTAGTACCGCTTACGCGGTAGTACTGCCTTACCAGCGGTAGTACCGCTTAAGGCAGCAGCAAAACTTCCTTTTGCACTTTCCAATACCTCGTGGGCTTTACCCCTTTGGTCCATATAAAGTGTTGCTGCACCCGAACACTTCGGTAAACATCCGGAACCCCTTCCGGTGAATTCCGGAACCCTTCCGGAGATCAAAACACTATTATCACATATATCAATCTTTACCTCCGGACTCTTCCGGAGATCCTCGTCATGTCCGGGATTTTATCCGGAACTCCGAACAACCTTCGGTCACCAACACAATAACTCAACTATACTAATCGTCACCAAACGTTAAGTGTGTAGACCCTGCGGGTTCGAGAACTATGTAGACATAACCGAGACACCTCTACGGTCAATAACCAATAGAGGGACCTGGATGCCCATATTGGTTCCTACATATTCTACGAAGATCTATATCGGTCGAACCTCTATGTCAAGGATTCAGTTAATCCCGTATGCTGTTCCCTTTGTTCTTCGGTATGTTACTTGCCCGAGATTCGATCGTTGGTATCTCTATACCTAGTTCAATCTCGTTATCGGCAAGTCTCTTTACTCGGTTCGTAATACAAGATCTCGTGGCTAACACTTTAGTCACATTGCTTGCAAGGCTCATTGTGATGTTGTATTACCGAGTGGGCCCTGAGATACCTCTCCGTCACACGGAGTAACAAATCCCAGTCTTGATCCATGCCAACTCAACAGACACCCTCGGAGATACGTGTAGAGCATCTTTATAGTCACCCAGTAACGTTGCGACGTTTGATACACACAAGGTATTCCTCCGGTGTCAGTGAGTTGCATGATCTCATGGTCATAGGAACAGACAGTTGACATGCAGAAAACAATAGCAATAAACTGACACGATCATAGGCTACGTTTATAGTTTGGGTCTTGTCCATCACATCATTCTCCTAATGATGTGATCCCGTTATCAAATGACATCTCATGTCCATGGCTAGGAAACCTTCACCATCTTTTGATCAACGAGCTAGTTAACTAGAGGCTTACTAGGGACACAGTGTTGTCTATGTACCCACACATGTATTTGAGTTTCCAATCAATACAATTATAGCATGGATAATAAACGATTATCATGAACAAGGAAATATAATAATAACCAATTTATTATTGCCTCTAGGGCATATTTCCAACAGTCTCCCACTTGCACTAGAGTCAATAATCTAGTTCACATCACTATGTGATTTACATTGTAATGAATCGAACACCCATGCAGTTCTGGTGTTGTTCATGTTTAGCCCTTGGAAGAGGTTTAGTCATCGGATCTGCAATATTCAGATCCGTGTGTACTTTGCAAATATTTATGTCGTCTTCCTTGATGTAATCGCGGATGGAATTGAAACGTCGCTTTAGGTGTCTGGTCCTCTTGTGAAATCTTGGTTCCTTGGCTAGAGCAATGGCACCAGTATTATCACAAAACAGAGTCATTGGGTTAAGCGCACTAGGCACTACTCCAAGATCTGTCATGAACTCCTTCATCCAGACACCTTCCTTCGCCGCCTCCGAGGCAGCGATGTACTCCGCTTCGCATGTAGAATCAGCTACCACGCTTTGCTTGGAACTGCACCAGCTAACCGCACCCCCATTAAGAATAAATACGTATCCGGTTTGCGACTTAAAGTCATCTGGATCAGTGTCAAAGCTTGCATCGACGTAACCCTTTACGACGAGCTCTTGATCACCTCCATAAACGAGAAACATGTCCTTAGTCCTTTTCAGGTACTTCAGGATATTCTTGACCGCCATCCAGTGTTCCATTCCTGGATCACTTTGAAACCTTCCGACCATACTTATGGCAAGGCTGACATCGGGTCTTGTGCACAGCATTGCATACATGATAGAGCCTATGGCTGAAGCATAGGAGATGACACTCATCTTTTCTCTATCTTCTGCAGTCACTGGGCATTGAGTCTTACTCAACTTCACACCTTGCAAAACAGGCAAGAACCCCTTCTTGGACTGATCCATTTTGAACTTCTTCAAAATCTTATCAAGGTATGTGCTTTGTGAAAGTCCTATTAAACGTCTTGATCTATCTCTATAGATCTTGATGCCTAATATGAAAGCAGCTTCTCCTAGGTCCTTCATTGAAAAACTCTTGTTCAAATATTTCTTCACGCTTTCCAACATTTCTATATTGTTTCCAATCAGTAATATGTCATCCACATATAATATTAGAAACGCAATAGAGCTCCCACTCACTTTCTTGTAAATACAAGCTTCTCCGTAAACTTGTATAAACTCGAACGCTTTGATCACCTCATCAAAGCGAAGATTCCAACTCCGAGATACTTGCACCAGTCCATAAATGGATCGCTGGAGTTTGCAAACTTTGTCAGCATTCTCTGGATCAACAAAACCTTCTGGTTGCATCATATACAACTCTTCCTTAAGGAAACCGTTAAGGAACGCTGTTTTGACATCCATCTGCCAAATTTCATAATCGAAAAAGGCAGCTATTGCTAACATGATTCTGACGGACTTAAGCATCGCTACGGGTGAAAAGGTCTCATCGTAGTCAACTCCTTGAACTTCTGAAAAACCCTTTGCCACAAGTCGAGCTTTATAGACGGTGACATTACCGTCCGCGTCCGTCTTCCTCTTAAAGATCCATTTGTTCTGAATGGCCTTACGCCCTTCAGGTAATACTTCCAAAGTCCACACTTTGTTTTCATACATGGATCCCATCTCGGATTTCATGGCCTCTAACCACTTCTCGGAATCCGGGCCCATCATCGCTTCTCCATAGCTCGTAGGTTCATCGTTGTCCAACAACATGACCTCTAAGACAGGGTTGCCGTACCACTCAGGAGCAGTACGCGTCCTTGTCGACCTACGAGGTTCGATAGCAACTTGATCCGAAGCTTTATGATCATCATCAACTTCCTCTTCAGCTGATGTAGGCTCTACAGAAACATCTTTCTGCGCTGCGCTACTCTCAGGTTGAAGTAAAGGTTCAACAACCTCATCAAGTTCTATCTTCCTTCCACTCAATTCTTTCGAGAGAAACTCTTTCTCAAGAAATGTTCCGTTTTTAGCGACAAACACTTTGCCTTCGGATCTGAGGTAGAAGGTATACCCAACAGTCTCTTTTGGGTATCCTATGAAGACGCATTTCTCCGCTTTGGGTTCCAGCTTTTCAGGCTGAAGCTTTTTGACATAAGCATCACATCCCCAAACTTTAAGAAACGACAACTTTGGCTTCTTGCCAAACCAAAGTTCATATGGCGTTGTCTCAACGGATTTCGATGGTGCCCTATTTAAAGTGAATGCAGCTGTCTCTAATGCATAACCCCAAAACGATAGTGGCAAATCGGCAAGAGACATCATAGATCGCACCATATCCAATAAGGTTCGATTACGACGTTCGGACACACCATTACGTTGTGGTGTTCCAGGCGGTGTCAGTTGTGAAACAATTCCGCATTGTCTTAAGTGACTGCCAAACTCATAACTCAGATATTCTCCTCCTCGATCAGATCGTAGGAATTTAATCTTCTTGTTACGATGATTCTCAACTTCACTCTGAAATTGTTTGAACTTTTCAAACGTTTCAGACTTGTGTTTCATTAAGTAAATATACCCATATCTACTTAAGTCATCAGTGAAGGTGAAAAAGTAACGATAACCACCGCGCGCCTCAATACTCATCGGACCGCACACATCAGTATGTATGATTTCCAACAAGTCACTTGCCCGTTCCATTGTTCCAGAGAACGGCGTTTTAGTCATCTTGCCCATGAGGCATGGCTCACATGTGTTAAGTGATTCAAAATCAAGTGACTCCAAAAGTCCATCAGCATGGAGCTTCCTCATGCGTTTTACGCCAATATGACCTAAACGGCAGTGCCACAAGAAAGTGGTATTATCATTATCAATTCTACATCTTTTGGCATCAATGTTATGAACATGCGTATCATTACTATCGAGATTCAATAAGAATAAACCCCTCACTTCGGGTGCATGACCATAAAAGATATTACTCATATAAATAGAACAACCATTATTCTCTGATTTAAATGAGTAACCGTCTCGCAATAAACAAGATCCAGATATAATGTTCATGCTTAACGTAGGCACTAAATAACAATTATTCAGGTTCATCACTAATCCCGATGGTAATTGAAGAGCGAGCGTGCCGACGGCGATCACATCAACCTTGGAACCATTTCCCACGCGCATCGTCACTTCATCCTTTGCCAGCCTCCGTCTATTCCGCAGTTCCTGTTTAGAGTTGCAAATGTGAGCAACCGCACCGGTATCAAATACCCAGGTACTACAACGAGAGTTGGTAAGGTACACATCAATAACATGTATATCATATACACCTTGTTTGTTGTTGGCCACCTTCTTGTCAGCCAAATACTTGGGGCAGTTCCGCTTCCAGTGTCCAGTTCCCTTGCAATGAAAGCACACAGTTTCTGGTTTGGGTCCAGCCTTGGGTTTCTTCACGGGAGGAGCAACTGCTTTGCCACTCTTCTTGGAGTTACCCTTCTTACCCTTGCCATTTTTCTTGAAACTAGTGGTTTTATTGACCATCAACACTTGATGCTCCTTCTGAATTTCAGACTCAGCGACTTTCAGCATCGCAAACAGCTCGGCGACTGACTTGTTCATCCCGTGCATGTTATAGTTCAACACGAAGCTCTTGTAGCTAGGTGGCAATGATTGAAGAACTCTGTCAGTGATAGCCTCTGGCGGAAGGGGCATCCCTAATTCAGCCAGACGGGTGGAGTACCCAGACATTCTGAGTATGTGATCACTAACAGACCCGTTCACCTCCATCTTGCAAGTATAGAACTTATCGGAGGTCTCATACCTCTCGATCCGGGCATTCTTCTGAAAGATAAACCTCAACTCCTGGAACATCTCATATGCTCCATGACGTTCAAAACGTCTTTGAAGTCCCGGTTCTAAGCCATACAAAATTGCACATTGAACTATTGAGTAATCATCAGAGCGAGCCTGCCAGGCGTTCACAACGTCTAGAGACTCAACTGGAGCGAGTGGATCACCAAGCGGTGCATCAAGGACATAAGCCTTCTGGGAAGCCGTAAGGATAATCCTTAGATTACGGGCCCAGTGCACAAAGTTACTTCCATCATCTTTCAACTTAGCTTTCTCTAGGAACGCATTAAAATTCAGGGGTGCTACTGCGCGAGCCATGATCTACAACATAAATATAGCAAAGACAACTTAGACTATTGTTCAAGATAATGAGTTTAGTTAATCATATTACTTAAAAAACTCCCACTCAAATTGACATCCCTCCGGTCATTCGAGTGTCACATGATCCAAATCCACCAACTCAAGTCCGATCATCACGTGAGTTGAGGTGGTTTCAATGGTGAACATCTTCATGTTGATCATATCTACTATATGACTCATGTTCGACCTTACGGTCTCTTGTGTTCCGAGGCCATGTCTGTACATGCTAGGCTCGTCAAGTTTAACCCGAGTGTTCCGCACGTGCAACACTGGCTTGCACCCGTTGTATGCGAACGTAGAGTCTATCACACCCGATCATCACGTGGTGTCTCGAAACGACGAACTTTCGCAATGGTGCACACTCGGGAAGAACACAATTTTATCTTGAAATTTAAGTGAGGGATCACCTTATAATGCTACCGTCGTCCTAAGCAAAATAAGATGCATAAAAGGATTAACATCACATGCAAATCATAAGTGACATGATATGGCCATGAACTTGTGCTTTTGATCTCCATCTCCAAAGCACCGGCATGATCTCCATCGTCACCGGCATGACACCATGATCTCCATCATCTTGATCTCCATCAACGTGTCGCCATGAGGTTGTCGCGCTGACTGTTGCTTCCACGACTATTGCTAACTCATAGCGATAAAGTAAAGCAAAACGGCGAAAATAATTAAAGACAACTCTATGGCTCCTGCCAGTTGCCGTACTCATCGACATGCAAGTCGTGATATTCTATACAACACATGATCATCTCATACATCACATATATCTCATCATGTAATTGGCCATATCACATCACAACATACCCTGCAAAAACAAGTTAGACGTCCTCTAATTGTTGTTGCAAGTTTTACGTGGCTGCTACGGGTATCTAGCAAGAACAATTCTTACCTATGCAAAAACCACAACGGTGATACAAAAAATGCTTTTCAACCTTCTCAAGGACCGCCTTTGTCAAATCCGATCCGACTAAAGTAGGAGAGACAGACACCCGCCAGCCATCTTTATGCAACGAAGTTACATGTCAGTTGATGGAACCGGTCTCTCGTAAGCGTACGAGTAATGTTGGTCCGAGCCGCTTCATCCCACAATACCGCCGAAACAAGAAAAGACCAAGGGAGGAAGCAATCTGAATATCAACGCCCACAAACTCCTTTGTGTTCTACTCGAGATCTCATCTACACATAGACTAGCTCTGATACCACTGTTGGGGAACGTCGCATGGGAAACAAAAAATTTCCTACGCACACGCAAGATCTATCCATGGTGATGAGCATCTACGAGAGGGAGAGTGAATCTACATACCCTTGTAGATCGCTAAGCGGAAGCGTTAAGAAACGCGGTTGATGTAGTCGAACGTCTTCGCGATCCAAATCGCAAGTCGTCCCTCGATCCAAACACGATCTAGCACCGAACGGACGGCACCTCCGCGTTCAACACACGTACGGCTTGATGACGCCTTCACCTCCTCGATCCAGCGAGCGATGGTGAAGTAGTGGATGAGTTCCGGCAGCACGACGGCGTGGTGATGGTGGTGAGGAACAATCTCTGCTGGGCTTTGCCAAGCACTACGGAGATTGTGACGGGAGGAACTAGAGGGTTAGGGTTGCCGGCACATGGCTTGGGAAATCTTGATGTATCCCGTGTGCTAGCCCTGCCCCTCTATTTATATGTTGAGCCCTGGGGTCTAAACTTGGAGAGAAAGCCTCCACAAGGTCAGTTTTGCCCGCACAAGGTCGGTTTGGCCCGCACAGAAAGAGTCCCACTTGGATTCCAGCAGTACCGCGTACAAGCGGTAGTACCGCTTACGCGGTAGTACTGCCTTACCAGCGGTAGTACCGCTTAAGGCAGCAGCAAAACTTCCTTTTGCACTTTCCAATACCTCGTGGGCTTTACCCCTTTGGTCCATATAAAGTGTTGCTGCACGCGAACACTTCGGTAAACATCCGGAACCCCTTCCAGTGAATTCCGGAACCCTTCCGGAGATCAAAACACTATTATCACATATATCAATCTTTACCTCCGGACTCTTCCGGAGATCCTCGTCATGTCCGGGATTTTATCCGGAACTCTGAACAACCTTCGGTCACCAACACAATAACTCAACTATACTAATCGTCACCAAACGTTAAGTGTGTAGACCCTGCGGGTTCGAGAACTATGTAGACATGACCGAGACACCTCTACGGTCAATAACCAATAGTGGGACCTGGATGCCCATATTGGTTCCTACATATTCTACGAAGATCTATATCGGTCGAACCTCTATGTCAAGGATTCAGTTAATCCCGTATGTTGTTCCCTTTGTTCTTCGGTATGTTACTTGCCCGAGATTCGATCGTTGGTATCTCTATACCTAGTTCAATCTCGTTATCGGCAAGTCTCTTTACTCGGTCCGTAATACAAGATCTCATGGCTAACACTTTAGTCACATTGCTTGCAAGGCTCATTGTGATGTTGTATTACCGAGTGGGCCCTGAGATACCTCTCCATCACACGGAGTAACAAATCCCAGTCTTGATCCATGCCAACCCAACAGACACCCTCGGAGATTCCTGTAGAGCATCTTTATAGTCACCCAGTAACGTTGCGACGTTTGATACACACAAGGTATTCCTCCGGTGTCAGTGAGTTGCATGATCTCATGGTCATAGGAACAGACAGTTGACATGCAGAAAACAATAGCAATAAACTGACACGATCATAGGCTACGTTTATAGTTTGGGTCTTGTCCATCACATCATTCTCCTAATGATGTGATCCCGTTATCAAATGACATCTCATGTCCATGGCTAGGAAACCTTCACCATCTTTTGATCAACGAGCTAGTTAACTAGAGGCTTACTAGGGACACAGTGTTGTCTATGTACCCACACATGTATTTGAGTTTCCAATCAATACAATTATAGCATGGATAATAAACGATTATCATGAACAAGGAAATATAATAATAACCAATTTATTATTGCCTCTAGGGCTTATTTCCAACATTCCACGCCAAGCTAGCATAAATTAAAGCATGGGTTGTACATATATAAAAATCAAATGAGACAGAAACTAAAACAACATCATAGTTATTCTTATTAATGAAAAATAGCATAACATAAGCACATCTGGCATCTAGACTAACTTCATGCTAAATTTCCACTATTGAATATTGATTGACCTAACAAACCATGAACATGTTTATTTGCAGGGCCTAGAACTCGAGGCTAAACTACTACGCATTTTTAGTAAAAGTGTTACCTCGATTTAATCAAGCCATTTCTTCTTCCTACAAATACTCTTTTTACACCATAGAACTTATCCACCAATGAGTTCCCTGTAGGTACAAAGTTAAGGAATCGCACCAGTAGGGTATTAACTCAAAGGAGGCGAGTACTTCAAAACCATATACACGTTTATTTGCGCAACCTAGAATTGTAGGTTAAAATTCCCTACTATTGTCATTCTTTTTCTTTTTTCGAGTTGAAAATACCCTGCTATTTACAATGACGAAAGGAAGGCAGAGATAATAGGTCTGAAAATGAAATCATAGTAGAAGCATTACATTGAAATCCATGCATAACCAATCTGTCATAGCAAATGCAGCTTGCTCCAAATCCTTCAATATCCAATAGCATATGCCTGCTCCAAAGGCTAGTCCTCTCAATCTCAAATGTATCCTGCAGCACAGCCATAAACCCATAAAACATTCATTAGCACACATGTACAATCAGTCAACCCCCTACCACTTGCAAACCAATGAACCATGAGGCAAACGACCAATGGAAAACTTGCTACTCAAAGACTGTTTCCATTTCCCATGTCCATAGAACTTGACATGAACAGAGTTTTCCTACGCACAAACTCCAGTAGTCCACAACAATCAAACTTGGAAAGCAATTATCATGGGGTCTTACAGGTCACTATAACCTGACTGCCGGAGTTTCTACTTGGAATACAAAAAAATAGAACATGACCATACTCATTTTGCTATATATAAGACCATACTCGTTTTGCTATATAGAACTACATGATAGCTTGATAAGAACATATACATGATATTGTCCAGACTTGTCACTAAGCAAGAAATTCCAGGAATTAGTAACAGATGAATTAATACTGACAAACTGTCAGCTTTCTAATTTCAGGTCTCAGTAGCTAAAGGCCCATCGTAAATATATCATTATCTAACCACATGAGCAATTGCTAGGATATTTCAGACAACTTGAACTAAAATCACACCTACCCTACCATCACTACATGTTGTCACTTCACCGGTTCATATATTGGACACTAAACTATTCAAAGATCTAGCATAAATATTGGCATTCATTAGTATGCAGATCAGATTTGCTTCCAAATAATCTTATCTTCCGTCTCTAACGGATTTTCAACAACGGAGCTTTCTCCTGGTATATGCTTCAAGAAATAAAAGTAAACAAATACTTTTGTGAACACAAACAAACTGAGATCAGAAAAAAGAGCATCATATAACAGTATCGATGTGCTTCAATATGGCTGAAAAAAATACATTCCGTCGCTTGATTTGCCCAGCAGTGAAAGCCATTCAAGATACAATATGTCTGAATCAACCAAATTGCAGCAATAATCCAGTTCAATGTGGGAATATACCTGCAGTTTTAGAAAAGAATGAAGCAGCCAAATATAAATGACAATATCAAACTATCCATATAAATGTTGTTGAAACACAGAAACCAAACATGGAAACCAGCCTGATCATAAAAAGAACTCAACCCCTTACACGCGCAACCCTCCAAAAAAGGTACTCAACGGCACAACATGGGAGTATATCAACTGCCATACTGGGATCATATTAGAACCATAGGAGGGAAATTATACAATCCATATTATGAAAAGCAAACTATTTCTGAAATCTCTCATGGCAATCTAACATTTTAAATATAATGAGTTATAATGTGTGGATGCACACAACAATATCTCTCTCAGGTCACAACTATCAAATACTTGGGTTTCATATGAAGGCTTGTTCAACATTTAGAAGGTAGTAGTAATAAAAGAAAATACATTCTGGTTTGGGCCACATCATTGTGAAATAGGCCATGGAAAACACAGAGGGAGCTCCCGCATGGGTAGGTGATACTCTCTTACATGAGCTAATGCTACTGGTTCTTGTCGCACCTTCCAATCTTGAGCATACGGAGGCAGCCTATGCCTCAAACTCACAACACAATGGTGTCAACTGACTCAACACCACCAGAGAGCCACAAACAAATAAAACTTTACTAATTTCACCGCCCAGAGCACAAAAAAGTTGCTTGACTACTACTAAGCTGCCAATTATATAACAAAACATAAAAAATACACCAAAATGTCATGATGAATATACGGTCAAACATAGACCTTTATTAAACAATAACTACACGAAATATTAAACACACAATATGATTACCCTCTTCTATATGTAAATCAAAAAACAAATTATGTTTTTAAGTTGAAACTGAAATTGCATGCTCAATATTTATGAAACTGCATGCTCATTCACAACTCAATGAAACATACATATGTCTAGAGGAGATCTAGGAAAACAGCACAAATCTTGATTAAGATGGGGGAAGATTACTAACCTTAAGTGAAAATAATTGGCTGCCACCAATGCAGTCAAATAACCAATCTGGATTAATGACCTACCTTCAACAACAAAATGGAGGCAGTCAAAAAAGGCCATCATAGCTATTTCAAAATAACCAAATATGACAGAGAAGAAAAGCAAATCAACATATACGGCCTTCTGAATGAGGCAAGTACATCGATGAAGCCTCTGACCAAACATGTCACCTCCTAAAATTGTTCTATTTTTCTAGGCCAACAAGGTGCACAATCAGAACCATGATCATGTAGTATTTTTTTCTAGAATTAACAACAAAGAGTAAATCAGTAGCTAGCAGGTGATTCACTAACATAGGATATGCACATGAAAGAGACTTAGCTACAGGACAAATCATGAGACTGAGAGCACATGTTGGCTAGCTAGTATACCTAACTTTTTCAAGTAAACATAGATCTGCAGATCCTCTACCTATTCTTTTCGTCTGCTAAATCAACACAGAAGAGCAATAGGACCTTACCCATCTTCTTCTTCCCAGCAGCTCCGAAGGACTGCATCTTTGCCCCTTGGGATCCAACCACCTTGCAAATGAACAAGTCGGCATATCAAATCTCCAGAGGACGAACTGGTAAATACGCACGAGAGGGGGGTGGGAGAAGCTAGGGCGCTCACCGCTGACTTCACACAGCGGATCAGAAGCTGCTCACCTCGGTTTGTCCTCTTCCCGGAGCTGCATGAACGCGAGGATGACGGTCTGGCGCTCCTCCAGCCGATGGCGCCGCCTCCAGGCAAAGCCGCTCCTCCTCCCGGTGATGAACACACACACGATGGAGGAGAAAGAGGAGTGGCAGGGCTCCTGCCAGTGGGTGGTGGTGGAGGCCGCCAGAGTTGACCGGGGGCGACGGCGAGCCGCGCTTCTCCTGCTGAGCACCGAGAGGGCGGGGAGGAGGGGAAGACGCGACGACGCGAGGGCGAGCGGGGGCGACGGCGCGGCAGGGAGCGTGCAGGCACGAGGGCGAGCGGGGGCGATGGCGCGGCAGGGAGCGTGCAAGCGCGGGATTAGGGTTTGCAGAGGAGATCGAGAGAGGGAGAGGAAGAGAATGCAGGAGGAGCGGCGGGTGGGTTCCCTCCGATCCAATTTCTCCCGATCCAATCGCTCTCTCGCTTTTACACATGGAGCAGCCACCCAGAGATAGCCACGCAAGGGCAATAACATGAAATGTCGTGATTGCCCTCGACGGCCACCCAGTTTTACCGGCGGTGGCATGACCCCCGCGCCAATACGAACCGGCACCGGTCGTGCAGGGCTCCGCGGTCACTGACAGCAGCGGCCCACTCACCGCGCGCCCCACCAGTCAGCGAGATAAGAAAAAAACACCGAAGTAAGAAAGAAGCGGCACTATTCATTGGTTGTCACATCAGTTCCGATCCAACGGCCAGGATCAATCCATCAAGAAATCCAACGGCCGGAACTCTTTTGGAAGCACAATCCGACGGCCCAAATTGCAAATGCCCTGTGAAGGCTTCATTTTGGCCCAGACTCTAACAATGGGATTGATACATACGACATGCTTGGCGCAAACACAATATGATGAATAGGCCCACCCATTTTCTAACGCTAGAAAAAAGGTCGACTCATGACAGTGCATGCCATCGCCGCCTGGAACAGAAAACCCTATTTGCCGCTCATTGTGGCAAGTAGTGGTCGCTCAAACGCATAGAGACAACGGAGTGGGCCGGCCCACTTGTCTCACGTGCTAGGGCATCCTTTTTTTGTTTTGTTTCTTCTTTTTTTCTCTTCCTTTTTACTTCTCATTTTTTCTATTTCTTTTTTGTTTTCCATAAATATAAAAGTTTCAAAAACGTTTAGAGTTTAAAATTTTGTTCAAATTTTAAAAATTGTTCCGGATTTTAAATTTTTGTTCACATTTTTCAAAAAAAAATTGGAATTTTATTTTTTTAAAAATTTTCAATAAATGTTCCAAAATTCAAAAATATATGGAATTTTAAAAAATCACGTTTTCTAATTTGGTTCCCATTTTGAAGAATTTTTCATGTTTCAAAAAATGTTCGAGTTTATAAAAATTGTTCATTGGTTCAAAAATTTGTTTGTGTTTTGGAAAAAAAAAAGGTTCAGAATTTTTAAAAAGTATTCACACTAAAAACAAAAAAAAAAATTCAATTCTCGACGGGCTAGCATTGTGTCACTAGAGTGTGAGGTCGCAAGGACACTCCTTTTCTTGGTATTTTGTGTCACGTGTTAAAAAAACTCGCTTCGCGTCGCACCCGGTGGGTCGCCCCGTCGCCTGGACCCTGTGCACCGCCTGGAACAAGGGATCAAAAGTGAAGACAAACATGACATTTTTCTTTTAAAAAGAGAACGCGTGACCCTAGAAGACCAAATGAGCAAATGAAACTAGATTTTTTTTGTCCATGGGGCCACAGGCCCACATGGTCCATGGGGGCACCTCCAAAGCCCACACGACCCCACTACGCCTTTTCCATGTTCTTTCCTCCATCATCAATTTACACAAAGACTTATCGATCGTGCGTCCTACATTACCACTAGCAACTCTACCTCAACCTTTTCTCTAAAATTGACATCCTCGCGTCACTAAACTTGCCGGAAAAAACGTTCGATTTGCCATGTGCGCGTACCTGACGTTCAAGCGTTATCAGACTCCAAAGAAAATAGGAAAGAAACAGAAAACCGCTGAAAATAACGAAAAGTCCGGGCAAAATCAGAAAATAAGCTAAATTATGTTGGTCCGCTCATCCTTTCTCGAACCTTGCATACGTCCCCTCCCCCCTCACTCTCCCGCTTTGATTTTTTTATCCTACACGTCTTAGTGATTTACGAAATAAAACTTCTTTTTTGGTAAGGCAACGAGTGCTTACCATATTATTGTTTACCAAAAAATCTTTTTTACTCAATCACATTAATATGAGCAGGTAAATTATGGACTAACCTACTAGTGTCTCCTATCTTAAAAATAGGTAAGGTTATGTCTTCCGCTTGTCCTTCGTCCGATGTATGTATGTTCCTCTTCCCTCTCCTATTTTTTATTTTTTCCTCCCATCTCCGGTTTTCACTTTTTCTTCTTCTAAAAACCGCCTAAACTGTCCCACCTCTTATTGACTTACCAAATAAAATTTTGTTTTCTTTGATAGACCAATAAGTGCTTACCAAATTAGTGTTTACCGAATAAAATCATTTTTTACACTATAACATTAACATGAACAAGTAAATCTGGCCTAACATACTAAAATATGTATGTCCCCGTTGCAACGTATGGACAATTATCATCTCATTTTTTTGATTTCCTTTTTGTTTTCCATAAATTCAAAATTTCAAAAAACGTTCGGAATTCAAATTGTTGTTCATGTTTTTCAAAAATTGTTCAATTTTTTTAATTTTTTTCACAATTTTCAATAAATGTTCGAAAATTCAAAAACTATATGGAATTTTTTTAAAAAAAATCACATTTTTCTAATTTGGTTCCCATTTTCAAAAAATGTTCATGTTTCAAAACATGTTCGAGTTTATAAAAATTATTCATTGTTTTCAAAAAATTGTTTGTGTTTTGGAAAAAAGGTTCCGAATTTTTAAAAAGTGTTCGCACTAGAAAAAAATTCAAAATTGTTTTTCAATTCTCGACGCCGCAGTTTGACTAGAGTGCGAGGTCGCAAGGACGCTCCTTTTCTTGGTATTTTTGCTTCACGTGTTAAAAGAAAAACTATCTTCGCGTTGTGCCCGGTGGGTAGGCCCAGTCACCTGGACCCTGTGCGTCGCGCTCTTATATGACGCAAAATGTGTTATATAGGATGTCCCTGTAACAATTGATCAAAAGTGAAGACAAACATGACATTTTTTTAAGAAGAGAACTCGCGACCCTAGAAGACCAAATGAGCAAATGAAACAAGATTTTTTTTTTGTCCATGGGGCCACAGGCCCACATGGTCCATGGGGGCGCCTCCAAAGCCCACACGACCCCACTACGCCTTTTCCATGTTCCTTCCTCCTTCATCAACAATTTACACAAAGACTTATCGATTGTGCGTCCTACATTATCACTAGCAACTCTACCTCAACCTTTTCTCTTAAGCCCTAACAAAACCCTAAAACGCCGCTGAGGGGCGGCGAGGGTGGAACGGTGAGGCGGCAGGGCGGGTGATCCGTGGGCCAGTGGCAGCGGTGACGCGCTCGCAGCGGGGGCACATGGTGAGCGCGGACGCCGGGAGCGGCTGGCGTGTGTGCGGCGAGAGCACCGTGGGCGGCGCCATGCGCATCGCCCTCAGCTCCTCCACCTCCTGCTGCAGGCGGCGGTTCTCCTCCGTCAACGAGCCGAAACAGCGTTTCAGGTACTCGCACTCCATCTCCGTGTGCTTCAGCTTAGTCCTGCACATGCACGTGGTTCAATTTAGACTATAGCAACTCAACCTGTACCACTAGCAGCAAAAGAAAAGGATCAAGGAATAGTAACACAAGTTGCTCGATCCCATAATGGAACATTGAACCTCGGAACCTACACTTGCACAAGTTAACGGTGCACATATAATTGTAACTTGACAACATGGTTAGTTGTATACTAAATGACAGAGTAGACGGAACAGAACGCAACCAAATGCATATCTCACCGCGGGAGCTTAAACTAGCATGAGCTAGAGTACTATAGCAACTTAATTTGACCATAGGCCCCCATTCCAAGAACATTGTCATGTCGACGTAGAGTGAAGGAAGGCCAATGACTTTGCCAGGATAAGATGGACCGTACAGGCCATTCTACTTGCTCCACTTTGGACTTCACGAGACTCGCTGAGCCAGGGTCAAGTTGTAGCCATTTCCTGCCTTGCACGTGCTGATTAGTCCACGTGCTGATGCCAGCGATTTAGCTCACTTGTTTAATCTAGAGAATCCTAATCTAGTACGTGTATCATGGAGTAATTATAAAAGGTGGTGAAGCCGCCTTACTCTATCAAGCTAGAGAATCTACCTAGTTGATGTTGTCCCGCATCTCAGATGCAGTACAAGTTTCAAGGTAGATAGCCAGTGATCTATGTCACCTTAATTGAGGAAAGGGTCCATTGTTGGGACGAGAATAGGCTATCATTAGGTAGTAGTGGAGTAGTGCTGGAGAAGCATATTAGCAGTATAGTTTGATTGGCGTTATCACTACACTGCGATAGAAACTAATCTCGATGCAAGTTTCTTTGGACTGAACAACAGCGGGTCAGAAACAAACTGCAAGTGTCAAATCTATTCTGATCAGTTTAATCTCGACGTGAGTGTGAGTTCAAAGTAGCATGCACAGCCAACCTGTTCAATGAAGTTGAAACGTGACGCGAGTAGTTTGAAACGTCAATTACTGGGCTGATGTTCCATATTGAAAACGTTCTTATATTATGGGACGGAGGGAGTACTCTATTAAGGACTGGACAAACATTGCCTTAAGTTACTTGACCTTTCAACGGAAAATGAGTAGTTACATAAAAGGAACAAGCAGGTCCTCCAAGTTTGTCCCGTTTGCCTCGGTTTCATCATTAACTAACGAACCAATTGTACGTCACCGTCTTCCCTACTTGAATGCATTGGCAGTACCCCTGCCCGTTTCCTAAAGAAAAGTTACTAAATTAAGCCAACTAACTTCATTATCTTAATACTGACCGCCGAACGGACTAGTACCATTTTGTGGGGTAGACGAGTGGTAGGCCAACGGTGAAGTTCCAAGTGCACGTGAGGCTTGGCCATGTCAATGTGTGCTCGTGAACATGTATAAAGAGGCAGTACTGTGTATGTATTGTAAACATGAACAAGTTAAAAGGGATTCCTATTTTTACCTTGCCCTGCGGTTCTGAAACCAGACCTCCACCTGCCTGGGCCGCAGCTTCAGTTTGATCGCCAAGGCCTCCTTTTGCTTCTGCAAGAATTCCATTTCCAAGGCGTTAGATAAATCGCTGCACGCCCATGACGCTTGACACAGGCCTTCACCGTCCATATATATTCGCAAAGAGGCGTGAATAAATATGAGTAACACCGATCCCGCCAGTCAAACAAAACCTACTACAACTGCTGCTGCTGTATGTGGAGGAGTAACTGCATGCGTTACCCTGGGAGGCAGCTGTGACTAGATAGGTTCATTACTCGCCGCAGCCGCACTGTACCACGACGACATGAATACCACCCCACTGCATAAGACCAACGTTGTGCTCTACAGTCTCTGCTAGACTTTGATGCGCCATGTACCGCGCGAAACAATCAGAGGTGCGCCCCCACTCTTTATTTGGCTACTAGACTAGATCTCTCCAAGCTACTACCACTACAAGTTGTGCACCATTAAGGTAATATATATACCACTACCAAGTACTGACTTTGTAATGCCACTAACGAGTAATGTGCTCAAGAGTACCATCCCTTGTCTTGATTTCCCATGAATGGACCATATATATAATCAAAGATCGAGCAGTGGTACTTGATGGATCAGTGGTCGTCCGACCCCGTCGCAGGGTTACATCATGCCCTTCAATGTCCATCAGAGCAGCGCCACGGAAACGAATCCAGTTGAAGATTCATCCGTGCGACCAACGGATCAACTTTGCAATAATGCTCTCATCCGTGGACGAGATTTCTGGGGCACGTACGTAACGTATTACTACTATTATTACGTGCGTGTACTACATGCCGGCCGATCTTGAGCAAGTTATATACTTATAAGTGGAGAGGAAACTGAAGGAGTCGACAAGCATTGGGTAGCAGACGTGTGTTGCTGACCGGTGAGAGGGTGTGGTTAAGGCGGAAGCTCTCCTCAAGGAGGCGGGACTGCTCCTTGGAGAGGCGGAGCTTCTTGGGGCGGTGCGGTCCGCCGGCGCCCCTCTCCTCCTCGTCCTCTTCCACGCCGCCCATCAGGAAATCCTCCTCCTCGCCGCCGCTTGCCGGCTGGTTCATGTCCAGGTCCCTCATGTTCCCGCCACCGTTGGTGTTGTTGTTGATGTTGTTGCAAACAAACCCCTCTGCCAAGGACAGCACGTTACAGTTAGTTCTCGTCGATGTTACACCCTCAACAGGCAGCTGGTTTCTTGAACAAACTCAAACATTTCACATGCAACTGAAAGAGAGAGACAAAAAAAAAATGCTAGCTACGGTGCTGTGCATTTCTTCCCGAAGCACCCAAAAAGTTTGTGCATGCGCGTAGAAATGCGATGCTCACTGACAAGATTTGAAGCCATGAACGGAGAAGAACTTGCAGTTGTAGGAGGGAGCCCGAGAAGGAAAACAGCTGGTAGGTGGTCTCCCGAGCTTACCTGAGCCAGAGGAGGAGCTGAGGCCGGGGACAGCCATGGTGAGCTCCAGGCCTGAAGGAGAAGTGGCCCCCATCACAGGCGACAAGCCAATGCGGAAACAAGAGCAAGGAAAGGGTGATGAGGATGGGGAGAGGAGGAGGCAAAGGCCAAGACAAAGACAGATTGAAAAGGAGTAGAAGCCTGGGGAGGCTTTATATAAAGGGGGGCGGCTAGAGCGATACCACCACTACTCGTACTACGTTGGAACTTTTAACAGTGGCAGTACCATTGGATGTAGAAAAATATATGAAATGAAACCACTCTATTATGAGCGAGCAACACTGGTAGCAGGGTGTGGTGTACTTTGTCTGGCAAGAAATTATTAGGTTCACACTGTTGGAGACATCATGAGGTTTTCTGCTTTGACCGGGATTAGGCATTTACAACGTGAATAACCAAAACACCCGCAAATGTCCGGACCAAGCCGTTCGGATGCTTTTAGTCATCCAAGGTGGATCAGCAAATTGGTCGGAACTGGTCTGGATGTCGAAATCCCGCAGCCCGGACCCAAATCGAGGAGAGCTTTGGAGGAGTTCGGATGTCCGTCACGTCGGACTCTGACACCCATGTCCCACCCAAAACCCCATTCGGAGCCCACATATTTTCACAAGCGTGCCCTCCTCCTCCGCTCTCTATTTGCCGTTCCTAGACCGTCGTCGCAGTCGTAGCCCCCCAGACACCGCGCAAGCCTTGTCGAACCCCAGTCGACGCCGCCCAAGCCTTGCCGGACACCGACGCCGTACTCCCTCGTATCCGGTCGCCGCCAAAGTACCCCTCCACCCCTGCGGATGCCATCCATGGAGGACACCGCGCCCGGCAAGTGTTCAGACAAATGCCATGGTGCAAAATTTTGATGTTCTCGCTATTCACTATGAATCAGGCACGATGGATTCAGACGAATACCTCTACACAGAGTTTATGGATTCATCTTCATCGGATGACGATGACGATGAGGATGAAACGGTGATGATGATGGCGATTTTTGAAGGAACGGAGCGTGCAGAGGAGCATGTTCTTAACTTCAAGGGTTCGCAAAAGGGACACCGAGTGTTAAACTAGAACATGGCACAATGGCATATGACTCGGTACTATGGATAATTTACCCTCGATGCGCTATTTGAAAACTATTTCTGACGTCGATTCCGGATGGAGCAACCATTGTTCATGCGCCTCTACGCATGTGTCAGGACATATGATTATTATTTCAAGACGGGGAAGGATGTTGTTGGCCGCGTCGGTGTCGTGTGTGCGCGAGAGCACATGACATCAAGGGCCTGGACGGCCCCTTTGCCGATTCGAGGGCGGCACGGTGACACGGATGTCAACGTATGCAAGGATCGTCGAACACACCAGAAGTTTACCTAGGTTCGGGCCGCATGATTGCATAATACCCTACTCCTGCTGGATTTGGTTATGGTGGGTGGAGATTACATATTTACGAGGTAGTAGTTCATCTCGGGAAGGGAAAGAGCTCTCCCTTGGTGTTCTATCTAACTACCCAGGGGTCCAACCCTTAAAACCGTAGCCTGGGCCTTCTTTTATAGGGCAAGGGGTCACCACAGTGGCTACGGTGAGTACAAAGGGCATTGTACTCACACGGCGAAATGCCTACACGTACCTACCGCATTAAATGTGGGGGCATGTGTCTTCTTCTCGCGAACCCGGGAATGGACGCACGTCCCATCGCTGTCGCCATGCGTAACTACCTCTTATTACCGTGCCACGCACCGTAATTGGTGCCGAACGTGCAGTAAAATGGGGTTAGTTGTGTGACACGTCACGACCGCCTAAGGGTGGAACGGGCTCGGCGTGCCACGCGGCGGAAAAGGCCTATGGCTTGCGCCGCTGCGGGGCCGGGTTACCGCGGCGTTGGGAAACCCGCCTTCTTGGTGAGTCGGACCTGGCACGTTGCAGATCGCGCCCTTACGTAAGCCGCCTCCCGGTGGATGGTTCCTTCATGGGAGTCTACGCCTTGGACGCTCCTGGGAAAGGATGCCGGAGTGTCGACACTTTCTTGTACCTTCTTGTTGGTGTGGAAGTTGAGCGTCTTGTAGGAGGGATCCCCCTAGATGACCTGCCTGGAGACCTTCTATAGTTCTGCATCGCCATGTCTCCGGAGAGGAAGTGTAGACTCGTTGGAGTCTTGTTGATTGCCCGACAAGGAGCCAACGCCTGTGCCGCGTGTAGACATGTTTGTGGGTACCCTCTAGCCACGACACCGACAGTTGGGTTATCAGGCCTCGAGAAGTGGACAACTGCCATGAGGATTCTTGCCTATGGCATGGCCGCATAATCCTGGGATGAGTACATCCGGACGTGAAAACACATGCCTGGACGCCATGGTCAGATTTGTTACTGTAATAGTCAAGGTGTGCACCTAAAATGGAAGAACTGCTCATATGCTCAACAAAGGCAATACATGGGCCATCACAAAAATTCCACCGAAATTCATTAAGCAGTTGCATCACAAGCCTTCCGGATTTGGCACTCTTTCTTTGACATGTCAAAGTCTGATAATGACATTAACGTGTTGTAGCGGTCTCCATTGTTTGCAAGGTTGTGTGCGGACGAAGCTTGCTCATGCAACTATACCATCAATGGGAATGAGTACAAAATAAGGTACTATCTTTGTGATGGTGTCTACCCTCAGTGGGTGACCTTTGTTAAGACCATCTCCGAGCCAAGAGGTAACAAAAATGTCACTTTGCTACAAGACAAGACGGTGGTAGAAAGAATATGGAGAGAGCATTTGGAGTGCTCCAAGCTCATTTTGCATTTGTTCGCGCACATGCTAAGCAGTGGGATTCAGAAACACTGTGCGAGGTGATGACAGCTTGTGTAATCATGCAAACAATGATTGTGAAGAATGAGGGTGAGAGAGTTCGCAATGGTCTAGAATTCAAAACAAAGGGTGATCCTATACAGCTTCGAGAGCAGAATCTGATGACTATTGCAAAATTTCTCGAACTGCATCATCAGATTTGCAATCCACAAACTCAAGCTTCAGAATGATGTGGTTGAGCATTTGTGGATGTTTCATATAGACAATTAGAAGATGTGCCTGTATAAAATGAATCCAAATTTGAACTATTTTATTTTAAAAAATTATGCCCGGATTGTAATATTTTTATTAAAATTATTGTTGCATTGGAATATTTATATTTGAGTTATTTTTTAGGGGTAAATGTTGCATCTTATTCCTTGGTTCACAACCAACTCCATCGAGATAATCTCACAAATACACAAAGGTGAAACATTAAACCAAGTCTTACATAAATTATTAGTGCAACCTTCCCTAGCAAGCTTGTGAGCGGCCATGTTTGTTGTTCCTCTAGACCAAATTAACTGATGTTCATCCACACCCGCGAGCAGCTCTTTAATCTCCTGGATGAGAGATCGAACCTAGACCGGTCTAGCTCCCCTGTGTTAAGCGCCATGCTCGATGCCTGATTATCGGTTTCGAGTATGATCCTTTTGGCTCCTGATTCAACGCCAAACTGTACTCCTCTTCTACATGCCAGCAACTCAGCATGCTCAAGGACAATGGCATTAGGGGGAAAATGCAATGCTCCTACTCGGAAAAAAAATCCATGGTGATAGCTGATACGTCTCCGTCGTATCTACTTTTCCAAACACTTTTGCTCTTGTTTTGGCCCCTAATTTGCATGATTTGAATGGAACTAACCCGGACTGATGCTATTTTTAGCAGAATTGCTATGGTGTTGTTTTTGTGCAGAAAATCAAAGTTCTTGGAATTGGATAAAACTTTTTGGAGATTTTTTATGGAATATATAAAAAATATTGGCATCAAGAACTACTGGAGGGGGCCACCCAGTGCCCACGAGGCACCAGGGCGCGCCACCCCCCCTAGGCGCGCCCTGGTACCTCGTGGGGCCCACGTGGCTCCGTCTGACCTGATTCCAACGCTATAAATTCATTTTTCCATAGAGAAAAATAAGAGAGGAAGTTTTATTGCGTTTCACGATACGGAGCCGCCGCCACCTCCTGTTCTTCATCGGGAGGCCAGATCTGGAGTCCGTTCAGGGCTCCGGAGAGGGGGATCTTCCGGCATCGTCATCATCAACCATCCTTCATCGCCAATTTCATGATGCTCACCGCCAGGAGTGAGTAATTCCTTCGTAGGCTTGCTGGACGGTGATGAGTTGGATGAGATTTTTCATGTAATCGAGTTAGTTTTGTTAGGGCTTGATCCCTAGTATCCACTATGTTCTGAGATTGATGTTGCTATAACTTTGCTATGCTTAATGCTTGTCACTAGGGCCCGAGTGCCATGATTCCAGATCTGAACCCATTATGTTTTCATGAATATATGTGTGTTCTTGATCCGATCTTGCAAGTTATATGCACCTGCTATGTGTTATGATCCGCATACCCCAAGATGACAATAATTGGGATTCTTTCCGGTGATTGCCATAGTTTGAGAAGTTCATGTATTCACTAAGTGTTAATGCTTTGTTCCGGTTCTCTATTAAAAGGAGGCCTTAATATCCCTTAGTTTCCTTATGGACCCCGCTGCCATGGGAGGGTAGGACAAAAGATGTCATGCAAGTTCTTATCGCAAGCACGTATGACTATATACGGAATACATGCCTACATTACATTGATGAATTGGAGCTAGTTCTGTGTCGCCCTAGGTTATGACTGTTACATGATGAATGTTATCCAACGAATATCGCCGATCCAATGCCTACGAGCTTTTCACATACTGTTCTTGCTAAGTTACTACTGTTGCTACTGCTATTACAATTGCTACTACTACTGCTGCTACCGTTACTGTTACTGTTACTATCATTGCTACTGCTATCAAATTATCATATTACTATGCTACTGATCACTCTGCTGCAGATATTTAGTTTGCAGGTGTGGTTGAATTGACAACTCAACTGCTAATACTTGCAAATATTCTTTGGCTCCCCTTGTGTCGAATCAATAAATTTGGGTTGAATACTCTACCCTCGAAAACTGTTGCGATCCCCTATACTTGTGGGTTATCAAGACCTTTTTCTGGCGCCGTTGCCGGGAAGCATAGCTATATTTGCTAAGTCACTTGGGATTTATATCTGTTGATCACTATGAAGAATCTGAAAGACACTAGAACCAAGATCGTTCCCTCTACGACGAGGGGAGGTAAGGAACTGTCATCTAGCTCTGCACTTGATTCACCTTCTGTTTTGAGTAAACTTGCAACACCACAATATGCTATTAATTCTGATATGTCGCAAGTTATTGATGATACTACCTCTACTATGAATGATACTCATGATGATGCTAGTACTATGCCTGATAATGCTGTGCCACTTGGTGAATTTCTTACTGAACAAATTGCCAAAGCTAAAGAAATTGAAAATGCTGAAACTCTTGAGAATTATGATTTACCTATTATGCCTAGCTCTCCTACTAGAGTTGAAACACCTGAGGAACAATGTTTGGATAGGGAGACCGCTAGAGCCATCCTTGCTTGTAATGATAGAGATGAAGTTATAAAATTGCTTGCTGATATGAAAGAAAAATCTATGAGGGAGAAAATGAAATATGATCCTAAGTTTGCTACCTCTCCCATATTTGTTACTGATAAGGATTACGAATTCTCTGTTGATCCTGAGCTGATTAAGTTGGTAGAATCTGATCCTTTCCATGGCTATGAAACTGAAACCGTTGTTGCACATCTTACTAAATTAAATGATATAGCCACCCTATTTGCTCATGAGGAAAAAATTCGCTATTATTATATTCTTAAGTTATTTCCTTTCTCATTAAAGGGTGATGCTAAAGAATGGTATAATACCCTTGCTTCTGGATGTGTGCGTAGTCCCCAGGATATGATTTATTACTTCTCTGAAAAATATTTTCCTGCTCATAAGAAACAAGCTGCCTTATAGGAAATATTTAACTTTGTGCAAATTGAAGAAGAGAGTCTCCCACAAGCTTGGGGGAGGCTTCTCCAACTACTTAATGCTTTGCCTGATCATCCTCTCAAGAAAAATGAAATACTTGATATCTTCTATAATGGACTAACCGATGCTTCTAGGGATTACCTAGATAGTTGTGCGAGTTGCGTTTTCAGGGAACGGACTATTGAGCAAGCTGAGGAATTATTGAATAATATATTGAAGAATGATAATGATTGGACACTTCCTGAACCACCGCCTAAACCCACTCCGAAGAAGAGGGGTATTTTATATCCCAGTCCTGAAGATATGCAAGAAGCGAAGAAATGCCAGAAAGAAAAAGGTATTAAAGCTGAACATGTTAAGAATTTACCACCTATTGAAGAAATACATGGTCTTGACAAACCGTCACAGGTAGTAGAGGTAAATTCTCTTATAAAGTTTAATGAAAGTGATATTCCTTACAACAAACCTCCTAGTCAATGCTTGTATGAATTTGACAATTATATGATGAAGCAAGATCATTTCAATGCAAATGTTATGAAACAATTGAAACGAAATACCTATATGATAGCTCGCTTGAGTGACTTGTTATTTAAAATTGCTAATGATGTTAAAGGTGTTAGTAAACATGCATCTATGGTTCAAACTCAATTAGAACAAGTTGCTAAATCTCAGAGTGATTTGCTTAATGAAATGAATAACAATATGAATGATCATGCTGTTAGAGTAATGACTAGAGGGGGTAGAATGACTCAAGAGCCACTTTATCCTGAGGGTCACCCTAAAAGAATTGAACAAGATTCTCAAAGAATTAATGATGATGCACTTAGTCCATCTAAAAGGAAAAAGAAAAAGAAAAATTATAGGACTTTGCATACTTCTAGTGAACCTGAGGTAGAAAGACCCTTAGAGGATAGTAATGATGTTTCTGTTTCTGATGCTGAAACACAATCTGGTAATGAACATTCACCTGATGATAATAATAATGATGATGCTCATGTGGATACCCAACCAGATAATGATAAGGAACCAGATAATGATGTTGAAATTGAACCTGTTGTTGATCTTGATAACCTACCTCCTAAAAATAAACGTTATGATAAAAAAGACTTCATTGCTAGAAAACATGGTAAAGAAAGAGAACCATGGGTTCAAAAACCCATGCCCTTTCCTCCTAGACCATCTAAGAAAAAGGATGAGGAAGAATTTGAACGCTTTGCTGAAATGCTTAGGCCAATCTTTTTGCGCACTCGTTTGACTGATATTATAAAGATGCCTCCCTATGCTAAATACATGAAGGACATTGTAACAAATAAAAAAAAGATACCTGAAGCTGAAATTTCTACCATGCTTGCAAATTATTCTTTTAAGGATGGAGTGCCTAAGAAACTAGGAGACCCAGGAATACCAACTATACCATGCTCCATTAAAAGAAATTATGTCAAAACTGCTTTGTGTGATTTAGGAGCCGGTGTTAGTGTTATGCCTTTCTCTTTATATAAAAGACTTGATTTGAATAAACTCACTCCCACTGAAATATCATTGCAAATGGCTGATAAATCAACTGCCATACCTATCGGTGTTTGTGAGGATGTGCCCGTTGTAGTTGCAAATGTTACTATCTTGACAGACTTTGTTATACTTGATATGCCTGAGGATGACAATATGTCGATTATCCTTGGTAGACCCTTTTTGAATACTGCAGGGGTTGTTATTGATTGCAACAAAAGCAATGTCACTTTTCATATCAATGGTAATGAACATACGGTGCACTTTCCGAAGAAACAATTTCAAGTGAATGATATTCATATTATTGATAGGACTCCGACAATTACCATCGGAAGTTTCCAAATCCCTCTTCCTGCTGTTAAAAAGAAATATGAAACTTTTATTGTTGGGGAGATGCATATCCCCGTTGAGGTAACTTAGTGTTATACGAAAATTCTTCGGTTTCATGTCACTCGGAAGTGGTTTGTTAATAAGACTTGATCAACCTTATTAATGGATTCTTTTTGAGGGGCATGGGATTGATGAATTCAATAGGCACAACCTTCTGTACCCACCTTTTGTTTTCTGCTATTGTTAGTTAAATAAAATAAAATGCCTCGTTTATCCTGTTTTCTGATTTATTCGTGCAATAAAAAAATGCCTTGAAATAAAAGTGCTCAGAATGTAATAAAATTTTGACATGATTTTTTATTTAATATTTAAGAATTTGTGGCACAAAAATTATACCAGGAGGGTGCCCCTGGTGCCCATGAGGCACCAGGGCGCGCCACCCCCCTGGCGCGCCCAGGTACCTCGTGGGCCCCACAAGGACCCCCTCACTTATCCCTTTAGCTCACTTCGTCTCTTACCTCTAGCAAAAATTCCTGGTAGCTCTCTCTCTCGTGTTCTTGCTCACAAAATTGAAATTTTTGATCTCTTTGCTTGGAGCTCCGTTTCCGAAACTGTTTTGGGGGATTGCTCCTTGGTATGTGACTCCCCCATTGCTCCAATTAGTTTTTGGTTTAGTGGATTATATTTTGCATAATTAGCTACTGTTGGTGCTATAGAAAATGAGCTTGCATGTTGAATTCTTTGAGTTCCAAGTAGTTTGAATGCTTGATATAGCCTCTAGACATCCATATGAGTAGTTGCTATCAATCTTGTGAAGTTTTATTGATATCATTTTGTAACCCAAAATTTTTTGGAAATTGTTCTTAGGAAAATGAATTTCTTCCGGAGGAGTTCCTCGAAGCGAAATGCCAAGGGAGTCCTTGGGGAGTCCTCGGATAGTGACCTCAACATTCCACGTAGGACGGAGGCCCGGCCGTGCGAATGGCCGCACAATGCTTTCATGAGCGAAGCCGGATTCTATCAAGAGTTCGCGCAATTCGTTGCAAATGCCGGACTGACCAACTTCCTCGCAGATGAGTGTGACCAGCACCACATCCTTACAAATTCCTTTGTGCAAAACTTTTATTTTCTGAATAGGCTCGAACCCCCTGAGGTGCGCTTCGATTTATATGCTGAACATTATCAGATACCTCTAGCTGAATTTTGTGAGATATGTTTGATTCCCTCTAAGGGGGAAATCAGAGAGCCGCGACCGGAGGAGTTTGAAGGTTTCCTCCGCACTTTGACTGTGGGAGAGGAAAGGGGCGTGTCGAAAGCCCGAGCCACTAGCTTGCAGTTTCCTTCTGTTCATTATTTTGCTTTATTCTTAGGGAAATGCTTGCTTGCTAGGGAGCAGGGTAGTGCGCTGGCTACACCTGACTGGGCCATTTTACACCGTGCATTGCATAATGATTACACTTATAGCCTTGGAGCTATTGTTGCACGTCGCTTGCACACCAATAGGACTAGGGGAAAAATTCATGGTGGTATTTATGCTACTCGCTTAGAGAGACGTTTTAATGTTAACATACGCCCTCATGATTACCCGTTGCCCAGAGTTTACTTAGATTACCAGTCCATGAGGGACCACCACTTTATTGATACTCCTGAGCCTCCTCACAACATTCGTTATAACTTGGTTTTTAGTGAGGATACTCGTGATATTATTCCGTTGCCTGCACCTGCTTTGTTTGATTCTCATGCCAGGAACGGATATACCGTGATGCCACTGGACATCGTTGCTTACCGGAACACCTTGGCGGCGGCAGAGCGGGAGGCCCGTGATTGGGACGCTCGGGTGCCGCCACCTCAGGAATTTCACATGGGACCGGATGGCTACTACGGGTGGCCGTAGACCGAGCTAGGCAAAAGCCTAAGCTTGGGGGAGTATGTATTTCTCACCGACATTACATTCATGTCCACACATTTCATTCCAGTTGTCGGTGTTCATACTTTTTCATTGTATAATCCATGCTAGTTTTATTTTCATGTTTTCTGCTTGTCTGTTTGAAAAACTTTGAGAAAATCCAAAATTATTTCTCGTTTCTTTTTGGTTTTTCTTTCTAGCTTAATTAGTTGTAGAATTAAAAGAAAACCCAAAAAGATTTCCCGTTTCTTCTTTTACTTGTCGGGAGTTCTCCCGTGTAAATAGTTTTCTTCTCTCGTTTTTCGTTTTCTTCTTTAATTTGCTTTCTTCAGAAAACTAAAAACTCCAAAAATATTTCGGTGTGTTTTTCTGAAATTCTTTTCTTTTGTTGAGTCATTGAAAGGAGAAGACCACTATGAAAATGTTGAGCGGCTTTCATATGCATTGTTGTTGATTTAACAAAGAGCCCATTTTACCTTGTCTTCTCCTTTGAATAAAATGCTTGCAGATTCTAGCTTAGTCCACGGCACACTTGCACTATTTTTTTTCATATCATTCGGTCGTGCAAGTGAAAGGCAATAATGACGATGATTTGATGAAGTGACTGTGGCAAGGAAAAGCGGGTATGAACTCAACTTGTTCTTTGTTTTTGTAAATATGTTTAACTCAGTATCCATGATTCAGCATATTATGATTAAACATATTTGTGATGACAATTAGAGATTATAGTTGCTCATGCCATGCTTAAATAGCTAGGAGTGGATAATGATTTATCTTGAGTGTCAACATGCATTAAAATGATTGTGATGTAGTATGATGATATGGTATCCTCCTCTGAATGTTTCAAGTGGCTTGACTTGGCACATGTTCACGCATGTAGTTGATTCAAAACCAATATAGCCTTCATGATATTTATGTTCATGGTGTTTATATCCTACTCATGCTAGTATTCAATGTTGGTTATTCATAATGCATGATTATGACCGTTTTCGCTCTCTAGCTGGTCGCTTCTCAACCTATTTGCTAGCCTTCGCCTATACTAAGCGGGAATGCTGCTTGTGCATCGAAACCCTTAAACCAAAGTTATTCCAGATGAGTCCACTATATCTACCTATATGCGGTATTATTCTGTCGTCCTAAGTAAATTTGCATGTGCCACCTCTAACTATTCAAATGAACATCTGTTTTGTGTGCCCGTACCGCTCATGGAGTGATAGGGGGTGGTCAGTATCTTCCATGCTAAGCAGGTTATTCTCATGATGAGTGTTTACTCACTTGTCCTTGCACGAGAGGGGCTGGTAATCGGGATGCACAGTCCCATCATTAAAAATGCAAAATAATAAAACAAACTCCCCCGGAAAGTTGTTGGTATGGAGGGCACCCGAGGATTCGGCTAGCCATGGCTTGTGATTGTTGGTGGAGGGGGAGTAAACTTTACTTTACAGCTTGGGAACCGCCGCTAATATGTTTAGCATGGAAGATATTGAAAACTCTCGGTCGTGACGTTGACAGGAAAGGCATACCTCCCAAAATTTATTTATCTCTGATTTGAGCTTCGAGCTCTGGCACCTCTGCAAATCCATGCTTCCCACTGCGAAGGGCCTATCTATTTAATTTTATGTTATTTTACTTTTATTGTTGAGTCATCACCTTCTCAATTAAGCACCAGACCTGAGAGCACTATTGTCATTCTCATGCATTGTGAATAGTTAATGTTGTGTGCATCATGACTGGATCTCTTCTGCCATGAATTACAATGTTTAGTCGCTGCTTGAACTTTGGAGCTGCTCTGCATTTATGTTTTGCGGTCTCAGAAAGGGCTAGCGAGATACCATGTTATCATATTATAGCATGATTGTTTTGACAAAGTGTTGGCGTTGGAGATATCTTATTATTTCTCGCTAGTTGATTATGCCATTGATATGAATGAATATAATTTCTAAGAGTTATCATTTGCATGGTTAGTTATGATCTTTGCTGAAAACTTGGACACTACTTAAGCATATATATAGATACAAGAACAAAAGAGTTTGTAAAAGTTTTTCTTTATCAATTTCAGTTTGTCAACTGAATTGCTTGAGGACAAGCAATGAGTTAAGCTTGGGGGAGTTGATACGTCTCCGTCGTATCTACTTTTCCAAACACTTTTGCTCTTGTTTTGGCCCCTAATTTGCATGATTTGAATGGAACTAACCCGGACTGACGCTGTTTTCAGCAGAATTGCCATGGTGTTGTTTTTGTGCAGAAAATCAAAGTTATTGGAATTGGATGAAACTTTTTGGAGATTTTTTATGGAATATATAAAAAATATTGGCATCAAGAACTACTGGAGGGGGGGGCCACCCAGTGCCCACGAGGCACCAAGGCGCGCCATCCCCCCAGGCGCGCCCTGGTACCTCGTGGGGCCCATGTGGCTCCGTCTGACCTGATTCCAACGCTATAAATTCAGTTTTCCAGAGAAAAAAATAAGAGAGGGAGTTTTATTGCGTTTCACGATACGGAGCCGCCGCCACCTCCTGTTCTTCATCGGGAGGCCAGATCTGGAGTCCGTTCAGGGCTCCGGAGAGGGGGATCTTCCGGCATCGTCATCATCAACCATCCTTCATCGCCAATTTCATGATGCTCACCGCCGGGAGTGAGTAATTCCTTCGTAGGCTTGCTGGACGGTGATGAGTTGGATGAGATTTGTCATGTAATCGAGTTAGTTTTGTTAGGGCTTGATCCCTAGTATCCACTATGTTCTGAGATTGATGTTGCTATAACTTTGCTATGCTTAATGCTTGTCACTAGGGCCCGAGTGCCATGATTCCAGATCTGAACCCTTTATGTTTTCATGAATATATTTGTGTTCTTGATCCGATCTTGCAAGTTATATGCACCTACTATGTGTTATGATCCGCATAGCCCAAGGTGACAATAATTGGGATTCTTTCCGGTGATTGCCATAGTTTGAGGAGTTCATGTATTCACTAAGTGTTAATGCTTTGTTCCGGTTCTCTATTAAAAGGAGGCCTTAATATCTCTTAGTTTCCTTATGGACCCCGCTGCCACGGGAGGGTAGGACAAAAGATGTCATGCAAGTTCTTATCGCAAGCACGTATGACTATATACGGAATACATGCCTACATTACATTGATGAATTGGAGCTAATTCTGTGTCGCCCTAGGTTATGAATGTTACATGATGAATGTTATCCAACGAATATCGCCGACCCAATGCCTACGAGCTTTTCACATACTGTTCTTGCTAAGTTACTTCTGTTGCTATTGCTGTTACAATTGCTGCTACTACTGCTGCTACCGTTACTGTTACTGTTACTATCATTGCTACTGCTATCAAATTATCATATTACTGTGCTACTGATCACTCTGCTGCAGATATTTAGTTTGCAGGTGTGGTTGAATTGACAACTCAACTGCTAATACTTGCAAATATTCTTTGGCTCCCCTTGTGTCGAATCAATAAATTTGGGTTGAATACTCTACCCTCGAAAACTGTTGCGATCCCCTATACCTGTGGGTTATCAATAGCAAACGACTGCCCCTCCGCCGCCCACCTACCTTGCTTTCCCATGGCTCCATCAAGGTTGATCTTCAACGAGTCCACCTCGAGCGATGACCATGCTATTTTCAATGATCCTCGCTAGCTATTATCCTTCGTTGCATGGATGTTTGTCCACTGCTCTAACAATCTCTAGAACCGATCAACAACCTCTCTAGCATCTTTATCTGTTTGCCATTCCTAGCTGCATTCCACACAAGCCACATGTGACAAAGCATCATGATCATAATTTCGTTCTATACTTCTTTCTTCATGCCCATCCAGTCAAGTAACTAGGACGATAACCTGCGTTGCGACTCAACAAACTTGGGAGGTGTGAAAGAATAATGACCACCTCGGGTCCTATTGAATCAACTTCCAGCATTGTTTAACATATGGACGCCTCCAAAAACCGGTGAAGAGCTGTCGCTTCCCATTGCACGCGACACAACCCCCCTCCCCAGATTAATTCTATGCCTATGCAACTCCGCCTCTACAACCAACATGTTCTTTCACAGTCTCCAAACATGGATTTTGGCTTTGCCCCGTACTCCACGGCTCATTCCACCCTTGTTGTGCTGCAACTGATGATGAACCCTCCAGTATTGCTTTTTGCTGATCCTTAAGTTGACCTCTAAGTGATAAGCTGAGCGTACTGAGAATATGCCATTCTTGCTATAATTCCATGCCAAGTAATCCTCTCTGCCTGTCCCGCCAACCGCAATTTGCCTAATGTCCCGCATATGACTCTCATGGAAAACCCGCTGCAAGGTTTCGACGTTCCACTCCTTACCCGAGTAGTCGAGCAGATCATCAGCTGTGTGAATATTTTGGGTATCCTTCCCCAACAGGTTTCTTTGCGCCATCTCTTGGTATCCAGCTGCGGTCCGCACCTTAATCTTTGATTCATCGCCAACTCTCTACTCAAGACCTTCCTTCAGGAGGCTTCGCCCATGTATGATGCTCGTCCATGTTGGTGATGCACTCTTGGGTCTCGTGGCATGCATGAACTCTTCCCGTTGAAAATACCTATCTTTCAAAACTCTAGTGCACAAAGAATACGGGACTATAAGAATTCGCCACACCTACTTTGCTAAAAGGGCTTTGTTGAAGGCTTCAAAATCTCTGAACCCCACACCTCCTGGGCGTTTGCATTTGCACTTTGCGCTTACTGTTTTATGCTCCTCACCAAAACTTTGACGAGATTGTTGTCAGGTTCCGGCACAGATTTTTGGTGAATTAGAAACAACTCATAACAAACACCAGTGTGGCCTGAAGAACAAATTTGACCAACACATCTCTCCACTTCTTTGACAAACCTTGACCCTTTCATCCAGAGATTTTTGCACCGATCTTTCTCTGACATATTTGAAGCACCCCTCTTTTGATCGGCTAACCAACATTGGCAGGCCCAAATATTTTTCAGCTAAGGCTTCTGACTGAATAACCACTGCACCCTTCATAGCTTCTTATGGTTGTCCTCACATCCATTGTCAAAGTATATAGATGACTTCTGAAGATTAACCTTTTGACCCGAGGCTTCCTCATACACCGGAAGGATATTTTTAATTCCACCATACTAGTCATTTCCACCCCAAGAAACACAACACTATCATCCGCAAAAAACAAGTGAGTTATGGGAGCGCCGTCCCTCCCAAACTCTACTCCTCTGATTTTTTTTGGTCATGTTGGGCCTTGCTGAGCAGCGCAGAGAAACCCTAAAATAAATAGGGTGATAGAGGGTCTCCTTGCCTCAGACCTCGAGAAGGGGTGAAAATATCTGAAACACCGTTGTTAAAACGAACAGAGAATTTAACAGCTAATACACACCTCATAATGATACTTATCCATCTCTACGAAAAATCCATCTATGTCATCTTCGCTTCCAGAGACCATATTGTGGTATTTATCTTTGATTATTTTCAATGTTCAGACTACACAAGAAAAATGATTGGATCCAGATATTAGGTAACTCCGGTTGGAAGGCCACGTTTGGACGTTTGATGATCCCGTTGGAGTCGCCCTTGCACCGTATTGTTATTAGTTGATTGTGATTATTTCATTCGTGACTATAGATTTATCTACAGCCACGACACAATCAAATCGCCTTTGATCATCCACCAGCAGAACCGTTGGAGTAACGTTTTGACTCCCAAGCCCATTTGATAATCCATTCGTTCAGATTTATCCTTCTCGGGGTGCCACCGTGCCAGTATGATAATCCCAGTGTCCCACAAAAAAAAAGTATGATAATCCCAGTGAAGCTGAACCACTTATCCATATGCTGTACTGTACGCACTTGGTTGTGGCCATAGCGGAGGCCAGAGGTGCACCAGGCAGTAAGGAAGGGACGCAGCGAGACAGAAGAGAGGGTTATGAGCGGTCGTGGGCCCCACGGGCTTTGACCCGACTCGTCAGGTCAAAAGCTACTTCGTCGGTTGTATCTTGCTGGGTGGAGTGGCCCACGCAGCAGGAAAGGGAACGGGCCCCGGCGCACCACGACGTGGCCGGGCGCATGGGCGGGGTGCAGGAGAATAGCCGGCAGGTCCCCCAGTTCGGGGGTAGACGAGTCGGCCTGTCGGGCCGCGGATCGGCCGCCGTAATCATTGCGCGCCACTTCCCTACCTACGCCCCGCCTCCGTCGACCCTCGCGGACCGCTCGATCATCAGTCTCCGGAGTTTTCATTTTTTGGACGGTATGGGCCTAATTTCGACCCCCGCGTTCGATCCCTAATTTATCAACTCTGCATGCATCGGCCCCCCGGAGACGGAGAGGATCTAGCGGAGCGTGCATTAATTGCCGGCGAAGAAACCAAATCATGCGCACATGATTGGCGATCCATCCGCCCGAAATGCTAAGACGCGCATGAAACTTACGCATCAAACAACAGACAAAAATGGGTTTTGTTCAGCGATCCTCAACTCAAACGATTCAGGATCTTCAACTATACATTTTCCATATACTTTAATTCAGAATACGGTGCATAAAGATGACCTAACAAACAAAAATACTACGCAAACTAGTCATGTAAGGGCATCTCCAACGGTGACCCGCAAATTTCCTCCCGCATTCGTCCGCGGACAAGGGGACCAGTCCTCGGACACAGATGCGGGAGGCGGCCATCCAACGCTGCCCGCATACATCCAGCCTCCCTATTTTTTTTTAAAGTCCGCACGTTCTAATAGCCGCATCCATAGAGTACACGCGTTCAAATAGCCGTATACATAGAGTACAGATGTTCAAATAGCCGAAAATAGCCAGCGAATAGTGCACCGGGGGCAAAGTAGTCGGCCATCAGTGTCAAATGGCCGCGCGCCCTGTAGCGGTTGAGCACGACGACCCTTGATCGATCCCTTGAAATTGAGAACATGCTCCTCCGCACGCTCCGCGTCTTCAAGGACCGCCTGCACCATCGCCGTCTCATCCGTGTAGTCCTCCTTGTTGGACGAGCCGTCGGACGACTCAACAGAGTGCTCGCATATGTACTCCAAATCGGAATCCATCGCTTGAAAGAAGAAGGGACAACTTTTTTAGCTCCGGCAATTCATCGAACAGGTGCCGGGCATGGTGAGTATAGCAGTAGCGGATGGTACCTAGCGGGGCGGTCGGAGTAGAGGGTTGAACGGCAATGGAGGAGAAGCGCAGTGGAGCCCGGCTGGAACGCTGGAGGTGACAAAGTCGTAAGGTTTCGGCAGGGGTGTGGCGTGGCGGCCGGGGTGGTGGAGCGGCGGCGAAGACAGGAAGGAATGAAGAAAGGAGAGCAAATGGGGAGGATGGAGGCGCGGGGTCCGGAAAGGTTTTTGGGTGGGCCGGGGGTGTCGGAGGCCTACGTGGCCGCTGTCCGGACTCCCGTAAAGCCCCCACGCTTGTTTCCGGTTTGCCCGAAAAAGTACATCCAGACCGCTCGGCGGACCGATATAGGCCTGCGTTGGATGGCAAACCGCGTTCGGACAGCGCGGTCCGGACAATTGCGAGCGGTTTGAGGGTGCGCCTTGGAGATGCCGTAATCGGATATGTAGGCCTTCTTTCGTTCATAGGATAGGAATATCATAGGAATAGGAAAATCATAGAAAGTGAGATGACATGCATCTCAATTCTAATAGGAAAAGAGATGTCATGTGAAGCATAAGAGCATCTACAGCCAGGCACTCCAAACCTCAAACGCCCAGGCGAACAGCCCGGTCAGTGACCGGTAAAAAAAACGACCCATCCGGGCGCCTCAAACCCCCCTCAAACGTCCGGGCTGACCGACACCCCTCATATCCAGCCCAAATATGGGGCGGATATGGGGAGGCCCGGGCGTGACCGGGTGCGTCCGCCACGTCGGACCCAGCCCACATTGTCCCACCCAACCCCATATATATTCGTCCTCATCCGGTCCCCGGACCAAACCCTAGCCACTTCACTCCACTCCCCTCCGCCAGCCAATCTCCCGTCCGACGATCTCCGGCCTTCTGGCATGGAGGGAAGCGGATCCGACGACGAGCAGTACAGATCCGTCGACTGGGGTGTCGTCTCGTGCGGCATGGAGGAGGCAATAGCCATCCGAATTGCACTCCGCCGCTCCCAGGAGGACAGCGCCCGACCGACGGCAGGATCTATCCGGCGCGAGTCCATTGCGTCGACGCATCGGGCGCTCGGATCCTCCGGGGCTGGATCATCGCGGTCCTCCCGAAAGCTTTCCAATGTCGCTTTCCCCATCACCGGTCCGCCGGAGTATGACTCCTACTGGGACCGGTGTGCCCGTCGTGGGAAGGAGAGAATGAGGGTCGCTGAGGCCCGACTCGCTGCCGACATGGCGGCGGCGGCGAAGGCGGCTGATGTTGCGCCGCGCGCTGCCGCAGAGGAAGAAGCCATCCGCGCCTGCATTGTAAAGAAGCGGCAGCGGAGGAACAAACACATCCTCGCCCGAGAGCAGAATTGGGCGGTCCGTGCCATGGCGGGACTGCCCCCAAGGAGGAGAAGGAGGACAGCGACGGGTCCGACAGCTCCGGCTCGATCCATACCACGTCTTCGACCTCTACTTCCGTGAGAAGGACGCCAAGGGCGCCCGGAAGGGCAAGGATAGCCATGGATGATCTTCTCCATAGCTAGCATGTAGGTTAAACATGCCAATTTTTGATAGTCCGGTGGCATGTCTTGATGTAGTAGCCGGACGATGCGTGTAATGCATCGTTTACGTAGTTGCATGAGTTTATATGGATTTCAGGTGTGCTAATTAAGGTGTCCGGTTGTGAGAAGGAAAATTTGAGGCGTGACCGCGTCCGCGGGCGTTTGAGGGATCAGATTTGCCAGATCCGGCTGTAGATGCTCTAAGATAAGAATTTTTTCATCGAGTCTAGGCTAATGTTTTTTTACTTTGAAATGTGAAGGATTGATTCCTTTTTTTTAGAAAAGGAGGATATACCCCCGGCCTTTGCATCTGGACGATGCATGCAGCCATTTTATTAATATTCACAAAGACCTTACAAAGTAATACATTAGTAAGCCTGAAGCCACCATCTTGGCAACACACCTGTCGCTACTCCTATCCCCTTGATGAAGGGGTGCCGAATGTCCGAGGCGAATACCAAACAGACATCGCACCAAAACCTAACATCTAAAGCCGGATGCCCCAGCCAAGCCACAATGCCGGGACTGGGTCACACACCGGTCCGGCGCACTCTAAGAGGCCGCCGCCACCGTCTTCCACTGATCCATCTCCAGAGCACGTACTGACGCACCAACCTTGTCAGGCCTGTCATCGACGCCACCACGGTGTCAGACAACGCCACCATCCTGCACGTATCCATCCACATGCTCCTGTCGCCGAAACTCCGCAGCGCATGCCGCCGGGATCCGCCGTCGGCCTTGCGGTAGATGAAACACCGCTCCTCCTCTTGTCCCCTCCAGCGAGCACTTACTCCAAAACGATGCCCCCAGGAGGGAGCGCGACATTGAGAATGCCGTCATCGTCCGATCCGGGAGACCCAGATCTAGGGTTTCCCCCGGAGCATCCCGAGAATGATGACGCAAACTGCAACGACGATGCCTCGACAAGGAAACGACATCGGAGACGCCGCCATCGTCCGCCATGACCGTAGTCGGCGCGATTTTCATCGGCAATTGCGCCACCAGGTCGTGCGCCGCTGGCGCCGCTGGCGTCGCTGGTCCCTTCAACCGGAGCAAACTTCAGAAACGATGACCTCAAGAGGGACTACGACGCAAAAGCACCGCCATCGATCGATCCTATGGAGATCTAGGGTTTCCCCCGGAGTTGCCCGCGCTGTCGAGGACCAGACTAGGGTCGAATCCCGGCGTGATCAGAAGAACCCGTCAAGATCCGCCTAGCTGCCGACGTGCCGCACCCGCCACCGCGCCGACCGCAACCCGGTGACCAAGGCCCGCGCCTGGGCCCAGATCCGGCCGCGCCGCCGCCTGCCGCGGAGGAGCAGAAGCGCCTGAGCGCCGCCACCACCTGCCGTGACGCCCGGCCCCGCGCCACGCTCCCACCCGGGGGCGCCAGCCCCGCTCGAACGGGAGGGCCCCAAGTCCCCGCCGCTGCCGGCGACGGCTAGGCTTCGCCTGGCTGCGCCCTCGGGCGGCGGCGAGGGAGGAGGAGGGGGAGAGGGGGGCGCCGGCCGAGGGGATCTTGGGTTGCATCCCGGCCGCCACGCGGGGGCGACTCGGGAGGAGGACGAGCGACTCGGGAGGCAAAAAATACCTGTGTTGCAAGTAATTCAACAAGAAGATGGAAGATAGCCAAACTACCTGTGAAGGATTGATTTCTATCCTACAAAGAAATAGGAATTCATCCCTATACAAAACAAAGGGCTGCATAGGAATATTTTCTTTAAAAATCATATCCTATGAAATTCCTACAAGATAGGAATGGAGGGAGAGGCCATACTCGTCTCGATTTCGATGCATCACCGGAGGCTTCTGCTACTCCGTGCTAGACAACCCCAAGCCCTAGTCCGAATAAAACTATCCATCAAAGCAATAGTGACCAATCAGCAGATGTGCCATCGATTTGAAATGGAGTGGTTGGAGTCATGTCTCGTTAACTTTCTTGTTACTGAATGCTTGCATTCCAAGAAATTAATCACAATGTCTAGCTTTCAGAGAAGGATGTGACGCGCACGAACCGTCGACGAATTGACCGTCTACTCAACCTTTCTTACAGTACTACTCCACTGGTCATGTGTTAAGTCGGGGGAACCACGTGGATGATGGTGTCCAAAGTGACAGCAGCGCATTACACAGCGGACAAAGATGTGCACCGGTATCTAATTATTGGCCAGAGGCTGGAGGACGACGAAATAATTGTGCGTGTACGTGCCCTAGCGACCATATGGTTCAACCACGCAGCTCTGACTCGTGATGCGTAATGTCACGCCCCTGTACTGTACGCGCATTAAGCGTAGTACGTACATACGCACGCACGAACGAACAGAGCGGCTCAACAAACGATATTCCGGGGTAGTACTACTATTGCTGCCGTGCCCACTGCGCTGCGGCACAGGCGCCATTGCGTGCGTAGTACGTACTGTATCTCGGCCACGGTAGTACAGTACCGTCCGATCGACCCCCCTGTGTCGCGAGATTTCCCGGCACGCCATCAGCATCACATCACTGGCCGGGTACATCCGTTCGTCCCTCCTTGTACCCCGCCCTCTTGCCGCTGCAGAGCCCTGACGTCTCATTATTCCCCCCAACGGATATTTTTTCCATCCGTGTAATTAGCGTATGTTTGGTTTTAGCCCAGGTATGCCCTACTAAATATAGTTGGATAGCCAAAATGTTGGTGGAACTTTTGCTTGCGCATGAATTGAAAAACATTGACAAAAAAATTGAACTCAGAAGGCCAAAGAAGCATTGGCATACCAAAAAATTGGTACCATCCAAACATACACCAAAATTCTGTACGGGGCCAAAAACAAATGTAATTAAGGGTGCGTTTTGGACGGTTTTACGCATCTCCAACGGATGATGAAAAATTGCAGTCGTGCCCAAAAAACTGATGCTCAGGGCAATTTGACCAAAAATCCCAGCTCCAACAAATAATGTATCTCTATGAAAATTTTGTTGAGCAACCCCAAATTTTAACTACAAGTGTTGCATATTTGCAACAACACTAGCGGTTGTCCAAAAAAATATTACAACCGTGGGGGGCACTCCCTCAGCCACTGTGAACCATGCCGCAACCCCCACTTCCCCATCCCGCCCGTCAGCGACCTCCGCACGGTGCCCCGACCCTGCCAAGCTCGCGACGTGGCCACCCCACCCCATCGACATCGTCCGCCCCATCCCGCCCCTTGCAGCCGCCACCCGTCCCGCCAGTTAGCGACCTCCGCACGACGTGTCGACCCTGCCAAGCTCGCAACATGGCCGCACCACCCCATCCCGCCCCTCGCCGCCGCCACCCATCCCGCCGTGCTCGCGATGCGACTGCGCTGTCCCAGCGACGTCTCATTATTCCCCTCCAACGATTTTTTTTCCATTCGTGTAATTAGGGCATGTTTGGTTTTACCCCAGGTAGCCCTAAATAGTTGGATATCCAAAATGTTCATGGAACTTTTGCTTGCGCATGAATTAAACAACATTGACAAAGAAAATGAACTAAGATGTCCGAAGATACCAAAAAATTGGTACCATCCAAACATACACCAAAAAATTGTACGGGACCAAAAACGTAAATAAGGGTGTGTTTGGATGGTTTTGCCCACCATCCAAACACACCCTTAGAGCATCTTCAGTAGATGATGAAAAACTGCGTCCGTGCCCAAAAAACTGATGTTTATGACAATTTGACCCAAACAAAAGTTAGCACCAACAGATGATGTATCTCTATGAAAATTTTGTTGGGCAACCCTAGATTTTAGCTACAAGTGTTGCATATTGGCAACACCACTAGCGGTTGTCGATTTTTTTTTACGATCGTGGTGGGAACCCAACCGCCAGTGTGAATCCCCACTGTGCTTGCAATGCGACCGCCTCGTCCCACTGTCGTCGCTGCCAAGCTCGCAACACGACTACCTCATCACGCCGCCATCCTCGAGCACCTCACCGCCATCCTCGAGCACCGCGCCGCCATCCTCGAGCTCCTGCCACAGTCCCCGAACTTCCCTGCTGTCGGATTCCGTCATCATAGTGTCGTCCCAGCCGAGCTCCTCCGTGTTGTCGTATCCGCCTCTCGGCTTCCCCGACGTCGCATCATCATGTTTAATGTGGTTCTCAAATTTATTTGGGCACCGGTTTTACGTTATCTGTTGCGGCACAAAATTTCTGGTGACCCAAACTTCTCTCTCCTTCCCTAAAACCATTTTTGGGTACCAACTTTTACATCATCTGTTGAAGATGCTCTTTACATTAGGGCATATCAGGCGCACCCTCCACTCATTCAACAAACCTGGACAATAAGTTCCCTCTAATATGTCCAAACTATTCGGATTTTCTCAAAAATTTCCCACGTGCCTAGAAGAAGAAGGGTATCCGTCGACAGCTACAGCTCAACTTTATGTTTGCCTTGGCCCACCGAAACCACCCTAGTCCTACCAGCGGCCATACTTCTATTCTCCCCACCCGAACCACCTCTTTTGCTAACCTCGCTTCTCCCAACTAGCCACTGCCAAGCCCATTGCCGCCTCGCTCCTCCTCGGCCTCACCACCTCGTCGTAGCCTCCACCATCGTCACCTTTGCATTGTCTCCCTACTCTCCTCAATGCATATGCCTGGAAGTTGTGGAGTAACTGAACCCCTTCATCCTCGTCGCCCGCCCGTCCAACAATTCTGTCTTGTTCTCCAGTGACCCACCGAATGCGCTCGCGATCTCTTGTAGACCCTCCCATCTCCATCGCATCTCAGAGCTCTCTGCCACCGGAGCCCATCGTCGTGGCCAACACCGACGCCATGTGTTCTCCACGTCCATGCCACCCGTCTCCATTCGTGGGACACCTCGACATCCACGTCGAGATCACCTTCCCTTCTGATGGTGTCGCTTGCACACTTTCACTGCCCCCTGAACAACCAGATACCAACTTCGACATGGATGACCTAGAGTCACGTGGCTTCCCGAGCTGGGGGTTTGTAGGTCGATGCGTTGCCGCCCATGCTGCCGCTCAACGTCTTGTGGAACTCTATCGCGCGTGCGCTCCACCATCCGAGTGTGGCGTACGTTGTAGCGACCAACCTCGATGGGACGCTGCTGCGACCATGAAATGCGTTCCTATAGGATCATTTTGGGTCTAGGGGAGGAGTGAATAGACTACTAAAACCACCAAAACCTATAGGCCAATCAAATTTTAGTTCTTGGCAATTTTAAGTTTATCTAGTGGTTGGCAAAAACACCCTACACATGCAAGGCTATGAAACAATAAATAGTGGAGACAAACTTGCAAGTAAGGTAAAGATAGTGAAGCTAGAGATTGCAAACACGGGGGGGGGGGGGGGGGGGGGTGATGATGTTTTCCTGTGGTTTGAATAGTTGATGCTACCCCACTCCACAATTATGGAGGCTTCGAGCCACAAAGGTTCTAAGACAATGAAGGTCTCGATTGTGTCGCTCACAAAGGGCCCACCAAGCGCAAAACAACCTATCTCACCATGGCTTATAAACTACACGCCTCGGATGGGGTTGATCTTCATGAAATAGACAATCTTTGAGCCCTCACAAACTTATTGGTTCCTTCAAACCTTGAAGGCTCCTAATAACACCCAGCTGATCTAGGAGATGCACACTCTCCAAAAGTAACAAGATATCGCAAACTTCTTGAAGGTTAAACATTTTTCTCCGATGCAACTTGCACGCTCCACCTGGTACGCCTCGCCTGCTTCTTCCTCCATAGCTGCACGCCTGCGTTGTTACCATCCATGTGGCTTCCCCATGGTTTATTATTGATATGTTGCAAGGGGTGGGTTGAGAGGAGCATTGTTGCTACAATGATGACTGACGGGGAAGATGTTGTTACTGCAAAGGACCGATGGCGACAAGCCGATGTTGTAAGCCCGGTCACTGTTTCCCCTCACTGTTGCAAAGGCGACTGTGGAGTTTGATAATCCCCAAGTGCAGGGAGTAGTGGTAGTGATGTGTTGGGGAACGGAGCATGAATTTCAAAAAAATTCCTACGCTCACGCAAGATCTATCCATGGAGATGTATCGCTACGAGAGGGGAGAGTGTGTCTACGTACCCTCGTAGACCGTTAGCGGAAGCGTCTCACAACGCGGTTGATGTAGTCGAACAATCCTTCGAGCTCCACCGATCAAGTACCGAACGTACGGCACCTCCGAGTTCTACACACGTGCAGCTCGGTGACGTTCCTCGCCTTCTTGATCCAGCAAGACGTCGAGGTAGTAGATGAGTTCCATCAGCACGACGGCGTGGCGACGGTGACGGTGAAGTGATTCCAGCAGGGCTTCGCCTAAGCTCTCCGAAAATATGACCGAGGTGGAAAACGGAGATCGGGGCACCGCACATGGCTATGGGCCAATTGTGTGCTTTGGGGTGCCCCCTTGCCCCCGTATATAAAGGATGAGAGGGAGGAGGCCGGCCCCCTAGGAGTGCGCCAAGTGTGGGGAGTCCTACTAGGACTCCTTAGTCCTAGTAGGATTCCACCTCCCATACGGAGTAGGAAAGAGGGAAGGGAGAGGGAAAGGAAAGAGGGGGCTGCGCCCCCTCCCCTAGTCCAATTCGGTTTGGGCAAGGGGGGGCGCGCGCCTCCTCACGTGGCCTGTCTCTCCTTTTCCCGTATGGCCCAATAAGGCCCATTACTTCTCCCGGTGAATTCCCGTAACTCCCCGGTACTCCGAAAAATACCCGAATCACTCGGAACCTTTCCGACGTCCGAATATAGCCTTCCAATATATGAATCTTTACCTCTCGACCATTTCGAGACTCCTCGTCATGTCCGTGATCTCATCCGGGACTCCGAACAAACTTCGGCCACCAATCACATAACTCATATAATACTAAATCGTCATCGAACCTTAAGTGTGCGGACCCTACGGGTTCGGGAATGATGTAGACATGATCGAGACGACTCTCCGGTCAATAACCAACAGCGGAACCTGGATGCTCATATTGGTTCCTACATATTCCACGAAGATCTTTATCGGTGAACCTCATATGTCAACGTGCCTCGTGGGCTCCTGGGTGGCCCCCTCTGGTACTTCTTGCTTCCAGTATTTTTTATTTATTCCAAAATAATTCTCCGTGAAATTTCAGCTCATTTGGAGATGTGCAGTAGCTTTTTCAGGTCCAGAATTCCAGCTGTCGGTATTCTCCCTCCTTGTGTAAATCTTGCATATTAAGAGAGAAAAGGCATTAGAATTGCTCCACAAAGTGTTATATTGATTAAAAATACTATAAATAACAGTAGCAAAACATAATGCAAAATGGACGTATCAACTCCCCCAAGCTTAGACCTCGCTTGTCGCCAAGCGAAAGCCGATATCGATAATCATGTCCACATGTTTAGAGAGAGAGGTGTCGATAAAAACAAAATACGGACATAGTAGCATCATGATCATTATTATAACAACAATATTCATTATCATAAAACTTCTCATGAGCAAGTAACAATTCATCACAACAATGAAGTATAAGGCATAAACTTTCTTGAAAACTAAGAAACTATGTTCTCAGTCAACAATGCAATTGCAATTCATCATATTTTCAGGAAGGGTCTCATGTAGGAGCTTTTTAGCAAGTCCACATACTCAACCATCATATAGTCTTCTATGATTGCTAACACTCACGACATATATATGGAGCAAAAAGTTTCAGCCAGACACATAGAAAGATAGGGGCTTATAATTTCGCCTCCCAACTCATTCACCTCAAGGGTGATGTCAACAATAATAACTCATGATCACTCATATCCAACTGGATATATATGCCTAGATCTTTCCCCACCACATGATGCTTGCAAAAGAGAAAAATAAAAAGGAATAGACGAGAACACTATTGACTCTTGCATAAAAAGTAAATAAATAAAAGTAAAAGATAGTCCCTTCGCAGAGGGAAGCAGAGGTTGTCATGCGTTTTTTGTTGTTGGATGCACAAGCTCTTAATGCAAAGGAACGTCACTTTATATTGCCCCTTGTGATAGCAACCTTTATTATGCAGTCTGTCGCTTTTATTTCTTTACCATCACAAGTTCGTACAAAGCTTATTTTCCCTTACAATAAAAGTTTAGACATATTTAAAGGTAATTTTTACTGCTTTTTGCACCGATGACAACTTACTTGAAGGATCTTATTCAATCCATAGGTAGATATAGTGGACTCTCATGACATGAAACTGGGTTTAAGGGTTTTTGATGCACAAGTAGTATCTCTACTTGGTGCGGATTTTTTGCTAGCAAAGATATTGAGCAAGCACCACATGTTGGAGGATCTATAACAATATAGCTTCTATGTGAATATAAGCAAACATAATTCATTACGTTGTCTTCCTTGTCCAACGTTAACAATTTGACATAAAATACTTAATGGGGGCTCACAATCATAAAAGATGTCCAAGATAGTGTATTTGCATGTGAATCTTCTCTTCCCTATTAATTCTTTCATGAATTGCACCATTGACCAATGCTATGTTTGTTAACTTTCAATAAATTTTACCACTTATACTTTTCTTTATGTGATGTCATTACTTTCCATAAGATTAGCATATGATCCTTTTCATTATTTTCATTGCTAGGGGTGAAACATAAAAGTAAAGAAGCAAAAACTCAAACTACTCTTTATTATATAGCTCTCAACTCAATTACATAGATAGATAGATCACGAAACTAGCACTCGAAAATAGATCATACTAAACTTTTATTCAACTAGATCACGAAATAACTAAGGATCGAACTAAAAGTAGGTAAAGATAATAAAAGTGATGGTGATACGATACCGGGGCACCTCCCCCAAGCTTGGCAAAAGCCAAGGGGAGTGCCCATACCCATGTACTCAAGTCTCCTTCTTCGGTGATGGTGGTGGTGATGAAGTGGTGGGCTTGTCCTTCAGTTTCCGCTTGAGAACATAGTTTTCTTCCTTCAACTTGCTAACTTCTTGCTCAAGCTCCACTATCTTCTCACATAATACGTTCTTGTTTTTCTGTAGAAGACGGAAAGGGATAAATTGGATCTTATATTTGTATACTGTGTTTGGGAGGCTCGACTTTTTGAACTCCACATGCATATCCTCCGGTTGAGGTAGAGGGGCATCTTCTTCATTCGAGCTCGCGTCTTCCGTTCCCTTCATGTTGGCATCTGGCTCTTCCTCCGCGGACCATCCATAGGGGTCTATATCCCCATAGATCCTTGGATTTGTAACATAGTGCGATACGAAGCTTTCTCCATCCGAGTCTTGAGACGACATGCTTTCGGATCTGTCAGAAAAATAGCACGAAACAAGAACAGAGGAGATTTCTGCGATACGGTGGTCAAAACGTCCGGGAGTATATATATAGATTTTTTATCTTGCAAAACAAGTAATCCAGGAGAAAACGGAGTCGGGAAGGCTCATGAGGGGCCCACGAGCCACCAGGGCGCGCCTGGGGGGGGGGGTGGCGCGCCCTGGTGCCTCGTGGGCACCAGGTGGGTCCCCCCGGCTGTTTCTTATTTTTGTATTTTTTCTAATATTCCAAAACTGACAGAAAGTATTTTTATGGAATTTTTGGAGCCGGTTTACTTACCGTATCACATACCTACCTCTTTTCAGGATTCTGGAGCATTCCAGAAGGTCTCTCTTATGTATTCCTCCGGTGTAATTGTTTCAATAATATTAGTTTCAACATTAATGGGAGTACCTGAAATATAATGCTTAATTCTTTGCCCATTCACCACTCTCGGATTAGTGCCTTCAGAGTTGTTTATTTTGATGGCTCCGGAGCGATAAACTTCTTCGATGATATACGGTCCTTCCCATTTAGAGAGAAGTTTTCCTGCAAAGAATCTCAAACGAGAGTTGTACAATAGAACTTTCTCACCCACTTTGAATTCCCGTTTTTGAATTCTTCTATCATGCCATCTTTTAACTTTTTCTTTAAATAATTTGGCATTTTCATAAGCTTGGTTTCTCCATTCATCTAATAAGCTAATATCAAATAACCACTTTTCACCGGCAAGTTTAAAATCATAATTGAGTTCTTTAATTGCCCAATATGCTTTATGTTCTAACTCAAGAGGTAAATGACATGCTTTTCCATAAACCATTTTATAAGGAGACATACCCATAGGATTTTTATAAGCAGTTCTATAAGCCCACAATGCATCGTCAAGTTTCTTAGACCAATTCTTTCTAGATCTATTAACGGTTTTTTACAAAATTAATTTTATTTCCCTATTGCTCAATTCTACTTGACCACTAGATTGAGGGTGATAGGGAGATGCAATTCTATGGTTGAAATCATATTTAGCAAGCAGTTTACGGAATGCACCATGAATAAAATGTGAACCACCATCAGTCATTAAATATCTAGGGACTCCAAACCTTGGGAAAATAACTTCTTTAAGCATTTTAATAGAAGTGTTATGATCAACACTACTAGTTGGAATAGCTTCTACCCACTTAGTAACGTAATCAACAGCAACTAAAATATGAGTATACCCATTGGATTTAGGAAAAGGTCCCATATAATCAAATCCCCAAACATCAAATGGTTCAATAGCAAGTGAATAATTCATAGGCATTTCCTGACGTCTACCAACATTACCAATTCTTTGACATTCATCACAAGATAAGACCAACTTACGAGCATCCTTGAAAAGAGTAGGCCAATAAAAACCAGATTGTAATACCTTATGTGCAGTTCTGTCTCCCGCATGGTGTCCTCTGTAAGCCGCGGAATGACACTTTCGTAGGATTTGTTCCTGTTCATGCTCAGGTATACAACGTCTAATAATACCATCTACTCCTTCTTTATAAAGATGTGGGTCATCCCAAAAGTAATGTCTTAAATCATAGAAGAACTTTTTCTTTTGTTGCTATGTGAAACTAGGTGGTACAAATTTAGCAACAATAAAATTAGCATAGTCTGCATACCAAGGAGTATTGCGAGAAGCATTTATGACAGCTAATTGCTCATCGGGAAAATCATCATTAATTGGAAGTGGGTCATCAAGAACATTTTCTATTCTAGACAAATTATCTGCTACGGGATTCTCAGCTCCCTTTCTATCAATAATATGCAAGTCAAATTCTTGTAGCAATAGAACCCACCTAATGAGTCTAGGTTTAGCATCTTTCTTTTCCATAAGGTATTTAATAGTAGCATGATCGGTGTGAACAGTTACTTTAGAATCAACTATGTAAGATCTGAATTTATCACATGCAAACACAACTGCTAGAAATTCTTTCTCAGTAGTAGCATAATTTCTTTGGGCACTGTCTAGAGTTTTACTAGCATAATGGATAACATTTAATTTCTTATCAACTCTCTATCCTAGAACAGTACCAACAGCATAATCACTAGCATCACACATAATTTCAAAAGGCAAGTTCCAATCAGGTGGTTGAACAATAGGTGTAGTGGTTAAGGCTTTCTTAAGTGTTTCAAAGGCTTCTAGACAATCATCATCAAAAACAAATGGAACATCTTTTTGCAAAAGATTGGTAAGAGGCCTAGAAATTTTAGAGAAGTCTTTAATAAACTTTCTATAGAAACCAGCATGACCAAGGAAACTTCTTATACCTTTAATATCTTTAGGACATGGCATTTTCTCAATAGCATCAACCTTAGCTTTATCAACTTCAATACTTCTTTCAGAAATTTTATGCCCCAAGATAATACCTTCATTCACCATAAAGTGGCACTTCTCCCAATTCAAGACAAGATTAGTTTCTTCACATCTCTGCAAAACTCGATCAAGGTTGCTTAAGCATTCATCAAAAGAAGTTCCGTAAACGGAGAAATCATCCATGAATACCTCAACAATCTTTTCACAAAAGTCAGAGAATATAGCAGTCATACATCTTTGAAAGGTAGCAGGTGCATTGCATAAACCAAAAGGCATACGTCTATAAGCATAAGTTCCAAAAGGGCAAGTAAAGGTGGTTTTCTCTTGATCGGATTGTGATACAGGTATTTGAGAAAAACCAGAATAACCATCTAGGAAACAAAAGTGTGTATGCTTAGACAATCTTTCTAACATTTGATCAATAAAAGGTAAGGGGTAATGATCTTTTCTATTAGCTTTGTTTAATTTTCTAAAATCAAGTACCATCCTATAACCAGTTACAATTCTTTGTGGAATGAGTTCATTTTTATCATTTGGAACAACGGTAATACCTCCTTTCTTAGGGACACAATGAACGGGACTTACCCATCTACTATCAGCTATGGGATAGATTATACCTGCTTCTAGAAGCTTTAATATTTTAGTTCTTACCACCTCTTTCATCTTAGGATTTAATCGTCGTTGGTGGTCGACAACTGGTTTAGCATCAGGCTCCATATTAATTTTATGCTGACATAGAGTGGGACTAATGCCCTTAAGATCATCAAGAGTATATCCAATAGCAGCTCGGTGCTTCCTCAGAGTTTTTAGTAATCTCTTTTCTTCATGCTCTGAAAGGTTAGAACTAATAATAACATGATATATCTTCTTTTCATCAAGATAAGCATATTTCAATGTATCAGGCAATTGCTTCAATTCAAATACAGGATCACCCTTAGGTGGAGGAGGACCTCCAAGAGTTTCAACAGGCAAATTGTGTTTAAGGATAGGTGGTTGATCGAAGAACATCCTATCTATCTCATTTCTTTCATTCATATGCATATCGTTTTCATGGTCTAGCAAATATTGTTCTAACGGATCAGTAGGAGGTACGGCAATAGAAGCAAGACCAATAATTTCATCTTTACTAGGCAATTCTTTATCATGAGCTTGTCTACGAAACTTGGAGAAATTAAACTCATGAGACATGCCACCAAAATTAACACTAACAGTTTCTTTAGCACAATCAATCTTGGCATTAACAGTGTTCAAGAAAGGTCTACCAAATATAATGGGAAAAAAATAATCTTGTGGAGAACCGAGGACTAGAAAATCAGTAGGGTTTTTTATTTTTCCACACAAGACTTCAACATCTCTAACGATCCCAAGAGGTGTAATGGTATCTCTGTTTGCAAGCTTAGTAGTAACATCATTGTCCTCTATTTCAACAGGTGCAATATCATTCATAATTTCTTGATATAAGGTAAACGTAATAGCACTCACACTAGCACCCAAATCACATAAGCCATGATAACAATGATCTCCTATTTTAACAGAAACAACAGGCATGCCTACTACATGTCTGATTTTATCTTTAGGATCTGGTTTAGCAATTCTAGCTGCTTCATCGCAGAAGTAAATAACATGCCCATCTTTATTATCAACCAAGAGATCTTTAACCATAGCAACATTAGGTTCAACTTTAATTTGTTCAGAGGGTCTAGGTGCTCTAATATTACTTTTGATAACCACAGTTGAAACTTTGGCATGTTCCTTAATCCTAACAGGAAAAGGTGGTTTCTCAATATAAGCAGTAGGCACAACTGGATCAGCATGGTAAACAATTGTTTCTTCTTTAACACTAATGGGTTCCTCAATCTTTTCTTTAACAGGAGGATGATATTTAAACCACTTCTCCTTAGGGAGATCAACATGAGTAGCAAATGATTCACAAAAGGAAGCTACTATCTCAGAGTCAAGTCCATATTTAGTGCGAAACATATGAAAAGCATCGGTGGCCATAAAACATTTAACACAATCAAACTCAAGTATTATACCTGACTCATTACCTTTGTCGAGTTCCCAATCTTCAGAGTTGCGTTTAATTCTTTCCAGAAGATCCCATCTGAATTCAATAGTTTTCTTCATAAAAGAGCCAGTCGAAGAAGAATCGAGCATGGTTTGATTATCATGAGAAAGCCGAGCATAAAAATTCTGTAAGATAATTTCTTTTGAGAGCTCATGATTGGGGCATGTGTACATCATGTACTTAAGCCTCCCCCAAGCTTGAGCGATGCTTTCTCCTTCACGAGGCCAAAAATTATATATATAATCCCGATCACGATGAACCAAATGCATAGGATAAAATTTCTGGTGGAATTCCAGTTTCAATCGGTTCGAGTCCCATGTATCAGTATCATCACATAGCCTATACCATGTCAATGCCTTTCCCTCCAAAGATAAAGAGAATACTTTCTTCTTAACTCCATCTCCAGATAAACCTGCAAGCTTAAACAATCCATAAATTTCATCCACATAAATCAAGTGCATATCAGGATGTACCGTTCCATCTCCTGCATAAGTATTAGCTAGCAGTTTCTCTATCATACCCGGAGGAATCTCATAATAAATATTTTCAGTAGGTGCAGTAGGTTGAGGAGCAACTATTGGTGCTTCCGGTCGAGGTGAAGATACCCCGAACAAACCCCTCAAAGGATTACTTTCTATAGTAACAAGTAACAGTAAATTTCAGCACGTAATATAAATGTTTCCTTACCAAATTCCACTCACCAAAGGTGCTTCACTCCCCGGCAACGGTGCCAGAAAAGAGTCTTGATGACCCACAAGTAAAGGGGATCAATCGTAGTCCTTTCATTAAGTAAGAGTGTCGAACCCAACGAGGAGCAGAAGGAAATGACAAGCGGTTTTCAGCAAGGTATTTTCTGCAAGCACTGAAATTATCGGTAACGAGTAGTTTGATAGCAAGATAATTTGTAACAAGTGACAAGTAGCAATAGTAACAAAGAGTGCAGCAAGGTGGCCCAATCCTTTTTGTAGCAAAGGACAAGCCAGAACGATCTCTTATAATAAGTAACGCGTTCTCGCGGACACATGGGATTTCATCTAGTCACTTTCATCATGTTGGTTTGATTCGCGTTCGCTACTTTGATAATTTGATATGTGGGTGGACCGGTGCTTGGGTGCTGTTCTTACTTGAACAAGCCTCCCACTTATGATTACCCCCTCTCGCAAGCATCCGCAACTACGAAAGAAGAATTAAGATAACTATAACCATAGCATTAAACATATGGATCCAAATCAGCCCCTTACGGAATAGCGCATAAACTAGGGTTTAAGCTTCTGTCACTCTAGCAACCCATCATCTAATTACTACTCCACAATGCATTCCCTTAGGCCCAAAGATGGTGAAGTATCATGTAGTCGACGTTCACATGACACCACTAAGAGAATCAACAACATACATATCATCAAAATATCGAACGAATACCAAATTCACATGATTACTTATGACAAGACTAGCATAATGGATCTGAACATATAATCTTCCACCAGATAAACCAACTAGCATGAACTACAAAATTTAATCAACACTACTAGCAACCCACAGGTACCAATCTGAGGTTTTGAGACAAAGATTGAATACAAGAGATGAACTAGGATTTGAGATGAGATGATGCTGTTGAAGATGTTGATGAAGATTGGTCCTCCCACGATGAGAGGGTTGTTGGTGATGTCGATGGCGACGATTTCCCCCTCCTGGAGGGAAGTATCCCCGGCAGTTTCTATCCCCCGGAGAGCAAAAGAGCTCCTGTCCAAGTTCCGCCTCGAGACGGCGACGCACCGTCGCAAAAGTCTTCTCCTTATTATTTTAGGGCAAATGGACTTATATACCAGAAAATGGGGGCCAGAGGCTGGCCAGGGGCCCCACGAGCCACCAGGGCGCGCCCGGGGGGGGGGGGGGTGGCACGCCCTGGTGCCTCGTGGGCTCCCGAGTGGCCCCCACTGGTACTTGCTTCCAGTATTTTTTATTTATTCCAAAATAATTCTCCGTGAAATTTCAGCTCAATTGGAGATGTGCAGAATAGGTATCTCTGACATAGCTTTTTCAGGTCCAGAATTCCAGCTGCCGGCATTCTCCCTCCTTGTGTAAATCTTGCATATTAAGAGAGAAAAGGCATTAGAATTGCTCCATAAAGTGTTATATTGATTAAAAACACTATAAATAACAGTAGCAAAACATGATGCAAAATGGACGTATCAAGATGAAAAACAATTTTGGGAGGTGTACTTTTCCTGTCAACGTCACGACCGAGAGTTTTCAATATCTTCCATGCTAAACAAATTATAGGCAGTTCCCAAGCGGAAAGGTAAAGTTTACTCCCCCTCCACCATACCAACATAAGCCATGGCTAGCCGAATCCTAGGGTGCCCTCCATACCAACAACTTTCCGGGGGAGTTTGTTTGCATTATATTTTTTCGATTTCGAGCATAGGACTGGGCATCCCAAATACCAACCTCTCTCGTGCAATGACAAGTGAATAAACACTCATCTTGAGAATAACCCGCTTAGCATGGAAGATACTGACCGCCCCCTGTCGCTCCATGAGCGGTACGGGCACACAAAACGGATGTTTATTTGAATGATTAGAGGTGGCACATGCAAATTTACTTGGAGTAGCAGAGTAATACCGCATATAGGTAGATATGGTGGACTCATCTGGAACAACTTTGGTTTAAGGATTGTGGATGCACAAGCAGAATTCCAACTTAGTACAAGTGAAGGCTAGCAAATAGGTTGAGAAGCGACCAACTAGAGAGCGAAAACGGTCATGATCATGCATTGAGAATAATTAACATTGAATACTAGCATGAGTAGGATATAAGCATCCTGAACATAAATATCATGGAGGCTATGTTGGTTTTGAATCAACTACATGCATGAACATGTGCCAAGTCAAGCCACTTGAAACATTCAGAGGAGGATACCATATTAACATACTACATCATAACCATTTTAATGCATGTTGACTTCCAAGATAAATCATTATCCACTCCTAGCTATTTAAGCATGGCATGATCAACTATAATCTCTAATTGTCATCACAAACATGTTTACTCATAATATGCTGAATCATGGATACTGAGTTAAACATATTTACAAAAACAAAAACAAGAAGAGTTCATACCAGCTTTTCTTTGCCACAGTCACTTCATCAAATCATCGTTATTATTGCCTTTCACTTGCATGACCGAATGATGTGAAAATAATAATAGTGCAAGTGTGCTATGGACTAAGTTGGAATCTGCAAACATTTTATTCAAGGGAGAAGACAAGGTAAAATTGGCTCTTCGTTAGATCAACAATAAAGCATATGAGAGCCACTCAACATTTTCATCGTGGTCCTCTCCCTACTACGACTCAACGGAAAGAAAAGAAATTCTGAAAAACACACTGAAATATTTTTGGCGTTTTTTAGTTTTTCTGAAGGAAGCAAATTAAGGAAGAAAAACGAAAAGCGAGAAAAACTATTTACACGGGAAAACTCCCAACAAGCAAAAGAAGAAACGAGAAATCTTTTTGGGTTTTCTTTTAATACTACAAACTAACAAACGAGAAAGAAAAAAAACGAAAAAGAAGCGAGAAATATTTTTGGGTTTTTGAAGTTTTCAAACACACAAGAAGAAAGCGGAAATAAAACTAACATGGATATACAATGAAAAAGGATGAACGCCGACAACTGGAATGAATGTGTGAACATGAATGTAATGTCGGTGAGAGATACGTACTCCCCCAAGTTTAGGCTTTTGGCCTAACTTGGTCTACTGCCATGGCTGTCCAGGATAATAATCGAAGTGGTAGCTCGTGGAGGCGTTCTGAGCCGCCTCCTCAGCCAGACGGGCAGCCTCAACTGCCGCGTTGTACTCGTGCACCTCGTTCTCATGAAGAAAATATCTCTGTTTGTTTTGAAAATCAAAGAGGACAGGAGCAGGCAAAATGACAAACACAGAACGATATTTATCAAATATCAAGTTATAATCATAACTGCGAGTGTTGTGCTTAATGAACTCATGGTTCTGCATTGCCTCAAAATTCAAATATTTATCAGGTAAAAGAGGATCATTGGGCCTGGGCAAGACCCCTAGCCTTGCAGCTACTCGGGAGGCATAAATTCCTCCATATAAATCACCATTACCCGAGTTGCGGTGCAACCTACGTGCAACAATGGCCCCAAGATTATAATGTCTGCTACCCGTTAAAGCAGCGTGAATAAGGCTCCGGTCAGGGGCACAAAGTGCACTACAGTATTGTTTACCAACAATGCATTTGCCATTAAAAAGTGCAAAGTAGCGAATAGCGGGAAAGTGAATGCTCTTTATCCTAGCTTGCGTAACTCCCCTATCCTCACCATTGCAAAGACTATTGAGAAACAGTTCATAATCAGATTGTCACGGTTCACTAAGTGAACCCCAAAATGGAATTTTGCAGGCATCACAAAATTCTTCTAGAAGCATACTGTAAGATCTATCATAGAGATGAAATAAAACTCTAGAAGTGCGTGGATGATATTCAAAGTTTTGAGTGAATGAATGCGTAAGGTTGTAGTGCTGCGGTGGCTTATCTACGACGAAGGCGGAGAGCTCGGTGTTGTGAATATATTGGTCAAATTCTTCCTTGATGCCTGCACTTAGCATGAACCCGTCGCACGGCCATCGACATGATTTCGCTTCGGCACCCCACACCGAACTTGCCCTTGGTTCAACATATGATTGGCGTGCTAGGCTTTCACTCGATGATGCTTCGGAGAACCTCCTCCTTGAAGAACTCCTCCTGAAAATGTTCATATTCCTATGAACAAATTTCTGAAAATTTTTGGACCGCAAAAAGATGTTAACAAAACTTCACAAGATTGATAGCAACTACTGATACAAGTGCCTAGAGGATATATCAAGCATTCAAACTACTTAGAACCCAAAGAATTCAACATGCAAGCTCATTTTCAGTAGCACCAATAGCAGCAATTTATGCAAAATATAATCCACTAAAGCAAAAACTAATTGGAGCAATGGGAGAGTCACATACCAAGGAGCAATCCCTCAAAACAGTTTTGGACACGAAGCTCCGAGCAAAGAGATCGAAAATCTCAGCTTTGGGAGCAAGAACACGAGAGAGAGAGAGCTACCACGATTTTTTTCTAGAGGTAGGAGATGAAGTGGGCTGAATAGATAAGTGAGTGGGTCCCTGTGGGACCCACAAGGCATCTTGGCGCGCCCTGGGGGGGTGGCCGCGCCCTGTTGCCTTATGGGCAACAGGTGCACCCCCCCTGGGTTGTTTTCAGTGCCAAAAGTTCTTATATATTCCAGAAAAAATCATGTCAAAATTTTATTGCATTCTGAGCACTTTTTTTTGGCCATTTTTTTTGCACGGATAATTCAGAAAACTGGATAATCATGTCATTTTATTTTATCTAAGCTAAAAATAACAGAGAGCAAACTAAGATTACATAAAGTTGTGCTTACTAAATTCATCGACCACATGCCCTTCAAAAAGAGTCCATTAATAAGGTTGATCAAGTCTTATTAACAAAATGTTTCCGAGTGACATGAAACCGAAGAATTTTCGTATAACACTAAGTTACCTCAACGGGGATATGCATCTCCCCAACAATAAGAATTTCATATTTCTTTTTGATAGTAGGAAGAGGAAATTTGAAGCCTCCAATAGTAATTGTTGAAACTTTTTCAATTCAATTGATACCATTCACCGAACTTTGTTTCTTCGGGAAATAAACCGTATGCTCATTACCATTGACATGAAAAGTGACCTTGCTTTTATTGCAATCAATAACAGCCCCTGCAGTATTCAAAAAGGGTCTACCAAGGATAATCGACATGTTGTCGTCCTCAGGCATATCAAGTATAACAAAGTCTGTTAAGATAGTAACATTTGCAACAACAACAGGCACATCCTCGCAAATTCCAATAGGTATAGAAGTGGATTTATCAGCCATTTGCCAAGATATGGGTGTGAGCTTATTCAAATAAAGTCTTCTATATAAAGAGAAAGGCATAACACTAACACCGGCTCCCAAATCACATAAAGCAGTTTTGACATAACTTCTTTTAATGGAGCAAGGTATAGTAGGTATCCCCGGATCTCCTAACTTTTTAGGTACTCCACCCTTAAAAGAATAATTTGCAAGCATGGTGGAAATTTCAGCTTCAGGTATCTTCCTTTTATTAGTGACAATATCTTTCATGTATTTAGCATAGGGAGACATTTTCAACATATCAATCAAGCGGGTGCGCAAAAAGACAGGTCTAAGCATTTCAACAAAGCGCTCAAAATCTTCATCATCCTTATTTTTAGATGGTTTAGTAGGAAAAGGCATAGGTTTTTGAACCCATGGTTCTCTCTCCTTTCCATGTTTTCTAGCAACAAAATCTCTTTTATCATATCTTTTATTCTTAGGAGGTGGGTTATCAAGATCAACAACAGGTTCTATTTCTACATCATTGTCTGGTTGAGCATCAACATGAACATCTTCATTATCATTATCGTTCTCCTTATGATTATCATTATCGCTAGGTGTATGTTCATTACCAAATTGTATCTCAGCATCAGAAATAGAAGCATCATTATGATTCTCAGGAGGTTTTTCTATCTCATGTTCACTAGGAGCACGCAAAGTATTATCATTTTTCTTTTTCTTTTTAGATGGACTAGGTGCATCAATATTATTTCTTTGAGAGTCTTGTTCAATTCTTTTAGGATGACCTTCAGGATATAGAGGATCCTGAGTCATGCTATCTCCTCTAGTAACAACTCTAACAGCATGGTCATTCTTTTTCATCTCATCAAGCAAATCATTTTGTGACTTAGCAATTTGTTCTAACTGAGTCTGAACCATAGAAGCATGTATACTCAAGCATTTAACATCATTAGCAGTTCTAAACATCAAATCACTCAAGCGTTCAATCATGATGGCATTCCGTGTTGATTGCTAACATACATATTAAAGTGTTCCTGTTTAATGATGTAATTATCAAATTCATACAGGCATTGACTAGCAGATTTATTATACGGAATATCACCTTCATCAAATCTAGTGAGAGAATTTACCTCCACTACCTGTGTCGGGATGTCGAGCCCATGTATTTCTTCAATAGGTGGCAAATTCTGAACGTCTTCAGCTTTAATTCCTTTTTCCTTCATAGATTTCTTGGCTTCTTGCATACATTCTGGACTGAGGAATAGAATACCTCTCTTCTTCAGAGTTGGCTTAGGTGGTGGTTCAGGAAGTGTCCAATCATCGGCATTTCTCAATATATTATTCAATAGTACTTCAGTCTGTCCAACAGTTCGTTCCCTGAAAACACAACCAACACAACTATCTAGGTAGTCCCTAGAAGCATCGGTTAGTCCATTATAAAAGATATCAAGTATTTCATTTTTCTTAAGAGGATGATCAAGCAAAGCATTAAGTAATTGGAGAAGCCTTGATACGTCCAATTTGCACCATGATTTCCTACTGTCATTTATTATGTTTTTAATCATTATTTCACTTTATGGTACAATTCTTATGCCTTTTCTCTCTTAATTTGCAAGATTTACATGAAGAGGGAGAATGCCGACAGCTGGAATTCTGGACCTGAAATAGCCACATCAGAGATACCTATTCTACAGAGCTCCAATTGACCTAAAATTTCACAGAGATTTTTTATTGAATATATAAAAAATACTGGAGAAAAGAAATACCAGAGGGGACCCACCAGTTGCCCACAAGGCAACATGGCGCGCCCCCCCAGTGCGCGCCCTGATGCCTTGTGGGGCCCACAGCTGGCCTCTGGCCCCCTCCTTCTGCTATATGAAGCCATTTGCCCTAGAAACAATAAAGATAAGACTTTCGGGACAAAGCGCCGCCGTCTCGAGGCGGAACCTGGGCAGGAGCTATTTTGCTCTCCGGCGGAGCGATTCCGCCGGGGATACTTCCCTCCGGGAGGGGGAAATCAAAGCCATCGACATCACCAACGATCCTCTCATCGTGGGAGGACCAATCTTCATCAAAATCTTCACCAGCACCATCTCATCTCAAACCCTATTTCATCTCTTGTATTCAATCTTTGTCTCAAAACCTCAGATTGGTACCTGTGGGTTGCTAGTAGTGTTGATTACATCTTGTAGTTGATGCTAGTTGGTTTATTTGGTGGAAGATTATATGTTCAAATCCTTAATGCTATTCAATACCCCTCTGATCTTGAACATGAATATGATTTGTGAGTAGTTACTTTTGTTCTTGAGGACATGGGAGAAGTCTTGTCATAAGTAATCATGTGAATTTGGTATTCGTTCGATATTTTGATGATATGTATGTTGTTGCTTCCTTTAGTGGTGTCGTGTGAACGTCGACTACATGACACTTCACCATCTTTGGGCCTAAGGGAAGGCATTGTGGAGTAGTAATTAGATGATGGGTTGCTAGAGTGACAAAAGCTTAAACCCTAGTTTATGCGCTATTCCGTAAGGGGCTGATTTGGATCCATATGTTTAATGCTATGGTTAGAGTTATCTTAATTCTTCTTTCGTAGTTGCGGATGCTTGCGAGAGGGGGTAATCATAAGTGGGAGGTTTGTTCAAGTAAGAACAGCACCCAAGCACCGGTCCACCCACATATCAAATTATCAAAGTAGCGAACGCGAATCAAACAAACATGATGAAAGTGACTAGATGAAATTCCCATGTGTCCTCGAGAACGTTTTGCTTATTATACGAGTTCGTTCCGGCTTGTCCTTTGCTACAAAAAGGATTGGGCCACCTTGCTGCACTTTTTGTTACCGTTACTACTTGTTACTTGTTACGAATTATCTTGCTATCAAAACTATTTGTTACCGCTACTTTCAGTACTTGCAGAGAATACCTTGCTGAAAACCGCTTGTCATTTCCTTCTGCTCCTCGTTGGGTTCGACACTCTTACTTATCAAAAGGACTATGATTGATCCCCTATACTTGTGGGTCATCAAGACTCTTTTCTGGCGCCGTTGCCGGGGAGTGAAGCGCCTTTGGTGAGTGGAATTTGGTAAGGAAACATTTATATTACGTGGAGAAATTTATTGTTACTTGTTACTATGGAAAGTAATCCTTTGAGGGGCTTGTTCGGGGTATATTCACCTTGACCGGAAGCAATAAGAGTTGCTCCTCAACCTATTGAACCTACTAAAAATATTTATTATGAAATTCCTCCGGGTATGGTAGAGAAACTGCTAGCTAATCCTTATGCAGGAGATGGAACGGTACATCCTGATATGCACTTGATCTATGTGGATGAAATTTGTGGATTGTTTAAGCTTGCAGGTTTATCCGGAGATGGAGTTAAGAAGAAACTATTCCCTTTATCTTTGGAGGGAAAGGCATTGATATGGTATAGGCTATGTGATGATACTGAAACATGGGGCTGGAACCGGTTGAAGCTCGAATTCCACCAGAAATTTTATCCTATGCATTTGGTTCATCGTGATCGGAATTATATATATAATTTTTGGCCTCGTGAAGGAGAAAGTATCGCTCAAGCTTGGGGGAGGCTTAAGTATATGTTGCACACATGCCCCAATCATGAGCTCTCAAGAGAAATAATTCTTCAAAACTTTTATGCTCAGCTTTCTTATAATGATCAATCCATACTCGATACTTCTTCTGCTGGTTCCTTTATGAAGAAAACTATTGAATCCAGATGGGATCTTTTAGAAAGAATTAAACGTAACTCTGAAGATTGGGAAATCGACAAAGGTAATGAGTCAGGTATAAATCTTGAGTTTGATTGTGTTAAATCTTTTATGGAAACTGATGCTTTTCGTCAGTTTAGTACTAAATATGGACTTGACTCTGAGATAGTAGCTACCTTTTGTGAATCTTTTGCCGCTCATGTTGATCTCCCTAAGGAGAAATGGTTTAAATATCATCCACCTATTGAATTGAATGAAGAACCTGTTAGTGTTAAAGAAGAAATAATTGTTTACCATGTTGATCCAGTTGTGCCTACTGCTTATATTGAGAAACCTCCTTTCCCTGTTAGGATTAAGGAACATGCTAAAGCTTCAACTGTGGTTAATAAGAGTAATATTAGAGCACCTAGACCTTCTAAACAAATTAAAGTTGAACCTAGTGTTGCAATGGTTAAAGATCTTTTGGTTGATAATATTGATGGACATGTCATATATTTCTGTGATGAAGCAACTAGAATTGCTAAGCCAGACCCTAAAGATAAAAACAAACCTGTAGTTGGCATGCCTGTTATTTCTGTTAAAATTGGAGATCATTGCTATCATGGTTTATGTGATATTGGTGCTAGTGTGAGTGCTATTCCGTTTACTCTCTATCAAGAAGTTATGAATGATATTGCACCTGTTGAGATTGAAGATATTGATGTTACTATTAAGCTTGCAAATAGAGATACTATTTCACCACTTGGGATTGTTAGAGATGTTGAAGTCTTGTGTGGTAAGATCAAATACCCTGATACGTCTCCAACGTATCTATAATTTATGAACTATTCATGCCATGTTTATTATAGTTTTGTATAATTTTGGTGCACTTTTATATGGCTTTTATATGATTTTTATGGACCAACATATTGACCTAGTGCCTAGTGCCAGTTGTTGTTTTCTGCTTGTTTTTTGTTTTCCAGAAAATCCATATCAAATGAAGTCCAAATGCAGCGAAACTTTTTGACGATTTTTTCTCGAAGGAAACAAACCCAGGAAGCTTCGGGGGAGCAGCAGAAGACCCACAGGGGCCCCACAAGCCACCTAGGCGCCCCCCTGGTGTGCGCCCTGGTGCCTCGTGGGCCCCCTGTGGCCCCTCTTCGCGTGATTCCAATGCCAAAAATTCTTATAAATAGAGAAACCCCCAGAAATAACCCTAGAACTTGGACTCCGCCGCCACAAGCCTCTGTACCTCCACGATCTCATCTACAACCCTTTTCCGGCACCCTGTCAGAGGGGAAATCATCACCGGAGGCCATCTTCATCATCTCGACGGTCTCCATGACGAGGAGGGAGTAGTTCACCCTCGAGGCTAGGGGTATGTACAAGTAGCTATGTGTTTGATCTCTCTCTCGTGTTCTTGATTTGGCACGATCTTGATGTACCGCGAGCTTTGTTAATATAGTTGGATCATATGGTGTTTCTCCCTCTCTATCTTGTTGTGATGAATTGAGTTTTTACCTTTGAGGTTTCACTATTATCGGATTGAATACTTTTATGGATTTGAGAACACTTGATGTATGTCTTACATATGAATACCCATGGTGACAATGGGGTATTATATTGATTCACTTGATATATGTTTTGGCACTCAACTCGCGGATTCCAGAGGTGACATTGGGGTAATCTATGCACAGGGGTTGATGCACGTTTTCGTCCTACTTTCTTCGGTAGAAATCTTGGGGCACTCTTTGAAGTTCTTTGTGTTGGATTGAATATTATGAATCTGAAGTTGTTTGATGCATATCGTATAATCAACTCACAGATATTTGTGGTGACATTGGAGTATCTAGGTGACATTAGGGTTGGTTGATGTGTTTCATATGGTGTTATTTTAGTATGAACTCTAGGGCTATTTGTGACACTTATAGGAATGGCTCAATAGATTGATCGGAAAGGATAACTTTGAGGTGGTTTCGTACCCTACAACAATTTCTATCTTATGTTCTCCACTAATAGGAACTTTGGAGTGATTCTTTATCGCACGTTGAGGGATTGTTATATGATCCAATTATGTTAGCATTGTTGAGAGATTGCACTAGTGAAAGTATGAACCCTAGGCCTTGTTTTCAAGCATTGCAATACCGTTTATGCTCACTTTTGTTACTTGCTACCTTGCTGTTTTTATATTTTCAGATTACAAAAACCTATTTCTACTATCCATACTACACTTGTATCACCATCTCTTTGCCGAACTAGTGCACCTATACAATTTGCCATTGTATTGGGTGTGTTGGGGACACAAGAGATTTTTTGTATTTGATTGCAGGGTTGAGAGAGACCATCTTCATCCTACGCCTCCCACGGATTGATAAAACTTAGGTCATACACTTGAGGGAAATTTGCTACTGTCCTACAAAACTCTGCGCTTGGAGGCCCAACACGAGTCTACAAGAATAAAGTTGCATAGTAGACATCATACCCTACTGATTTTCTTGTTCTTGGATCACCACAAGATGATTTTTGTCCCATTATATTTGGTCGACCCTTCTTGAATACTGTTAATGCTAAGATTGATTGCACTAAGAAATTGTTAGTGTTAATTTCGGTGGGATGTCTCATGAGTTTAATTTCTCTAAGTTTCGTAGACAACCTCATGATAAAGAATTACCCAAAAAAGATGAAATTATTGGTCTTGCTTCTATTGTTGCGCCTCCTGCCGATCCATTAGAACAATATTTGCTTGAGCATGAGAATGACATGAATATGAATGAAAGAAATGAAATAGATGAGTTGTTCTTTACACAAGCACCTATCCTGAAACATAGTTTGCTTGTTGAAACCTTGGGAGATCCACCTCCACCCAAGGGTGATCCTGTGTTTGATTTAAAGCAATTACCTGATACTCTTAAATATGATTATCTTGATGAAAAGAAGATATATCCTGTTATCATTAGTGCTAATTGAGACGTCTCCAACGTATCTATAATTTTTGATTGTTCCATGCTATTATAGTATCAATCTTGGATGTTTTTATATGCAATTATACGCAATTATGTATCTTTTTTTGGGACTAACCTATTAACCTAGTGCCCAGTGCCAGTTGCTGTTTTTTGCTTGTTTTTGGCTTTTCGGAGAAACAGTACCAAATGAAGTCCAAATGCCACGAAACTTTTTGGAGATTTTTTTCTGGACAAAAGAACCCTTGGAAGCTTCGGGAGGAGGCCAGAAGCCTCACGAGGGCTCCACAAGGCACCAGGGTGCGCCCCAGGGGGGCGCACCGTGCTGCCTTGTGGGGCCCACGTGACTCCGTTTGACCTAATTCCACTTCTATAAATTCACGAATATTGGGAAACCCCCAGAGAGCCAGAAGAAATAACCTTTCCGCCGCCATAAGCCTCTGTTCTTCTGCGATCCCATCTGGAGGCCTTTTCCGGTACTCTGCCGGAGGGGGAATCGATCACGGAGGGCTTCTACATCAACCTTGCTGCCCTTCCGATGATGTGTGAGTAGTTTACCACAGACCTACGGGTCCATAGCTAGTAGCTAGATGGCTTCTTCTCTCTCTTTGATCTTCAATACAATGTTCTCCTTGATGTTCTTGGAGTTCTATCCGATGTAATCTTCTTTTGCGGTGTGTTTGTTGGGATCCGATGAATTGTGAGTTTATGATCAGATTATTCATGAGAAATATTTGAGTCTTCTCTGAACTCTTTTATGCATGATTGTTATAGCTTTGTATTTCTCTCCGATCTATCGGTTTAGTTTGGCCTACTAAATTGATTTATCTTGCAATGGGAGAGGTGCTTTGTGATGGGTTCAATCTTGCGGTGCTCAATCCCAGTGACAGAAGGGGACATGACACATATTTGTATTGTTGCCATTAAGGATAAAAAGATGGGGTTTATTCATATTGCTTGAATTTGCTTCTCTACATCATGTCATCTTGCTTAAGGCGTTACTCTGTTTCATACTTAATACCCTAGATGCATGCTGGATAGCGGTCGATGGGTGGAGTAATAGTAGTAGATGCAGGCAGGAGTCGGTCTACTTGTCTCGGACGTGATGCCTATATACATGACCATTGCCATGAATCCGTCATAATTATTTGCTATTCTGTCAATTGCCCAACAGTAATTTGTTTACCCACCGTATGTTTCTACGCTCGAGAGAGAAGCCTCTAGTGAAAACTATGGCCCCCGGGTCTATCTTTATCATATTAAAAACCCAAAAATACCTTGCTGCAATTTATTTACGTTGATTTTATTTAGTAGTTTAGTTTATTTATTTACCTCTATAAGATTTAATCCTTGCAAGTAACCGCTAAGGGGATTGACAACCCTCTTATTTGCGATGGGTGCAAGTGTTTGCTCTTGTGTGTGCAGGTGCGTTTCAATGGAATTTTGCTTGGTTCTCCTACTGGATTGATAACCTTAGTTCTTAACTGAGGGAAATGCTTATCTCTACTGTACTGCATCATCCTCTCCTCTTCGGGGAAATACCAACGCAGACTACAAGTAGCACTAACCTTTCAGAGCATGAAGAAAAGAGATTACTTAAAACTCTGAAGAAGCACCGTGCCGCTATTGTATATACTCTCAATGATCTTAAGGGCATTAGTCCCACTTTATGTCAGCATAAAATTCATATGGAGCCAGACGCTAAACCCGTTGTTGATCATCAAAGAAGGTTGAATCCTAGAATGAAGGATGTGGTAAGAACTAAAATATTAAAGCTTCTGGAAGCAGGTATAATTTTTCCCATAGCTGATAGTAGATGGGTAAGTCCTGTCCATTGTGTTCCTAAGAAAGAAGGTATTACCATTGTTCCTAATGATAAAAATGAACTTATCCCGCAAAGAATTGTAACTGGTTATAGGATGGTAATTGATTTCAGGAAATTAAATAAAACTACTAGAAAAGATCATTACCCCTTGCCTTTTATTGATCAAATGTTAGAAAGGTTGTCTAAGCATACACACTTTTGTTTTCTAGATGGTTATTCTAGTTTCTCTCAAATACCTGTGTCACCTGAAGATCAAGAGAAAACCACCTTTACTTGTCCTTTTGAAACTTATGCTTATCGTCGTATGCCTTTTGGTTTACGTAATGCACCTGCTACCTTTCAAAGATGTATGACTGCTATATTCTTTGACATTTGTGAAAAGATTGTTGAGGTTTTCATGGATGATTTCTCCTATTACGGAACTTCTTTTGATGATTGCTTGAGCAACCTTGATCGAGTTTTGCAGAGGTGTGAAGAAACTAATCTTGTCTTGAATTGGGAAAAGTGCCACTTTATGGTGAATGAAGGTATAGTTCTTGGGCATAAAATTTCTGAAAGAGGTATTGAAGTTGATAGAGCTAAAGTTGATGCTATTGAGAAAATGCCATGTCCTAAAGATATCAGAGGTATAAGAAGTTTCCTTGGTCATGCTGGTTTCTATAGAAGGTTTATAAAAGACTTCTCTAAAATTTCTAGACCTCTTACCAATCTCTTGCAAAAAGATGTTCCATTCGTTTTTGATGATGATTGTGTAGAAGCCTTTGAAATACTTAAGAAAGCCTTAATTTCTGCACCTATTGTTCAACCACCTGATTGGAACCTACCCTTTGAAATTATGTGTGATGCTAGTGATTATGCTGTAGGTGTTGTTCTAGGACAAAGAGTTGATAAGAAATTGAATGTTATTCATTATGCTAGTAAAACTCTAGACAGTGCTCAAAGAAATTATGCTACTACCGAGAAAGAATTTTTAGCAGTTGTGTTTGCATGTGATAAATTCAGATCTTATATTGTTGATTCTAAAGTAATTGTTCACACTGATCATGTTGCTATTAAATATCTCATGGAAAAGAAAGATGCTAAACCTAGACTTATTAGATGGGTTCTTCTGCTACAAGAATTTGATTTGCATATTGTTGATAGAAAGGGAGCTGGGAATCCCGTAGCTAATAATTTGTCTAGAATGGAAAATGTTCTTGATGACCCACTTCCTATTAATGATGATTTTCCTGATGAACAATTAGCTATGATAAATGCTTCTCGTAATACTCCCTGGTATGCAGACTATGCTAATTACATTGTTGCTAAATACATACCACCTAGCTTTACATACCAACAAAAGAAAAAGTTCTTTTTTGATTTAAGACATTACTTTTGGGATGACCCACATCTATATAAAGAAGGAGTAGATGGTATTATTAGACGTTGTGTACCTGAGCATGAATAGGAACAAATCCTACGTAAGTGCCACTCCGAGGCATATGGAGGACACCATGCAGGAGATCGAACTGCACACAAGGTATTACAATCTGGTTTTTATTGGCCTACTCTTTTCAAGGATGCACGTAAGTTTGTCCTTTCTTGTGATGAATGTCAAAGAATTGGTAATGTTGGTAGACGTCAGGAAATGCCTATGAATTATTCACTTGTTATTGAACCATTTGATGTTTGGGATTTCGATTATATGGGGCCTTTTCCTAAATCCAATGGGTATACTCATATTTTAGTTGTTGTTGATTACGTTACTAAGTGGGTAGAAGCTATTCCAAGTAGTAGTGTTGATCATAACACTTCTATTAAAAGGCTTAAAGAAGTTATTTTTCCGAGGTTTGGAGTCCCTAGATATTTAATGACTGATGGTGGTTCACATTTTATTCATGGTGCTTTCCGTAAGTGGCTTGCTATATATGATGTTAACCATAGAATTGCATCTCCTTATCATCCTTGGTCTAGTGGTCAAGTTGAATTAACTAATAGAGAAATAAAATTTATTTTGCAAAAGACCGTTAATAGATCCAGAAAGAATTGGTCTAAGAAACTTGATGATGCATTATGGGCTTACAGAACAGCATAAAAATCCTATGGGTATGTCTCCGTATAAAATGGTTTATGGAAAAGCATGTCATTTACCTCTTGAACTAGAACATAAAGCTTATTGGGCAATTAAAGAACTTAACTATGATTTTAAACTTGCCGGTGAGAAGAGGTTATTTGATATTAGCTCTCTGGATGAATGGAGAACCCAAGCCTATGAAAATGCTAAGTTGTTTAAAGAAAAAGTTAAAAGATGGCATGACAAAAGAATTCAAAAACGGGAATTCAAAGTAGGTGATCATGTTCTATTATACAATTCTCGTTTAAGATTTTTTGCAGGAAAACTTCTCTCTAAATGGGAGGGGCCATATGTCATTGAAGAAGTTTATCGCTCCAGAGCCATCAAAATAAATAACTCCGAAGGCAATAATCCGAGAGTGGTGAATGGGCAAAGAATTAAGCATTATATTTCAGGTACTCCCATTAATGTTAAAACTAATATTATTGAAACAATGACACCGGAGGAACACATCAAAGAGTCCTTCCGGAACGCTCTAGAACCCTGAAAATGGGTAGGTATGTGATACGGTAAGTAAACCGACTCCAAAAATTCCATAAAAATTATTTCTGTTAGTTTTGGAATATTAGAAAAATTACAAAAATAAGAAACAGCCGAGGGGACCCACGTGTCGCCCACAAGGCAACAGGGCGCGACCCCCCCTGGGGCGCGCCATGATGCTTTGTGGGCCCCACGTGTGCCTTCCCGACTCCGTTTTCTTCCCGTATGCTTGTTTTGCAAGATAAAAATTCTTTATATATACTCCCGTATGTTTTGACCACCGTATCGCAAGTTTCTCCTCTGTTCTTGTTTCGGGCTATTTTTCTGACAGATCTAGGTCACCATGACGTCTCCAAACTCGTCCAAGGACAAGTTCTATGAGAAGGTCATCAATCCGTACCTACCGGAGGTGATGAAGCACCCTCAAGCCATTGAGATGAGTGAGGGGGTGCTCCACATCCGGGACGTTCAAGGACCTAAGAAGACCGGGAGCGAGAAGGACAGGCTGGAAGCGGTGGAACAAGAGATCTTCAAGTGCCAGGGCATGGTGGAGCGCGAACTTTGTGCTAACCACTCCATGATCACGGAATTTATCCGTGAGCACAAGGTGGACGGCAAGAATATTGGGGACGTCATCTTCAATCTCAATGATTGGATTGATTATCTCCAGGCCCAAATATATGATCTACGAAACCAAAATTTTGAGTATGAGGCCAAGTTCAAAGGTATGAGTTTAGCTGCAAATTTCAGGACTCCGGAAACACGTTCGTCCTTTTATGATGGAGAGCCTATGCCTTGGAAGACGTAGGACGAGCCCACCACTTCATCACCACCATCACCGAAGAAGGAGACTTGAGTACACGGGTATGGGCACTCCCCTTGGCTTGTGCCAAGCTTGGGGGAGGCGCCCCGGTATCGTATCACCATCACTTTTTCATCATCATTATCTATCTTAGTTTGATCCTTAGTTATTTCGTGATTTAGAGGAATAAAATTTTAGTATGATTTAGTTTCGAGTGCTTGCTTTGTGATCTATCTATCTATGTAATCGTGTGTGAAAGTTATATAATAAAGAGTAGTTTGAGTTGAGTGTTTTGCTTTTGATGATCCAATCTTGGAAATAAAGAATGAATAAAAATTAGATCATATGCTAATCCCATGGGGAGTGATGACTTCACATAAAATAAGTATAATTGATAAAACTTGTTGGAAATTGAAAAACATAGCATTGGTCATTGTAGCAATTCATGAAAAAGTAATAAAGGAAGAAAGGTCTCACATATAAATACACTATCTTGGACATCTTTTTATGATTGTGAGCCCCCATCAAATATTCTATGTCAATTAGTTGATGTTGGACAAGGAAGACAACGTAATGGTTTATGTTTGCTTATATTCACATAGAAGTTATATTGTTTTGGATCCTCTAACATGTGGTGTTTGCCCCCTATCTTTGCTAGCCAAAAAAATCGCACCAAGTAGAGGTACTACTTGTGCATCCAAAAACCCTTAAACCCAGTTTCATGTCATGAGAGTCCACTATATCTACCTATGGATTGAATAAGATCCTTCAAGTAAGTTGTCATCGGTGCAAAAGCAATAAAAATTGCTCCTAAATATGTATGAACTTTTATTGTAAGGGAAAATAAGCTTTGTACGATCTTGTGATGGTGGAGCAATAAAAGCGACAGACTACATAATAAAGGTCGCTATCACAAGGGGCAATATAAAGTGACGTTCCTTTACATTAAGAGCTTGCACATCCAAAAACAAAAGCGCATGACAACCTCTGCTTCCCTCTGCGAATGACCTATCTTTTACTTTATGTATTTACTTTCATGCAAGAGTCAATAGTATTCTCCTCTATTCCGTTTTTATTTTCTCTTTTGGCAAACATCATGTGGTGGGGATTGATCCATGCATATATCCAGTTGAATGTAGGTGATCATGAGTTATTATTGTTGACATTACCCTTGAGGTAAATACGCTGGGAGGAGAAATTATAAGCCCCTATCTTTCTATGTGTTCGACTGAAACTTTTGCTCCATAAGTATGACGTGAGTGTCAGCAATCATACAAGACTAAATGATAGTTGAGTATGTGAACTTGCTAAACAAAGCTCTTACATAGACTCTTTCTGATAATATGATGAATTGCAATTGCTTCAGTGACTGAGATCATAGTTTGTTAGTTTTCAATTTGATTTATGGTTCATACTTTAACTTGTGGATGAATTGTCACTTTTTCATGAGAAATTTTATGATGATATATTGTTCTTATAATAAGGATCATGACGCTCCATGTCCGTATTTTATTTTTATCGACGTCTCTCTCTCTAAACATGTGGTCATAATTATCGATTTCGAGTTTTCGCTTGAGGGCAAGCGAGATCTAAGCTTGGGGGAGTTGATACGTCCAATTTGCATCATGATTTCCTACTGTTATTTATTATGCTTTTAATCATTATTTCACTTTATGGTACAATTCTTATGCCCTTTCTCTCTTATTTTGCAAGATTTACATGAAGAGGGGGAATGCCGGCAGCTGGAATCCTGGACCTGAAATAGCCACATCAGAGATACCTATTCTACAGAGCTCCAATTGACCTGAAATTTCACGGAGATTTTTTATTGAATATATAAAAAATACTGGAGAAAATAAATACCAGAGGGGACCCACCAGTTGCCCATAAGGCAACAGGGCGCGGCCCCCCTGGGCGCGCCCTGATGCCTTGTGGGGCCCACAGCTGGCCTCTGGCCCCCTCCTTCTGCTATATGAAGCCATTTGCCCTAGAAAAAATAAAGAGAAGACTTTCGGGATGAAGCGACGCCGTCTCGAGGCGGAACCTGGGCAGGAGCTATTTTGCTCTCCGGCGGAGCGATTCCGCCGGGGATACTTCCCTCCGGGAGGGGGAAATCAAAGCCATCGACATCACCAACGATCCTCTCATCGTGGGAGGACCAATCTTCATCAAAATCTTCACCAGCACCATCTCATCTCAAACCCTATTTCATCTCTTGTATTCAATCTTTGTCTCAAAACCTCAGATTGGTACCTGTGGGTTGCTAGTAGTGTTGATTACATCTTGTAGTTGATGCTAGTTGGTTTATTTGGTGGAAGATTATATGTTCAGATCCTTAATGTTATTCAATACCCCTCTGATCTTGAACATGAATATGATTTGTGAGTAGTTACTTTTGTTCTTGAGGACATGGGAGAAGTCTTGTCATAAGTAATCATGTGAATTTGGTATTCGTTCGATATTTTGATGATATGTATGTTGTTGCTTCCTTTAGTGGTGTCGTGTGAACGTCGACTACATGACACTTCACCATCTTTGGGCCTAAGGGAAGGCATTGTGGAGTAGTAATTAGATGATGGGTTGCTAGAGTGACAAAAGCTTAAACCCTAGTTTATGCGCTATTCCGTAAGGGGCTGATTTGGATCCATATGTTTAATGCTATGGTTAGAGTTATCTTAATTCTTCTTTCGTAGTTGCGGATGCTTGCGAGAGGGGGTAATCATAAGTGGGAGGTTTGTTCAAGTAAGAACAGCACCCAAGCACCGGTCCACCCACATATCAAATTATCAAAGTAGCGAACGCGAATCAAACAAACATGATGAAAGTGACTAGATGAAATTCCCATGTGTCCTCGAGAACGTTTTGCTTATTATACGAGTTCGTTCCGGCTTGTCCTTTGCTACAAAAAGGATTGGGCCACCTTGCTACACTTTTTGTTACCGTTACTACTTGTTACTTGTTACGAATTATCTTGCTATCAAAACTATTTGTTACCGCTACTTTCAGTACTTGCAGAGAATACCTTGCTGAAAACCGCTTGTCATTTCCTTCTACTCCTCGTTGGGTTCGACACTCTTACTTGTCGAAAGGACTACAGTTGATCCCCTATACTTGTGGGTCATCAAGCCTCACCCAAGCTTGAGGGAGATTCTCTTCTTCAATTTGCACAAAGTTAAATATTTCCTGTAAGGCAGCTTGTTTCTTATGGGCAGGAAAATATTTTTCAGAGAAGTAATATATCATATCCTGGGGACTACGCACACAACCAGGAGCAAGAGTATTAAGCCATTTCTTAGCATCACCCTTTAATGAGAAAGGAAACAACTTAAGAATATAGTAATAGCAAATTTTTTTCCTCATGAGCAAATAGGGTGGCAATATCATTCAGCTTAGTAAGATGTGCCACAACAGTTTCAGTTTCATAACCATAAAAAGGATCAGATTCAACCAAAGTACTTAACTCAGGATCGACAGAGAATTCATAATCCTTATCGGTAAAAAATATGGGAGAGGTAGCAAACTTAGGATCATATTTCATTCTCTCCCTCATAGGTTTTTCTTTGATTTCAGCAAGCAATTTTATAACCTCATCTCTATCATTACAAGCAAGAATTGCTCTAGTTGTCTCCCTATCAAAGACATGTTCATCAGATGTTTCAGGTATTTCAACTCTAGTAGGAGAGCTAGGCATAATAGGTGAACCATAATTCTCAAGAGTTTCAACATTTTCAGCATTCTCAATTTCTTTAGCTTTAGCAAGTTGTTCATCAAGAAATTTACCAAGTGGCACAGTATTATCAAGCATAGTACTAGCATCATCAATAGTTTTATTCATAGCAGAAGTAGTATCATCAATAACTTGCGACATATCAGAATGAATAGCAGGTGGTGGTGTGGCAAGCTTACTCAAAACATAAGGTGAATCAAGTGCGGAGCTAGATGGCAGTTCCTTACCTCCCCTCGTCTTAGAGGGAATGATCTTGGTCTTAGCGTCTTTCAAATTTTCATAGTGATCAACAGATATAAATCCCAAGTGACTCAACAAATAGAGCTATGCTCCCCGGCAACGGCGCCAGAAAAAGGTCTTGATAACCCACAAGTATAGGGGATCGCAACAGTTTTCGCGGGTAGTATTTCATCCAGATTTATTGATTCGACACAAGGGGAGCCAAAGAATATTTGCAAGTATTAGCAGTTGAGTTGTCAATTCAACCACACCTGGAGATAAAATTTCTGTAGCAAAGTATTTAGTAGCACAGCAATATGATATTTTTGATAGCAGTAGTAGTAGTAACAATAGTAATAGCAACAGTAATAGTAGCAGTTTGTAGCAAGTGTAAAGCAGTAGCAACAAAGTAACTTAGCAGAAACCGATATAAGAAAGTCGTAGGCATTGGATCGGTGATGATAATTATGTTGGATGATATTCATCATATAACAGTCACAACCTAGGGCGATACACAATAGCTCCAATTCATCAATGTAATGTAGGCATGTATTCTGTATATGGTCATACATGCTAATAGTAAGAACTTGCATGACATCTTTTGTCCTACCCTCCCGTGGCAGCGGAGTCCTTAAGGAAACTAAGGTATATTAAGGCCTCCTTTTAATAGAGAACCGGAACAAAGTATTAGCACTTAGTGAATACATGAACTCCTCAAACTACGGCAATCACCGGAAAGAATCCCAATTATTGTCACCTTGGGGTATGCGGATCATAACACGTAATAGGTGCATATAACTTGCAAGATAGGATCAAGAACACAAATATATTCATGAATACATAAAGGGTTCAGAACTTAAATCATGGCACTCGGGCCCTAGTGGCAAGCATTAAGCATAGCAAAGTCATAGCAACATCAATCTCAGAACATAGTGGATACTAGGGATCAAAGCCCTAACAAATTGACTCGATTACATGATAAATCTCATCCAACCCATCACCGTCCAGCAAGCCTACGAAGGAATTACTCATGCCCGGTGGTGAGCATCATAAAATTGGAGATGGAGGATGGTTGATGATGACGACAGCGTCGAATCCCCCTCTCCGGAGCCCCGAACGGACTCCAGATCATCCCTCCCGATGAAGAACAGGAGGTGGCGGTGGCTCCGTATCGTAAAACGCGATGAAACTTGTTCTCTTATTTTTTTTCTCGGGGAAAGTGAATTTATAGCGTTGGAATTAGGTCAGACGGCCGCCTGTGGGCCCCACAAGGCATCAGGGCGTGCCCTAGGGGGGGGTCGCGCCCTGTTGCCTTGTGGGCAACTTGTGGCCCCACTTCTGTTGATTCTTGCACCAATAATTTTTATATATTCCATAAAAATTCTCCAAAAAGTTTCGTCCAAATCCGAGAACTTTGATTTCTGCACAAAAACAACACCATGGTAGTTCTGCTGAAAACAGCGTCAGTCCGGGTTAATTTCATTCAAATCATGCAAATTAGAGTCCAAAACAAGAGCAAAAGTGTTTGGAAAAGTAGATACGACAGAGACGTATCAGCAGGACGTAGGGTTTTATCTCTTCAGAGAGCCTAAATCTGGGTAAAATCCCTTGTCCTTGTTACCATCGCATCTAGCTAGGCTACTAGCTCGGGACCCCCTACTTGAGATCTTCCGGAATCGACTCCGTCAGTTAAGACTTCCAATGTGGATGTGGAAATATTGAGTGTCGTTCCCCGTGGGAGCTAAAGGTAGGTTTCCTATTCTTTCAAATTATGTGTCACTCACAAAAACTATCTTTGCACTTTTAGAGTTTTTGTTACTAAGTAGCAAGGTTATTGATGGGTGTAGTTCACATGAGAGTAACATAGAGCACAGTAATATAGAGTAACAAATACACAATAGTTGCCAAGTATAAAGTATTTTTTAAAGAGAGCAAGCAGTGATGGAAAAACGTAGGCATGGGGGTGGATATTGCCCAGACGACATCAATCAGTACATAGTGTGTTCATGTAACATGACTCCTAGATAACAATGTAGCCATGTATTCCTTATGTTGAGAGATATGCTTGATTTAGAACCTGTCTCCCATTTACAGTCCAACCCCCCTTGCTTGTAGTCCTTAAAATAAACTAATGGTGGTTAAGGCAACCTTGCGGGTCATCCAGAACAATGCATTAACACTCTATGAGTACATGTGATCCTCAAATTATAGCAATCCCAATTGATTCCCCGGTCAGTTACCCTCAAGGCCGTCGGTTCAAAACTATAATAGTTGCATATGACTTGCACATACAATCATGAATAGAAAACATAAAAGGTTCAGATCTAAAATCATATTGCTCGGGTCCTAGTAATAAGCATTCAGCACATCAAAGTCATAGCAACATAAATTATCAAATAGCAGGTATCAAACTACATCAATCTTAACATTGTCACAAGATTGGCCATCACCCGGATCGGATCCACCATGTGTGCCTACAAAATATTACTCACACATGAAGGAGAGGATCACTATGGAGGTGATGGAGGGGATGTTCATGACCATGGTGATGATGGAGGAGTTGTTGGAGGCAGTGGTGGTGATGACGGTTCCCCGGCGGCTTTCCGGTTCCACCAGAAGAGAGGGGGAGAGAGCCCCCCACTTTCAACTTTTTCCTTGTCCTTCTCCACAGGTGGGAGATGATACGTCTCCAACGTATCTATAATTTATCAAGTGTTCATGCTATATTTACATCAATTCTATATGGTTTTGGTGCACTTTTATATTATTTTTATGGACTAACATATTAATCCAGGGCATGTTCCTGTTTTTTGTTTCGCAGAAAATCCATACCTACGAAGGTCCAAACACGATGAAAATTTACGACGATTTTTTCTGGACTAGGAGGGACCCTAGAAGCTTCGGAAGTCAATGAGAAGATGTCCGGGGGGCCCACAAGCCCAGGGGACGCCCCTAGGGGCTCGCCGGGCAGGCTTGTGGACCCGCTCGGTACTCGTTTGACGTGATTTCAACGTTGAAAAATCCTATAAATTGGGAATCCCTAGAAAAAAACCTAGAATAATTTTTCCGCCGCCGCAAGCCTCTGTTCCAAAGCGATCTCATCTGGAGGCCTTATTCGGCACCCTGCCGGAGGGGGAGCCATCCACGGATCCCATCTTCATCATCCTTGCTGCCTCCATGGTGATGCGTGAGTAGTTCATCCTCGGGGTTGAGGGTATGTACTAGTAGCTATGTGTTTGATCTTTCCCTCCCATGTTCTTGATGGATTCCGATCTTGATGTACCATGGGCTTGATTAATAAAGTTGGATCTTATGATGTTCATCTCCCTCTATCTCTTCTTGTGGTGAATTGAGTCCTGCTCTTTGAAGTTTCTTATGTTGGATTGGATACTTTGGATTTGAGATCAGATGATGCATGTCTTAACTTGCGGATACCCGTGGTGACATTGGGGTATTCTAGGTGACATAAAAGTTAATTGATATGTATCTTATGGTGCTGTTGTGGTACGATCTCTAGGACTATTCGTGACACTTTGGGGGTAGTTCATAAGATTGATTGGAAAGACGATACAAGATTTCATCCTACTTTCTCCGATAAAATAGGAACTTTGGAGTGATTCTTTGCTGCACTTTGAGGGATTATTATGTGATTCAATTATGTTAATGATGTTGAGAGTTTACACTAGCGAAACTATGCACCCTAGGCCTTATTTCCAAGCATTGAGACACCGTTTTGCCCGCTTTTCTTACTTGCTACCTTGTTGTTTTATTTTTTTCAGATTATAAAAAGCTATTTCTACCATCCATATTACACATCTATCATCATCTCTTCGTCGAAGTAGTGCACTTATACAACTGACAATTGTATTGGGTGTGTTGGGAACACAAGAGACTACTTGTATTTGGTTGCAGAATTGTTTGTGAGAGAACCACCTTTATCCTACACCTCCTACGGATTGATAAACCTTAGGTCAGTCACTTGAGAGCAATTTGTTGCTGTCCTACAAAACTCTGCGCTTGGAGGCCCAACAAAGTCTACAAGAATAAAGTTGCGTAGTAGACATCAAGCTATTTCTGGCTCGTTGCCGGGGAGGTGAGTGCTTGAAGGTATCTTCTTTAGATCTTGCAATTGAATCTTATAGTTTCTTGTTTATTCAATAGTTCGTTTATAAAAGAAACTACAAAAAATGGAAGTTAAGTTGCATCAAATTCTTTATCTTTATGAAGTCTTTCTTGAAAATATGGATTCCGATAATTGTTATGAAGTGTTAAAAGAAGAATTTAACACAATGTTTGGTGTGAGTTCCTTGAATGATAAGTATGATTGCAATGTTGTTAGTATGTACTCTACGAATATCCATGATGCTAATGATATGCAAAACAAAATCATAAACTTGGGGATGCTATGTTTACTGAAGATGATATTTTTAGTGCTCCTACTTTTGATGAGAAAAATTACTATGATGAAAACATGCCTCCTATTTGTGATGATTACAATGATGATGAAAGTGGGTTTGGAAGAGTGTCAACTTTAGGTAATAATTATCCCACTATTTTGGAGTGTGTTAATCTCATTATAACGACAAAAGTGGATTTGGAGAGGTCGTGACTTTAGATAATTTTGATTCCACTATTTTGGAAGATGTGTCAATTGATTATTATGAAAACTAAGTCGCTCTCTATGATGATTATTGTGATGACATGTATGCTATAAAGAGTGATGATAACCATGAAATTTGTCATCATGATTTTATTGTTCAAATGGGTTGTGTAAATCAAGTATCATATGATAGTTATTTCGTAGAATTTGCTCCCACTATTATGAATGAGAAGAAATTTACTTATGTGGAGAATAATAAAATTTGTATGAATATGGGTCATGAAAAGAATGCTTTATGTGATAACTACATTGTTGAATTTATTCATGATGCTACTGAAAATAATTATGAGAGAGGAAGATATGCTTATAGATATATCAATAATATTAAGTTTCCTCTCTATATGTTGAAAGTTTTGAAGTTAAACTTGTTTTGCCTTCCTATGCTAGTTAATTCTTGCTCCAATAAATTGTTTGCTTATAAAATTCCTATGCATAGGAAGTGGGTTGGGCATAAATGTGTTTTCTATATGATTCAAGATGCTTTCTTTATGTTTCAATTCTTACTTTTATGTGAGCATCATTAAATTCATCATGCCTAGCTAAAAGGCTTAAAAAAGCGCTTGTTGAGAGACAACTCAATATTTATCCTTTCTGTTTTTGTGTGTGTACATGATTAGTGCTACGGTAGTAATCATGCTACTGTAGCAATCATGTTTTATAACTTTTCTTTTAATAAAGTGCCAAGTTAAGCCTTTAGGGTGATATGGAGGCTTGTTTATTTGGTTCTGTGCAGAAACAGAAACTTTTGCGTCCAGTGTCTGGATTTTTGTTTTGTGCTGGAGCGTGATCAATTGCTGAAATTTTTACACAGTACTGCTATACAAATTGTCTGAGTTTCCCTAATTTTCAGAATTGTTGGAGTTACAGAAGTATGACCAAAATTTAGATCTTTACGTACTATTCTGTTTTTGACAAATTCTGCTTTGTTTTCCTAGTTTGTTTGTTTTAAAGTTTTCATGGCATATATTTGGTGATATAAATTATGGAAATGATAGGATACAATAGACATTATTTGAGAATGATTATGAATCTTGTCTTGACAATACCCAAGTTAATGATTTATTTTTATTATACTAACCTATCTCACGAGGTTCTGTTAAGTTTTGTGTGAATGAAGCTTTCAAGTTTTGGGTGAGATGTCGATATGAGGAGAATAAGGAGTGGCAAGACCCTAAGCTTGGAGATGTCCAAGCACCCCATGGTAATATCTAAGGAAGACTCAAGCATCTAATCGTCTTCAACACTACCGGTATACCTCACTTGGAACTATATTTTAATTCTTCACATAATATGTGTTTTGCCTGGAGCGTCTTTTTGTTTTGTTTGCCGTTTGATACAATCCCTAGATCTGAAAATTTCAATTTGGAGAGAGTCTTTACATAGCTACCTGTTTACTTAACAACTCTTCGTTCTTCAATTATATCTTTTGGAGTAGTTCGTTATTTACTCTTGTGCTTCACTTATATTCTTAAAGTAAAATTTATGAATGAATTGAATGTCATGTGCTTCATTTATTATATGTATATTGAGAAATAAATATGCATCCTCTGTTTAATCGTTAAAGTAGAAGTGAGACTATAATAGTAGCTATTTTTAATCAAGTAAGGGAGTTATATTATAATGACAATAAGCTTTAGTTTTATTAAGTTGAACCTATCATGTTGTGATAAGTATCTTCCAATAAAGGACGGATGATTGACTTGGCACATGTTTACACATGTTTTATAAATACGAAATTCGGCCTTGGTTGTATTAAGATTTGTAGGTTATCATCATGATTATATTTTCTCAATAATGTTACTATTAGGTAATGCATGATTGTGGTTTTTATGCTCGCTAAAGTGGTAGTCGGGGACGCCGTTCGGAGCAGGTAGAGAAGGCGAAGGGTGGTGGCGGAGGCCTTGTCCTCCATCCTCGCACGTGTGCGCGCGCCGGTTGATCCGGTTGACCAGCTCCTCGCGACGGTTCTCCGCCGCTTGCTCACCATGGCGGAGATCGACGCGGGGGAACTCCGCCGCAAGAACGCCAAGACGCTCTGTCTTGCCATCGAGCGGCAGGAGCGCGAGGCTGCGGCGCATACAACGGCCAAAGCCAAGGCCTTTCGGTTTGCGAAGGAGCATGAGCACGCCGTCCGTAGGATGGCGGGCGTCATCTCCTTCGACGACGACTTCGACGTCTCCGACGGCTCCCACGGCTCCGACGACGACGACCCTCCTGCCTCCGCCGCCTATACGGAGGGGTATAACCGCACAGGCGACCACAAGGGGAAGGGGCCTGCGAGATAATGGTGATTTCCTCCGCCTTCTTCGTCTCCGTTTTATCTAGTTTGTTTAGTACTCCCTCCGAACCAAAATAAGTGTGTTGGACTAGGTACAACTTTATATGAATTAGTACTGTCCGGTAATGAACTGTGAGATCTTTTGGTCGTAACTATGTCCGGAGGCAACAAAATGAGTGTTGACCGGTGACCCATCGACGTTTGAGTGCGGCTGCAGATGCTCTAAGCACGAATGACAGACGCGGCCAAGGGTTCAGGGAGATCATCAGAAGATAAGAGTGGGAAAACGGATGGCTCTCGTGTGTCGTGTGGAGTCGTGTCCTGATGGACGAATGAAGACGAATACGCGACAATGAGATCCGTACGTACGCGCACTGTGCGTGGCCGCCGAGCAGAACATGTGAGTGTGGGTGAGGTTGGGCTGGGCATGGTAGCGTGGACGGACTGCGGATGTAGACAAGTGAGCGCTGGTTTTGTCGCGTTGAGGTACGCATCGAATCATGTGGTTTGTCATTTTTTGCTCCATGGAACGACACACACACTGCCTTTCTTCCTTGCTTGCTGCCTGTTCTGTTCGCCGAGCCATCCGCATCGCGTCAATCTGTCTGTTTGTCTGATGAATCCATCCCTGCAAAGAGCCAATCCTTTTGCCAGTAAGATTTTGTATATCCTCTACCTGCACGGCTGCACCCCCCCATCCGCCTCTCTCTCTCTCTCTCTCTCTCTCTCGCCTCCGGTGGCCTATTTTTTCTTTTTTTTTGGGGAAAAAGAAAAGGTGGCATTGGGTCATTGTTGTGTTGCTGCCTGCCATCCATGTCTTGAACAGGAAGCATGCAACTTTCTCTTTGGATGTCCACAAGCAGAAGTTTTCAACGACCAATCTTGGGCGGGGCACTTTGTGCAATGGCCGAAACTGCAGGCAGAGATATGAATGCAGGTGCATGTGCAGTGGCAGCACTCATGAGCTCCACATCTGCGTCGCGCACACGCGCATGCAACCGGAAAGACTGGCCTAGACCGGCGTGGCTGCGAGGCTAGTCCTAGTCGCGCCTGAGCATGCGGTCGGCTCTTCTTCCTCCGCCCTGCCCCTGCGGCCGGCCGGTGCTGGCTCGCTTGCGGTTTTTGTACGTACCCTACTCGGCCCATGCACCCACGCCGCCACGCGCCCATCACGCTAACTAGTGCCCTGATTCTGCATGCTTTTCCTGCTGCGTCCCCTTCCTTCCATGCTGCTTGTTTTCACTGCTCTGCGTGCTCAATAATGCCTGCCTGGCCTCGGTGCACACCGACCCTGCACTGGCACCGGCACCGCATCCACATGCATGCATGCACGCGCTTGCCCCCACTCGATTGAATGCCTCCCCTGGCTTGCGATGCATCTGCTGCTCGATGTAACCCGTCACGCAAGTCCTTGTCGCCTCTTGTCTCTCTCTCTCTCTCTCCGCAGTGAAGGAGCTCGGTCTCCTCATCGCATGCACTTGGACTGATCGCTGAGCAAGACTGGTCATGCTTTCTTTTTCTTTTTTTGAACAAGGCCATGCTCTTTTCCGTAGGTAAGGAAGCGTAGCTTTTTCGATCGAAAAGAAAGCTGGGAAGCGAACCTTACAAACATGAATAATTTGTCAAATCTAGAGGTAAAGCCGGGAAAAACACATGAGCATGTCCCATTCGGTAAAATTTGACGCAACTGTTTTCGGTCAAAAGAAAGAAAGAAAAGGAGGCCAAGGCAACCAGGTTGGCCGCGGCCAACGGCGTGTTGTGCATGCATGCACGCATGCAAAGCTCGTTCAGTCTAGGTGGCCCTACGTACTTCATGTGGTTTTCAACACGGTACTGAATTGGAGATCATGGACGCCTTGAAACTTGAGGTTTCGGAAATCATTGCCAGGAAACAACATACGTACGGGGCAGTAGCATACGTTTTTTTTTTATGGGATGCAGTAATATACGTGTCATTGTGGGAGGTCAGGCGCATCATAGTATCATGAAATGAAAGACGTAAACTAATAATGTTCCCTAAAAAAATAGCTAATAATGATTCTGGACTCCCCCTCGTGGGTCCCTGCAAATCGTACTTGTTGTACGTATGCAACCCGGCCTGGATCGGCAGTTGGCGGTGGGGTGTCGGAGACGAGCATAGATGTGAGAGGGGTGCCTTTTTGAATTGTTTGGATTGCTTACCACATGTGTCACGCGTTCGATGGCAGACCACCGGTGGCGTGGCGCGGTGGAGCCTCGGCGTTCGATGTGTGTAGATGGACTCGCGCAGGAGGATCGTGCTGTCTGGCGTCGTGGTGGCGTCGATGGCAGACCTGGCAAGGTCGTGGCGTCAGTATCTGCTCTGAAGATGGATCGGTGGAAGATGGCGGCGGCGGCCTCTGAGAGTGCGCCGGACTGGTGTGTGCCCCAGACCAGGTATATGGCTTGGGTGGGCCCTCCAGTTTTAGATGTTAGGCTTAGGTGCGAGGTCTGTTTGGTATTAGGCTCGGACTATCGGCACGCCTTCATCAAGTGGATAGAAGTAGCGACAGATGTTGTCAAGATGGTGGCTTCAGACTTACTGATGTACTACTTTGTAAGGTCTTTGTGAATAATTAATAAAGTGGCTGGTGCAGAGGCCGGGGGTCTTCCTCCTTTTCAAAAAAAAAAAAAACATGTGTCACGCGGTAATGGGAGAGGGGTGCTTGAGGTTAGGCTTTCAATTAGGACCCCAAATATCCGGTGACCAGTCGAGGGGTGCTTGAGGTTAGGCTTTCAATTAGGACCCCAAATATCGGGCGACCAGTCGCCAGGAGGAGCCTCCCATCCAACGAATTCATTCGCTAGGGGGAGGTCCTCCAGCGAACATTTCCCTCGTTCGCTAGCAGGGAGGGCCATGGCGACCCCCCAATTGGCCCAAAGGCACATTAATGGAAAAAGTGACAGTGAAAAAATGGCACCTCTCAATACTATTAAAAATGCCATCCTCTCAATAATAAAAATGCAATCCTATTATAAAAATTTCATGCTCTTATTAATAAAACTGCCATGCCATTAAAAATAAAAATGTCATCCTCTCACTACTAAAAATGCCACCATCTTAATGATAAAAAAATGCCATCACCACATTAATAAAAATTTCATCCTATTATTAATAAAATGTGATGCTCTTATTAATAAAACTGTCATGCCATTATTAATAAAAAATGTCATCCTCTCAATTATAAAAAAACATCATCCTCTTAATAACAAAGTTCCCATCCTCTTATAATAAAATGCCATCCTATTAATAAAACTGCCTTGTAAGAAAATAAAATAAAATCAGGATTTTCGGACGATTAAACACAAAAAATCTTTAAAATGCCAAGTTATATATAAATATCAGTTTCCTGCAAAAATAATATTATAAATATCAGTTTTAACACGAATACTGACCCCCGTCTCCAGCCTAGTGGCAAAAAGCCCCACGCTCTCACAAGAGGTCGCGGTTTGATATCGGGTTACACAATTTTGGATAAAAAGAGAGTTTGCCAGGAATCGGTAGGCAGCGAACGCCTCGAACTATGCGACGTGGTAATGCCCCTGCATCAAGATCCATGCAACAGTGGGGAGGGCTTTCGCCAGGGTCACCCTCCTGGGGAACATTCGCCAGTTACTATTTTCGTTCAATTGAGAAGGGGAGATGATTTGATCCTAAGAGCATCTACAACCAGGCTTCCAAACCCCCCTCCCCCCAATACGTCCGCCTGGACGGCCCGGTCACTGACCGGTGACAAAATCCCGATCCAGACGAGTGTCTCAAACCGGCCCTATACATCCGGGCTGATCGACACTCCTCATATCCAGCACAAATATGGGGCGGATATGAGGAGGCCTGGATGTGCCCGAGCGCGTCCGCCACATTAGATCTAGCTCACGCTGGCCCACCCTGACCCCATAATCCGTTACCATCTGCATCCCGGACAAAATCCTAGCCACTCCACTCCACTCCGCCCCCCAAGCCCCCTTTCGGCGTTCTCCGACCTTCTCCGGCATGGCTGTCATCGAATCTGACTTCGAGTATGCTTGATCTGTGGACTGGGACCTCTTCCCATGTAGGCCCGAGGAGGAGATGGTTGTCCGCATTTCTCTCCGCCGCTCCCGGGAGGAGCCTGCCCGACAGCGGCCGGACTCGATCCTGCGGGAATCAATTGCATCTGCGCAAATGGCTACTAGATCCACCGGGCGTGGTGGCTGGAGGCGCTTGACCGCTGCCTGGCCGAAGGCGGTGCGTCATTCTGGCGCCCCAATGCCGTGGCGGCAGCGCAACCCCTTCGGTGGCGCGTCTTCCTCATCGCGTCGGGCTCTGAGTCGGAGGTAAACACATACATTACAATGGCTCATCCGCTAATATGGCACGGTGTACCCGTCGTGCGAGGCACAAGACGCCGGAGGCCGCAGAGGCAGAGTTGCACGCCGCACCGGAGCCGCTACATGTGATCGACAACCCCTGACGCGGCAAACCGCGTTGTGGTGCAGGTGTCGGGTTCCGGCCACGAGGGGTCTATTGTGGACCTCACATCGACTGCCGATGTCCAGGCCACGGGCTCCTACGAGGAAGAGTAGGGCATGAGATGTTGGGTTTAGTCCCACATCGGTTGTGGGAGGAGACATAACACAACTTATAAGGGCGGGGGTGTCCCCTCCTAACAGGGTAGTCTTTTGGGGGGAGAGGGCCCAAGGCCTCTCATAAGTCGGTGTTGCTCTCCGGTTGGGCCTGGTTGACGCATGTGGGTCAGAAACGCTGGTGTTAGCGGACCCAGAATTGCGTAACAATTGGTATCAGAGCCCAGGTGTCCGGAAAAAATCTCGGTGGACTCACGGGTGGTCGGGCATGGTTGGTGGGCTGGAAACGCTGGTGTTAGCGGGCCCATGGTGACCGATGTGTGAGGGGAAGATTGTTGGGTTTAGTCCCACATCGGTCGTGGGAGGAGGCAGAACACGATTTATAAGGGCGGGGGTGTCCCCTCCTAACAGGCTAGTCTTTTGGGGGGAGAGGGCCCAAGGCCTCTCATAAGTCGGTGTTGCTCTTCGGTCGGGCCTGGTTGACGCATATGGGTCGGAAATGCTGGTGTTAGCGGACCCGGAATTGCGTAACAATTGGTATCAGAGCCCAGGTGCCCAGAATAAATCTCGTAGACTCACGGGTTGTCGGTCATGGTTGGTGGGCTGGAAACGCTGGTGTTAGCGGGGCCATGGTGACCGATGTGTGAGGGGGAGATTGTTGGGTTTAGTCCCACATCGGTTGTGGGAGGAGACATAACACGACTTATAAGGGCGGGGGTGTCCCCTCCTAACAGGGTAGTCTTTCGGGGGGAAAGGTGTGACGCCCCTGCTCGACCGTGCACTAATCATACACGCAAACGTGCACGCTCGAGATAAGAGACTCACGGGAAGATATCACAACACAACTCTAAACTCAAATTTAAACATAAATCTTCATATTACAAACCAGGGGTCACGGGGACCCGAATACATAAGTCATACACACAAATAATATCTGGGTACAGACATAGTTAGTCAAGTTTGCCTTAAGAAGGCTAGCACAAAGAGCGACACTGATCGAAAAGGCGAAGGCCTCCTGCCTAGAGCCTCCGAACTACTCCTAGTCGTCGGGGATCTCCACGTCGTAGTAGGCTCCTCCGGGGATCTCCTGCTCCTGGGCTCCGTCGTCTGATCGCAGCAACCGGGTATGGGGAAAAGAGATAGCAAAGCAACCGTGAGTACTCATCCAAAGTACTCGCAAGACTGACATCAGAACTATGCTAGATATGCATTGTATCAAAGGAATGTGGCTATATCTTTGGACTAAACTACAGGAATGCTGGAACAGAGGGGGAGAGGCCTAGCCTATCGAAGACTAGCATCTTGAAGCAATCTTGCAGCATCAGAAGAGAGTAGATCAAGATAATATATATCAATCATATTTTAGTAAAGCCCTGGGATTCTTCCTCGACTACCCTGCGAGAAAGTGATCCCGAGAGCAGTAGTAACAGTTTAGTAATGTAACAGTATCCATTTGTAGTTGTAGCAGATCAACATACAACTCTGAGCGTCCTGTTACCGTGGGCACGGCTATTCGAATAGATAACTTCCCTGCAGGGGTGCACTACTGTTACCCAACACGCTCGATCACATCTGGCCGGACACACTTGCTGGGTAATGTCCGGCCTCGGGTGATCGACACGACGCGGTCCTACCTAGGCTCAGCAGAGAGGTCAACACGCCGGTCTAAATCCTAAGTGCGAAGGGGTCTTGGGCCATCGCCCTTTGCACTCCTGCACGTTGCGAGGGTGGTCGGGGCCCAGGCGCGACACTGTATACACAAGTGACGTAACCAGCCACCCCAACAATCAGCCCGCATCTCTGAGCTGTGACGTCTGAAGAGCTTTCGGCTGATACATACGACGTAGAGGGTCCCATAACCATTATCCCACGTGGTGGTAGTGCGTATAGGCCAGTGGCCAACTCAGATCAAATACCCAAATCCGTTAGGCGTGTTTAGTAACTCGCAGAGACGAACAGGGTTCCTGTCGCTCCGACTTGGTAACACATGACGCGCGGGTGCTCTTGGAGTTGACCCGTCTTTAATATTATTTTCTCGCGGGCACCCTTGGGGCCAGCCCGACTTTAATCAGTTTAAGTATTGCAATATGTAAACATTCCCGTGATCATCACCCGAAGTGATCATGGCCCGATAACAAGCATGGCAAACGGACAAGGGTGAAGGGCCAGCTGATGAAACATAGCATAGCTAACTAAGCATCATGGGAAAGCAGGCAGGTATCAACAGTAGGCGACGAAATCAGGCTATGCATCAGAATAGGAGCTATCGGAGCAACAACAGAAGCAATACTAATGCAAGCATAAGAGAGAAGGAGTGGGCGATATCGGGATGATCAAGGGGGTTTTGCTTGCCTGGAAGCTCTGCTGAAGGGGTCTGGTCGTCGACGACGTAGTCGTACTCTATAGTGTCGTCGGCAGTCTCGGGGTCTATCGGGAGAGAAGGAGGGGGAAGAAACAATAAATACACGGCAAACAATGCAACAGGGATGCATGACATGTCTACATGCTATGCTAGGGGTGTTCTGATGCAGCACTACGCAAATTAGTCGGAGCGGGAATTTATCCGGGAGTGTTCTCCCCGCTCCGGGCGATTATCGGTACACTGAACCGGAGGGGACGGTTCCATGTTCAGTATGTTAGAGGGGTGTCGTAGGTATGTGGGTGGCATATTCGGATTCTTCATATTTTTCTGATCATTTTTCATATATAAATCATTTTCATCCGAGTTACGGTTTATTTTATATGATTTTTCAAAGTTTTAATCATTTTCTGGAAATTCTGGAATTAATTTAATTAGAATTATCCGAAACAGTAGCTATGACGTCAGCATGATGAAATGATGACGTCAGCGGTCAACTCTGACTGGCCAGAGTCAAACCTGACCAGTGGGTCCCACTGGTCAGTGACTGTTTAGACTTAACAGTAGTTAATTTAGTTAAATAGGTTAATTAGCAGGTGGAACCCAGTTGTCAGTGGCTAATTAGTTAATTAATTTAATTAACAGAATAATTAACATTTTATTAATTTATAAAATCTTTTAAATTAGGCGGGGCCCGCATGTCAGTGGCCCACAGGTGCCCAGTCAGCAGTTGACTGGGTCAACCCAGTCAACTGGGGCCCGTGGGGCCCGTGGTCAGTGGCTCTGGGGTGGAACCCAGAGGTGCCACGTCGGCGGTCGGCGCCGGAGACGCGCCGGCGACCATTCCCGAGGCGGAGCGTCGCCGGAGTTCGCCGGAAAAACGCTACGGGGCACGGGAAGGGGTACGGCTGGGCTCTTTCGAACGAGCGGACCGAGCCGCATCGTTTGGCGGTGGTGCCGTGGCCGGAGGAGCTCCGTAGCGACGACGGCGAGCTCATCGGCGGGCGGCTGGAATCGGGCGCGAGAGGAAACGGCGAGGCAGTGCGTTTGCGAGCGAGCTAAGTGGTCAGGGGGACCCTACGCAGCGTTGCGAGTGCGGTGGTGGCACGCACAGGACCCAATGGTCACCGTGGTTACGCCGGCGACGAGCGCGGCGGCGGAGCGTTCGGCCTCGACGGGGACGGCGGCTAGGGGACGACCGCGAGGGGGAGAGAAGAGGGGAGAGGTAGAGCAGCTCACGGGGAGCCTGCAGGTGTGCGTAGTGTGCTCGGGGAGGGCTCGGTGGCGCCGGAATCGACGACGGCGTTCGTCGGAGCCGAGGAGGAAGAAGAGCTCGGGGAGGACGATGCGGTGGCGCTGAGCTCCAATGGGCGGCCTCAGACGACGTAGCGGAACGCGGCGGCTCGATCTGGCACGGCGGCGATGCGATGCGGTGGCGTTGGCTACGCGGGCGAGCTTGCGACGGCGACGGCCGCGTCGGCCATGGCGCAGAACGAGCGAGGGAGGGGAAAGTGAGGCGAGGGGGAAAAGCCAGGGGGTGCGGGGGCTGCCCTTATCCACCAGGCGGCGCGGGGCGCGCTGTCGACCAGGGAGCGAGGGGGGGCCAGCTCGGGCGCGCGCGCTAGGTGCTCGACAACGGGCGCGGGGTGAGCAGTGCGGGAGGTGGGAGAGGACAGGTGGTGGGCTGGGCCGCGGTTGACTTAGGCCCAGGCGCGTTGGCCTTTTTCTTTTCTTTCTTTTCCTTTTCTGTTTTCTCTTTTTATTTCTGTTTTGTAAATAGTTTAGCCACAATTTAATTTTGTAAAATATGTGACTTAGCACAATAATTACAGTGCAATATTATCTACTACCAGAAAATGGTTTGGAGACCAAATGATTTCATTTAAATTTTTGTTAAATAAAATGGAATTAAATATTGCTGTTTGGTACTGTTTTTGGATGATAGAGTCATCTAGTGATTTTTAGTGATGTTCTTTTTCTTAACACAATTAGTTATGGATTATTTCCCATTCAATGAACATTTTAGTTTTCAAATTTGAACAACTTTTATTTTTACTTTAAATTGCAATTTCAATTTGAATTGGAATTTGAAATGAAATATGATCTAAATGATGATCAACACTGTTAATCATGGTGACTTGGCATTATCAAAAGGGTGATCACTGTAGCTATTACATGGGGATGTTACAAAAGGGCCCAAGGCCTCTCATAAGTCGGTGTTGCTCTCCGGTTGGGCCTGGTTGACGCATGTGGGTCGAAAACGCTGGTGTTAGCGGCCCCGTGATTGCGTAATATGGGAGATGGCGGTGCCTCGAGTCCCGTGAGCTGGTCTGTGTCTCATGTCCTACTTTTCCTCGCTGGCGACCGCACCTTCACTCCGGAGGGCTCAGCCGGCCGCCGAACATAGAGGTGAATGAGCGCCGGTGAAGATTTAGATTAGATTTTACGTTGCATGTGATTTTATGAATTTGAGGATTTGGTAATAAGGTATCCGATTGTGAAAGAGGACATTTAAGGTGTGACCGTCACTGTCCGTTAAGGGACCGGATTAGCTACATGTGTCGGGAGCAGGCGAATGTGTGAAACCGACCCTCCACCTGATGGGTTTGCGCACGGGGGGAGGGACCAAACCTGGACGATCCTTTGCGCGTGCGCTTTGGCTTGGCTCCTTTTCCGGATCTGCTACGCCTTCGAGCTAGTGCATGGTCAAAAAGCGCACAGAGCCATGGGTCAGGATCGCAATGCCATTGCCATCCATGCACGGTCGAGACCGCAGCTCCCACGTCTAGGCGACGAGCTGGTGATGATTCATGTCCTCGAGTACGTGTGTTCTTGGCACTATGATGGCGATGCTTCTTTGCCTGCAATGCAAGTAAGCCTTGTACTGTGCGACGCACGTGAACAACGTTGTCACCTACGTCCCACCCTGTACAAAGTTAATACAAAGTTGAGTCACTTATTTTGGGACGGAAGGAGTACTTGTTAGCATTGGCAGAAACGAGGAGAATCAAGTCACGTAGTAAGGAAGAAGTCCAGTCATGTACTCCAGTATATGTTGGTTACATTCTACACTCTGTTGGTTACATTCTAAACTCTACTAGTTACATGAATGGGAGTATCATCAAATTTGCGGCCAAAAAATTGAAATAAATCCTATGCTCTGCTAACCAATGAGATGACTGTCCGGTACCGGCACCAGTGTGGTTCATCGATCTGATTCGTGCGCTCGGGATTATGAAGTGAAGCCCCCATGGATCGGACGTGCTTCGGTCTTTCCCTGTATCATCACAAACTTTTGAGTTGAGCACTCCTTTTCGGTTCCTCATCAGATGCTTCATGCATATACTCAGACATAGATTCCTCCTGCAAAAACAAAGGGGCACACATAATTTGATTGATAGCAACGTTATCCAAGTTAGAGGGGCCATTACATCAGAGAATCAACTCATAGCGTGGAACTTCGATGTGTTCACTCAATGAATCACTGGATTCCAAGGACTTATAAGGAATGTTCTGAAAGCGGCTAGGGTGCAATTGGACCCCTTGTAGAGAGGTATACTGCCTACCCTCCACGACAGTTTGTTCTGAGAAACAGAAATCCAACCAACATGCACAAAAGTTTAACTTATCTATACATAATGAGCTTTCAGCTTTAATAAACTCAAGCATTTTTTTTATCAGTTTCTCAACCTACATTAACACTGGAACTATTCCGTACTCGGTTACTCAATGTTGCCTGATTTCGGAAATAGGAATCCCATATCACACAGCTTTTTACCATACCCATGCTATTTAGGAATTACTCCCTCCATCCCATATTCTAATCGTGGTTTAAGTTCAAATTTGAACTAAAACCACGACAAGAATTATGGAATGAAGGGAGTGGTAGACAATCGAGCCTTTAACTCTTGACTTAAAAAGCAGCACAACATCATATCGGATTCTATATCGCATTTGCATAGACAATCTGTTAGAGATAATCTTGTCTGTATTAGTGCTGGAGTCTTACACGAGCTAGGTTTGGGGCGTACATGCTGGTCGTGTACGTTAGGAAGCCGTAATGTGTTAGCTGAGTCCGGCAGTAATTAGGCTAGGTTGATTAGTAGTTGTCCTTGTGTACGTAGGGGTCCTAGTAGTAATAATCAGCTTAGGCTGAGTTGGAGTTGGACGTGGTGTGTACGTCCGTGTAGGTTTAGGTCTTGTTGGATCGGTGGCTGCTTGGACATATATATGCATAGCCCCGTGCAAGTTTTGTAACACCGTCGAGAAAAGCAGAAAATAAAGAGGGAAAACAAAGGGCACGACAAGGGTCCTTGGCTATCAGTTTTGTGTGCGTGTGTTCATCGTGATTTGATGTGATCGATCCAGTGGGCGAGTTCCAACAATTGGTATCAGAGCAAGGTTCGGGAGTTGAAACCGCGCTTGCCCCGGGGTGGCGATCTGCTAGCGCCTCGGGGCGGGCCATGAAGTCGTTGGGTGATGCAGCGACGAGGAGGAACAAGCGATCGTCGTTCGACAGAGCGACAAGGAGGGAGGCGATAGGCTGTTGTCGGCAAGGCGGTGGAAGATGATCGTTGACGGGAGTGGTGGTCCCGAGGTACAGTGCCGGAAAGTCGTCAAGATCGTCGTCCGCGGGAGATAGATGAGTTCAGGAGTCATGCGAGTTTGCGCGACTGGTCGTCGTCGTGTCAGTGAGTCGTCGTCATCATCGTCATGTCCAAGTGCTTCTCTCTGTGAGGAGGCGTTGAAGATGAAGCATATCTAGGTCGTCTCTGTGTCTCGACGGGAGGATCAATTTCAACTATATGGGGGTGGTAAACTAGTGAAGGTGAGTCTCTTCAATGAGGCCATGTCTCTACATGAGGCTGGAATGGGCGGTGTAGTCCACAGGGTGGTGTGATCCACAAGGAGGCGGCATGTATCTCGCTAGGGTGGATGGTGAAGTCCACCGGGTGGTGTATTCCACAAGGTTGCTAGTGAGGCTGGGTAGTCCAAAGCATATTTGAGGTGGTCCGTAAATTTGCCAAGTCGAAATTGAAGGGGAGATTGTTGCAAATAATCTAGCCAGCAATTTGACTTGTCGTGATGCGAGCGGATGAGTCGATAAGGGGCGCGCGGATTGTCAACAAGCCAAGACCAGAGAAGGCACAAGAAGATGACAAGTCAAGATTAGGAAGAGATTGTTAGAGATAATCTTGTCTGTATTAGTGTTGGAGTCTTGCACGAGCTAGGTTTGGAGCGTACATGCTGGTCGTGTACGTTAGGAAGCCGTGTTGTGTTAGTTGAGTCCGGCAGTAATTAGGCTAGGTTGATTAGTAGTTGTCCTTGTGTACGTAGGGGTCCTAGTAGTAATAATCAGCTTAGGCTGAGTTGGAGTTCGACGTGGTGTGCACGTCCGTGTAGGTTTAGGTCTTGTTGGATTGGTGGCTGCTTGCACATATATATATGCATAGCCCCGTGCAAGTTTTGTAACACCGTCGAGAAAAGCAGAAAATAAAGAGGGAAAACAAAGGGCACGACAAAGGTCCTTGGCTATCAGTTTTGTGTGCGCGTGTTCATCGTGATTTGATGTGATCGATCCAGCGGGCGAGTTCCAACACAATCGAGCCTTTAACTGTAGACAAGAATTTTCTGAATATAAATCTGATGTTAGATTTATAGTATTAAAAATCTGACGTCCTCGGGTATGTCAGATCCCGATCGAACGCATGGCAATTAATAGCTGCACCATGGCAATTTTTCTGTGATTTTTTACACTACATGGCAATTTGCACTGTAGAACAATGGCAGATCCTTATACTAAAGCATGGCAATTTTATCTGTTTTCGCATGGCAAATCTGATCGTCAGATTTTTAGCACTAAAAATCTGGCGTCGGGTTTTTAACATTTCCTATAATCTTTACGTCAACTTTCGACATTGATCCAGTTTGGTTATTAATAGAAAAAAAGGTCAACTCAACATATTTGGTTTTATTAATAGTATTAGGGAGGTAATGTTGTTGCGGCACTTACATCTTTTTCTCGCTTTTCTTTGACGACAATGCACTTGGAGGCACCGATGCTTTCGCTCTTCAAGAAGTTTCGAGTATTCAACAGTGGCTTGTTAAGGCCATCCGTCACCGATGTGTGACCTGGTAGCTCACCTACATGCAATTTTATACAGTAATCTGCATTTGGCTTTTCAGGCTCATCACTGCTGCCGATAACTCTTTCCCTGAGATAAGATGGAGGATATATTAGTTCAAGAGAAATCACAGGCATGCAGATGCAGGCAATGAGTTATTATTACTATAGAGACCTAAGAAGAACAGACGCCACACCCTTTGTGTTGTTTATATTGCTCATTCTTTGTAAAATGATTATAGAAACTCAAATGAGTTTTGCGTGATCCATCTCATATGGCAGGCATACAGAACTCTGATTCATGCAGCAGAATTTAATCAATGAATTACCTATTTCACTCTAGTGACAAGAGATAAAAACACCTCCAGATTAGTAAACTATAATGCTTCTCTTCAGTAAAAAAAAAGGTATTGCCTTGGTAAGGAACAGACATGCAGGCAATGAGCTATTATTATTATAGAGACCTAAGAGGACCGACGCCACACCCTTTGTGCTGTTTATGTTGCTCATTCTTTGTAAAATGATTATAGAAACTCAAATGAGTTTTGCGTGATCCACCTCATATGGCAGGCATACCGAACTCTGCTTCATGCAGCAGAATTTAAATCAATGAATTATCCTATTTCACTCTAGTGACATTGAAAAAAACACCTTCAGCTTAGTAAATTATAATGCTTCTCTTCAGTAAAAAAAAAAGGTATTGCCTTGGTAAGGAAGCATGCTGCCGCAGCTGCGGGCTAGTCTTTTCACCCTTAGCACTGATTTCTTCGAGAATAACAAATTGCCTCTTGAAACGATCCACCCCACTGGCAATAATATATCAGTTAGTATACTGGCAATATCTTAACCAATCATAACTGTGGTTAAAGAAATGGTGTTTCCTTAGTTTGGCATATTTGAATAAGGTTTACAATAGCATGAATTCTTATTTAGGGAAATGAAAAGCTTATTTTTACAATGAAAAGATTGTACATCAAAATCCAAAGGGACAATTGTTTAACACAAGAAAAATGTCATTAGCGCATCGCAACTGATTACGTTAAACAGCTTCAACATATGCAGTTGCTTGATAATGATATTCAACGATTATAAAAATAATATTTTAAGCTACACATTGCTCGTTACATTCATAGGATCATAATGTACACCAGTATACTTTTCTTTCTCACCTCCACTCAAGTTGTAGCATGCAAAAGTTCAACGGATAACACCTACTGAAACATATGCCTATCATTGTCAAAAGCAAACTTTACTAACTGAACAAAACATGACATAGATAGCACATGTATATCTTTCTTCTTGTAACAAGAAATGGTGGATTAAAGCATTTTTTCCAAACTCACCTTGGGTAAAGAAAGTTTGCCTGATCTCCACCACGAAGATACTCATGCAACATCTGAGGATGGTACTCTAAAATCTAGAGATACTTCATGCATTAGTAAAGACTACTACCATAATGCCCACCGTACAATTGACTAACATTACCTCTCTGTAAATTAATTCACGTACATCCTCTCTGGCCAGCTTCCTTCTCTCAAACTCAAACTCAAGTTTCGAGATGGGTTGCGTTGTGGGTTCGAGTTCAGAATTTGCCAATCCAGTAAAGTATGGGTCTGCCAAGGCCTTGATTACATTGATATCATATCAGTATCGAGAATAACAAAAGAATCAAGCTTTTTGAGCTAAGATTCTTGTTGTTTATATTTCCTACCTCTGCAGCAGTTGGCCGATCTGCGGGGTCAAAAGCAAGAAGACGCTCAAGCAAATGGAGTGCCATGGGGTCTACACCAGGAAACTTCTGAGAAAAAGGTATTGGATGTTTTTTTTTCATGTTTCCCAAATATCGTCGAGCTTTTTCGTTTCGAATCTACATGCAGTACAAATAGGCAACAGATATAGAGTTTAAGAATCATTTCTGAACATGATTTATTTTATCACCTAAAAGAATACTTAGCGGAACAAACAAGAGTGTGGCTATTTGGCTCCCGAGCTCATTTACTCCCGTGGTGAACAGTAAATTCAAAAAAATACTAGAAAAATTCAAAAAAATCCGAATTTTTTTGCATGGAAGATGCTTAGGTGCGTGAGGTCCGCTCCAAATTTCAGCTCATTTGGACATCTGAGTAGCTCTCGGCAAAAAAAAAAACAAATTTGGGGTCTGTGAAACAGTTTGCTGTTCACGTGTTCTGACCCAATTTGTCTTTTTTGCTGAGAGCTACTCATATGTCCAAATGACCTGAAATTTGGAGCGGGCCTCACGCACCAAATCATCTTCCATGCAAAAAATATTTTAGTATTTGTTTTGAATTTTCTCTTAACCGGGTGCAGATGAGCCCGGGCTCAGAAATGGATATTCGAACAAATATTATTTACTATCTGTATTGTTACTTTGTTTTTAATATATTCGGAAAAAAATCAAAGTAAAGATGATCACAAAAATCATAGTACAATTAACCAAAAGACTGAAGCATTATCCAAAAGTTTCAGAATGCAAATGCGTATACACTTGGAACAGCAGAACGAATTATCTGTAGATCCACGAATTAGTTCAAACTTTGGATCTGTTTGGCCAAGCTTCAGGTTCATCTTAGCGGTTTCTGGAATTTAAAACTAGGCCAAACATATTTAATTTTTTTGCGGCTAGATACTTTGGTAAAACCTAGGCCACAAATCTTCCTTTGGCAGTTGACCCATGGTTGCTTGCCTTTGAGTGACCAGATTCTCAAGCGCCACGGCCTGTCCAATGGGACCTGTGCACTCTAGGGAATTTGAAGACGCAAACTGGAACCTTAGGTGCTTCGTGCAAGCTTCTCAATCATATCTAGGGGGTTTCGAGTTGCATTTGTAGGGACATTTGGGTCGCCTTTGCAGCTCAGAACTGTGCGCTCTAGGACACACGCAACAAACTCACTATGGAGTGGGTTATCCCCAAACATCCATTTTTCCCTTTGAAAAGGAGGTTAAACCCCCGGGATCTGCATCCTATGATGCACACAACCATCTTAATTAAAGTACCGTGACCAACATCCAAAAAAGTTTAACAAGTGAAAGCAAGGCCCAACCACATCTGGCAAATAACAGGATTACATGACTCAAACACATAACCTATTACTGTACCGCCATGCAAAACTGCTTGAATGAATCCCGTGCTATCATCTCACAATGGTTGCACCCAAAGGCCATAGGTGCACCCAAACATCCATCTAATTGTTTGTTCAAAATGATCATTTTTGTTTGCAGCTCGTGATGCCATCATCAAAGGAGGACATGGAGGAAACTTCACGTGTCGCCCTTTTTTGCTATCTCCGGGGTGGCTGGGGTGTTTTGTGTGCGAGTGTTTGTGTTGTAATTGTGCTATGCAACTTCTTTAAGGAATCATGAGTATTTGTGGAACTTCTGTACTCATAGCCATTTGTGGCTTTATCTATAAAGGAGGGCGAAAGCCTTTTGTCCAGAAAAAAAAGTTTACATCCACAGCTATTTCCGTAAGAATAATGTTCAAAAGATAACTCCCTTATCCTTAGATAGAGCAAGCTCATTTTCTTGTCATGAATCATTGTTAAATATCAATTGGCGTTCGTATTGTTTTAGCACAATGGTGACCAGATATCGTGTTGGCCCTTTCCAGAAATTAAGGATTACAAACTACACAGATCAAGCAAATATATGGTCAATGGGAGTGCGGGACTGTCTTGAGACAACATGCCTGTTCAGGTAGTGAATTATTTGACCAAAACATCACTCTGAATGCCTCCCATGCAAAAAAAAAAAAAAGGTTTACAACCACAGTTATTTTCTGTAAGAATAATATTCAAAAGATAACTCCCTCAGCCATAGATGGGGCAAGCTTAGTTGTTTGTAAAGCATCATTGTTAGATATCAATTATCGTCCACATTTTTTTAGATACCTCGTTTGCCCTTTCCAGAATTAGAGACTACAAAGTATACAAATCAAGCAAATATATGATCACTGGGAGTGTGGGACTGTCTAAACCAGATGCCTGTTCAGGTAGTGAATTATTCAACCAAAACATCACTCTGAAGTTTCTTATGATAAGCACAAATTAAACGAAGCGTGAATTTTACCCTTTTTCTGTCGGGTAGTTATTTAAAATGCAGTCGATGTCAACCTCATGCACCGGTGAATTCAGACGCAGAGCCACCGGCCACACAGGAGTGGCGACGGCTGTGGAGCCAAAGCAGGAGACGTTGCCAAAGTGGTTAGGGGGTTAGGGTTGTGGGCGTCATGGAAGACGCTAGAAACCCCGAGCCGAAGGTGAAGAGAATATAGATGGTGGACCGCGAGGCAGGGAAGTTGTCGACGCGCAGGGGATACCTTGGCAGAGGGTTTAGGGCGGGGATAAAGGTGAGAAAGAAGACAGGCGTCCGGAGGTTGAAGAAGTAGAGCGAGCTGTTGGATCTAAATCCAGTGGTTCAGCGAAATCAACTGCCCCTAAGAAAATAATCAGGTGTTTGCGTTCTAGGCGGTCTCTTACTTTTCGGACATAATGCAAGAATTAGTCTTAGCAGTATGTATATAACAGCAGGTCCAATTATAGCAGTAATATTTCAGTAGTTTGAACTTCAGATAGATAGTTCCATGCTGTAATAACGGAGATCCAAGTGATAAAGGAGATGATAACCACCATCACAAAGAGTTGGTAAGGCAATCATATTGGAGGTAGGTCTCTTAACTGATTTTTATCCTTTTTAGAAGCAGGGAAGTGAACTCACCCTGGAAATAGATTCTGCTGAAGGAGTGCCAAGTAGATCAGTCATGAGATCCAATTGATGTACCACGTTTTTGCCAGGAAAGAGCGGCCTCCCTGTAAGCATTTCAGCAAATATACATCCTATGCTCCAAATATCAATTGCAGGAGTATACTGCAAAAGGAAATACTAAGTTCAGTATAGTGAAACCCGAATTATACAATGTGGTAACATGTGCATCAACATGGTGTCAACTGCCAATAATAAGTGTACAAGAAAACTCGGATTTATAAACAAACTCGACAACATCAACGAGGATACTGATGCTCACATATGAATTATCACGGATTCACGGTCTCTAATTTGGTTAAGGTCAAATTTTGTCGAGATGAAGTTTCTCACCTTTGAAAAGAAGGAGCCACATAATTCTGGAGCACGATACCACCGTGTTGCTACATAATCCTGGGACAAATAGCCACGCAAGCATAAAAGTCTAAATTTTGGCTGGCTGCTTACATATACTCCTACACATAATCTGTGCTAAGCTTTCATTAGAGCGAAGTACCTACCGTCCAGAATATCGCGGACGGGGTGTCGTTGAAGGAAACCCGAGCAAGGCCGAAGTCGCAAATCTTGAGCTTGCAATCGGCATTGGCTAGAATGTTCTTGGGCTTGAGGTCCCGGTGGAAGACATTGGCAGCGTGTATGTACTTCATCCCACGAAGCAGCTGGTAGAAAAAGAACTGATGGTGCTCCGGGCTGAGGTCGTCGTTGGCCTTGATGACCTGGTGGAGGTCGGACTCCATGAGCTCGAAGATAATGTAGATGTCACGGAACTCGCGGCGCGACGGCGGGAGCATGATGTGCTTGATCTGGACGATGTCTGGGTGGCGCAGAAGGCGGAGCAGCTTGATCTCGCGGAGAATGCGGGTGGCGTCGGCGACATGCTCGAAGACGTCGTCGATCTTTTTGATGGCGACGCGCTCGCCGGTGTGGGTGTCGACGGCAGACGCCACGACGCCGTAGCTGCCTTTGCCGACCACTTCGCCGATCTCGTACCGGGTCGCTTCGCCGTACTCCGTGAAGAACCCCGCCTTATCCGAGCCCTGGAAGCGTATGAGTCAATCCCGCAATCGGATACGCATCAAGCGAAGCACAAATTGTCAACTAGGGTGGTTCACATGCCGCGCCTTTTTAGCCATGGCACCCGCCGCGCCAGTCGCTCCGTGCTCCGGAGTGATGTGCTGCTACCCCGCGCCGTCTCCCTTCCCCCCGGATCCACTCCTCCGATCCGCTGCGGCGCCCTCGTGCGCGCGGTGTGTCGTACCTCCGCCGGTGCTGACGGTCGGGGATGAGGGAGGGGGGGTGTGGACACGGCGAGGGAGGAGGGGGAGGCGCGCGATAGGAGCGGGAACAGGGGCCATATTCGTGCGGCGAGGGAAGGTGCGCGACTGGGCAGTGGACGCCCGATCGCCGCGGTAGCGCGGAGCGCGGCCAGGGATATGGGGCAGGTGCTCGTGCGGGCACGGCACGTGACTCGACGGGGCGTAGATGTTGGAGTTGGACACGGGGGCTGCGCCGCTGCGGGAGCACGGCGCCGGCCGCCGGCAAGGGAGCGTCAAACCAGATTCTCTGACTTGCTGTGGTAAAGTCACACGTGAACAGTACGTCTAACTATGCTCCTTCTCAGCCGCTGGATACAAAATTGACGCTCCGGATTAGAGAGTAATGCTACATTCACGGACCATTACAGGGGTTTTACGGGGTCATTTAAAAAAAAAACGAGACCAACCCGGGATAGACTAGCCTGTTGGCATTTTTTTATAGAAGAAAACTCCGTGAGCACCAAGCGCTCGAGCCGAGACTCGAACACTGGTGGGCTGGCTACGAACTCCCGCGCCTTGCCAACTGAGCTACGCTCCGTTCTCATTACGGGGTCATTTTGACTTGGCAGATTATGATTGGGTTAAGGGGAGGGAGGGGCCCCACCCACCTGAAAATCAGGGGGTGGTGGAGAGAATTAGAGGAAGGGCCAGTGAACATCCTGTAACTGGTCCGTGCATTTAGCAAATTCGCTGGATTAGATGCAACAGAATACTTCAAATAGTACTTTGATACAGTACCAGCAAAAAGTATCAAAGTACCATGTTAACTATAATAGTGCATTTTGCAGATTTCATTATACCATGAAACAACAGAGGATTATGTTGCATGGCATCTGACGAAGAACGGGACGTTCTCAGTACGGTCCGCCTATTATAAGGAGTGGGAGGACACATATGATGATAGCACTATGAGTCGCTATGTTGGTTCTCGACCACACCCGGTATGGAACAAAATTTGGAGTTTGAAACAACCATGAAAAATTAAAAATTCCTATGGAGATGCCTACATATGTTTTTGCGTTCTAGCAAACCGTCACATCGGAAGTATTTCTCAGTGTCCAATATGCCAAGCGGCAGCGGAGGATACCAAGCACGCCTTGTTTATGTGCGAGAGAGCAATGGCAGTTTGGACTGCGCTTGGGATCGGGAAGATGGTGAAGGATGCATTGCTTGTTGCCCGCTCGGGGTCCGGTGTGTTGAAATTTCTCTGGTATGATTCTTCTATGCAGCACATCTATGATGATTCGATAGAACTCCCAGAGTTAATTGCTACGGCGAGTTGGTTCATTTGGTGGCAGCGCAGACAACATGTTCGAGGTGAGATCGTTCTTCGGCGCCGGCTATTCATGCTTTGGCTCTGAACTTCACACGGGCGGCGAGGAAAGTAAATCCTACACCTAGACGAAACACTTGCCTATTGTTCTGGCATCACAACAAGTGTTACATGTTGATGCTTCGTTCAGCGAGGATCTTCACTCGGGATCATGTGGAGCTATAGTCAGAGACCATAGAGGTAATTTCATTGTTGCGTCTACCTCTAGCCTTGAGCACGTGGTAGATGTCGTCTCCGCGAAAGCAGCAGCACTCCTTGAAGGTTTAAAGTTAATTCAAAGCTTGGGGTGCAACAATGCCTTGGTGAGGATGGACAACATTATTGTGGTCGATGGTCTACGTCATAATGAAGGACATTCTATGGTGTTGACTCTAGTTTTAGATTATTGCAGAGAGTTATTGGGAGAGTTTCGGAAGGTTACTATCGAGCATTGTAATAGAGAGTCTAATGTTGTTGCTCACGGTCTAGCTGAGTGGGCCGTGCAAACACTCCTTCTGTATGGGTGGATGCACCTCCGGTTTTTATTGCTAAATTTGTAGCAGATGATGTAAGCATTATTTGAGTTTTAATAAAGCTAACCATGAAGACCTTCTCGTAAAAAACACTATGTGAGCCTACCCTTCACCAGACAGCTCCTTCCGTGCGCGTTGTTCGTAGCAGATTTTGCCCCTTGTCTCCCTTCGTTCGTCCGATCTTGATTGTTTTCATCTATTTCTTTTTTTCACGCGAATATGACTGCTGAACATCTTTCTGGACGAGGGTATGATTTGGTGTTCCTCCCGAAAAGCCCATTGGACACAACCGCACGAATCCTAGGGCCCAATCCACAGCCGTCGCACCGCACCTTGTCACCACAGCCGCAATATCCCTCCCATCCTCGAGCCATACCTCACCTTCGTGTTTCTCCTTCTCGCGCTACCTCCTCCTGTCGCTTAGGCCCCATGACGATGACTGAGTCGTGGCGGGGGCAGAACGCCATGGCGAGACCGGTGCATACTTGTGGAAGCGGTAGAGGTTGATGGCGGAAGATGCGTGCGTGGGCGATGGTTGATGAAGGCTCGCCGCCCGAAGTAGCAAGAGCAAGGACCTCGAGGTGGTTCAGGGTTTGGCTCCACCTCTTCTCCCCCTCTCCCCCAATCATCACTCTCGTCCCACCTTTGTCTCATGGATGAGGTCATCGGCTGTAGGGGCGCTGCGAGGAGTGGAAAGCAGAGGTTGCATGCGGGCCAGAGCAGCGGAAGCAAGGAGCTGGCGGCGGTTCAGATTCTGGGTCTATCCGCCAAGACTCATAACACTGGTGGCATGCTGCTCCCAAGCTGCAGGTGTCTGCTTGCATCGTGCAATGCCCCTTAAATCCAACCACCTCGTGCACCCATGGCTCAACCGCCTCAAGTTTTGAGTTTTGTTCGTGAGTTGCTTCTTTCTAAATTGTTTACTATTCATTGTTAATCTCCGTCATGTTCCATTAAATATTGTGTAGATGACATGTTCCGGTCTACTACATTTAGCACTTATATTATTGTAGGATGGGCACTTTAGTTTGTCAAGCTGTTTGCGTAACCACTTCACATAACTCTACTTCGTAGTTATAAATGCATTATGCATTCATGACCACTGCATCTATAGCTAATACTACACCCAAGATCGCTACATTATAGCTATACTCCACCCAAGATGTCTACACAACCATTTAGCACTTATATCCATCCGATGTAATTTGTTGGTGTGTTTGTTGCGGTGTAACGAATTGTCACTTTATGATCAGATTTATCCATTAATCTTTGAGAGATTTATTTGTTTCTTTGCTGCATATTTCTTATTCATATATGCTCTCCGATTTATTCTTCTTTCTCCGGGCAAGTTTGAGGGTAGATCTCCAAGAAGAAATTGTGTATAATGGTTGAGTTCAATCTTGCAAGTAATCTACCGCGATGATAGAAAGTGGAAAATATTTGTATTGTGTTGTTGCCACTATGGATAAAAAGATGGTTGCGTCGTTGTCCTTTGAATGCAAGATGAAGACAATATACCATCTACCTCAAGTCATCATGCTTATTATAATACTCTGTTTTTACTTAATACTTTAAGATGCACACTCAATAGAAGTCTTTGGGTGGAGTATTAGCTATATATGCAGTTGGATAACAGTCTATAGGTATTGGGACGTATGCTCATATGTTAGTTATGTCATGCATAGTCATAGTTATAATTATTGTAATTTAATCAATGCTCAACTGTAATTTGTTTACTACACCATGCTTTCTTTTGGAGAGAAACAACTAGTGAACATGTGGACCCCGGTCCATTTTCTTCCTACAAACTTTCAGTCTCAATCAACATTTTTTTTAATTTCTTGATTTTACATTCCCGTCAACTTACCATCAAATCCAAGCCTTTTCTGTTGTTGTTGCCGCTTTCAATCCTTTTAACTAGCAAGTTAGTGGGGCTGACAACCTCACTAGTCCAGTGGGGACCAGGGAAGTTTTGTATTTAGGTGTGCAGGTGTTGATCATTGGTTGTGTTACTAAGCTCTTGTTGGTTCGATAAACTTTGATGTCACTTGAGGGAAATTGCTGCTTGCTACAAACCCTTGCACTTGGGAGGCCAATACCTTCCTGGATAATGTTTTTAATGGCAAAAGTACTTCTCTGATGCAGGTTATCTACAGATGTACCGGAACTCTTCGTTTATGGTCCTCTCTACAACGCGTGGAGAATCGAGACCTGTTTACGGAGGTGTGTACACGATTGGAGGCTATGGCGAGGGATACTTTTACCCAACATGGGTGGCATCATGATCTTAGGACTTAGGATTGCCCCCCTCCGCTTTAGGCGTTATACGGACTCTACGTGTTTTTTTTGTATTTCGCTTTTTTTTTTTCGTTTGTGTGAGAGGACCTTGTTTGGCTGTGTGCGTCTTAGTTATGCAGAGGCCGGGTGTAATGCTTAAACCTTTTAAGTAATAAAGCGCCCCTTTTCGGAACAAAAATCCTTCATCGGGAACTTTTGTCAACCCTATCTCTGACCCAGTTGGTGAGAAAAGATCTCACTTTGCACAAAGACAAGGAGTTAGAAAGGATGTGGAGAGCGTATTCGGAGTGCTCCAAGCTCGTTTTACAGTTGTTCGAGGACCTGCAAAAATATGGGACTCGGAGACCTTGTGGGAGGTGATGACATGTTGCTTGATCATGCACAACATGATCATGGAGGATGAAGGTGAAGATGCTGCTAGAGGTCTGGAATTTGAGAACATGGATGATCCTATCCAACTTCCACGTCAAAATCCGGTCACGTTTGAGGAGTTTGTCCAAATGCATCAACAGACTCGACATCGAGGAACTCATGGGCAGCTTAAGTAAGATCTAATTGAGCATCTGTGGGGGCTTGAAGGGGAAACTAGAACATATGTGTGGGGTTGATTTTTTTTTCATTCAAAACTTAGTTGGATTGTAATATTTACATTTGAATTAGTGTCGCATTTGATTATTTTACTACTCAAAGATTTTATGCTATTATTTTGGGTGCTACGGACTTAAGAAAAGCAGGGACGGACTTTTTAGGGGACATGATTAGATGGCCGGCTTCTGTATCCGGATACGAATCCAGACCTGTCCGTGACCGTGGATAAATACCGTGCCGTTTTGAGGTTCGGCGTTGGAGATGCCCTTACAATCCCCACACGAAGGAACTTGCTCGTTTAGAATGTTTCAAGTATGCACTGTATAGTCCGAACATTTCATGCTTTGGTTTGGCTTGTGGATTTTGCTAATACGTGTGCGCATCATTTTTTTACTAATTGCTTCGTTGCCTTGCCGAAAATTACAACATGGTTAACATCACATTGTAACTGTCTACTGAATTAGTGATCTGACCACCTAAACCTTTCGTCCGCAAAAAAAAAACCGCAAAAATAACATTTGGTAATTTTTTAACAATGTACTCAATTCCGGGCCCATACGCGATTGCAAAAGTCAAGCTAATCCGCGTTTGCAAATTAACACGGCAGCATGTGGCCAGTAGGGCGAGGGTGAGGGTGAGGTAGACAGCGGAGACGTTCAACTGCTTCGTGTGCAAGAATACCACGCGAAGTTTTCAGGAAGGAGCGATGGAGGAGCGGCATGCCTCCAACAAGAGAGCTCCGAGGAAGCCGAAGCCGCCGCCGAGGCGGGCCAAGCTGACCGTCCCCGCGGCGCCTACCAGCAGCCGGTCGTTGACCGGCCCGCCACGCCCGCCAGGCCCACCGCCACCTGGGCCTCCTCCGCGGCTGCCAGGAGGTACTGTCCCGCCGCCGCCGTCTATAAAAGTGGCTGGAAAGGACCGTCCGCCTGTGGCTGTGGGCGGCGGTGGCGAAAGAATGCGGCGCGCGCCCGAGATCGTGGAGTTCTACCAGTCCCTGACGAGGCGCGGTGAGGCCAGGCAAACAGGCTCCCGAGGTCCCAAGGCGTCCGGCGGGTCAACGGCTCCCAAGATCGACCTGATCGGAGAGATCACCAAGAACTCCCCCCATCTCCTTGCCGTGAGTACGAAATAATCGCTCTGGAACCTTGCGCCATTTCCTAGTTCCTCCTTTATTAAGTGCGGCAACAAATTTGCGTGCTTATTAGTACTTCAACAGAGCAGAATAATTGTAGCGGCGTTGTAGGTTCAAGCCGATGTGGAGACCCAAGGGGACTTTGTGCGAACCTTGGTCGCCGAGGTCCGGGATGCGACCTTCGCGAGCATCGAGGACGTCGTCGCGTTTGTGGCATGGCTCGACGAAGAGCTCTCCTTCTTGGTGGGTGTCCGCTCATTCTTTTGATCACAAACGTCTCCCTGGTTGACCAGGAGTCGATGAACGTAGTATTATTCTTCTTCAGGTGGATGAACAAGCAGTCCTGAAGCACTTCGACTGGCCAGGGAAACGAGCAGACGCATTACGGGACGCGGCTGCCAGGTACCAGGGCCTTCTGCAGCTAGAGAAGCAGATTTCGTCCTTCGTCGATGACCGCGCGCTCCACCGCGACGCAGCGCTCGGCAAGATGTACTCCCTCTTTGAGAAGTAGGTCTTCCTAGCTCATGGCTGGGCACCGGCACACCCATTAGAAAATCTTTTAGGTGCCCACTAGATGCATGAGAACGCTGAGTAAAACTCCCCTGTTCTGTTTACTATTCTCAGAACAGAGAAGAGCGTCCACAAGTTCCTGCAAGATCGCGATGCCGCCGACACGAAGAACAATCTCATCTCACGGTACAAGGAGCAACACATCCCATTTGGCTGGATGTCAGACACAGGTTTAATCGTCAAGGTGCATTCTTGCTAACCTTTTCTCTGAGCTATTACTCTAGTAGCATTGTGGGTGCGTACCTAAGCTGACATTATCGTCTAAATTCTCGCATGCGTTGTGAACTTATGATGTAATTTCTCGCAGGTCAAGTTGGCGTGCGTCAACCTAGCAAAGCAGTACATGACGCGGGTGACCTCGGAGATTGATGGTTTAAGAGGCATCAACAAAGATCAGAGCAGGGAAACGGCACTCTACAAACGTCTGAAAGAGCAGAACAGCGAAGTGTTGCTCCATCAGGGTGTCAGGTTCGCGTTCCGGGTTCATCAGGTAAAAGAAAGAATGGAATTGTTTGTTGATACATATGATTACGGTTGTAGCCTCTTTTCCTAGAAAAATAACCTGCGGTATGATCGTTGCTATGATCTTAGTTTACAGGCGGGTTCACTGCTCAGAGCTTGGGTGCTTTTCATGAGCTAAAACGACGGCATAATGATGGAACAACTTAACAGCGTGTACAGTGTCACAGGTTTTCGTTTCAAACATCTCTAAGGGCGGGCTCTTTGATTCAAGGATTGTCAAAATCATTCTGAAGGATTCTACTCCTTGGGATTTTTTCCTATGGTTTTTTCCATAGGATTCATTTATACTGTTCCACAGGAAAATTTCACTCCAATCTTTGTGAATAATCATATAGTTTTTCTGCACATAATCAAACATCCATGCATTCTTGTAGTAATCAGGGTGTCATGACATTCTATTTTTTGTGTTTTTCCCTGTTCCCGTCTTCTAAATTTTCTGCGAATCAAAGAGGCCTTAAAGCTGTGGACCAGAGCAAAGTCAACAACATGTAAATTATCAGAAATTTCAAGGATGGATACTGTTCAATTGGTGTGTGTATGTCAGTGTCTTGCTCCAGCAAAGCAACGAAAGCTTGTTTTCCACTTTCAGTTGCACTGTGCTCATCGGTGCCGGGGTGCCACATGTCGCCGTGCATGCCTTACGACACTGGCCTGCCGACACACGTCGTTCCCGACAAGCACGCACACTTCAACTCCTCCCCGCCACCTCCTCACGAGCAATTCCATCTTCCCATCCATCTTGCGGCTCGTGCCACTGCCATGGCAGATCGGCCGGGAAGCTCGTTGCCGGCCTTTCCACGTCCGGCCCGTCCCCGGAGCAGCCAAGCGTCCTACTCGCCCCGCCGGCGCGTCCAGTCATTCAACGCCCAGCTCCTCGTCTACCTCGCCCTCGCCGTCACACTGGCCGCCCTCCTGGTCCTCACCGGCGTCACGCTCACCGTCGCGTCAGTCGTGCTCGTCGTCCTCTGCCCGCTCCTGCTCCTCACCAGCCCTCTCTGGGCGCCTGTGACAGTCGTGGCCATCGTTGCGGGGGGTGCCTTGCTGTTCGGCTGTAGCCTCACGGTGTTGGCGCTGGGCGCGGGCACGTGGGCGCACCGGCACTTGACGGGGCGGCACCAGGTGGGCGCGCGTCGGGTGGCCGGTTCGCCGGCGCGGATGGCCACGCGACGGGCTACCACGGGCAGGGACAGGGGTACGATCGGATGAAGGGCGCCGTGCCCGGGGCCTAGCTAGCGGCGAACAAGCCTCTCCTTGCCGTGCATTCCGTTTTACGCACTGTGTTTTAGTTGGAACTGCTTCGATTTGGCGAGGTATATGCTGTGTTGATACACGTTTTTTGTGAGGAGTCGCCGTATGTTGGATTCATTTCTTTATCCTGCGGGAATCAACCCTGCACATCGCTGACTGTATGTGTGTGTGTATTTATGGGAGTGCGGAGCCGATCAAGGCCTGTTAGGACCCAGCTTCACTAACCACTCACGAGTACTGAATTACAGAGATTGAGGTAGCTAATTCGTAACCATGGATACAAGCAGAAAAAGGGGATCGAGGAAGAGAGCCACAGGTAGGAGAAGAGAGCCGCCGTTGCCGAACCGTCCGTGATCCCTGGATACCAGCCCACGGGGCAAAGCCCATGTTAGGAGGGCTCCTAACAAGTCCACTGATGCACAAGGGTACTATGGCCATGGTGAATAAAAAGGCTCTGTCGTATGATGAAGGTGGCTGGAAGGAGTAAGCGGCGTCACGTTTTCTTTCTCTGAAACCGTATGCCTACGCTACTTGTATTTATACAAGTCGGAAAACAGCAGTACATGCATACGATTAAGAACATGTAAACCTTACTGTGTGTTCAGGGTTTGTATCCTGCCCTCTCAAGATGGAATAAGGTTCTCCCGCTCTAGCCTTCGTTTTGTTGATGCGTCTAGCATCGTCGGAAGGCATGTAGATGTGTGTCTCCAACAGATCTCGCGGAATTTGGTCAGTGCTGGTCTTTGGTTGATCTGCTTGGATTCATTCTTTGTTCGTTTTCATTCGCCTATCTACAGATTGGGTCCTTTCGATTTATAATTTTCTTCATCGACGACGGTTGCTGTTCTGCTACGCTGGTCCTGTGAGGCCTTACCACGACAATTTTCCGACTGTCTACTACAATAAGTTTGGCTCGACTCCAGTGAGGAAATGGCACTAACGATGACGCGTCTTTGGCTCGCTCCATTGTTTGTAGTCATCGGTAGATGGTCTCCGGACATGGATATATTTTTTGTTATTTTTATGTTCTTTGTACTGCTATGATATGATGAAAAGATCGAAAGTTTCCTCACAAATAAAGAATATAACAAAAAATACGAGGATACAATCTGTATAGCTGGCACCGCCAAAGACGCGTCTTTCGAAAAAAAATGTTATATAGCTGGCGCCGTCATACTTCTCAGAGGACCCCAAATAAAGCAATTTTGCATGGTCGCTGTTGGTCTGCTTCACTTCTGACTCCACTCCGACGCATCGATGATACCAACCGCCATAGCTAGAGGCCGGAACAAACACACCGAAGCGGCACACCTAGAAATGAAGGATTCCCTTGATCCGGATTTGATCCAAAATCTTGTATCAGTCGGGGCAACGACCACATCGACCGTGCTCCCTAAGCTCCTCCACCACCAGGCCTGGGGATGATGCCACTTCGTCTCACAGGGGATGACCAAGCTCTTCCACCACAAGGCAGATCCAAAGCCAGGCGACAACTCCATCCATCCTACGAAGGGCACCCTCGGCACCACGATGAGTTGCATATCTAGATGAACCCCGCTTCAAAAGACACTTATCGCACGCCCCCAACACTGGGACAATGCACGCCACTCGAGCAAGGGTGGAGCGGGAGTAACCAAACACCCATAGGCTCCCCACCAGAGAAAATACCTCCGACAAAACGTAGTTGAAGCTGGGGCAATTTCATTCCGACGTGGTGCCATTGTTGGCATCTCAACAGTGCCACCAGGAACCTAACTACATGTGGATGCTTCCCCTGCCCCCACCTCCTAAGGCCGTGGTGACCATCGGAGGAGGAGGAGGAGGAGCAGCGAGGTCGCTGGCGGAAGGACTGGGGAACGAGGTCTCCCTTGATTCACCTCTCGCTTTTTGTGGATGGTTCGTGGGAAGATGAGGGGAAACATTCGGTTTGACGTTGTTTTTGACGTGTGCTACTTATGAACTGCGTTGGAATTTCCTCGAAGAGGAGAGAATGATGCAGTACAGTAGAGATAAGTATTTCCCTCAGTTAAGAACCAAGGTTATCAATCCAGTAGGAGATGGAGAACCACACAGAACCTCGTTAGCAGCACCTACACACACAAAAGCAAACACTTGCACACAACGCAAATAAGAGGATTGTCAATCCCCTTAGCGGTCACTTGCAAGGATTAATTCTGATAGTGATAGATTAAAAAGTAAATTACAAAAGAAAATAAAAGTAAATAAATTGCAGCAAAGTATTTTTGGATTTTAATATATGATAAAAGTAGACCCGGGGGCCATAGTTTTCACTAGAGACTTCTTTCTTGAACATATAGCATACGGTGGGTAAACAAATTAATGTTGGGCAATTGATAGAAAAGCACATAGTTATGACGGATTCATGGCAATGATCATGTATAAAAGAGCTCAGAGAAGACTCAAATATTTCTTATGAATAATCTGATCATAAACTCACAATTCATCGGATCCCAACAAACACACCGCAAAAGAAGATTACATTGGATAGAACTCCAAGAATATCGAAGAGAACATGGTATTGAAGATCAAAGAGAGAGAAGAAGCCATCTAGCTACTAGCTATGGACCCGTAGGTCTATGGTAAACTACTCACACATCATCGGAGGGGCAACAAGGTTGATGTAGAAGCCCTCCGTGATCGATTCCCCCTCCGGCAGAGTACCGGAAAAGGCCTCCAGATGGGATCGCGGAAGAATAGAGGCTTGCGGCGGCGGAAAGGTTTTCTCGTCTGGCTCTCTGTTGGTTTCCCAATATTTGAGAATTTATAGAAGTGGAATTAGGTCAAATGGAGCCACGAGGGGCCCACAAGGCATCAGGGCGCGCCCCCCTGGGGCCGCGCCCTATTGCCTTGTGGCTTCCTCCTGAGGCTTCTGGCCTCCCCCCGAAGCTTCCAGGGTCTCTTTTGTCCAGAAAAAAATCATCAAAAAGTTTCGTCGCATTTGGACTTCGTTTGGTACTGATTTCTGAAAAACCAAAAACAGGCAGAAAACAACAAGTGGCACTGGGCACTAGGTTAATAGGTTAGTCCCAAAAAATGATATATAATTGCATATAAAACATCCAAGATTGATACTATAATAGCATGAAACAATAAAAAATTATAGATACGTTGGAGATGTATCAACGTGATAGACGGTGTTGTTTTTGACCTGATAAATGGTGTCGCGCAGATCGGGTTGGACGATGCGATAGTAAGGGGGCTTCTAATGCATGCGTAGGACGATGGGGAGGACACAAAACCCACACCCCTCCCCACCTCGAGAACGCGAAGTACCAATTCTTTCTAGATTTTGCAACAATTTCTACCAGAAAACTACCCCCTCCCCAGCTTCTCTCAGAAGCTACCATCTGCATTCGTTTGTAGAATCTAATTTCTACGAACGAGCTAGTATATGTTTGTAATGCCTCGACGACAATCACCGCTTCCTGGTTGTTATGCCTGGCGGGATCTAGGCCGTCTGATAGACTAACACTAGTCTTTTATGCGCACTTTGTCCTCACTCACGCGCACCTAGGAAGAACTTCTTGGTAGGCCACCCATCCTTCAATTACCCTAGGGCAAGCGTGCTTAATCTAGAGGTTCTTTGGAGATGAGCTTCTAAAAAAGAAGGTGCACCTTTTTGATATGAATAGTTTGTCATTCATATTAAGCCATGATGTCACACACACCCCCACTCAAAGGGACTAATGTCCTCGTCGGCCAAGTAGGAACGTTCCCTCTATTTGGCATGCCCCGACCAAAGCCACTGGTCCCGTAGACCAACCCTAGTATTTCATACGCACTTTGCCCTCACTCATGCACACCTAGGAAGAACTTCTTGGTCGGTCATTCATCCTCAATTACCCTAGGTATAGTCTTTCCTGCGCACTTCGTCCTCACTTGCGCACAAGGAAGAACTTCGCGTCGATCACACATCCTCAAATTACCCCAGGCCAAGCACACTTAACCTAGAGGTTTTTTGGAGATGAGTGTTGTTGGGGCACACGGAACGCTACGCTAGCGCGAAAAAAATCTACCAGAAAACCAAGAACATGCTATTGGGGTTAGATCACGGGATTGGGTTTTACCACTAGACGCATAGTCATGACATCAGAAGGAGAGTGGGTCATGCGCATCTTGTTTCCTCCTCATCAATCTCTCGAGCAGCTCCTCGCGGTTTCCTTGAACGATTCTTCCGAGCGTTGCACATGTGACGCCTCCAAGATATCCACACGTACGTTTAAGGTGTGACAAGATTAACCCTAAACCTTGCGTCCAACTCTCCTTTATATAGACTTTGCTAATGTGCTTCTACACTAGAGCCAATTAGAGCTCTAAAATCCCAGTGTAAATCGGATCCTAATCTAAATTAGGCGCTAGCCCCTTAATCATGCGACCCTTCACATACACATGGACACGACCGGGGGCGATAGCTAGTAGCGTCTCACAGCAGAATGTGCCAACTCCCATGTGTGTGTACAGTCATTTGTTGAACCTTGACAATGTGTTAGATGAAAATTCCTTTTGAATCACGGTATATGTTGTCGATCTCAAGGTGGGTACTTGTCACCCTTATTGGTAGCTCGACCTTTCTTCTCGAAACTCTGATACAAATTTCAGAAATGGGCTAAGATTAACCCTCATGGCCATGCCTTTTGAATTTAATCACTCGAGAGGGTCCAGAGAATATCTCTCTGAATTGGAGGGACAAATCTCATCTTGGTCAACCATCTCTCGTGACATGTTTCTCGACTTACCCAAGAGCTACCTTTATAACTACCTAGTTATGGAATAGCGTTTGATATACCATAAGTGAGTCGGTCCTCATCCCGAGAATATGCGAAGACCTCAAGTATAGGACATGACATGTACTCTATATCGTACTGGAGACTAACAAATGGCAATATCTTGATGCACCTCAAAGTGATCTTGTCCGAATCAGTGATCCCCATCCCAAGTACGTACTATCGGGTTGGCATCACTATGCCCATGACTTGTGAAATGTAGTCATCAACCGAATCGTATACTAGTCGAATGATATGTGTCTGCATAACCTTATCAATTAGAGGCCATTAGAACGACCATCTTACAATATATAGTCTCATAAACAAGCCACATACTTATTTGATACATATCAATGATTATGTTCATGGACAATACAAATAACTTATGTATACATAGGGAAATAACATCATCACACGATAGCCTTTAGGTCATATTTTCAACAAGCGTCCGAAAAAGAAGGCGCACCTTGTCACATGAGTAGTCTATCATTCCATATCTATATTAGAATAGGATGTCACAAGATTCTACGAACAATGGTGAAGGCAGCTTATCGGAGAAGCTATCGCGGAATCTAAAATGAACTCGCCCTTCACAGTTTTTTTGCAAACGGCTTTTTTGGCCCATTTTCTGTTCAAAATACTTTCTACTTTTTTAGAAAATCTTAAATAAAAATATGTTCATGATTTCAAAAAAATATTCCGAATAAAAAAGCATTCATGAATTTTAAAAAATGTTCCTGATTTTCAAAAAATGTTCCTACCTTTTTAGTAAATTTTTATGAATTTAAAAAATGTTCACAAATTCAAAATATGTTTGTGAATGTGGAACATGTTCCCGAACTTATGTGCATCAATTTTTAAAATATTCTCCAAAGTTCAAAAATTATCGTATTCCAAAAAGTGTTCATGAATTTGAAAATGGAAAAAATAAAAGAAGTTTGGTAATACCAGCAAAGAAAAACAGAGTAAAAAAACCTGTCGAGGGAACCTTCCGAAAACCGGTGGGAACATTTGCTACGCATTTGTTTCGTTAGGCACGAAATAGGTTTTGCCCAACACTCACACGCAGCCCCCGCGAAAATATCAGTCGGCCCTACCGGCTAATTAGTTCCGCCAAAACAGGCCCGCGAGCTACTTAGCGGAGCGTGTACTTCGCGTTGTCTCACTTGTCTGTTCGCAAATGCTAATGATCAGTTACTACAGGGTTAGATGAAAGTGGGCCGACCAAATGGTAGCTAGTCGTTTTGGGAAGCTTCTAAGGACCAGTTTTTGGAAGGTTCTATGCATTTTTTTCTTTGCTGTGTTTTTCTCCATCGATTTCCATCAGTTTTTCTTTTCGGTTTTCTATTTTTATTTTCTCTTTTTTTCCTATTTGTTAATCTTTTTTAGTTTTTAGTTTTCCAAATGCATCTTGACTTTTTTAAATACAATTTGAATATTTTTTTATGTGGGTTGAACATTTTTAGATAAATGTTGAGCATTTTTAAAATACATATTGAATATTTATCAAAATACATGTTAAACATTTTTAAAATGCACATTGATTATTTTCTAAACACACAGTGAACATTTTTAAATACATGTTGAATATTGTTTGAAATTCCATGAACATTTATTTAAAACATGCGGATATTTGTTAAGTGATAGCTTTTTTTTAAATGTCACAAACAATTTTGTATGTTATGCATTTTTTTAAATGCCACGAAACATATTTTTAAAAGCATGAACATTTTTTTAAATTTCATGATATTTTGAATGATACAGATTTTTTAATGAATTACGTGAATGTATTTTCACATTTTCATGAATTTCTTGATAAAACATCATTATTTTTTTCAAACATGTGAACATCTTGAAATGTCACGAACATTTTTCTGTATGGTACAAATATATTTAAAAAATGGCATAGACATTTTTAAATGCGCAACGAAAGGTTTTAAATTTTAAGTAAATTATTTAAAATATATACATATTTAGAATATTTCAAAATATAAACAAAAGTAAAAAATAAAACAAAAAGGGGAAAAGATGGCTTAAGTGGGTCAAGTATACGGCTAATTTTTTTTTAAATAATACACTTTTTTTATTAAATTTCAGAAATATTACGTCGTTTTTTTTAAATAATACATCGTCGGCTTACTGCAGCCCGACAGGAGGCTATCGTCCTACCGGTGGCCGACTGGGGCTCGTCGGCCTATCGGTGGCCGACAAGTGGCCTTTCGGCTACGTGTAAGACGATTAGTGACAAGGCCACGTCGCGCCCCTCCCAGTCGTCCCGTGAGCTGCTGTCGGTGGCTGGGCCCAACCGACAAGCCCTATCGGCCACCCGCAGGCCGATCGGCTTGCCGCAGGCCGACAGGGTGCGAAGCCCGCTGCAGCCCCCTTTTCTTCCTCCTCTTCCCTTCTCTTCCTTATTTCTTCTCTGTTCTTCGTTTCTTCTCTCTGTCACTCGAAAACTCTCTCATTTTTACACCAAAATCAGCCATTTTTTTGCCGATTTGCCACCGCGGATGCGTTGTAGATAGTTGGGGGAGGCAAGGGAAACCTCGATCTACTGATGGGGTAGCTCGTGGTGGTCGTGGTGAGCATTTTTTTGGAGCTTTTTTTGAGCACATTGGAGGAGGTTGTGGTGGCGATGAAGGTGGAGGTGGCGGTGGTGAAGCTCGGGCAGTGTGGTGGAGGTGGTGGAGGTGAAGCTCCGGCGGTGTGGTGGGGTCTCCGGCTCCGGTTCCGGTGATTGAAGTCCGCCGTTCGTCGTTGCTTCGCACGCTTCAAGGGTATAATTCAACATACATTTTACCTGTCGTAGTTGCTCCGGTGGTAGTATTCGGTAGTATGTTTGAATGTGAAATATATTAGGTGTGCGGATATTGTTATTTGCTCCGGTAGTATCCGTAATATATTTAGTTGTCAAATATTTAGTTGTGTGAATATTTTTAGTTGCTCCGGTAATATTTAGTTGCTCCGGTAATATTTAGTTGTGTCAAATATTTGTAGTTGCTCGGGTAATATCCTTAATATATTTAGAGTTCAAATTTTTAGGTGTGTGAATATTTGTAGTTGGTTCGGTAATATTTCGTAATATATGTACATGTCAATTATTTAGGAGTGCTAATATATTTAGTTTGTCATGCTGCTTAATAGTTGTCTTTCATTGTTGAAAAAAGATTTAGGTGGGCCGAGATGTCTGATGTAGTGAAGTTCGTATTTTACTACGGTTCTGGTACTGTCCAAACAACTGAGACGGGAGCTGATCTGAGTGAATTTGATTACATAGAGGTGCCACTGACCGCCCCTCGAACATGGTCAGTCAGTCAGTTGAAAGAATGGGTGACAACAAGTTTAGGGCTTAATACTGAAACACACACCGTCGGTGTTCATGCATTGTGGACACAGTCAAGTTCAATCATTTACTTTTATTTGAGGCCAATAGAGCGAGACTCCCAGTGGCTGCGCTGGTTACAAGGTTGTGAACGCAGGGGATGCAATCATGTTGCCTTAGTGCTTCCCGTCGTGAAGGATGTCACTGCACATGAAGGCGAGGGTGGCTACGATCTTGGCCAGAGCAGTGAAGGGATGCAGTCAAATGCTGGAGATGATGGTTATGAACTAGGGCAGAGTAGTCAGGTAGAAGGAGGAAATGCCGATGGTTATTACAGTGGCGAGGCTTATAGTGGCGAGGCGGACGCTGACGAGGTAGATGGGCACATGCAGAACCTGATGGAAGAAGAAGACACCGATATTGACCGTGGTCATGCCGATGATTCTGACGAGTCGGATGAAGAAGAAAATGCAGAGGAGGTCCCGAATCCTGCATCATGGAATCATGACTTCTCATCTGCAATGACCGTGAACGATGGGCATGATTCTGCCTGGCAATATCACCAGAACAACATTGCGACGGGTGCTCTGTATCCCAACAAAGAAGCTCTGAAGGACGCAATAATAAATTGGGAAATGTCCATGCAAAGGGTTTTCATAGCTGAGGTGTCCAGTCAGAAATACTTGACAATGGTATGCAAGAATGCAGGTTGTCCTGCCAGGGTGCACAGCTATCTCCCTAAGTATGGCACAAGTTGGGTGATCAGTGACTTAGTTCATCACACTTGTCTTATTCCCTGCATCCCTCAAGATCATCCCAACCTTTCATCCACGCTTATTGCGAGGTTGTTTTACAGCGAGATAGTGGAGAGCAAAGCGATGGAAGTGAAGGCAATCCAGACAAAAGTCTTCGTCATGTTCAACTACAGAATTTCTTATGGCAAGGCTTGGAGGGCTAAGCATACGGCCCTTCAGAGGAGATTTGGTTCTTATTTCGATGCATATGACTCTGTTGTCCGGCTCCTCCACACACAGAGGAGTTGGGGTTCGGCGATCTTAGCGGCTACATACCGAGGTATGTGCAACGCTTGCCAGCTTACATCGGACACGGCAGCCCTTCATGGATGCCCTCTATTTCTACAGTTGTGGTCGTGGGAGAGGTTCTCTATAGGACGACCGGACATACGTGTTGATGAGCCTATGGAACCCATGTTCGATGCTGATGGCATCGACATGCCTACTTTCGCTCTGTGTTCGACACGTCGCAGGGTATGTCTCGTGTTATAATTTAATGCATCTTATATGTGCATCTTATTTGTGCACACTATGGCTGAAACTAACTTTTGTTTTCCGCAGAGACGCTTTGCTGCTGATCAGACTAGGCGGGCATACACGGCATTGAACAAGCAGTTTGATGCGTACACTGGGGTCATCTGGCAGCCCTACACGCAAGCAGCCATAGAGGCGAGATACCCCGACGGTATGTCTGAGCTATGCACAAGAGATCGTGATTACTGGATGACGAAATCTAAGATCATCTTCGATGTCTTCGTAGAGGAGATGGCCCGGCAGAGGGTTATGAGGCAATTTGGTCTTCAGCAGTTAGAGGCCCCTCACACTACAGAGAACCCGGTGCCAGGACACATCCACAGGTACTGTCTATTTATTCAATGTTGCATTATCTTTCACAATTGTCTATTTGAAGCATTAGTTAATTTTTGAACACACACCACAATTTTAGGACCACGAGGAAGGGGATTCACAGGACAGCTGCTGAGTGACTAGTTAGGCTTCAGCCGTACGTTACAGAATGGGAGACTGCGAACACACATCTGTGGCACGAGAATATCGACTTTGATCTCGATGAATTCCATCGCTACTTGCAGCGGTACATGACCGGAACACGGTTACGCATCGTTCATCACTCTCACCCAGATGAGATACCTGACCCTAGTCCGTCGGATATGTACCCGTGCTATGATACTTCGGGCTCTAGGCAGTACGCGGTAAGATATATACTCTTTATGTAATGCATCTAGTTGTCACGTACTTTGCCGTGCATACTTGATAATCGTCCTGACAATTTTCAGGCTGACTTGACACTCGGACTCTATGAGGATGTGTCCACCTTTGGACGTTCACTCTCGTCTGGATCTCTTCTTCAGCACCGGCCTGTGCTCCAGCCCTTCGTGACACGCCTGCACCCACAGCACCGGGGTCCCACGTCGAGCTTCGTGTTCCAGCCACAGCCACAGCAGCAGGGTCCCACGTCGAGCTTCGTGTTTCAGCCACAGCTAGCTGGTATGTCTCTTCATATTTATTGTTTTCAATATGAATTGAGGCGACCTATTTCTTCATGACTTAACGTTCCCCCCTGCAGGAGCCTACGGATATCAGGCGTCTATATCCGGATCCACGTGGGGGAGTGATCAAGATACTGAGGAGAAGATACATGATCACATGTCGCAGCACACCCAGTGGATGAACATGTATTCGACTCCTCCACCAGGCCCCACACAGGATACACAGTATGACCAGGACGAGTCTGAGATTCCTCCTCATAACATTAGGGCACCCCACAGGTTGGGATGGTTGACGCCTGATGCACAGCCTGAGCGCCATGGCAGACGTCGTCAGTGACGCTTCTATCTATCAGTAGAGACATGACTATCTACTTATGTATGAGACTTATGCTTATTCTATGTATGAGACAAATGACTATGTACTTATGTATGAGACATATGCCTACTCTGTTTTAGTACTCTGTTATCCAACGTCGTGCACCAACTACAACATCATATTTAGATAGAACATACTTCTCCTACAATAAGACAGTACAAACAACTGGATACAACTACATCTGAATTAAACGGTACGTAGGACGGAACTTACAACATACAACGTAAAAACTACATGAAGTCATCATCGTCATCCTCCGTCGATGCAGAACTCTTGCCCTTCGACGATGAAGAACTCTTGCCCTTCGACGATGCAGAACTCTTGCCCTTCGACGATGCGGTACTCTTGGCCTTGGTGCTCGGCATGAAGATATCGTCTTCGTCCTTGCTGTCTTGGGTCTATAAATAAGTATTTTCTGCTGCAGCCTTTAGGAATGCTACACTCTGATGCTGTTGCTTCTTCCATCTTCCATGCAACCTGAGAAGTTCTTTCCGTATCTCCTCAAATGTCCTGGAAGGCCACCCGGACCTACTTAATGCGTGAGCCAGCTCATTCAATAGCGTGTCACTACTGATGAGTTCGTCCCACGAAACTAATATGTTGTCAACCCTGAAATTGGCGGCTAAACGCAGAAGACATCGGGACATACCAGGGTGAAAACTACGATCAAAAGGATATCCGGACATCTTCGCGAGACTACGACACTGCACTAGATTGCTTACCCACCTTACCGCCGAGGGTGTTTTATAGGTTGAGAAGACAAAAATATGGTGGGAACTCGGAAGCGGGGAAATATGGCGGGAGATATAGGCGGGAACTAGAAAGCGGGAAAATATGGCGGGAACTACAAAGCGGGAAATATATGGCGGGAACTAGAAAGCGGGAAAATATGGCGGGAACTAGAAAGCGGGAAAAATATGGCCAGAAATAGAAAGCGGGAAAAATGTGGCCGGAACTATAAAGCGGTAAAATGTGGCTGGATTTTGGGGTATTTTTATTCGATCATTATAGACTTTATTATTTGTTAATAATTTGAGGATTAATATTTCACTAAGGGGAACATACAGTCAGAGTAAATAAAATTGCTAATTCTGATTAAAAAAAAGAATAAATATCCAGTCGGCCACCAGTGGGCCGACAGGAACCACCACCAGCGGCCGAGAGGCCTGTCGACTTCCCCTAGGCCGAGAGGAGGTCAATCGGCCACCCCTAGGCCGAAAGGATACTAATCGGCCACCCCTAGGACGATAGGCTCCTGTCGGCCTGCAGTAAGCCGACGCTGTATTATTATTATTTTTAAAAAACGGCGTAATATTTCGGAAATTTAATAAAAAAAGTGTATTATTTAATTTTTTTAGCAAGTATACGAGCAAAGTAGCCAACACTAGTTTCCTCTGCAGCATTACTGAGCCAGACCCATGCAAGCGCGCTGAAGGCGACACTCCCATAGCGCTCGCTTTAAGCAAGTTATAGACGCATCCTGATTTGTTTGCAGTAAGATCTACCTGTTTATACTTGATAAAATATAACAAGCTCACATTAACTAGACATAGTATATGAACCAGAAAGAAACTAGATCATGTAGTACATTAGATAAAGGAAACTGAAATAAATATGAACAAAGACATGTGATTAAGGGCCAGTTCTTTTGGTGGCTTTTTTGGGCTTCTAGAATAAGCTGCCCCCTACCCAGCTTATTTTAGAAGCCCAACCACAAATATTTTTTTAGAAGCCTACTAGTCAAGTCTCAATTAGTAGGCTTCTAAAAAATTTAATTTGGTTGGGCTTTTAGAATAAGCTGGGTAGGGGGCAGCTTATTCCAGCTTATTTTAGAAGCCACCAAAAGAACTGGCCCTAAAACAACTTCTTTTGAAACAAGATAAGGTACTTGTCGTTTTCATTAATTCATAAGAAGTTGTCGAAAACCCCCGTTAAGGGCATCTCCAACGCTGACCTGCAAATATCTTCGGTATATGTCTGTTTTTATGTCCGGACGTGGTCCGCGGACATGATGCGGGAGGGAGTTATCCAATGCTAATCACAAAGTATCCGGTTGGGAGGAGAAAAAGTAGGTGGGGACCATGCATGTTGTGGGATATTTTTGGTTTAATGTCCGGTTGGGAGGAGAGAGAGGAGAGGGAGACTATGCACATGCGGTTGGGAGGAGAGAGAGAGAGAAGAGAGGGACCATGCATGTGATTGGTCAAGTGGATGTTCGGACTCCGGCAAAGCCCCCCACGTTTGTCTCATGGATACCGGAATCCGTACGTCCGGACTGCTAAGCGGACATATACAGGTCCCTATTGAATGGCAAAAGTGATCCAAACACTATCGTCCGGACATATAGTGGAGGTTGGAGGGTCCGCCTTGGAGATGCCCTAAAACCATTATAGGTACCAACAAAACAAATGTCATAGAACATGACATCACACATGGCATCAATAACCGATCTGGTGAGGAGGACATCTATCAAGGTGACAAGTGTCATGGTCATCATGCCTTTGATCAAGCGAGTACGGTTTCAGTGCCTACGGCCATCGACAGAGAGATCGTCACCACAGCTGCACAAATCCCATGTTGGCCCATGCCAAACAATCATCCACACACATGAGCGACATAAAACTTTGACTTCGACGATGAACTTTAGAGGAGAAACATGCTCGGCATGCGCTGACCGAGACTCCTGCAGATCACCACCCTTTACGTTCATTGTCATCACCGAAGCTCTTCAAAGGCAGCCTCCACTCCATGGCGAAAGGCGAAGTACAAAAAGCCCATCAAGCACACCAACAAAGCCAACTAATGAATCCACACCATGACCCACAACTCTGCTCAACGTCGCCATTGTTGATGAACAAATCTCCATGCAAAATAGACGCAGAGCTGCCACCCCAACATTCACACAGGACAAGTTGCCACCACCCCCGTCAACCTAGTTGGCTCCCAAGGCCACGCAAAAACTTGATATCGCCCGTTTCAAAAGACATGGAACTAGGGTGTCCGTGTGAGGTGATCAAGAGGCACGACCCTAGGAACATGTTGTGTCCTCTTTATGGTGTTCCAGAAACGGGGACCCACATCCTCTTTTCTTGCATGACGGCTAGAGTTCTTTGAAGTTTCGTCCGTGAGGCGCTGGGTCGGACTGGCAGGCCCTAGACCTGGCCTGGCCGGGTTCCTTCAGACCCGTGCCAACCAGGCCCGAAGGAGGAGACACACATCTTTTCTGGCTGGTGTTCACGGCGTTAGCATGTACTTTGTGGACGACGCGCAATACGATGGTGATTGAGCGTGTATTTCTTAGGAGGGCCTCTGACTCAATCTTTAAATTCCTTGCATTTTTACAACATTGGCACAACACAACCGCGATCGGCTGGGCCTTTCGATGGATGCGATGCATGATGCCGCTCGCCGACTTGCCTCGCAGCAGGCCCCTAAGACTACGACCAATTGGTGGTCTTTTTTCCTTATTTTTTTATGTTTTCCTTAGGCGTGTTTGTGTTGATGTCCCCAGCAGGCTATTTTATTTTGTTGCAGTAGAATTTATTGTATGAATGTTATGTTTGCTTTATTTGGGACGAAAACCTATCCCAAGGAGGATGACGTCGGATAGGGATGTAAACCGAGCCCCGTTTTATTCCGTTTAAACTCACTTATGGTCTAACAGTTTAATAATATATATATTTTTGGAGAAAATGAACTACCAAGGCAGCTAAAGCTAAATAAACGGGACTTGTGGACGCCGTTTATTTGCCTTTTACATCCCTACCGTCGGAGCTTAGCCCATTAGAGCATCTCCAATAGAAGATGTAGATGGAAAATAACTACCTTTTGCATCTCCGAGGACCAAAAACACATCTCCAACAGATGATGTAGATGCAAAAAAAATTACACCTCTGTCTCCCGGAGATGTAAAATACAACACCTCGCGGTGCAAATTTGTATCTCCACCATATGGAGATGTAAAAACGCAACCGCCCGCCAACCGACCAACTGTCGTTCATTTCACTTCCGCGCGACCAACCGCCGCCTGCCCAACTCCGCTGCCGGCCGAATTGCCACCAAATTGACGCCGCCGCTGCCCGCTGGACGGCCGTCGGGCCCGCCGCGACTTCGCCCCCCTGTCCCTCGCCGCCTGCCTCGCCGGTCTGCCGCCCGCAGCCGCCGATTCACTTTCGGCCGCCGCCGAATCAAAGCATCTCCGGCGGTCCGGGCTGGCCTAAATGCCTTCCCCGGCGAGGTCTACGATGGGCTAGGATTCTTCCTAGCCTAGACCCCCCCCCCCCATGGAGTTAGGGGAGGCGCGCCACGCCGCCCGCCCGACGGCCGCGAGCCTCGGCCGTTCTTCCGCCCAACTCCGCCGCCGCCCGCAGCGCCGAGCTCCCGCCTTCGTCTCTGCCGAGCTGCGGCCATCTCCTCTGTCGAGCAGTCGCCGCCGCCCGCAACCGCCGCCGCCGAACGGCTGCCCATCCCGCAGCCGGCCGATTTCGTCCACCCCGCAAGCAAGGTGTTCAACGAAATTTCCTAAGAGCCGCCTAGTTTCATTATTTGTTTGTTGTATTGTGCAAAACTATGTTGTATGTGTGTTGCATTTGATCTTGTGGATTTGATGAATTATGTAATAATTTGATATTGTGGACATGTGGAATTTTTAAGTTGATTTTCGGATGTTTTATTTCAATTTGTGCGGCTGCACAGCGGTCGCGCGGCCGGCGACCGGTTTTGCATCTCTATTTTGCATCATCTGTTGAAGTTGGCCCTTTTTCGGATATGCAAAAGGCACTTTTTAAATATGTAAAATTTTACATCTCCTGTTTTACATCTCCAAATTTGCATCTTCTATTGATGATGTTCTTAGAAGAAGAAAAAAAGCAAAGGTAGCATCAAGTCCATTCGGTTGAAAATTATACATCGATCCCAAGAAGCAAGGTCGTCGTCGGTTCTGACCGAGGGCAAAACATGATTTGAGCAGTCCAGTCGATGCGGGCGAAAATTATATCGATTTCAGCGGGGATTTTCTGTGCTCCTATCTTGGCATGCACACCAGAATTATATGTACCGGGAATCGTCACTACTATGCATGCGTCCAACACACACTGGGGTTGAACTGCTTATCGTCTGCCAAATCGTTTGTCGAGAAGGATTGTACCAAATGTTACACGCAGGAGTGAGAGTACATCGCATTGGAGTAACAAAATGCTCACTTTTCTGTTCCAACATACTGCCAACTTCCCAGGACCAAGAGAGCACAGAACAATATGATCTTTTTTATGCAATCATACAGGATAGTAAGCATATATAGAGTACTACCAGGGACGGGAAACGGCGGGGACTGACGATATCTGAGAGCAGGAGGAGGAAATTTAAAATCGGAGAACCCAGATCTTCCGATGTTCATCCTTGCATTGTAGCAAGGCGTCTCATGCCTTATCAATGTATCCGAATTCCGAAGAACACTTGGGGCTCAGAAGCGGAGTCCGCGGCGTCGTCCGTGCATGCCAGACCCGCCGCCCATCGTTGTCGTATTGTATGGCCCCGCTGAACTCCAGCGGCTGGCACCTCCGGCCGAGCAGTATCGTTCGCCGCCACAGGCACGGCTCGTCGACGTCGTCGTCGTCCACCGTGCGGCCGTCCTGACCATGCTCCGCGAACCTTTTGCTAGACGGCCCCTTGAGCTTCCTCGTCGTCTTCGGCTTCACGAAAGGGCTGAGGGTGTCGCCGCCGCCGCCGCCGCAGGAGAAGAACGATGGGCGGGGAATGCCCGAAGAGGACGTGATCCTCTTGCTCCGGCGGCGGAGCCTCAGCCGGCTTGCGATGGAGGAGAGGAGGAAGGCCATGGCATCGAACATGGTGTGATGATGAAGTGATGATCCTTTGATTTGCTAGGCGGGGTGGGTGCCAGTAGATTGTACTGCTGGACGGGGTTTACGAAGGATATTAATATGGGAGCAGGGTCTCGTAGATCAGCGGACCGTTTGACACCTCGGGATCAGATGAAGAAAATCAGGAACGGCATTTCGAAATGGAATACGAAGGAGCCTATTGCGCACAAAAGGTTGAGAGCTTAACTGAATCCCGTGGTGGGCACACAAACTCTAGCACGACCCTCGCCTGTGCCGTTCGGCTGGCTCGTCGGCCTCGTGCGCGGTGTGAGTGACCAGAGTGGTTTACAGGCTGACTCTTGCACTTTTATTTACGTGTATGTTTTTGCTCACTTATCTTGTTTGAAATACTCCACATTGCAGGGTCTTATTTGTGAAAACAAATGTGCTTTTGTTCCGCCAGTGGAACTGTTGAGAAGAGTCAAGAAAGCTACCGAGCAAGCACTTGCCTTCTACGGCACTACCACCATTACCCAAGCTTCTCGGTTCTCGTCTAGGAACAACAATGGCCGTCACTCCTCTGCAGCTGCCCTCTCCGATCAACGGGCTTACTCCTGCCAGGAATGGCTGCACCCGCACAAGGCCACGGGTCACTCTGGTTACCTGCAAACATAACCAGGTACTGAATTTAACCAATCATTTTTGCGGCTCTCGAGAATTATTCTGTTCTGAATGATTCGATGTGTTAGCAGTAGCCAGTTGATAGATCGGAATTGGCTGCCGCTTACAGTAATTTTAGAAGCATCAGATACAAGTTACTACTCTCTACAAATATCAGATCAGGGATATGAGTAGCGTGCCGTCGAGTGAGCAAAGGGATGGAACATCCTAGAAGTTTCTATACTGAATCCTGTGTTTTTGTTTTGAAAGGCTGAATGAGTAGCCTGCAAGAGTTTGTAGTAACTCCATATTGGTTGGTGCATGGTTGAACATCGTATGAGTGAAGATCTTTTGTCAGATTATTTTCTCCATGGTCCTCCAGCAGCCAAGTTATTAGGATTTGTAGATTGATGTTCAGGAACTTGTTCGACCTTCCTTCATCCAAAATTTGAGAGTACTCTGCCGACTGCCGTTGCCTGAGTCCCTGTCTTACGGCATCTGCTTGTGATATTAGGGAATTTAGGATTTATGGCTGAGCACACATCCATCTGGCATGACAACTGGACCTCGTTGGGTCATTTGGCGGCTGCTCTCCCCACGGCTTATTCACACTGTCTCCGAACCGACGCAACCCTAGGGGACTTTGGTTGGCTTGGTGCGGATGCAGTCCCCGTGCATGACCGTTTGTCCAGAACTGCAGAATTGGGGCTTCGCTTGCTTGAGTCGGCTCTTAACCACGTTCAGTTCTCTGAGGGTAACGACGAGCGGATCCTAGCTTGGGGTGGGTGTCTTGAATTCAAGGCGGGTGAGGTGTACCGCATGATCAAATTCTCCGGCCATGAGCTCCTCCTACATGACCTCAATTGGGATGGCTTCATGCCCATCAAGGTCAAGGTGTTTGCCTGGATCCTCCGACATGGCAACACTCGTACGCGGGACCTCCTGCATCGGATTGGCTTCCTCGAACATGGTGACTGCCCATTTTGCCCCGGTCGGTCTGAGACGATCGTGCACCTATTCCTCGAGTGCCCCCGTTTACATCCGATGTGGGCGTGTGTCCTCGGCCGTGGCAGTATGCTCGTCGATTGCTGTGTCGAAGATGTTTGGCGTGCCTTCTCTGTCTGTCACCCCTCCTGGAGCCGTCCCCTTCTCAGCACGGCGATGTGTTGTGTCCTCTGGGTTATCTGGAAGACTAGGAACCGGATGGTGTTCGATAACATCCGAACCTCTGATATTGACTTGCGGAATTCGATCCAGGAATATCTTCGATTGTGGGTGGTCCGGGCTCCCTCCCGCATGGACTGTAACCCATTGCTTCGGTGGTGCAGGGTTGTCTGTAGCTAATACCCCTCCCCTCCCCCCTTTTCTCTCTCTCTCTCTCTCTATGTAGGCTTTCTGGAGCTTTGTAATAACCAAACCTCTGTCATATTATTAATACAAAAATGAGTTCAGGTGGGCGATCGCCCCCGTTGACTGCTCAAAAAAAAAAAACTGACAAGAACAGATGACCATAGAGTAACGTTCTTTTTTTCCACAATCGCACTGAATTTGTTATTATAAGTTATAAATGAAAATTAGAACATTTATAGATTACGATTGTATTTTTAATGTCATGGAACTCCCCAACATTTGGGGACGGCACCCCATGACACTTAGTTGAAGTACTGGTTATCTCATCTATTAGATTTGACTAAATGTGTGGTGCGTATTCACTTGAGGGTAGTGTGAAAGAACTCTTCACTCTTCAAGTTTTCATATATCATATGCTTGTTGCTGCGTGCATCAACTGATGCAGAGACAGGTCTATTCACTTTTTAGAAGATATACTCATATAGAGCATGAAGACTTTGATTTAGTCCTGCTTTATCTTTACGTGAACTGATAAGTGCATCTCTAGCAGATTCCCTATAATAAGACTGCCAAAAGTGCTCCTTATTCCACTTGACTATCTTTTTTAGGGAAATTACTATTCCGCAGCTAGCAGATCCCCTATCCTATAAATTTTGGTTTCACAAATCTTGAAATCTGTTGCTCAAACTATTCTAACAAATTGATCACATTTCAACACAAATGTAGAGAATTTGAATGCATCACATCACAATTCAACTATGAGCATAAATATAGTTCATCCAATCCATCGCACATGACCACATTTTTTTGCCAAAAGCCACCAAATGAGCAAGTTCATTCCAAAAAACCATGAACACACGGTGGATCAAATGTCATCATAGTTCAAATAGGCTCATGCACCACCGCTACCGCCGCCTGCACCACCCAATTGTGTGGCTTGAATTGAATTCATGCATGAAAGCTTGGGCATCATCGTTCAATTGCTCACTACAAAAGTAAAGGAAGAACCTACCAATCAAATATCAAACAATGCATCTCTATACTAAGATGTGTATCATGTCATCCAATGGCACTTGGACTGAACCCATTTCCTCCTGTAGACAGAGTTATCATGTAAGGTTGTTACTTTCTTGCGTGAGTTAATTATTACTAACCTCTCTCGAGGCTTGAACTGCCCCTGTTACTTAGCAGTTTAGCACTTCTTTCTGCAGTCAGCCATTGTCCAAGAAGCAAGCAGGACATCTCGTAGAGGTACCCTGGCATACATTTCGTCTGCCTTCTTTGCAATGTTCCTGGTGGCTGAACGTGCTGAAGCAAGAACCTCGAGACAAGAGAACAAGAGGAAAGTAATCGAGAAGCTGGAGAAGGTCCGGGAGGAGGCACTGGGCTCGAAGGAGAAGAAAGAGAACACGAGCAAGAAGGAGTCTGTGGCGAACTTGTTGATCCCTCCTACTTTGGTCGATGCTTACATCTGAAAGGCATCGTGTCGTTGTAAATTTTATGTTTATGCTAAGTGCTACTTAAAACTATTCTGAATGTACTAGTAACAATTGAAACCAGGCAACCTTTTTCCTGTCTCTTCACTGCATTGTTTTCATGGCTCTATTGTACTCATACATACATGAACAAAAGCCGATAGCATGGAGTTTGATCTAGTTTCCATCCTATAGGAGATTAAAACTTTTGGGGAGAATAACTGGTGATTTTCTTTTATTTGAGAGAAGAAAGCATATTGGAGTTTCTTTTCTTTCTTTTTTTGACTATGGAGGTTTTCCTTCTAGCATAGGAGTGAGATTTGGATCTTCATCTATAAAACCGAAATCACTAGTTGACGTCACTTCGCATGACGCCCCAGCGCAACAAGTGTTGAGAGGATTTTCTGCTGGTTCCATTGTTGACACGTGGTGTAATTTTTTTAGAAAAGAAGGATTACCCCGGCCTCTGCAACAGGATGATGCATGCAGCCATTTTATTAAAAACCGGTCTCAAGTACCCCCGCGTCGCCAACCCTAGGCGACACAGGGGGCGATCGCGCCGCCGGCCCTAGGCCTCCTCCCCTCGTCTCCTCCTTCCTGCCGCCGCCTGAGGTCTCACCGGCGAAGCCTGGCCTATGATGGCGGCGGCGGGGCCTTCTCCCTCGCGCGGTGGTGGCGAGATCTCCGGGCGGCGGCGGCGCATGGTACGGCGGAGATCCGGCGGCAAGGAGCGGCGGGATCCCGACGGCGTGCGGGGCGGCGGCGACAGCGGAGGCGCGACTTCCCCGCGGCGGAGGCGCCCCTGTGGCGGCGGCCGGGATCGCGGGTCTCGCCTTGCCTAGATGGGCTTAGGCGGGCCGGCGGTTCTGGTGTGCATCTACAGGCGAGCGTGGTGGGCCTGGCGGCGCCGGCTGTAGGCACCGTGGTGGTGCCATGGCCGGTCAGGCAGCGGCGGCCTGGATCCCTTTCGTCCAGTCCCCGGCAGAGATGGTGGCGGTCCGTGCACGAGATGCTTGAGGAAGGCTCTTCGAACAGATCTGGTTGAAAACCTGCTCTCGGCTAGCTGCCAAGGCCGGTGGTGGCGGTGCTGTCTGCGTCGTTCCCTTCTTGAAGGCATCGCCGTGGAGAAGTTCAAGGCCACTCTCGGCTACCTCCGGGGGAAACCCTAGATCAGTAGATCGGATGACGGCGACGCTCTGGTGTCGTTTCCCTCTTGGGGGCGCCATTCTTGGAGGTGTACACGGGCCCGAGGGACCAGTGGAAAGCTTCTTTGGTGGAGCGGTGCTTCATCTTACACATTGATGGCGGCGGATCTCGGCGGTGTGGCGCAGTGAAGACTCGGCGTCCGATGCGCGGAGATGGACTCGCGCAGGAGGAGGATGTTGACTGGCGTCATGGTGGCGTCGATGGCAGAGAGGCCTGGCAAGGTCGGTGCGTTAGTATCTGCTCTGAAGATTGATCGGCGGAAGACGGCGACGACGACACATGAGAGTGCGTCGGACCGGTTTGCGCCCCCAAACCCGGTATGTGGCTTGGTTGGGGCCTCCGGCTTTAGATGTTAGGCTTTGGTCCGATGTCCGTTTGGTATTAGGCTCGGACTATCGGCACCCCTTCATCAAGTGGATAGGAGTAGCGACAGATGTTGCTAAGATGGTGGCTTCAGACTACCTGATGTACTACTTTGTAAGGTCTTTGTGAATAATTAATAAAATGGCTGCATGCATCGCCCAGATGCAGAGGCCGAGGGTAATCCTCCTTTTCAAAAAAAGTACGAAGTTTGGTACATTGTCTTAAGGTTCAAAATGAACATCAATCAAGCAAAACTCGTCACAACCGGCATAAACAGGACTAGATAACTAAACACCTATTCTATTGTTGGACCGCCATCCAAACCTGTTGTAGGTATCCCGTGCTATTGATGACCCACAAGTATAGGGGATCAATCGTAGTCCTTTCAATAAGTAAGAGTGTCGAATCCAACGTGGAGCAGAAGGAAATGACAAGCGGTTTTTAGCAAGGTATTTTCTGCAAGCACTGAAATTATCGGTAACGAGTAGTTTGATAGCAAGATAATTTGTAACAAGTAACAAATAGTAAAGGTAACAAAGAGTGCAGCAAGATGGCTCAATCCTTTCTATAGCAAAGGACAAGCCGGATGATCTCTTATAATAAGCAAAGCGTTCTTGAGGACACATGGGAATTTCATCTAGTCATTTTCATCATGTTTGTTTGATTCGCGTTCGCTACTTTGATAATTTGATATGTGGGTGGACCGGTGCTTGGGTGCTGTTCTTACTTGAACAAGGCTCCCACTTATGATTAACCCCTCTCGCAAGCATCCGCAACTACGAAAGAAGAATTAAGATAAATCTAACCATAGCATTAAACATATGGATCCAAATCAGCCCCTTACGGAATAGTGCATAAACTAGGTTTTAAGCTTCTGTCACTCTAGCAACCCATCATCTAATTACTACTCCACAATGCATTCCCTTAGGCCCAAAGATGGTGAAGTGTCATGTAGTCGACGTTCACATGACACCACTAAGAGAATCAACAACATACATATCATCAAAATATCGAACGAATACCAAATTCACATGATTACTTATGACAAGACTTCTCCCATGTCCTCAAGAACAAAAGTAACTACTCACACATCATATTCATGTCCATGATCAGAGGGGTATTGAATAGCATAATAGATCTGAACATATAATCTTCCACTAAATAAACCAACTAGCATCAACTACAAGATGTAATCAGCACTACTAGCAACCCACAGGTATCAATCTGAGGTTTTGAGACAAAGATAGAATAGAAGAGATGAACTAGGGTTTGAGATGAGATGGTGCTGGTGAAGATGTTGATGAAGATTGGTCCTCCCACGTTGAGAGGATCGTTGGTGATGTCGATGACTTCGATTTCCCCCTCCCGGAGGGAAGTGTCCCCGGCGGAATCGCTCCGCCGGAGAGCAAAAGTGCTCCTGCCCAACTTCCGCCTCGAGACGGCGGCGCTCCGTCCCGAAAGTCTTCTCCTTATTTTTTCTAGGGAAAATGGGCTTATATACCAGAAAATGGGCACCGGAGGCTGGCTAGGGGCCCCACAAGCCACCAGGGCGTGCCTGGGGGGGGTGGCGCGCCCTGGTGCCTCGTGGGCACCTGGGTGGCCCCCTTTGGTAATTCTTTTCTCCAGTATTTTTTATTTATTCCAAAATAAATCTCCGTGAAATTTCAGCTCGTTTGGAGATGTGCAGAATAGGTATCTCTGACATAGCTTTTTCAGGTACAGAATTCCAGTTGCTGGCAATCTCCCTCCTTATGTAAATCTTGCATATTAAGAGAGAAAAGGCATTAGAATTGCTCCACAAAGTGTTATATTGATTAAAAACACTATAAATAACAGTAGGAAAACATGATGCAAAATGGACGTATCAACTCCCCCAAGCTTAGACCTCGCTTGTCCTCAAGCGAAAGCCGATATCGATAATCATGTCCACATGTTTAGAGAGAAAGGTGTCGATAAAAATAAAATACAGCCATAGTATCATCATGATCATTATTATAACAGCAATATTCATTATCATAGAACTTCTCATGAGCAAGTAACAATTCATCACAACAACAAAGTATAAGGTATAAACTTTCTTGAAAACTAACAAACTATGTTCTCAGTCAACAATGCAATTGCAATTCATCATATTTTCAGGAAGGGTCTCATGTAGGAGCTTTTTAGCAAGTCCACATACTCAACCATCATTTAGTCTTCTATGATTGCTAACACTCACAACATATATATGGAGCAAAAAGTTTCAGTCAGACACATAGAAAGATAAGGGCTTATAATTTCGCCTCCCAACTTATTCACCTCAAGGGTGATGTCAACAATAATAACTCATGATCACTCATATCCAACTGGATATATATGCCTAGATCTTTCCCCACCACATGATGCTTGCTAAAGAGAAAAATAAAAAGGAATAGAGGAGAACACTATTGACTCTTGCGTAAAAAGTAAATACATAAAAATAAAAGATAGGCCCTTCGCAGAGGGAAGCAGAGGTTGTCATGCGCTTTTTTTTTTGGATGCACAAGCTCTTAATGCAAAGGAATGTCACTTTATATTGCCCCTTGTGATAGCAACCTTTATTATGCAGTCTATCGCTTTTATTTCTTTACCATCACAAGATCGTACAAAGCTTATTTTCCCTTACAATAAAAGATCATACATATTTAGGAGAATTTTTTTATTGCTTTTATGCACCGATGACAACTTACTTGAAGGATTTTATTCAATCCATAGGTAGATATAGTGGACTCTCATGACATGAAGCTGGGTTTAAGGGTTTTGGATGCACAAGTAGTATCTCTACTTGGTGTGGATTTTTGGCTAGCAAAGATATTGGGCAAGCACCACATGTTGGAGGATCTATGACAATATAACTTCTATGTGAATATAAGCAAACATAATTCATTACGTTGTCTTCCTTGTCCAACGTCAACAATTTGACATAAAATACTCAATGGGGGCTCACAATCACAAACGATGTCCAAGATAGTGTATTTGCATGTGAATCTTCTCTTCCCTTATTAATTTTTTCATGAATTGCATCATTGACCAATGCTATGTTTGTTAACTTTCAATAAATTTTACCACTTATACTTTTCTTTATGTAATGTCATTACTTTCCATAAGATTAGCATATGATCTTTTTCATTATTTTCATTGCTAGGATTGAAACATAAAAGTAAAGAAGCAAAAACTCAAACTACTCTTTATTATATAACTCTCAACTCAATTACATAGATAGATAGATCACGAAACTAGCACTCGAAAATAGATCATACTAAACTTTTATTCAACTAAATCACGAAATAACTAAGGATCGAACTAAAAATAGGTAAAGATAATAAAAGTGATGGTGATACGATACCGGGGCGCCTCCCCCAAGCTTGACACAAGCCAACGGGAGTGCCCATACCCGTGTACTCAAGTTTCTTTCTTCGGTGATGGTGGTGGTGATGAAGTGGTGGGCTTGTCCTTCATGACATCAATTAGGATCTCTTTTAAACTCTGAATTTCTCGGAGCACATGTTGTATCATCTCTGTATTCTTTTGAACTTCGGCCATAATATGCTTATTCTCTGGCCCCCAAGCTTTCTTTCCTGCATCACTTTCACTTGGACGAGAGATGTCCCAATTGGAGGGTATGTGCATATGGGGAGTATTTTCAACCCCATAATTGTGAACCAAATTATGAAAGTTGTTCTGATATAACCTGTGTAAGGGCCTCCTAGGGGGAAGCCCTTCTTGTACCTCTGGATTCCCATGGCTTATAGTGCTTCTCACAGCTGGATGAGGGTTTGGAATTGTGGAGATGCCGGCAAGAGTGCCCCTCTCGGACGCTGGAGGGTGGACCTCAAGCGAATCTCCATCATCTTCTTCCATGGTAATCTCTTCTACCTCCTCCCTCCTAAGCTCCATCTGCAGCAACCAAGCATCGTCTCCCACGTTGTTGGAGGAGGAGGAAGACATGATGCCTGGCCTCGAAATCTGACAGAAAACAGCACGAAACAAGAACAGAGGAGAAACTTGCGATACGGTGGTCAAAACGTCCGGGAGTATATATAAAGAATTTTTATCTTGCAAAACAAGTATTTCAGAAGAAAACAGAGTCGGGAAGGCTCACGAGGGGCCCACGAGCCACCAGGGCGCGCCAGGGGGGTGGCACGCCCTGGTGCCTCATGTGCACCTCATGGGTCCTCTCGGTTGTTTCTTATTTTTGTATTTTTTCTAATATTCCAAAACTGACAGAAAGTATTTTTATGGAATTTTTGGAGTCGGTTTACTTACCGTATCACGTACCTCTTCCTTTTTAGGGTTCTGGAGTGTTCTGGAAGGTCTCTCTTATGTGTTCCTCCGGTGTCATAGTTTGGATAATGTTAGTCTCAACATTAATAGGTGTACCTGAGATGTAATGCTTAATTCTTTGCCCATTGACCACCTTCGGATTAGTGCCTTCGACGTTATTGATCTTAATGGCTCCAGACACTACAGGAATCAGAGAATTTGCCATCAGTCCATTCTTTGCCGTCTGCTAGCCGACGACAAAGATGGTCTTTGCCGTCAGCTTCCCAAAAGCAGACGGCAAAGAATGGCCTCATGGCAAAGATCAGATTTGCCGTCAGTACACTCTTTGCCGTCTGCTAGCCGACGGCAAAGAGCCTAAAAGCAGACGGCAAAGAGCCCATCTGGGCCCCACTGGAGCTCGGAGCTGATTAGGTCAAACGGACGGCATGGATGCCGTCTGCTAGCAGACGACAAAGCGAAGCAGATGGCAAAGACCGCAAAAAGCAGACGGCAAAGCTCGTATTGCCTAACATATCTAACGGTCGTGCCCCGCCCCCACCTCTCTCTCTCTTTCTCTCTATCTCTCTCTCTCTCTCTCTCTCTCTCTCTCTCTCTCTCTTTCCCGCGCAGCCGCCGCCCCGACGACCCACCACCGCCCCCGCCGCGCCCGTCGCTGCCGCCGCCCCACCATCCACGGCCCCACCGCCCCGCCGCCCGGCCGCCCCCCTCCGGTGAGTTTTTTTTCTTCTCTGTTTTTTTTATTTTTTTTATTTAATTGGTACTGTTAGGTTAGTGCTAGGTTAGGTTAGAAAAGAACTAGGAGAAGAAGATTTTAGGTTAGTCATATTTTAGGTTAGTCAAAATTAGAAGAAGAAGAAGATGATGAAAAGAAGAAGAAGAAAAGAAGAATAAGTAGAAGAAGAGGAAAAAGGAAAAAAAGGAAGAAAAAGAAGAAGAAGAAGAAGAGGAGGAGGAGAAGAAAAGAAGAAGAAGAAGAAGAAGAAGAAGAAGAAGAAAAAGAGGAGAAGAAGAGGAAAAACAGGAGAAGAGGAGAAGAAGAAGAAAAAGAGGAGAAGAAGAAGAGGAGAAGAAAAGAAGAAGAAGAAGAAGAAGAAGAAGAAGAAGAAGAAGAAGACGAAGAAGAAAAGGAAGAAGAAGAAGAAATAGAGGAGAAGAAGAATAAAAGAGTAGTGGAAAAGTAGTTATATATAGAGAGATTTTTTATCGGGATTGAATATTCGTGTTGATCGGGTGGATTTAAATGTGCAGTTGTTTCGTCGCTGCGAGGGTCTGGTGTTCGATGACCTCCCCGTGCGGTCGACGAGCTCCCCTGCGTTCGTGGGTGAGCACAAATGACATCTCCTCCTCCCCCCTTCATTTGCTCTGTTCCGGTCTTCGTGCCGATGATACTTGCTAGCTATAGGTAGATTCAATCATCAGTATGCGTGACCAGTATGCGTCTCCCGTTCGAAAGGGTTACAGTTATAAATATGCATGCATTTGCATATTTATAACCGTGATTCTTTCGAATTATCCAACGTTATCCATGGACAGCCCGAGTATGTGTAGATTGGGTTCGTTTTCCCATGCTCTGCTCCGGATCCGATGCAGAATTTCGTCAGTGCCTCCCTGTTGTTCTCCGGGTACACATCCTCTCTGTTTATTGCCGAGACGTGTATCAGGAGAACAGCGGGGAGGTGCTGCCAAAATTTTGCGTCGGATCCGAAGCAGAGCATGGGAAAACGAACCCAATCTACACATACTCGGGTGGGATTAGGACCTATCTTTACCTATTAGCGTGTAGGTTGCATGGACGTAATAAAATTGACAAACTTGATTAACTGATGAATATATATGCTGAATTATATATATATTTCTTGTGTGTTTAGTAGGTAGGCAAGATGAGTGATCGTGCGTGGATGTACACCAGTCACACTAGTCAGAAAGACACGACCAATGAATGGTTAACAAAAACCAAGGGGTTTGTGAAAGCCGCATTTGCAAATGGCCAGAGAAAAACCTGGTGCCCCTGTGTTAGGTGCGACAACTTTTCACAGAGGACAGAGGGTGAAATGGGTAAACACCTGCAGAAGTGGGGTTTTACGCCTGATTATACGGTGTGGACATTTCATGGTGAGTCTGCCCAACGTACCAGAGCTGAGGTGGTTTGTCATCGCACCGACGAGCATGGTACCGGGATCGAAGACATGGTGCAAGACTTTGATGATGCTCGGGATTCGAACGATGAGATGGAGGAATCTGCAAAGGCCTTCAATGAAATGTTGGAGTCTTCAAAATGTCCTCTCCACGAGCACACTGAGCTTTGTCAGCTGGATGCCATCGCACAAGTAATGGCTCTGAAGGCTCAATTCAACTTGGGCAGAGAATGCTACGACGCGATGATGACACTATTTGGACGCTTTCTACCCAAAGGCCATGTACTACCTGCAAACCTGTACCAGTCAGACAAAATCCTCTGTGTACTTAAGATGCCCTATGAGAAGATAGATGCATGTGAGAAAGGATGTGCCTTATTTAGGCTTGAGTATGCGGACTTGAACTATTGTCCCATTTGCAGGTCTTCCAGGTATGTTGTGGTAGACAACGGTATGGGTGAGAAGAGGCAGACCAAAATCCCCGTTAATGTTCTTCGGTATCTGCCAATCGTACCAAGACTTCAACGTCTTTTCATGGTCGAAGAGATGGCCAGACAGATGACATGGCACAAATTGGGCAAAAGAACCGAACTAGATGTAGATGGGAATCAGATGTTAGTACACACATCGGATGCTTTTGCGTGGAAGCACTTCGATGCATTACATGAGCATAAAGCGGCAGATCCAAGGCATCCTCGAGTCTGCATCGGCACGGATGGGTTCAATCCGTTTGGTATGATGGCAACCCAATACAGTTGTTGGCCTGTATTTGTCATTCCACTCAATCTCCCCCCCCCCCCCCCGGACAGATTATGCAAAGAAATAACATTTTCCTAACGTTGATAATTCCAGGGCCCAACTATCCGGGGAAGAATATGAATGTGTACATGCAGCCGCTTAAGGATGAATTGCAAGAAGCTTGGGATAATGGGTTCAAGACATACGACGCCGCTAGCAAACAAAACTTAATAATGCGTGTCTGGTACATGTACTCGATGCATGACTTGCCGGCGTATGCGCTATTCGTTGGCTGGTGTACGCATGGAAGGTTCCCGTGCCCCACATGCAAGGCAGCTCTTCAGTTTCATTGGCTGCAGGCGGGTCGCAAGTATTCTTGCTTCGACTTGCATAGACAGTTCCTGGATCCTCGCCATAAGTTCAGAAAAGACAAGAAGAACTTCATCAAAGATAGAGTTGTCAAAAACTCTGCACCACCTGCGTTGACGGGCCAACAAATCCTGGATCAGTTAAACGCTCTCGAGCCTGATCCAGAGTGTCCAGGGTATTTCAAGGGGTATAATTCGGAACACACATGGACTCACAAGACATGCTTGTGGGATCTGCCTTACTTCAAAGACCTCCTTCTTACACACAACATCGACGTGATGCACACTGAAAAGAATATCGGCGAGGCCCTTTTTGGTACATTGTTCGGCATAGAGGGGAAGTCAAAGGATAATCCTAAGGCTAGAGTCGATCAGCAGACTCTATGTGATAGATCATTACAAAACATGTGACAACCGAAAAGAAAGCAGAACTGGACGAAGCCAAAGACCTGGTTCAATCTTGGAAGGCCAGCTATGAGGGAAATTATCTTGTGGGTGAAAATGCACTTGATGTTCCCCGATGGGTATGCGGCGAATCTAAAGAGGGGAGCGAGTCTTGAAAAATTGAAAATATTTGGTCTCAAGAGTCATGATTGGCACATATGGCTTGAGCGGGTAATGCCGATGATGTTGCGTGGCTTTATCCCTGAGGATGAATGGCTAGTACTGGCAGAGCTGAGCTATTTCTTCCGTGTTCTTTGTGCGAAAGAACTATCGCCTGGCGTGCTAGATGACATGGAAAAGTTGGCGCCGGAGTTGCTCTGCAAGTTAGAGAAGATCTTTCCACCGGGCTTCTTTAATCCAATGCAGCATTTGATTTTACATCTCCCGACCGAGGCAAGATTGGGGGGGGCCCGTGCAAAATCGTTGGTGCTATGCAACTGAGAGGATGCAGAAGACGCTTCGAGCAAAATGTAAAAATAAACGTAGAATTAAAGCATCGATGGCCGAGGCATTCATTACTGAGGAGGCGGCAAACTTCATGACAGCACACTACGAAGCCAAAAATCATCATTTGCATAATCCGAAGCCTCGGTACAATGCTGGCGACCCTAAAAAAGGTGGATCCAACCTCAGCCTATTCAAAGGGAAGCTCGCACCAGCCGGTGCTTCGAAACCAATACCGTTGGATGTCGAAGAATGGCGGACCATTTTGTTGTATATCTTCAACAACCTAACAGAAGTGCGGCCGTACATCGAGTAAGTTCTCGGTACATTGTTTCGCAACTTCTAATTTCTTTGAACTGCTCTTATTCCCGGATATTTGATACAGTCGATACGTCGCCAAATTCTCGGATGGAGCGGTGATCCAAAAGGATTCCATCGAAGAGTATGAGCTTCTGGCAAAGCATGGAGGCGGCTATCCCGGTTTCATCTCTTGGTTCAAACAAACGGTAATTACCATTAATAGACCATTTCATTTCTTCGTCTAATTTGCGGCTAATGCAACAATCCTTTCATATTAAACTTGTAGGCTAATTCAGAGTCTATGGACGCCGAATTGAGACAAGCCGCTAATGGTTTTGACTATAAGGTCCGTTCATTTGAGAAATACGACATCAACGGGTATCGCTTTCGTACCTTTGGCAAAGAGCTATCTATGGCCGACCGAAAATCTACAAATTGTGGTGTCTCTGCTATCGGCGAAGGAGGTACCGAGTATTATGGAAGAGTTGAAGCAATTTATGAACTTCTATTCTATGGTGAAAACCCACCGAACGTCGTAGTCTTCAAATGTTATTGGTTCCAGCCGAAGGAGACTAGAAGGACTCATGAACATATAGGGCTAGTCGAAATCAAACAAAGCACCCATTTAGATGTTCCCGATGTCTATATTACGGCTCAACAGGCGACCCAAGTTTTCTATCTACAGTGGGCCTGCCAAACTAATACAAATCTGAATGGTTGGGATGTCGTTTATGAAGTGCCGCCACGTGTTAGACCACCTCCCCCCAATGAAGAGGATTATGAACCTCACATTAACCCAGACACATATGAAGGAGAATTCTTCCAAGAAACACGTCTTTCCAAAAAACGTTTCAAGAACCGCTCTACTTCACCCCAGAACATGGAAGTAGACAGCGACAGTGAATCCGACTTCACCCCTGAGCCGGAACAAGAAGAGGTTACTGCTGCGGATGACCTATCAATGCTTGACCGATTACAGAAAGGCCTTCCACATGTTGATGCCGCTGAACCCGATGAGCACGTCATTCATGACGACACGCGTGATAGTGATGATGATGATGCATCTATTGATCCCGGAGCATATATAGATGATCCAGACTATTATTAGAAGGAACTGCTGGCAGAGGAGAAGACGGCTAGGTTGTTGGAGGAGGAGAGGGCACGGAATGAGGCGGCTCACCGGGCCATGTACGAGCTCCTCGTGGTAAGTTTCTTCTGCATATTAGCCAAATCATGCACGTAATGTTCGTTTCATTACTAACTAATATGACTGACTCGTCAAAACCAAATGTGCAGTCTATGTGCGAGAAGACCGGTCAGACCCCTCCGCCGATGCCAATCATTACTCCGGTGGGAACGGTGAGTTTCATTTGAATGGTCATTAGTTACTAGTCTTAACATTTGAGTGTCATCATGCTAACGAGACATTGCAAATGATCTTTGGTGCAGCATTACTCCCGAGCCGCATCGCACACCCCTTCTCCAGGGCAACCTTCTCCAGGTGACTGCCAGAGCAACCCCGGTGCTTGACCTCCGTGATGACGACGACGGTAAGTTTTCTCTAGTGTTTTGCTTAACAAATGCATACTTAGCTTCGTACATGCTAGTTAGCCCTAATATGCCACATACTTAGCTTATTTTTGTTGGGGAACGTTGCATGGGAAACAAAAAATTTCCTACGCACACACAAGATCTATCCATGGTGATGAGCATCTACGAGAGGGAGAGTGAATCTACATACCCTTGTAGATCGCTAAGCGGAAGCGTTAAGAAACGCGGTTGATGTAGTCGAACGTCTCCGCGATCCAAATCGCAAGTCGTCCCTCGATCCGATCACGAACTAGTGCCGAACGGACGGCACCTCCGCGTTCAACACACGTACGGCTTGATGACGCCTTCACCTCCTCGATCCAGCGAGCGATGGTGAAGTAGTAGATGAGTTCCAGCAGCACGACGGCGTGGTGATGGTGGTGAGGAACAATCTCTGCAGGGCTTCGCCAAGCACTACGGAGATTATGACGGGAGAACTAGAGGGTTAGGGTTGCCAACACACGGCTTGGGAAATCTTGATGTCTCCCGTGTGCTAGCCCTGCCCCTCTATTTATATGTTGAGCCTTAGGGCCTAAACTTGGAGTAAAAGCCTCCTCCAGGTCGGTTTTGCCCGCACAAGGTCGGTTTGGCCCGCAGGGAAAGAGTCCAACTCGGATCCCTGCAGTACCGCGCACAAGCGGTAGTACCGCTCATGAGCGGTAGTACCGCTTCACACAAGCGGTAGTACCGCTTATGCGGTAGTACCGCTTTACACAAGCGGTAGTACCGCTTACGCGGTAGTACTGCCTTACCAGCGGTAGTACCGCTTAAGGCAGCAGCAAAACTTCCTTTTGCACTTTCCAATACCTCGTGGGCTTTACCCCTTTGGCCCAAATAAAGTGTTCTCGTACCCGAACATTTCGGGAAACATCCGGAACCTCTTCCGGTGAATTCCGGAACCCTTCCGGAAACCAAAACACTATTATCACATATATCAATCTTTACCTCCGGACTCTTCCGGAGATCCTCGTCATGTCCGGGATCTTATCCGGGACTCCGAACAACCTTCGGTCACCAACAAAATAACTCAACTATACTAATCGTCACCAAACGTTAAGTGTGTAGACCCTGCGGGTTCGAGAACTATGTAGACATGACCGAGACACCTCTACGGCCAATAACCAATAGCGGGACCTGGATGCCCATATTGGCTCCTACATATTCTACGAAGATCTTTATCGGTCGAACCTCTATGTCAAGGATTCAGTTAATCCCGTATGCTGTTCCCTTTGTTCTTCGGTATGTTACTTGCCCGAGATTCGATCGTCGATATCTCTATACCTAGTTCAATCTCGTTACCGGCAAGTCTCTTTACTCGTTCCGTAATACAAGATCTCGTGGCTAACACTTTTAGTCACATTGCTTGCAAGGCTCATTGTGATGTTGTATTACCGAGTGGGCCCTGAGATACCTCTCCGTCACACGGAGTAACAAATCCCAGTCTTGATCCATGCCAACCCAACAAACACCCTCGGAGATACCTGTAGAGCACCTTTATAGTCACCCAGTTACGTTGCGACGTTTGATACACACAAGGTACTCCTCCGATGTCAGGGAGTTGCATGATCTCATGGTCATAGGAACAGATACTTGACATGCAGAAAACAATAGCAATAAACTGACACGATCATATGCTACGTTCGTAGTTTGGGTCTTGTCCATCACATCATTCTCCTAATGATGTGATCCCATTATCAAATGACATCTTATGTCCATGGCTAGGAAACCTTCACCATCTTTTGATCAACGAGCTAGTCAACTTAGAGGCTTACTAGGGACACAGTGTTGTCTATGTACCCACACATGTATTTGAGTTTCCAATCAATACAATTATAGCATGGATAATAAACGATTATCATGAACAAGGAAATATAATAATAACTAATTTATTATTGCCTCTAGGGCATATTTCCAACAGTCTCCCACTTGCACTAGAGTCTCTAGTTCACATCACTATGTGATTTACATTGTAATGAATCGAACACCCATGCAGTTCTGGTGTTGTTCATGTTTAGCCCTTGGAAGAGGTTTAGTCATCGGATCTGCAACATTTAGATCCGTGTGTACTTTGCAAATATTTATGTCGTCCTCCTTGATGTAATCGTGGATGGAATTGAAACGTCGCTTTATGTGTCTGGTCCTCTTGTGAAATCTTGGTTCCTTGGCTAGAGCAATGGCACCAGTATTATCATAAAACAGAGTCATTGGGTTAAGTGCACTAGGCACTACTCCAAGATCTGTCATGAACTCCTTCATCCAGACACCTTCCTTCGCCGCCTCCGAGGCAGCGATGTACTCCGCTTCGCATGTAGAATCAGCTTCCACGCTTTGCTTGGAACTGCACCAGCTAACCGCACCCCCATTAAGAATAAATACGTATCCGGTTTGTGACTTAGAGTCATCCGGATCAGTGTCAAAGCTTGCATCGACGTAACCCTTTACGACGAGCTCTTGATCACCTCCATAAACGAGAAACATGTCCTTAGTCCTTTTCAGGTACTTCAGGATATTCTTGACCGCCGTCCAGTGTTCCATTCCTGGATCACTTTGAAACCTTCCGACCATACTTATGGTAAGGCTGACATCGGGTCTTGTGCACAGCATTGCATACATGATAGAGCCTATGGCTGAAGCATAGGGGATGACACTCATCTTTTCTCTATCTTCTGCAGTCACTGGGCATTGAGTCTTACTCAACTTCACACCTTGCAAAACAGGCAAGAACCCCTTCTTGGACTGATCCATTTTGAACTTCTTCAAAACTTTGTCAAGGTATGTGCTTTGTGAAAGTCCTATTAAACGTCTTGATCTATCTCTATAGATCTTGATGCCTAATATGAAAGCAGCTTCTCCTAGGTCCTTCATTGAAAAACTCTTGTTCAAATATTCCTTCATGCCTTCCAACATTTCTATATTGTTTCCAATCAGCAATATGTCATCCACATATAATATTAGAAACGCTATAGAGCTCCCACTCACTTTCTTGTAAATACACGCTTCTCCGTAAACTTGTATAAACTCGAACGCTTTGATCACCTCATCAAAGCGAAGATTCCAACTCCGAGATGCTTGCACCAGTCCATAAATGGATCGCTGGAGTTTGCAAACTTTGTCAGCATTCTCTGGATCGACAAAACCTTCTGGTTGCATCATATACAACTCTTCCTTAAGGAAACCGTTAAGGAACGCTGTTTTGACATCCATCTGCTAAATTTCATAATCGAAAAAGGCAGCTATTGCTAACATGATTCTGACGGACTTAAGCATCGCTACGGGTGAGAAGGTCTCATCGTAGTCAACTCCTTGAACTTGTGAAAAACCCTTTGCCACAAGTCGAGCTTTATAGACGGTGACATTACCGTCCGCGTCCGTCTTCCTCTTAAAGATCCATTTGTTCTGAATGGCCTTACGCCCTTCAGGTAATACTTCCAAAGTCCACACTTTGTTTTCATACATGGATCCCATCTCGGATTTCATGGCCTCTAACCACTTCTCGGAATCCGGGCCCATCATCGCTTCTCCATAGCTCATAGGTTCATCGTTGTCCAACAACATGACCTCTAAGACAGGGTTGCCGTACCACTCAGGAGCAGTACGCGTCCTTGTCGACCTACGAGGTTCGATAGCAACTTGATCCAAAGCTTCATGATCATCATCATTAACTTCCTCTTCAGCTGATGTAGGCTCTACAGAAACATCTTTCTGCGCTGCGCTACTCTCAGGTTGAAGTAACGGTTCAACAACCTCATCAAGTTCTATCTTCCTCCCACTCAATTCTTTCGAGAGAAACTCTTTCTCAAGAAATGTTCCGTTTTTAGCGACAAACACTTTGCCTTCGGATCTGAGGTAGAAGGTATACCCAACTGTCTCTTTTGGGTATCCTATGAAGACGCATTTCTCCGCTTTGGGTTCCAGCTTTTCAGGCTGAAGCTTTTTGACATAAACATCACATCCCCAAACTTTAAGAAACGACAACTTTGGCTTCTTGCCAAACCAAAGTTCATATGGCATCGTCTCAATGGATTTCGATGGTGCCCTATTTAAAGTGAATGCAACTATCTCTAATGCATAACCCCAAAACGATAGTGGCAAATCGGCAAGAGACATCATAGATCGCACCATATCCAATAAGGTTCGATTACGACGTTCGGATACACCATTACGTTGTGGTGTTCCAGGCGGTGTTAGTTGTGAAACAATTCCACATTGTCTTAAGTGATTGCCAAACTCATAACTCAGATATTCTCCTCCTCGATCAGATCGTAGAAATTTAATCTTCTTGTTACGATGATTCTCAACTTCACTCTGAAATTGTTTGAACTTTTCAAATGTTTCAGACTTGTGTTTCATTAAGTAAATATACCCATATCTACTTAAGTCATCAGTGAAGGTGAGAAAATAACGATAACCACCGCGCGCCTCAATACTCATCGGACCGCACACATCAGTATGTATGATTTCCAATAAGTCACTTGCCCGTTCCATTGTTCCAGAGAACGGCGTTTTAGTCATCTTGCACATGAGGCATGGCTCATATGTGTCAAGTGATTCAAAATCAAGTGACTCCAAAAGTCCATCAGCATGGAGCTTCCTCATGCGTTTTACGCCAATATGACCTAAACGGCAGTGCCACAAGAAAGTGGTATTATCATTATCAATTCTACATCTTTTGGCATCAATGTTATGAACATGTGTATCATTACTATCGAGATTCAATAAGAATAAACCCCTCACATTGGGTGCATGACCATAAAAGATATTACGCATATAAATAGAACAGCCATTATTCTCTGATTTAAATGAGTAACCGTCTCGCAATAAACAAGATCCAGATATAATGTTCATGCTTAACGCATGCACTAAATAACAATTATTCAGGTTCATCGCTAATCCCGATGGTAATCGAAGAGCGAGCGTGCCGACGGCGATCATATCAACCTTGGAACCATTTCCCACGCGCATCGTCACTTCGTCCTTTGCCAGCCTCCGTCTATTCCGCAGTTCCTGTTTTGAGTTGCAAATATGAGCAACCGCACCGGTATCAAATACCCAGGCACTACAACGAGAGTTGGTAAGGTACACATCAATAACATGTATATCATATATACCTTGTTTGTTGTTGGCCGCCTTCTTGTCAGCCAAATACTTGGGGCAGTTCCGCTTCCAGTGTCCAGTTCCCTTGCAATGAAAACACACAGTTTCTGGTTTGGGTCCAGCCTTGGGTTTCTTCACGAGAGGAGCAACTGCTTTGCCACTCTTCTTGGAGTTACCCTTCTTACCCTTGCCATTTTTCTTGAAACTAGTGGTTTTATTGACCATCAACACTTGATGCTCCTTCTGAATTTCAGACTCAGCGGCTTTCAGCATCGCAAACAGCTCGGCGACTGACTTGTTCATCCCGTGCATGTTATAGTTCAACACGAAGCTCTTGTAGCTAGGTGGCAATGATTGAAGAACTCTGTCAGTGATAGCCTCTGGCGGAAGGGGCATCCCCAATTCAGCCAGACGGGTGGAGTACCCAGACATTCTGAGTACATGATCACTGATAGACCCGTTCTCCTCCATCTTGCAAGCATAGAATTTATCGGAGATCTCATATCTCTCGATCCGGGCATTCTTCTGAAAGATAAACTTCAACTCCTGGAACATCTCATATGCTCCATGACGTTCAAAACGTCTTTGAAGTCCCGGTTCTAAGCCATACAATATTGCACATTGAACTATTGAGTAATCTTCAGAACGAGCCTGCCAGGCGTTCACAACGTCTAGAGACTCAACTGGAGCGGGTGGATCACCAAGCGGTGCATCAAGGACATAAGCCTTCTGGGAAGCCGTAAGGATAATCCTTAGATTACGGGCCCAGTCCACAAAGTTACTTCCATCATCTTTCAATTTAGCTTTCTCTAGGAACGCATTAAAATTCAGGGGTGCTACTGCGCGAGCCATGATCTACAACATAAATATAGACAAAGACAACTTAGACTATTGTTCTAGATAATGAGTTTAGTTAATCATATTACTTTAAAAACTCCCACTCAAATTGACATCCCTCCGGTCATTCGAGTGTAACATGATCCAAATCCACCAACTCAAGTCCGATCATCACGTGAGTTGAGGTGGTTTCAATGGTGAACATCTTCATGTTGATCATATCTACTATATGACTCATGTTCGACCTTTCGGTCTCTTGTGTTCCGAGGCCATGTCTGTACATGCTAGGCTCGTCAAGTTTAACCTGAGTGTTCCGCACGTGCAACATGGCTTACACCCGTTGTATGTGAACGTAGAGTCTATCACACCCGATCATCACGGCGTGTCTCGAAACGACAAACTTTCGCAACAGTGCACACTCGGGGAGAACACAATTTTATCTTGAAATTTAAGTGAGGGATCACCTTATAATGCTACCATCGTCCTAAGCAAAATAAGATGCATAAAAGGATTAACATCACATGCAAATCATAAGTGACATGATATGGCCATGAACTTGTGCTTTTGATCTCCATCTCCAAAGCACCGGCATGATCTCCATCAGCACCGGCATGACACCATGATCTCCATCATCTTGATCTCCATCAACGTGTCGCCATGAGGTTGTCGCGCCGACTGTTGCTTCCACGACTATTGCTAACTCATAGCGATAAAGTAAAGCAAAACGGCGAAAATAATTAAAGACAACTCTATGGCTCCTGCCAGTTGCCATACTCATCGACATGCAAGTCGTGGTCTTCTATACAACACATGATCATCTCATACATCACATATATCTCATCATGTACTTGGCCATATCACATCACAACATACCCTGCAAAAACAAGTTAGACGTCCTCTAATTGTTGTTGCAAGTTTTACGTGGCTGCTACGGGTTTGCAAGAACCGTTTTTACCTACGCAAAACCACAACGTGGTGTAGTGATTGCTTTTTGATCTTCTAAAAGAACCCTCTTCATTGAAATCGATTCAACTAAAGTGAGAGAGACAGACACCCGCTAGCCATCTTTATGCAACGAAGTTACATGTCAGTTGAAGGAACCTGTCTCGCATAAGCGTACGCGTAATGTCAGTCCGGGGCGCTTCATCTCACAATACCGCCGAATCAAGTATCAACTAGTAACGGCAAGCAATATGTATACACCCACGCCCACAACTCGTTTGTGTTCTACTCGAGATCTCATCTACGCATAGACCTAGCTCTGATACCACTGTTGGGGAACGTTGCATGGGAAACAAAAATTTTCCTACGCACACACAAGATCTATCCATGGTGATGAGCATCTACGAGAGGGAGAGTGAATCTACATACCCTTCTAGATCGCTAAGCGGAAGCGTTAAGAAACGCGGTTGATGTAGTCGAACGTCTCCGCGATCCAAATCGCAAGTCGTCCCTCGATCCGATCACGAACTAGTGCCGAACGGACGGCACCTCCGCGTTCAACACACGTACGGCTTGATGACGCCTTCACCTCCTCGATCCAGCGAGCGATGGTGAAGTAGTAGATGAGTTCCAGCAGCACGACGGCGTGGTGATGATGGTGAGGAACAATCTCTGCAGGGCTTCGCCAAGCACTACGGAGATTATGACGGGAGAACTAGAGGGTTAGGGTTGCCGACACACGGCTTGGGAAATCTTGATGTCTCCCGTGTGCTAGCCCTGCCCCTCTATTTATATGTTGAGCCTTAGGGCCTAAACTTGGAGTAAAAGCCTCCTCCTGGTCGGTTTTGCCCGCACAAGGTCGGTTTGGCCCGCAGGGAAAGAGTCCAACTCGGATCCCTGCAGTACCGCGCACAAGCGGTAGTACCGCTCATGAGCGGTAGCACCGCTTCACACAAGCAGTAGTACCGCTTATGCGGTAGTACCGCTTCACACAAGCGGTAGTACCGCTTACGCGGTAGTACTGCCTTACCAGCGGTAGTACCGCTTAAGGCAGCAGCAAAACTTCCTTTTGCACTTTCCAATACCTCGTGGGCTTTACCCCTTTGGCCCAAATAAAGTGTTCTCGTACCCGAACATTTCGGGAAACATCCGGAACCTCTTCTGGTGAATTCCGGAACCCTTCCGAAAACCAAAACACTATTATCACATATATCAATCTTTACCTCCGGACTCTTCCGGAGATCCTCGTCATGTCCGGGATCTTATCCGGGACTCCGAACAACCTTCGGTCACCAACAAAATAACTCAACTATACTAATCGTCACCAAACGTTAAGTGTGTAGACCCTGCGGGTTCGAGAACTATGTAGACATGACCGAGACACCTCTACGGCCAATAACCAATAGCGGGACCTGGATGCCCATATTGGCTCCTACATATTCTACGAAGATCTTTATCGGTCGAACCTCTATGTCAAGGATTCAGTTAATCCCGTATGCTGTTCCCTTTGTTCTTCGGTATGTTACTTGCCCGAGATTCGATCGTCGGTATCTCTATACCTAGTTCAATCTCGTTACCGGCAAGTCTCTTTACTCGTTCCGTAATACAAGATCTCGTGGCTAACACTTTTAGTCACATTGCTTGCAAGGCTCATTGTGATGTTGTATTACCGAGTGGGCCCTGAGATACCTCTCCGTCACACGGAGTAACAAATCCCAGTCTTGATCCATGCCAACCCAACAGACACCCTCGGAGATACCTGTAGAGCACCTTTATAGTCACCCAGTTACGTTGCGACGTTTGATACACACAAGGTACTCCTCCGATGTCAGGGAGTTGCATGATCTCATGGTCATAGGAACAGATACTTGACATGCAGAAAACAATAGCAATAAACTGACACGATCATATGCTACGTTCGTAGTTTGGGTCTTGTCCATCACATCATTCTCCTAATGATGTGATCCCATTATCAAATGACATCTTATGTCCATGGCTAGGAAACCTTCACCATCTTTTGATCAACGAGCTAGTCAACTTAGAGGCTTACTAGGGACACAGTGTTGTCTATGTACCCACACATGTATTTGAGTTTCCAATCAATACAATTATAGCATGGATAATAAACGATTATCATGAACAAGGAAATATAATAATAACTAATTTATTATTGCCTCTAGGGCATATTTCCAACAATTTTCCCCAAAAAAGACATACTTAGCTAATTATCCTCCAAAATGACATAATTAGCTTATTTAGTTCATTTATGACATAATTAGCTTAGTTAGGTCACAAATGGCATAATAACCTTGGTTAGGTCATAAATGTCATATACTTTGCTTATTTTCCTCCAAAATGACATAATAAGCTAAGTTAGCTCAATAATGACCTATACACCTAAGTTAGCTCAAAAATGGCATAATTACCTAAGTTAGCACAAAAATGACCTATACTTTCCTTATTTTCCTCCAAATTGACATAATAAGCTTAGTTAGCTCAAAAATGGCATAATTACCTAAGTTAGCTCAATAATGGCATATACTTACCTTATTTTCCTCCAAAATGACATAATAAGCTTAGTTAGCTCTAAAATGGCATAATTACCTAAGTTAGCTCTAAAATGACACAAATAAGGAATAAGAAGAAGAAAAACAGGGAAGAGGAGAAAAAGAAAGAATAGAAGAAGAAAGAGAAGAAAAAGAAAGAATAAAAGAAGAAGAATGAGAAGGAAAAGGATAAAAAGATAGAAGAGAAGAAGAAAGATGAGAAAAAGATATTTTCTTCTTCTTCTCTTCTTTCTTTTTCTCCATCTTCTACTCCTTCTTATTCTTATTCTTCTTCTTTCTTCTTTCTTTCTTCTTCTTCTTCTTCTTCTTCTTCTTCTAATCTTCTTCTTCTTCTTCTTCTTCTTCTTCTTCTTCTTCTAACTTTCTTATTCCCATTTTGCAGATTTGATTCACTTCATGGAAGCTGGCATTGATGGACTGCTAGTGTTTAGTTTTTGTTTTGATTTGTATTGATGAACAATGTGAAACTATGTATCTATATATGGATGAACAGTGTGAAACTATGTATGTATTGGTTCTTTTAATAGCCTATGTGTTCTCTTGTTCAATGTTTCACATGATGTTGGATTGTTGGAATACATGGCCTATGCTTCAGCTTGAAACTATATATATCATATATGTGTTGTGAAAATGCAGGGAAATAACAGAAAACAGACAAAAAAGAAGCAGTACAGGCACTTTGCCGTCCGCCAGCTGACGGCAAAGACCTTTGCCGTCGGTAGGCGGACAGCAAAGGTGCCACGTGGCAGCAACCTGTGCAATCTGGGAGCACCATGTCTGACCCATTTGGTCATTCTGCCGTCAGCTGGCAGACGGCAAAGACAAAGCAGGCGGACGGCAAAGACAAAGCAAGAGTGACGGGCAGCCACAGGCCTGCTGACGTCACTGGGCAGACGGCAAAGGCAAGTGTTTGTTTGCCGTCCGCTGGCAGACGGCAAAGTCTGCCGTTAGCCACCTAACGGGGCTAACAGCTATACTTTGCCGTCCAGAACCTTTGCCGTTAGCTTAGCCAGGAAGGAGGACGGTAAACGTCTTTGCCGTCCGTTGCCGTTCTGCAGACGACAAAGAAGCTGTTTACCGTGACTTTCAGTGCTGAAAGTGGGGCCGTCAGCCAGCAGACGGCAAAGCTGTTTGCCGTCCGTGGCTTGGGCCTTTGCCGTCTGCTATGGCAGACGGCAAAGTAACTGATTCCTGTAGTGAGAGCGATAAACTTCCTCGATGATATACGGTCCTTCCCATTTAGAGAGAAGTTTTCCTGCAAAAAAAATCAAAAATGAGAATTGTACAATAGAACATACTCACCCACTTTGAATTCCCGTTTTTGAATTCTTTTATCATGCCATCTTTTAACTTTTTCTTTAAACAATTTGGCATTTTCATAAGCTTGGGTTCTCCATTCATCTAGTGAGCTAATATAAAATAACCTCTTTTCACCGGCAAGTTTAAAATCATAATTGAGTTCTTTAATTGCCCAATATGCTTTATGTTCTAACTCAAGAGGTAAATGACATGCTTTTCCATAAACCATTTTATAAGGAGACATACCCATAGAATTTTTATAAGCAGTTCTATAAGCCCATAATGCATCGTCAAGTTTCTTAGAACAATTCTTTCTAGATATATTGATGGTCTTTTGCAAAATTAACTTTATTTCTCTATTGCTCAATTCAACTTGACCACTAGATTGAGGGTGATAGGGAGATGCAATTCTATGGTTGACATCATATTTAGCAAGCAGTTTACGGAATGCCCCATGAATAAAATGTGAACCACAATCATTCATTAAATATCTAGGGACTCCGAACCTCGGGAAAATAACTTCTTTAAGCATTTTAATAGAAGTGTTATGATCAGCACTACTAGTTGGAATAGCTTCTACCCACTTAGTAACGTAATCAACAGCAACTAAAATATGTGTATACCCATTAGAGGAAGGAAAAGGTCCCATATAATCAAATCCCGAAACATCAAATGGTTCAATACAAGGTACCAATCTGAGGTTTTGAGACAAAGATTGAATACAAGAGATGAACTAGGGTTTGAGATGAGATGGTGCTGGTGAAGATGTTGATGAAGATTGGTCCTCCCACGCTGAGAGGATCGTTGGTGATGTCGATGGCTTCGATTTTCCCCTCCCGGAGGGAAGTGTCCCCGGTGGAATCGCTCCACCGGAGAGCAAAAGTGCTCCTGTCCAAGTTCCGCCTCGAGACGGCGGACGCTCCATCTTGAAAGTCTTCTCCTTATTTTTTCTAGGGCAAATGGGCTTATATACCAGAAAATGGGCACTGGAGGCTGGCCAGGGGCCCCACAAGCCACCAGGGCGCACCTGGGGGGGGGGGATGGCGCGCCCTGGTGTCTCGTGGGCACCTGGGTGGCCCCCTCTAGTAGTTCTTTTCTCCAGTATTTTTTATTTATTCCAAAATAAATCTTCGTGAAATTTCAGCTCATTTAGAGATGTGCAGAATAGGTATCTCTGACATAGCTTTTTCAGGTCCAGAATTCCAGCTGCCGGCAATCTCCCTCCTTATGTAAATCTTACATATTAAGAGAGAAAAGGCATTAGAATTGCTCCACAAAGTGTTATATTGATTAAAAACACTATAAATAACAGTAGGAAAACATAATGCAAAATGGACGTATCAGCTATCGTCTCCCAACGGTTGCACCCAATAGTCATATGCTCCTTGGCATCTGCAAGACTGAGAGACAACCACATACAGATCCAGCCAGTTGCCCTGTATATGACGTGCAAAAAAAATGACATTTTGTCTGTTAAAAGTCACATCATTCCGGCAGTTCCATATAGCCCAAATTAATGCACACGTCCCGACTCGAATATGTGCCGCTATTTTAGACTCTACCCCATTTAGTGTTGGGGAACGTTGCATGGGAAACAAAAAATTTCCTATGCACACACAAGATCTATCCATGGTGATGAGCATCTACGAGAGGGAGAGTGAATCTACATACCCTTGTAGATCGCTAAGCGGAAGCGTTAAGAAACGCGGTTGATGTAGTCGAACGTCTTCGCGATCCAAATCGCCGAGTGTCCCGCGATCTCATCACGATCCATCTCGCGATCCAATCTCGATCCGTCCCACGATCCCATCACGATCTGTCCCGCGATCAAATCATGAATCGTCTCGCGATCCTGATCACGGTCCTTCCGATCTAGCGCCGAACGGACGGCACCTCCGCGTTCAGCACACGTACAGCTCGATGACGATCTCCGCCTCCTTGATCCAGCAAGAGAGAGAGCAGAGAGGTAGAAGAGTTCTCCGGCGGCGCGACGGCGCGGCGGCTATGGTGGTGGAACAATTCCGGCAGGGCTTCGCCTAAGCACCGCTGAAACTAGACTAGAGGAGAAACCGATCTAGATGAAGTAGAGGGAGCACGTGGCAATTAGGGTTATTTTTCTCCTCTAAATCCTCTAGTATATATAGGAGGGAGGGAGGGGAGGAGGCAGCCTCAAACCCTCAAGGGCTGGCCGAAATTGGAGGTGGAGGAGGTGGACTCCTCCACTTCAATCCTAGTCCAAATAGGACACCTTCCATATTTGGTCTCCCTTCCCTTTTCTTTGGGGTTTTTCCTTTCCCACTTATTCCTAGCCGCATGGGCCTTGTAGGGCTGGTTTGCCCAGCCCACTAAGGGCTGGTGCAACCCCCCTCAGGCCCATCTGGCCTCCCGGCGTGGGTGGCCCCTCCCGATGGCCCTCCGGTACTCCCGGTACACTACCGGAAATACCCGAAACTTTTCCGGTGGCCAAAACGGGACTTCCTATATATCAATCTTCACCTCCGGACCATTCCGGAGCTCCTCGTGATGTCCGGGATCTCATCCGGGACTCCGAACAACCTTCGGTCACCAATCATACATAACTCAATTCTACCGAAACGTCACCGAACCTTAAGTGTGCAGACCCTGCGGGTTCGAGAACTATGTAGACATGACCGAGACACCTCTACGGCCAATAACCAATAGCGGGACCTGGATGCCCATATTGGTTCCTACATATTCTACGAAGATCTATATCGGTCGAACCTCTATGTCAAGGATTCAATTAATCCCGTATGCTGTTCCCTTTGTTCTTCGGTATGTTACTTGCCCGAGATTCGATCGTCGGTATCTCTATACCTAGTTCAATCTCGTTACCGGCAAGTCTCTTTACTCGTTCCGTAATACAAGATCTCGTGGCTAACACTTTAGTCACATTGCTTGCAAGGCTCATTGTGATGTTGTATTACCGAGTGGGCCCTGAGATACCTCTCCGTCACACGGAGTAACAAATCCCAGTCTTGATCCATGCCAACCCAACAGACACCCTCGGAGATACCTGTAGAGCACCTTTATAGTCACCCAGTTACGTTGCGACGTTTGATACACACAAGGTATTCCTCCGGTGTCAGTGAGTTGCATGATCTCATGGTCATAGGAACAGATACTTGACATGCAGAAAACAATAGCAATAAACTGACACGATCATATGCTACGTTTATAGTTTGGGTCTTGTCCATCACATCATTCTCCTAATGATGTGATCCCGTTATCAAATGACATCTCATGTCCATGGCTAGGAAATCTTCACCATCTTTTGATCAACGAGCTAGTTAACTAGAGGCTTACTAGGGACACAGTGTTGTCTATGTACCCACACATGTATTTGAGTTTCCAATCAATACAATTATAGCATGGATAATAAACGATTATCATGAACAAGGAAATATGATAATAACCAATTTATTATTGCCTCTAGGGCATATTTCCAACATTTAGCCACGTTCCAAATAACGTGGCTATGCTATTCGGGGGATTGACATTGAATGTAACTTGTATTGTACGCCAAAGTAGCCTGGCAAGTGGGCATTTGATAAAAAGATGTTGGATAGTTTCATTCTGATCACGAAAACAACATCTCTTACTACCCTCCCAATTATGTTTTGCCAAGTTATCTTTAGTCAAAATCACTTCCTTGTGCACAAACCACATAAATACCTTTATTATTATAAAGGCACTTTAATCTTCCAAATGTGCAGCGACTTTGATATTGGACCAGAGTTTACCAAATCAAAGATGACTGCGCCAGTATTCGCTTTCTGGTTTTCCCAGTTTCAAGATTTCTATTTTCACTCTAGTCCTTTCGCACCACCGCCGTGCCCCCCTCACTTGTTTCCCCTCGCGCCGCCGTTGCCTCCTATTCTCCACCCTCGGTCCTTCGACGACCGCCGCCTGCTCTAATCCTCCGCCTCGGCTATCTTTTTTCGTCGGATTCTTACTATGTCGTGGGTTGTGGTTAGTTCGTCGCTTCCATCGCTTTCACCTTTTCAATTTATTTTTCCCATTATATTTCTGGATAGGGAGTTTATGGGGTAAAAATGGGTGGGGCTTTCAATTCTATCAAATGATAGCTTTCAACTTGATGAAAACATGTTTATTGATTCAGTTATTAGTAATCTATCTTTTTTCTATTCTTGCAGCTATGGCTTGCCCTTCTTGCCACAGGCTAAATGGTTCTTGCCCCCCTGGCGATGATTCGCTCGACCAGTTCACTATGGTCCTGGATGGGTGGTGCTCGGGGTGTGTGGTAAGTTCAATAATCTTTTTAGTTGATTTTTTTGTAATAAGTCTGGTGATGTTACATATCCTTTTGTCCATAGGCCGAGTGTTGCTAATGTTAACCATCATCTCATGGCCATTCTCTACGGTGAGTGCCAACTGTCATGGTTATTTCACCAACAATACGTAGGGGGTTGTGTACCGAGTAGCGCATTGACTACCAAAGATGCAAATGGGTGTACACAAGGAACCATATATGTTCACGCCCTCAACGGTGGAGATAATACCCTACTTCATGTGTGTTGTTTTCTCCCTTGTGTATAGGATAATTACAAATTATGCCACCTATATATGACCTTATGCCCTTCCTTGGCTTATATAGAGTGTGCCATGACGAGGAGCAACAATGTCGGTACAAAAGATATGGTTAACGATGCATTGATGGCCGAATATTACTACATAGGGTTATTGCAGAAGGTAACACCATTAGTTAATGAGTCATAGTGGTCATGAGGGATGCGTCTCGCAAACCTGTCGTTGGTATGACTGATGCCTTGAGACCGACCGAGGAGCCATGTTCGACTGTTGGATCCTGCATGACTGAAGAATCATGTCTGATTGGTAGCACAACTCCGATTAGTTACGACTCTTCTTTATCGTAGCTAACTGGACCATAGCGTCTTTGAGCCTGGGAGCTGGGTCGTATGTCGTCATGGGCCTACTCCGTAAGGCTTCCCTCGTCATGTAGTATTATGACATGCAATCTTCAAATATTTTATAGCTATATAATCTGATTTTCAATAGAATGAACTGCGAAAATTAAATTTACAGCCACATCATAGATATACAACTCTTACATATCTACATGATATAATGTGTCATTTTAATTTTAACTCCTACTTTGGTTATCTAAGCTACGTGCAATGCACGACTTACTAGTAAACTTATTTTACTTTGTATACGTAATAGTATACAGGTAGTCCAAATGTCAATTATTAATGCTTGAGGAAATTTGCACAAATACATAACTTTTGGGGCCGAGGTAACACAAAACCACAGCTCCACAGGATTTTAACAAAAAACTACAACTCCAGGACTAATCGGTAACAAAAAGATACAAATTTGTTCTGATTAGTCAGTTAAGGAGAATTGTGACATGTAGTTCAATTTTAAATGATCAATCTGGGAAATATTCAGCCAATTTGGCCTAGCCATTTTAAATTTCTATAAGAATCCTATCCTATAGAATTCTCCTTAAATGAACGACTGGGGTATTTTCAGCCAAGTTTTTATGAGAATCGGTCAAATTTTCTTCAAAATTTTGAAGTTTAAAAAAAAACCATGTTTTTAGAGTAATTTGAAACATCTTAAATGATCAATCTGGGGTATTTTCAGCCAATCTAGCACAGCCATTTAATATTTGGACTGTTTTTGTAAGATAAAACTGGTTGATTTGTGTTTTTTGTTACCAATTAATTCTAGATTTGTGGTTTTATGTTAAAATTCCCTAGAGTTGTGTTTTTTGTTATCTCAGCCTCAAAAGTTGTGTATTTGTGTAATTTCTTCTTGATGCTTTTTCTGATGATCTGACGGCATGTGCACTATACATAGTGTCAATTCACAAACTGGTGCTGAGGAGAACATGTTATTATACGTAAAACATGGTCTGATCGTCAATATCGTTTGTGCAATTACGTGTCCCGTTGGTTGTGTATTGTCCGTTTGTTGAGAAAGTGCTGCCCTCAGGCAGTACTCCCTAGCCATGGCTGGGGTATGGGATCGACTAACTCAGAGAATGGGGACGAAGAGAGGAAGAAAGAGCTGAGGAAGGATGCTCGATTCAGAGGAGGAAGAAGATAAGGTTGTTCAGTACAAGTCAACGATGCCCACACACGGCTATCTAACAACTACTTATACTGTGGCCTCAACTCGGCACACACACACAGCCAGCCCACCACACACCTAGCCCACTCACACTCGACTCACCGCACAAGGAGCATAGCATGCCCCTCCTCTTAAAAACAGCGTGCCCTCACGCTGATGCCAGCTCCGGCAAGGCGCTGGACCACTCCCAAGTGGCCATGGTCAGTGGGAGACCGCTCCAGGCGATCTTGTACTGTCGCCGTGTTCCGCCACCGAATTTGACGAGCCGTGACTGGAGAACTTGCACCGGCCTGGATGTTTGAGTAGCAACAGCAGCATACTGAAGACTGTCAGCAGTGTCGGCACCTGCAACTGGCGGATCAGCTGGTTTGAGCAGTGACACATGCACGACCGGGTGGATCTTGCTGGATGGCGGCAGCGCCAGACGGTAGGACACCTCGCCCACCCTGTCGAGCACTTGATACGGACCAAAGAACTTGAAACCCAGCTTGTGATTGGAGCGCCGAGAGACCGATTGCTGCATGTAAGGCTGTAGTTTCAGGTATACCCAATCACCAGGGTGAAACACTCTGTCCGAGCGATGCTTGTCCTCCTGCATCTTCATCCTGGACTGTGCCCGCAGCAAATGGTCCCGAATCAAAGTTGTCATAGCATTGCGCTCCGCTAACCAGCCCGATAGGTCACTAGAAGTTGAGCTCTACAAGTTAGAAATACCCAAGTGACGCGGCAAGTAGCCATACAGTACCTGAAAAGGAGTAGCTCCCAAAGCCGAATGATAATTGGTGTTGTACCAGTACTCCTCTTGAGGAAGCCAATGTGCCCATTTCTTGGGAGCAGACTGAACCATGCACCGCAGAAACGTTTCCAAACACTGATTGAGCTTCTCTGTCTGGCCGTCAGTCTCAGGATGATTGGCGGTACTCATGTTCATTTTGGTGTCTGACAATCTGCACAATTCCTGCCAAACGGTGTTGGTGAAGAGAGGGTCTCGATCAGTGATCAATACTTTAGGCAATCCATGTAGCTTATACACATTGTCCAGATACAGTTGAGCTACTGTTAGAGCAGTGAAAGGATGAGCCAGAGGGATAAAATGACCATACTTACTGAACTTGTCAATTACCACCAAAATAGTATCATAAGACTTGCTTTTGGGCAGTCCAGAAATGAAATCCATGCTCACCATATTCCAAGCTTCCTTAGGCACAGGTAAGGGACTAAGAAGCCCAGGTTTCTTGATGTGCTCTGCCTTGGCTTGCTGACAGATGGTGCATTTTTTTACATACTCCTGAATATGTTGCTTCATTGCAGGCCAAGAAAACAGGGCCTTAATTCTCTGGTAAGTGGCCTGAAACCCAGAGTGGCCACCCACCCCACTTGCATGTAAGGAGAGCAGAATAGCCTGATGGGCCTCCTTGTTGTTGCCCAGCCAAATTCTGTCATGGTGTCTGATGATACCTTGCACCAATTTAAACCCTTTGTCATTGGAGCCTATGAGACTAAGCTCAGACAGTAATTCCTTGGCCTGGTGATCTTGCAAATACCCATCAGCTACAATTTCCAACCATTGAGGAGTACCAAAAGTCATGGAATGAAGTGTGGCAGACTCCGGCACTCTGGACAAGGAATCTGCTGCAGTATTCTCTTTACCTTTCTTGTACACCACAGTGTAGTTAAATCCCATGAGCTTGAGTAGTGCCTTCTGCTGCATGGAATTACTCACTTTCTGTTCTGTCAAGTGCAGCAAGCTCTTATGATCAGTGCTTATGATGAAAGGAGCATGATGTAAATAGGATTGCCACTTGTCTATAGCCAAAATGACAGCCAGGCACTCCTTTTCATAGGTGGACAAAGCCTGAGCCTGTGGTCCCAAAGCTTTACTTAGATAGGCAATGGGGTGACCAGATTGCATGAGCACTGCTCCTATCCCAATGTTGCTGGCATCCGTCTCAATGGTAAAAGGCTTAGTGAAGTCTGGCAAGGCTAAAACAGGTGCTTGCAGCAATGCCTGCTTGAGTTGGTTAAATGCAGCATCCACAACAGGAGACCAAGCAAAGACAACATCCTTTTTCAGCAGCTCTGTCAGACTTTTGCTAATGAGACTGTAATGTTGGATAAACTTCCTGTAATAACCAGTAAGTCCCAAAAATCCCCTGACCTGTTTGACATTCACAGGGGTTGGCCACTCCTGAACAGCCTGAATCTTAGCTGGGTCAGTCCTCACACCTTCAGCGCTGATGATGTGGCCCAGGTATTCCAGCTCTTGCTGAGCAAAAGTACACTTAGAGAAATTGACCTGGAGCTTGTTTTCCTGGAGAATAGCAAACACTTGTGCCAAATGTTGCAGATGCTCTTCCAGGGTGTCACTGTAGACCAAAATATCATCTACAAACACTAACACACACTTCCTTAACAAGGCAGCAAAGAGGGCATTCATAGCTGCCTGAAAAGTGGCTGGAGCATTAGTCAGACCAAATGGCATCGCTCTGAATTCATACAGGCCATGATGAGCTTTAAAAGCAGTTTTGTGCTCTTCACCAGGCACCAACCTTATTTGATGATAGCCAGATTTAAGGTCCAACTTGGTAAACCACTTAGCCCCTGCTAATTCATCCAACAATTCTTCTACAATTGGCATAGGATACTTGTGTTTTACTGTTATAGCATTGAGATGCCTGTAGTCAACACGAAAACGCCAAGTGCCATCTTTTTTCTTTACCAGAAGCACTGGGGAGGCAAATGAACTAGTGCTCAACTGAATAATTCCCTGCTGCAACATAGCTGTGATCTGTCTTTCTATTTCAGTTTTCTGCATAGGATTGTACCTGTAGGGTTTAACATTAACTGGAGGAGCCCCTGGTATCAGTGGAATTTGATGATCAAATTCCCTGTGTGGTGGTACCCCTTCAGGTTCTTGGAACAGTTGCTTATGAACTTCAATGAGCTTCTGCACAGATAAGGGACATTCTGTCTGTGGCGTAGGTACTGTAGTGACATAATTCAAATGTATCACATGCTCTACAGCTTCAGATTGGAGAAGTCCATGCAGCTGTTTACCAGACAAGGGTGTACAGCTCTGAATTCTGTCAGATATGCCCTGCAAGGTGATTTCAGTGCCTTGATGCTCAAACTTCATAATTTTCAGTTTCCAATCTACCCACATTGGGCTCATGATTTCCAGCCAGTTCATACCCAGGATTATATCATAGCTTTCCAGAGGTAATACTTTGAGAGAAGTACTGAAACAGGTGCCCTGGCACCACCACTGCAGATCTCTTACTTGTTGTGTACAAGTGAGAGTGCCCCCACCAGCAACTTTAACAGTAGCTGCAGGCAAGTTGTCCACTGGACATTGGAGTTGTTGCACTAATTTCTCACGGACAAAGCTATTGGAACTACCAGAATCCACTAGAATCAACAGATGGGTTTTCCCAATCATACCCTGTAACTTAACACTTTCCTTGCAAGAGGTGCCAGTGACAGCATGAATGGATAATTTCATAACAGCTTCATCAGGTTCAGCATCAGACACAGACTCAGCCGGAACTGACACAGTATCTCCTTGATCTGGTATTTGTAATGCGGACAGCAATTCCTCCATGACATGTAACTGCACTGAAGTAGGACATTTATGGCCAGGCCCAAATTTTTCGCCACACTTGAAACACTCTCCTCTTGCCCTGCGTTGAGCTCTTAAGTTGTCAACTCTGTCAGTGAAATGGTTTTTATCCTCAGATTTCTTGTCAGGAAGTGCACCTAGTATCCCTTGATGCACATACGGCTTGAATTTGAACCGTTGATCCGGACCTTTGTGCTGCTTGAAATTGTCCTCTGCCAACAAAGCTTCCTGAGTCTGTGCCAATTGAAAAGCAGAATCAACAGTTCCCGGATGCTGAAGTTTCACCGGAGCTCGAATAGCAGGTTTAAGCCCTTCAATGAAGCGATTGACAAAGAATATCTCATCATACGCATGATTGTAGACAAGGATCTTGTGCATGAGTTCTTCAAACACATGACCATACTCCTCAACTGATCCTTCCTGACGTAACGCAAAGAACAGATCAATTGTCCTGGAATACTTATTCCGATTGAATTTAGCAAAGACCGCAACACACAACGCTGGCCAACTGTCAACAGTATGCATAGCTTCGTATGTTCGTAACCACAACGCCGCATTCCCCTGGAAATGCATGGTCGCAAAATCGACCCACAAGTCTGGCTGAACTGTATACATGCGAAAATATTTCTCACACTGTTTCTTCCACCACTTCGGGTTCTCACCATCAAACTTAGGGAAATCCGAACGAGGTAGCCGCGTATGGGTACGAGTATTTGAGGAAAACTGAACTGACTCAAGTAATAAACACTGTTCCTCATCATCAGATAGTTCAGTAAACGGCGGAGGCTGTGGTTTCGACTGCTCACGACTGTTCAAGTTGAATCTGGGAGCCCGAGGCCCACGCAGATCGACCCCTGGCTGATGCTGATCTGCACGCTGATGAAGTGGTAGCGGATCGGAGGAAGCAGGCGGGGCTCGCTCCAGCGCCTCCACGCGGTGCAGCACCGCTCCAAGCGACTGCTTCATGGACGCCACCGCCTCGTCCAACGACGTGTTGGCGAGGAGTACACGCCCCATGGTCGCCTCCGTGCGGTTGAGCGCCGCAGTAGTGGACTGCGCAAGCGCATCAAACGCCTTGGCCGACGACGTCGCATACGTGTCGACCGTCTCACGCAGGTCCTGCACCATCCGCGCCGTCTGTTTGCCCGCCTCCGAGACCGCCGCACTCTGGACGATGGAATCCTTGACGAGCTGCTGCAGCTCCGCCAACGACAACTCCGCCGTCGACATACGAGCCGAGAGCGTGGGTTTGCCGGATGTCACCGTGGACGCAACTCCGATTCGATCCGCCTTGACGCAGGTACGCGAAAGCGTTTTGCGTGTATTCCGAAGGATCCACACCTTTTGCCAGGAATTTAGGGATCAAATTGCAGTCAACACGAATCGGAAATTTTTTTTGGGGGAAAATCCTCGGATGTGATACAAGGCTCTAGATACCAAGTGCTGCCCTCAGGCAGTACTCCCTAGCCATGGCTGGGGTATGGGATCGACTAACTCAGAGAATGGGGACGAGGAGAGGAAGAAAGAGCTGAGGAAGGATGCTCGATTCAGAGGAGGAAGAAGATAAGGTTGTTCAGTACAAGTCAACGATGCCCACACACGGCTATCTAACAACTACTTATACTGTGGCCTCAACTCGGCACACACACACAGCCAGCCCACCACACACCTGGCCCACTCACACTCGACCCACCACACAAGGAGCATAGCAGAAAGTTCCAGAGAACTCTGATAACAACTGAACACACGTGAGCTCCGCATTTGTGGTGCGCTTCTCCCGTGCAAGTGCAACGTGGAAGTGATCCAGCGAGCCTAGTCATCACTAACCTTTTGCAACCATGCTTCTAGCGCCACGCGTGCCGCCAGTTGCGCCACCCGTCCCCAACGCAACGACGTTTATATATATGCCCGAGATGCGAGAGACCGACCACATCACAACGATTAGCAAGCGGACCATCAATCTCTAGCGCATATATCCATCCATCAAACTTCGAAGACGAGCATTCTACTATTTGACAGCACTAGCAGAGGCTGGTTCAGCAACAACAATGGCGTTCGTGCCGATCTGCGTGCAGTGCGGGACGAGGAGCAACCCGTGCCGGTGTAAGGTGGTCGGCCCGACGCTGGGATTCGTGGCGCTCGTCGTGGCCGGGGTGGTGGAGTGGCCGCTGGGCGCCGCCGTGTACCTTTTCCGCCACCGCAAGGGCCGCCGCATCATGGGTCACCCGACCAGGGTCGTGTACCCGCGCGTCACCGGCGCAATCCCCATCTAATCCACCGCAGCATCTTCCGTGCTGATCTGTCACGTGGTACCGCCGTTGGCTTGTCAGGCTATGTCATGTAATCTGGGAGGTTCGTCTCTCAGACTCTCAGCCTGTGTTTAATAAAGCGAGTCTTCTGTGTCGTAGTAGTATTTGCAAAGGCTTCGCCGTGGCTGTACCTAATATTTGTTTGTCCATGTAAAGTAGTGCTCCCTCCGTCCCAAAATAAGGTTGTACTAAGGTTGAGACATTTATTTTGGGACGGATGGAGTAGCTGTTTTGGTCTCACCGAGTGCTGTGTAATAGCATCGACTAATTTGGCTCCTCTTTTCGATAAATGCTCATTATGTAATGCTCCCTCCGATTTAAGATAAGTGTGGTTTTAGTTTAAATTTAAACTAAAATTCATGAATACTCCTTCCGATGCAAAATAAGTGTCGTGAAGTACTATTCAAACAAGGTATTGTCGTCACTAACTCGTCGATGCTGAGGAAAAAACACCTACAAAAGGTCTAGTCGCCGTCAAGCCCCCGTCAAGGCCGCTGGACCAGGAAGAAAAGGGGGAAAGAGGCGGCGACACATAGGGAAGTTGTGGCAGCCACGACTAGGGTTTGAACAAAACCTTTTTCAAGTTTTGGTCCTTGGTAATGTCGTCCCTGTCTCGGGGAGCATTCTACCGGAAGAAACAGAATCTCATATGAGGATAGATTCCATACATGAGGATATAAACTCCATGTCTCCGTGGTTGAGATCCTTTGCAGTATTGTACGGTGCTGTAGTGCGGATGACATGTGGGGCCAAGTCCACACGGCAGTGACTATACTGCATCGTACGCTACTGCAGAGGATCTCCTAACCCGTCTCCGGGAGCATTCTACCGGGAGAAACAGAATCTCACATGAGATGAGGGATAGGTTCCATACGGGAGAAACAGAATCTCATATGAGGGATAGGTTGCATACATGAGGATATACACCCCAATTCTTATTCGACGTCTTTAGCTTACAGGCATTTCTATAACCTGGCACCCCCTCCCGACCGATTCTCTGTGGGCCGACCCATTTAAAGGGTAGATCTGGTCGCTGGTTTTGGAAAGCTTCAAACTGGTTTTGGTAAGCTTCCCATCTGGTTTTCCTTTTCATTTTTTGACTGGTTTTGTTCGTTTTTTCTTCTTTTTTAAAGTACATGAATTTTTTTAGGTTCAAAAACTTTCTTCAAATTTTTGAATTTCTTTGTGAATTTTTCTCAAATTCTTGATTTTTTTTGAATTTTTGTGAAATTATCAAAATTCATGAACTTTTATTAAATTTGTGAAATTTTTGTGAACGTTTTTCCTTATATTCATGAAAATTTTCCCCTAAAAAACATGAACCTTTTTGAATTTTTTGAATCAGTGAACTTTTTTCAAAATCAATAATTTTTTTTGAAATTTTTATAAATTTCATGAACTTTTTCTCTGTTTTTATGAACATTTTCCAAATGAGTTAACTTTTTTAGATTGACGAACTTTCTTATTTCTTGAACTTTTTCCAAATTCGTGATGTTTTTCAAATTTTTATAAAAAATAATAAATGTGTTAACTTTTTATTCGTGAACTTTTTAAAAATATATATTTTAAAAATTCGTAAAAAAATTTATTTTCATTATTTTTCTGAAAGTTGATAGTCAAAATGTGTCCTGGTGAACAGTCAACCGTGGCGGGTCAACTAGGAACCGACCAAACCAAGTGAACCAAAGAAATAGAAAAAACAAAGGAACCAGAAACCTAAAAGGTTTCTGAGCGAGCGATCGAGGAACGAAGCCGGTGCTTGAAACATTGTGTTTTTTTTTTGAGGGGTTCTTGAAACATTGTGTTTGAGCTGGCCATTGTGTTTGGGCTGGCCCATAAGTGGGTGGTGCGTGAGCGCCAGTTCCCCCAACTGGCGCATAAGGCGCCGACTAGGAGTGAACTATGACCAGGAAATATAAAATGATATATACATGTCCATTGGGCCGACAATCTGGGGTGGGCCCAAGATTTGAAGGCCCTTTCTGAAATCTAAAAGCCTTGTGTCTGACGTGTATAAACGAAATCACTAGTTAAGGGATACCTCCTTCTCAGGTGTTGACAAGTGACGCATGTGTGTCACTTGTCATAACCTGGGTATTTTTTCTTGACTTTATTGATTCATTTATTCAAAATGTTTTATCTCATGAACCGTGCGTCCAAATTTCGAACTATCTTCATCGTTGGATTTCTCACGTTGAGATCTTCGAAAATAGTTCTCATGTTAATAGGTTTCGACAAACATTTTTTCACAAAAAACCAGAAATAAGGAAAAAACCCAAAAAAGAATAAAAGAACAACATAGAAAACAAAAACCCAAAAAAAGGTTAGCGCAAAAAAAAAGGTCCAAAAAAACAGGAGCCCGGAAGCATGGTTGTGATTTTTCACTTTTTTAGAGCACCAGTTGTGCTTTTCCTTTTTATTTTTTGCTTCTCATGTAAGCAAAACTGTGCTTCCACCATCTATGCTTCTCGTGAAAGCACATTTTTTCCATAGAAGCACAATGTGGAAGCAAATCTTGTAGAAGCACAAAATTTTCCTTTTTTTAGAAGTACGGCTGCACTTCTCGCGGAATCAAATGTTTCTTAGAGACTAGTAAGCGTGCACGTGCAACGCACGTCTCAAACGTTTATCAATTTAACAAGTGAGTTCACATGGTATGTTATTAAAACAATTCTTGCGAAAAACTCAAATTGATACAAAATGTTGCCATGTCAATCAAATTGTATTTTCAGAAGTGAGACATTGTGATATGAAGAATCGAGTGTCCGGCCATGATCACCATCCTTTTTAAACAAACTGGTTTTCAAGATGAGTTTGCACATAATCAGAAGGTCACTTCCAAGGATATGCAACTTGTATGATAGGAAACAGAAGCTGACCCGTGACTACAACAATTTGTATCCTTGCGAAAATTGAAGACGCTTTACAATAACTAACTGAAATGTAGAAGGGCTAGAATAAATGCAATAATCATAAAATCATTTGTCCTATCATGTTATCAGTTAACCCATTAAACTGATAACATGTCATATGCAACAGTGATTCAATAATGAATCATCTCCTACCATGATATCATTTAATGAGAACAATAAGAACCAAAGAACAATACAACATGCGAACCAACCTGTGGTTGGATGGTTAGAGGGACTGTGGTATCCCCAGCCCACCAGGGTTCAAATCCTGGTGCTCGCATTTATTCCTGGATTTATTTCAGGATTTCCGGCGATGCGCATTCAGTGGGAGGAGACGTTCCCGTCAACGACGAGGTGCCTACGGTAACTTCGTAAATTTCAAGATGATATGCCGGCTCAGTCTCTCGGAGATGCTCATAGGGGTAGGGTGTGCATGTGTGCGTTCATAGGGGTGAGTGTATGCGCGTGTATATGAGCGCTTGCGTCTGTACTGTGTTCAAAAAAAAAAAGAACAATACAACATCAACGGCTTAGTTTACATATAGAAAGGGCAATGGTTTCAATATCATCATTATGTTAAGAGAAACACACTCTGTATTATCTACCCTATATAACATTCCTCTCCTCAAATGCTAGCGTAATCTGGAAATTTTATAAATACTCCCTCTGTACCGAAATAGTTGTAGCTGGGAGAAATTTCCGACCAGGTGAAAACGAACAAAAGTACAAAAATACCCCTGATGATTTGAAAACGAGAGTTGTTGCTGAGAGTCGTCGTCGTCCTCCAGGCTTCTCCTCGTCGTCTTCCTCCGCCAGGCTCCTCCTCCTCCTCTGCCCTCCACCTCCTCCAGCTGCTAGTCCATCCACCAGCAGGCCCCTCCGCCAGGCTCTTCCCCGTCGTCCAATTTGGTCCTCGCCGCACCAGCCTGGTCCTCTCAACCCCATCTTGGTCGCCGCGCTGCCCAGCCTGGTCCTCGCTGCTCCCCCGCCTGGTCGTCGCCAGATAGCACTCCAGGCAGGTACTCCTCGCTGCACTGAAATTTACAGCAGAATTTGAGGAATCAGTTAAACAGCGCAACAACAGCTGTAATTGACAGCAAAATTTAAATAAACCAGCAGAAATCAGGAGTTTATTGCACGTAGGTTCTGCTCTTAGTTCCATGTTACTGAAGTTGCGCTGTTTATTTAAATAAACCAGCAGAATTTGAAATTCAAGTGTTCCTGAAGTGTTCCAGGATTCTGGTTTTTTGACTTGGGGATCTGTTGTTTTTAAATAAACCAGCAGAAATCAAATGCCATTGTTATTCATTTAAAAAAAATGATTATTACTCCTGATAATTATGCTTACAGTTTCTTGTGTACCGCATGCAATTCTAATTTTTCAACTGAGTAGTTCTTCTTCAGTTGATGATGCCGAGGCATGCCCATTCCTTGTACAGCACACACCCAAAGTTACTCAAAAAAACTGTTGACTGTTTTACCTGGTGGGATCATAGCAGCATCAGGGAAACCCATCATAGCAACATCATGATGGAATACTTGTGTAGTCATGGCAGGAACCCATCATAGCAGCATCAGTTAATTAATTAAAGTTACTGGACTGAATTGTTGCACTATTGGACACAGGGAATCTACTGGACTTAAGTTAATTGTTGCACTATTGGACACAGGGAAGCTACTGGAAAAGTTTCACTGAGAGAGAAGCGAAGAGAAAGAGAAGAGAAGTTGTACGAAGAACTACTCCTACTCCAAGAACTACTCCTACTCCTACTCCAATAACTACTCCTACTCCTACTCCTACTCCAAGAACTACTCCTACTCCTAATTTTAATTTACTGAAGAGAAGAGAAGAGAAGAGAAGAGGAGAGGAGAGGAGAGGAGAAGAGGAGAGGAGAGGAGAGGAGAGGAGAGGAGAAGAGAAGAGAAGAAAAGAGGAGAAGAGAAGAGCAATATTCCTACACTGAAGAGAAGAGAAGAGAAGAGTAATTAACAGAAAAGGTTTCAATTAGTTTAATTAAAGTAACAGAAAAGGTTTCAGTTAATTTAAATTAATTTCAGTTAATTTAAATTAACAGAAAAGGTTATTAACTGAAAAGGTTGCAGGCAAAACTACTCCTAATGCTTCAAGATGCAGGAGTACTGAACATTTTCAGTTAACAAGTTTCAATTAACAAGACTACTTCATGTCTGAACTTTAAGTTTCAACTGACAACAATTGGTTAATTTTGTTAAACAAGCAGAAGAAATGGAGTACAAGCCCATCAAAATTTTGTTAACAAGACTACTGCAACCAAAACTTGCCAGGAACGAAGCACAAATGGTTGAACCTGAATAAAAAGATACACACACATCATCAGATACTTCTATGCTAACAAAGGCATCAAACAAACAAGAGTGGGAACAATCACATACTCTCCAGTTCAGAACACAGAGACTACAAATGCAGACTTATGCAAGTTAACAGTGGCTCTCCAGTTCAGAACCTACAAAAGATTCATTTAGTTTTAATTGAATAAAAAGGTTTCATTTAACTTAAAAGATTGATTTAGTTTTAATTGAAGAAAAAGGTTTCACTTAACTGAGAAGATTCATTTAGTTTTAATTGAATAGAAAGTAACAGTAGCTACTCCAGTACTGTACTTCATGTGCAAAAGTAACAGTAGCTACTGATGCTACTCCAAAAATGCATGCACTGCACTACACTACTCCACTACAAGCACGCAATCTTTGAGTACTGCAAGTACACTTCTGTTATTATCTTTAGTTACACTTCCCCTGCTCATAAGGCCAAGCAAACATTTCATGGTTGGAATTAGTGGATGGTAAGCTGACTTAAATTAGTGGTGTAGGTTGGTGATTAATTGGGCTTGAGCAACCAAATTACTCCAAATTACTCATAGCACCAAGTCCTACTCCAAGAGCTTCATGTGCTAAAATACTGAAGCTTCATGTGCTATAATTTTAATTATAATTACTGCAAGCACAACAACAACAACAACAACAACAAAGCCTTTAGTCCCAAACAAGTTGGGGTAGGCTAGAGGTGAAACCCATAAGATCTCGCGACCAACTCATGGTTCTGGCACATGGATAGCAAGCTTCCACGCACCCCTGTCCATGGCTAGTTCTTTGGTGATGCTCCAATCCTTCAGGTCTCTCTTTACGGACTCTTCCCATGTCAAGTTCGGTCTACTCCGGCCTCTTTTGACATTATCAGCACGCTTTAGCCGTCCGCTATGTACTGGGGCTTCTGGAGGCCTGCGCTGAATATGTCCAAACCATCTCAGACGATGTTGGACAAGCTTCTCTTCAATTGGCGCTACCCCAACTCTATCTCGTATATCATCATTCCGGATTCGGTCCTTCCTTGTGTGGTCACACATCCATCTCAACATGCGCATCTCCGCCACACCTAACTGTTGCACATGTCGCCTTTTAGTCGGCCAACACTCAGCGCCATACAACATTGCGGGTCGAACCGCCGTCCTATAGAACTTGCCTTTTAGCTTTTGTGGCACCCTCTTGTCACAGAGAATGCTAGAAGCTTGGCGCCACTTCATCCATCCGGCTTTAATTCGATGGTTCACATCTTCATCGATATCCCCATCCTTCTGCAACATTGACCCCAAATATCGAAAGGTGTCCTTCTGCGGCACCACCTGCCCATCAAGGCTAACATCCTCCTCCTCCTCGTGCCTAGTAGTACCGAAAGCGCACCTCATGTACTCGGTTTTAGTCCTACTAAGTCTAAAACCTTTCGATTCCAAAGTTTGCCTCCATAACTCCAACTTCCTGTTGACCCCCGTCCGACTCTTATCGACTAGCACCACATCGTTCGCAAAGAGCATACACCATGGGATATCTCCTTGTATATCCCTTGTGACCTCATCCATCACCAAGGCAAAAAGATAAGGGCTCAAAGCTGACCCTTGATGCAGTCCTATCTTAATCGGGAAGTCATCAGTGTCGCCATCACTTGTTCGAACACTTGTCACAACATTATCGTACATGTCCTTGATGAGGGTAATGTACTTTGCTGGGACTTTGTGTTTCTCCAAGGCCCACCACATAACATTCCGCGGTATCTTATCATAGGCCTTCTCCAAGTCAATGAACACCATATGCAGGTCCTTCTTTTGCTCCCTATATCTCTCCATAAGTTGTCGTACCAAGAAAATGGCTTCCATGGTCGACCTCCCAGGCATGAAACCAAACTGATTTTTGGTCACGCTTGTCATTCTTCTTAAGCGGTGCTCAATGACTCTCTCCCATAGCTTCATTGTATGGCTCATCAGTTTAATTCCACGGTAATTAGTACAACTCTGAACATCCCCCTTGTTCTTGAAGATTGGTACTAATATACTCCGTCTCCATTCTTCTGGCATCTTGTTTGCCCGAAAAATGAGGTTGAAAAGTTTGGTTAGCCATACTATCGCTATGTCCCCGAGGCCTCTCCACACCTCAATGGGGATACAATCAGGGCCCATCGCCTTGCCTCCTTTCATCCTCTTCAAAGCCTCCTTGACCTCCGACTCCTGGATTCGCCGCACAAAAAGCCTGCTAGTATCAGCAAAGGAGTCGTCCAGATCAATGGTAGAGCTCTCACTCTCCCCATTGAACAGCTTGTCAAAGTACTCCCGCCATCTATGCTTAATCTCCTCGTTCTTCACCAGGAGTTGATCTGCTCCGTCCTTGATGCACTTGATTTGGTCAACATCCCTCGTCTTCCTCTCTCGGATCTTGGCCATCTTATAAATGTCCCTTTCGCCTTCCTTCGTGTCTAACCGTTGGTAGAGGTCCTCATACGCCCGGCCCCTTGCTTCACTCACAGCTCGCTTTGCGGCCTTCTTTGCCATCTTGTACTTCTCTATGTTGTCTGCACTCCTATCCAGATATAGGCGTCTGAAACACTCTTTCTTCTCCTTAATTGCCTTCTGGACATCATCGTTCCACCACCAGGTATCTTTAGCTTCTCTTCTACTTCCCCTGGACACTCCAAACTCCTCTGAGGCCACCTTACGAATGCAAGTCGCCATCTTCATCCACATGTTGTCTACATCACCTCCTTCCTCCCAAGGGCCCTCCTTAATGACCCTCTCCTTGAACGCCTGAGCTACCTCCCCCTTGAGCTTCCACCACTTCGTTCTAGCGACTTTGGCACGCTTGTCCCGCTGGACACGAATCCGAAAGCGGAGGTCAGCAACCACAAGCTTATGCTGAGGGACAACACTCTCTCCAGGTATCACCTTACAGTCTAGGCATGCACGCCTGTCTTCTCTTCTCGAGAGGATGAAATCAATCTGGCTAGAGTGTTGCCCACTACTGTAAGTCACTAGATGTGATTCTCTCTTCTTAAAGAGGATGTTAGCTATGATCATGTTGTAGGCTAGCGCAAAGCTTAAGACATCTTCTCCTTCTTGGTTCCTGATGCCATAGCCAAAACCCCCATGCACCCCTTCAAAACCTGTGTTAGATGTGCCCACGTGGCCATTGAGGTCTCCTCCTATGAAGAGCCTCTCGCCAATCGGTACACTCCTAACCATGTCCTCTAGGCCTTCCCAGAACTCCCTCTTGGTGTTCTCATTGTGGCCTACTTGCGGGGCATACGCGCTGATAACGTTGAGAACTAAGTCCCCAACTACCAGCTTGACCAGGATAATCCGGTCCCCACGTCTCTTGACGTCTACCACCCCATCCTTGAGGCTCTTGCTGATCAAGATGCCTACTCCATTTCTGTTTGCAACCGTCCCCGTGTACCACAGCTTGAAGCCGGTACCCTCCACCTCCTTCGCCTTTTGTCCCCTCCATTTGGTCTCTTGGACGCAAAGGATATCAACGCCTCTCCTCACCGCGGTATCAACTACCTCCCGAAGCTTACCTGTCAGAGACCCTACGTTCCAGCTACCTAAGCGAATCCTCCTAGGCTCGGCTAGCTTCCTTACCCTTCGCACTCGTCGAGTCAAATGCGAAGACCCTTGCTCAATTTCCACTACACCCGGGCGCCGATGTAGCGCGCCACTAAGGATGCGACGACCCGATCCTCGCTCACTTGCCACCGTATCCAGATCAAGATACGGCGCGCCACCTAGGGGGTGACGGCCCGGCCCTTGCCCATTTTCCACCACACCCGGGTTCCGATGTGGCGCATCGCTGAGAGGGTTACGCCCCAACGAAAATCTTTTGGGTTTCATCTCCATAAGAGTGGCTGAGTTTTGACGTTGGCTCGCCAAGCCTATCACAACCCTCCTCCTTTATCCGGGCTTGGGACCGGCTATGTTGAGACAACATAGGCGGAGTTTATAATTACTGCAAGCACAAGCTACAGAAAACATAAGGACCAGCAAGTTGCTGCAAGTGGGTACAATTATAAACTCACTCACAGTAACAAGTTACTCCATGACATCAAGTCCTACAGTACTGCTGCTCCACTTGCTACTCCTGCTTGGAAGAAAACAACAAGTCCTACACTACTCCATTTTAAGCACTCCTGAACATTTTGAAACAGATTACTCCTGCTGCATTTGCTACACTAAAACAACAGCTTGTCCTGAACATTTTACTCCATTTTAAGCACTCCTGCTTGGAACAAAACAACAGCAAGTCCTCCAAACTGAATCACTAAATCACTGAATATAATCCCACATTGTGAGTACTACAGCAGCAGCAGCACATTATGTGAATTTCAGTACTACTCCAGCAGCAGCATCACATTAAGAAAGTGAACCTACTTGAGCAAAGATGACTGAACGAGTATACTACTGATGGACCGGGTGCGTGCCGTCGTTGCGCTGGGGATCCCGTTCTTCCCCCGCTTCCCTCGTGCGATGGCGGAGATGTTCGCCGTCCGATAGTGGAGTACATCACGCAGTTCCAGGTGCTGTGATCCTTGTTCCAGGTGTATTCTGACTTGATTTCAGTATGCATTCTTCTTCTTGCCAATGCCATGGGGGACCTGATACACCATGGAAGCAGTGAATTGGTTGTGTGAAATACTGAAATGGAAATTAATCACATACTAACTGAAGCAAATGTTCCAAGGAAAAATTATGAAGCAGATGATGATACGAGGGGGCTAATTGCAGCACTACTCCAACCATGGAGTACTTGAGCAAAGATGACTGAATTTCAGTACAGAGCAGGACGACTGGTACTTGACCTGCAGGATGAAGCATAGATGCTCCGCTCGGTCTAGGATGAAGAAGAGACCAAGGCGAAGAGGACCAGCTCGTCAGGGATCTGCTCTGCTAGATCGAGAGGACCAACTTGTTTTGGTGGCGCCGACCTCCACGCCCCCGCCAGCCACCTGCATGGCGCACGGGGTCGGCATCTTCTTCCGCCCGGCGCTGGCGTCCAGTAGCAGCGACGTCGGCATCGGGACGCAGCTCGGCGGCGGCGACACCGAGTACATCGAGTCCATCGACGCCCACGCCGCTTGCGGGGCCGCTACCACGATGGGCGCCGTTGCCGCCCCGCTCGCCGCCTTCTTGGGGCTCTTCTCGGCGCGTAGGTCGACCTGGCGGCCTGCCGGTGCCAGCGAGGCCTGGAGGTGCTGCGGTAGGGGCAAGAGACGGCGGATCCACCCGCCGGAAAGTAAAAAATGAGATCTTGGAAGGGGCGACGGCGACGGGGCAAACGGAGAGGCGGCGACGACGTGAGAGGGAGAGGCGGAGGTGAAGCGGGCGAGAGACGCCGGCGACGCGTGCGAGGGAGAGGCGGCGGCGGCGGCGAGCTAGGGATTCAGTGAGCAAGCGAGAGAGTGGGGGAGCGAGCGAGAGAGTGGGCGAGCGAGCGAGAGGTGGGAGGGCAGTTTAGGAAACAACCAAAAAAATTGTACGTGACGAATTTTGCACTAGAAACATAGAACGACAACTATTTCGGTACAGAGGTTATAAACAAACAAATCTCTATTTTGGAGAGCCAAATCAACCCCCCTTCACGCAAAAATAGTGCTACCTCGTACAGAATGGACATTGCAACCAACAATTACAGAATCCAATTCATCCAATTAATGGAAAAATGTCCCTAAAAATTAATGAAAAACTTGGCTCCAAGGGATAGGAGCCCCCACTCTCTTTTCGGTTTTTCACCATTTTTCGCCTCGGCCAGATGTTAGGCCCCGCTTACCTTCCCTGCCCCATCACCAAGGCAGACAATAAACATATAGTAATATCATACAAGAATGTGGACATCTCTATAAGCAAACAAATCTCTATTTTCCTTTTCCTTTTCTTCTTTTTTCCGTAATTCTTTCACTTTCTCTGCGGAGCGTGGAGGGCTGGACTTCACGGCGTCGGCGCATGGAGGTTTGTGGCGTGTTGTGGGTGGCCGATCTGACAGTTTCGGTAGCATGGTTGGTTCTTCATCTGTGACGAAAATATGAGCTGGTCTGTTATATTGCCAGAACTTTTGTACAAAGTGTGTGATTTGACATCTGCATATTGACAATCACCGGAAAATAAGAAGAGGGTAAAAGCAATAAAAAAATGCACTAAACCCAGTATCACACTTCAGGTAACAGTTAGACACAAAACAATCTTTATAGTTCAACATTTTTACAAATGAGATTAGAAGAGCTCCCGTCAGTTACCTTTTCTTGGCCACTGGTTATTACCGAAGGCCCTGGCTCGTGGATCATGAGTAGTCCTATGACAAGTAAGCATCTAGCAACAGCAAAGATGCACATGACGTCTGAACTTTGTATAGGCTTGTTCTTTACCATCGTGTAACCGACTTCCACTGCACCTGTTCTCTCGGTCTCCATTTAAGTGCCCTTGGTAACATTGTATTCAGTCCTACAAGTCAATTTGCCCGTCGCACAAAATATATACTCCCTCCGTCCCAAAATAAGTGTCTCAACTTTATACTAACTTTACTACAAAGTTGTATTAAAGTTGAGACATTTATTTTGGGACGGAGGGGGTATTTAATAACAAGTATAACATTTAGTACTCGTGCTAGCTTACCTGGTGGGATACAGTGAAGAAGCACAAAGGATAATCAACACTTAGCAATGATAAGAGTATATTTGATACCTAAATTTACCTGCCAATTCATCAGAGAAATATTAATATCAGTATACAGGACATGCCAGAGTTAAAGGGAGATGCAATGATTTAGGTTACTGCGAAAAGGATAGTTTAGAGCTCCGCGACATTTTTATACCAATCACACTACATTATAGGCTATAAGAAAGGGTAACAAGTGGGGAATACAAGACATACCCTTCCATCCACTAAATCCCGCGTGCCAATGTTGACAACAGTACAACCAATGGCCTTTGCAGAGTTGAGGCACAACGTGTGATTTTCATTCCTCTCCCATGGGAAAAGAACTCTTTTCTTATTTATTTATCTCTCATCAATGGTTCCATGTACAACTACATTGATCAACCTACTGACAAAAGATCCAACAAAGAATTAACATCAGCTACAGCTAGCAAACAATTTATGTTCAAAGAGTAAATGAGCATGCACCCTGGAGCTAGCAAAAGAGCATTACACAAGCTCTTGCATTTAATTAGAACCTGGGTTAGCGCATAAACCAGTCGACCGTACAAAGATGAGCTAACCTAGTACTGTGAAGACATGTCAAATGCATCAATGAGGTAGAGCAACAAACCCGGTAGAGTAGTAATTAATCCTCTCTACTCCAACTGAATATCGAGTCATTGGACAAGCTAATTCCAGCGTGATACTTCTTCATACACCCTGATTTTCAGTTCACATTAGAAATATATCCAAGGAAGGAAAAGAAAACAAACTACTATTTACACTCTTCAGCATTGAATACTGTACACCATTCCCACTTTTCCCGACGATAGCAAGATTTCTCTGAACGACTCTTAGTAAACTCTACATTTCCTGCTGTTCATTTAGATTGAAGGGAAATTCGTCAAATAGGCATATAAGTGCACTACTTAGAAGCTAAAATAAGGATGTAGTTCCATCTATTGCTAAAAGAAGTCGTAATTATATGCGATTGTGCAGTGACACGTAGGATGAGCGTACAAATTGTCCTGATGGATAGAAGTATATGGATTGTAGACATTAACAATTCAGCTGTGTCGAACTACAAGGCGAGTACAAATCTATGGAATGGTTGAAAATATATTCAAATGAGATTACTGTAATTCATATTTCACCATGGTATGCGACTAATAAATCTGTAATATGCTAGTACTACACGATGCATAATTACATTATAGTTGTTTTACAATCAGACTAAATAATAGCCAACAGAGTTCACTTGTTGGTTTTGTCTCTAACAGTCTGTTGCTAACAAATCTGACAGAACATGCATCAAGTTTTGAAAGGTAAATACAAATAATAATTCAAGATAAGATCAATAGTGTGATGCTCATGTTTATTCAATCAATTCAGAGAAGAGCAAGAAAAGATTAGTTTGCAGCATGATAGATAGAAGAGCGTGCATGCGTATAAAGCATCAGAGAGGCACTGGAAGCTGGATACAAGATAACATTTTTAGAGAGTATCTTATTTTCCGTTTTTGTTACACTGAAGCAATGTACACTATGAATGAAAAAGAAACAACACTAGGTTGATATCGTTATCATATATGAATATGACAGTATGTGACAAAGTATATAAAGCCGTAGATTTTGATGTACTACTTATATTCGGTCATCCAAACTCATCTAATAGTTGCTCACCTGCAAATACTTCAGTAGTTTTGCCAAGATATGAAACAGCTTCTTGATCTCCCTAACCTGAAATCTATGATAACACCCAGCTCAACTCAAAAACTAAAATCACACTGCAGGACATCGACAGGCTAGGTTTACACAAAAAGAGACTCGAAAACACATAAAAAGGAAAAAGAGGCACCTGTCTAAATAAGCCATTGCAAGAGAAAGTCCATAAAACAAAAACAAAAATGCTGCACTGGAATTGGTTGTTGATGCAAATTTACTTTGTCATACCTAATACCACACTGTTACTGCTGGTATATATAACATCAGCAGCATCAGAGATTGCTCACAGCGGCACAGCTGCACACCACGCTATTCCCATACTCCAACGATCACAGAATAATCTCATATAGAGAATACAGAAAACCCCAATTTTCATCGAGCCCAATATGACCAGAAACCACATACGGGGAGCAAATCATGATCTGGCAGGCATAAAAATTAGTCTGCTACTACTTTTCTTTGTTGGCTCAATGTTAAGAGTATTCCTCTGTGATTCTGCAAAAAATAAACCCAGAGATGAAATTCAGTTCGCATCCAAAGCTCTCTCTATTCCCCACCGCCGGAGGTGTCCCCGTCCCCGCAACATGCATCCGCCAGCAGAGAGCACCAGTGCTCCCCATTCCCTGCTGCCGAAGCTCCCCGTTCCCCGCCAGTCCACGATCACGGGCTCACGGCGACCCCGACAGAGCAGAGAGAGGGAGGGAGGCAGGGAGAGAGGAAGGAGTTTTACCTGGACCGCACCGGTGCACTTGCTCAGCCGCCGCCGCCGCACAGGTGCCCTTGCCCAGTTGTACCTCGACCGCACCGGTGCCATTCCCCAGTAGGCCGAGCTCCCGAGGCCAGAGTCGCGGGCGTCATGGGGCGCGGTGGCAGCGACCGCCAGAGCCGATGAAAAAGCAGGCGCGCCGGAGTGGGGCTCAATGGTGGCGGCCTCGTGTCGAGGAGGCGGCGGAGATGGCGGCAGCACGCGCGCAGCCGCCCCATCGGTGGCAAGCATGGCGGCTGTGGGCTCGCGTGGAGGCAGTAGGGCAGGGCGGAGGGGACTTGGGGCAGCGCGATTTGACAAGATTGCAAGGAGCCAAGGACCGGAGCAGAGGAATTAGCGGGATAACGCGATTCGTGATGGATTCGATCCGCAGATCAAGGTGTTGCGGGCGGGACCGCAGGGATCGGGGGACGCGGGGCGCTAAGACTATTGGCAGACCACCGGCAGAACATTTGATCTGAGCCATTAATCTGGATGGCAGATGATCGATGTAATATGGACAGTAGGATGTGTTTAAATTAATTTAATCGGAGGGTCCTAGTTATCTCGTGTACAGTTTATTGTGTGGCTTTAAGAGAATTTACGTTTGCTCTTTTAATAGTAGTGGAGAAGCACACAGTTTTTCTTCTAAGAAGCACAACCACGCTTCCTGCGAAAGCAAATCTGTACTTTCAGGAGAATAAATTTTGTGCTTTTCGTGGATTCACATATCTTTTTTCTTCTTTTCGAGATTCGAGAATCACATGTGCTTCTCGTGGAAGCAAAATATGTTTTTCCACGAGAAACAAATAGAAGATTTTTTTTTTCTCGCAATTTTTTCCCTTCAAAACCTAGGAAAAACCTGGTGGAAACCAAAACGCCGAAAAAATCAGAAAAAGAACCTATCTAAAACCCAAAAACACGAAAAAAAAACAGAGAGAGCGCCCAGTACGCGATATGTGGCGGCGACTGGACGCACCACTTGACGTGCTTCCTGACCACCAAAAGTGACCTTGGAGATACCGCAAGGGGTAACCTAACCTTCAGTTAGTTGCTTCCCTGTGTAAATGGTAGTACTAACAGTAATTTTAGAGAATGAACGTTCTCCAGCTAATGTCTGAGGCCAACGCATCTTGCGCTGATGGATTTGGCTCGTTACCATGCATGCAATGGGTTACGGTGAAGGCGTGACATCAGAGTGAAACCGTACAAGCGCCCAACTGGTAGGGACTCTTTTTTTTTCGGGAACTGGTAGGGACTCTTTAATCTCAAACAATTGTCTGATTTCAATATATATACATGTAGTGCAATCCTATATCGAAATTAGCCAAATTAATTCAGCCTTGTACTGTTTACGAGCGATTCCAGGTAGGTTGATCACGCGGCAGGGGACCTGGGCGCTCGGCGGCGGCTGCGCAGGGGCGCACGGCGGGGCTTGTAGTGCTACCGGTGCACTGGAGCTCCGTAGCACATTTTAATATGTTCTAAAAAAATCCATAAATTGAGCACATTCACACTACATTAATGTTTGTTGTTGCAAAATTTCAAATCAAAACTCGAAACATTGCTCAAGATACAAAAATGACAAATTTAACACTGAATAGTATGTAATATAAGTTGGGTTTAGATTTGACCCATTATCACATTGATGCCAAATTTATCATTTTTGTATCTCAAGCAATGTTTCAAATTTTGAATTAAAATTTTGCGACAACAAACATCGATGTTCCCGCAAAAAAAAAAAACATCGATGTTGTGTGGATGTGCTCAATTTTGTTTTCACATTTTTTGAAATATTTTAAAATGTGCTAGGAGGTCCGGTGCACCAGTAGCACCACAAGCACCGGTGCACTAGATACGTTCCCGGCGTCCCACAGTTGTCTTTTGTGGTTTCAAGTACATAGTAGTAGTTGTTCACGTTTAATACGGAGTAATTTGCTTTATTTGTTCGCCTCTTAATCTTCAGACTTCTGCACTTTATGAAATGAGATTTATGAGCAATGTTTGATGTTGCTAATCACACAGATGATGTTGATGTTCATCTCATAGCCTTGGCTACTACCCTTTGACACAAAACCTTAGGGAAAAGAATAGGCGGCGAACAATGATTTAGCATAAGTTTACCAAATTACATTTGAGTTAGCTGACAATAAAGATTCCATTGTTGCTCCAAAAGTATTCTTCTGAGCTCGAGCTCAAATGAGCTCGGATGAACAGTAAAATAAAAAAGAATTGATTTTTTTTTTCAAAAAATTCTATTTTTTTGGTAAACTTTGACAAATGTTCTAAGTGCTTGCAAATTTTCATCATTCACATCCGTGGAAGGAGTGGCAAAAAAAAAATCGGTGCTCCAAAAATGCTTTTAATATTTGTCAAAGTTTAGCACAAAAGATTCATAATTCTTTTGAATCTTTTTCAATTTTACTGTTCATCCGAGCTCATTTGAGCTCGAGCTCAGATACTCCCCGTCCTCGTTGCTTTGTTTTTTATCAATCATTGAATGTATTAATACAATTAGATTATTTTGATTTTCTGGTAAAGCCTTTACAGGAGGCTAGGGATTTTTCTTATATACTCCTACATATATAAGGATATATACATCATGAAAGAAACACACAAACTAAGCATCCAAAAATTAATCAATTTTACAACGATACGATGAAAAAGCGGCGCGCGTTAGTCTTTTTGAACACAGTAAAAACGCAAATGCTTATACATACACACATACACTCACCCTTATGAACGCACGCACGCACACCCTATCCCTATGAGCACCTCCGAGAGACTGAGCCGGCATATCGAGATTGATGAAGTCGCTACAAACACCTTCGTAGTTGACGGGAACGTCTTCTCCCACTGAATGCACATCACCGAAAGATCTGAAATAAATCCAGAAAAATGTGAGCACTGGTGTTAAGTCTAGAACTTAAACCCTGTTGGGCTAGAAATACACCTATCCTCCTAAACCTCCAACCCCACATGATTCGAGGCGCGGTAAGCTTCTAGTTGCTAGTGACATGGCAACTGTGCTGGTTTTGCTTTGGGGCTATTTGGTTTGAGACTAAGTTCATTAAGCTTAGACAAATTTGACCAACTTAGGTGGGTGCTTGGTTCAATCCACACCTTAGGCAAGCCACACTAGGGCCTCACATTACATATACATAAAAAAGTGTGGTAAAATTATCTTAGGCTTGCCAACTTGTGCCTCTCATTTTGTTAAACTAACCTTAGAGCAGGAATTGGATCTCGCGGAGGGGGCCTCCTCCTGGGGCTGGTAGGTCCTGCCGACAACCAGAGACCTGCTCGCTAGTGCAGCGGCGCGACGAGGCACGTGCAGGGAAGGCTTCCCCAGATCTCGCAGATAGCGGTTTCAGATAGGCGAGGCGGCGGCGGCTCTCTAAAGATGGAGTAAGGTTCTCCCCGCCTAGTCCCCGCTCCGGTGGTGTTTCTAGCATCGTTGGAGGGCGTGTGGAGGTTTGTCTCCGGCGGATCTCGTGGGATTCGGTCGGCGTTTGTCGTCGGTGGATCCACGTGGATCCTGTCTTCGTTTGTCTGTGTTCATGTGTCTACAGGTTGGATCCTTCCGATCTACGCTTCTTCATCGGCGGCGGGTGCTGTTCTGGTGCGCTGGTCCTATGGGGCCTTACCACGATGACTTACCGACTGTTTGCTACAACAAGGTTTGCCTGGCTCCGATGAGGGAGGGGCAAAGACGGCGACGCGTTTTTGGCTCGCTCTAGTGCTTGTAGTCGTCGCTAGGTGGTCTACGGACCTGGATTTATTTTTTACTTCTGTTATTCTTTGTACTACCATGACAGTTGATGAATAGATCGAAAGTTTTTCTTAAAAAAAAACCTTAGAGCAAAAAATGTGTGGTAAAATGTGGCAATCCAAGGAACCAGACAGCCCCTTTTTACTCCTCCAGCTTTGGCCCATGCCCAACAACCCGCCAGCGTTCACTCCTTTCCAGAGACTACTAGGTTGCTCTCCTTGCTCCCGTTCTTTTTTCCTCCAGAGGTCCCGCCGCACTTCTTTGCCCTCCCACCGCGAGCACGAGCGCCAAACCAAACCAAGCATTCCGAAGAGAAGAGACCGCGAGAGTCTTCTGGAGACCCACTCCTTCGCGAGAAGCCCAACCTGCACCGATACCCGGTGACCATGGCCAACCCCGGCGACGAGGGGCGCGTTGTGATGGACCTCCGCTCCGCTGCGGAGTCGGCGGGCGGCGATGAGGCGCTTCACGAAATCGAGTCTCTCTGCATGCGCTGCGGCGAGAATGTAAGCGCCTTTGACCTTGCCTGTTATACCGCTCCTAATCCCCCCTTCCCTTTGGTTTGGTTTCGGCTTGACTCGTTACTACTTCTGGTTAGGGCACCACGAGGTTGCTGCTGACTACGATCCCCAACTTCCGGGAGGTGAGGTTCTGCGCTCTTTCTGCTCGTTGCCAAAGCGGATTGTTCTGATTGTAGAATGGGGCTAAACGCTGCGTTTGTAAATCTGCAGGTTGTTCTGATGGCTTTCGAATGCCCGCATTGTAATGAAAGGTAATGCAATGCTCGTCTATAATCTACGGGGTACTTCTGCACATGCATGTGTATATCTTAAGTTCCGTGTGCTTGTGAATTAGGAACAACGAGGTCCAGTTTGCCGGACAGCTCCAGCCCAAGGGATGTTGCTACCGCTTGGAGGTTCCAGAAGGGCAGAACGAGGTCTGTTTTTGTAGGGGCGCCTATAACTCGATTCAACCGTTACTGTGTTAGCTGTTCCACTCCACGCCATACTTTGGAACCTATTTAGTTTAGTGACATGATATTTTTTTTACCAATTCCAGTAGGATAACCTCAAATTTGTTCCCAGTAGATATTGTATCCACAGACAGAAAGGGAAATAAATTTGAAATCTAATTGCGGTTCCAAACTGAGCTTTAAACCCTCTTGTGAGCAACTGATCATGTTACTGTCTGTTTAGTTGTATATCCCAACTATTGCGAGGAGTGGATTGATCTGTTCTTGTCTCTTTATTCGTCTGTCCAATCTCACCTTGCTAACACGACAGTACGACACACACGATTCAAATCCAAAGAGAATTCTATCCTGTATCCACAGAGTGGAAATTAATTGCAAGCCACCGGCTTGTAAGATTCAGCCTTTGGGTTATACCCAAACATATCTTGCAAGTCAGATGAAGTATGATTAGTGTTTTTGCACTTTTATATATGAAAAATGGTCCTTACCGTCCATGTGCTGCTGTAATAAAATCAGAAATAAATCATGGACCAACTTATTTTTAGTTTGTATAAATACACTGGTACACTTCCAACTTCTCTATGGTGACTTCTCCTAATGATAGAACTCTTGCATTTATAAAGTTACAGCTTTAGTTAGATTGCAACTTGTTCTTTTGCACCTGTTAATTTTTATTGCAGTTTATGTTAGATTTTTACTATATAACTGTGGTTACTTTATGATTCACTAGTATTGGTGTATGTCTTGCCCCTTCTTTTGCTTGTGATGTGTGGTTCCATTATTGATGTGATTCCTATTACAATTACTAATTATCTCTTTTTGCATTTTCCCCTTGTGCTGTGTAGTTTCGTTATTGTATTTATAGTTGTGACATTATTTCAGTTTTAAATTCATACGCATGTTACTTTCTATCTATCTTTTTTGTACATTTGATCTTCATAGTATGATTAACAAGCGGTATTATCACAGGTACTGAACCGTCAGGTCGTCAAGTCTGATTCAGCAACTATCAAGGTATTGATATTGATCTACTTGTTAATACATTTATGTTAAGTACATACAATGCATTGATTCTGTCATAATTTTACACTTCGTACAGATTCCGGAACTGGACTTTGAGATTCCTCCGGAAGCTCAACGTGGAACACTTTCAACAGTATGCTTCATTGAATTTTCTATATTAATTTCCGAAGAAATGGTTCCTTTCGAATTCATTTTTATTTATTGCTAGTTTGTTAAATATTTTGGATCATAAATTAGGTGGAAGGGATTATTATGCGAGCTGTGGAGGAGTTGCAGGCACTTCAAGATGAAAGAAAGGTGAACCTTTGGGCCTGTATGCTTAGTTATTTAATTTCAATTGAGTCACCTAGTGACATGCTTATCATCTTCTTGAAACTGCAGAAAGCGGATCCTCAAAAAGCTGATGCTATTGATCAGTTTTTAATAAAATTGAGATCTCTCGGATCAGGAGAAGCTGCGTTTACCTTTGTTCTTGATGATCCTGCTGGAAACAGCTTCATTGAGAATCCGTAAGATTAGTTGTAGACTTCATTGTTTGAGATTAGAATTCGGATTTTATGACTTATTTTGATATGGAAATGAAAGACTTGGTTCTAATTTTTACGTGCACTTTTACCATTTTTGCACTCTTTTTGTTATTTATAATTATATAATGTAGTTCTAATCATGGAACTGAGAGAACATGGTTCTACTTTGCACCATTTTTGCAACCTGTAGTGAATTGAGTGACGACTTATGTTGCACAGAATAGTTTATATGTGTGTTAGCTCTGTTAATGCTTAAAGTACTTATAACTTGACATATACTTGATTAATCCGCATAAATCCACAGGCATGCTCCTTCATCAGATCCTTTGTTATCTGTGAGTTTCTATGAAAGGACATCTGAACAACAAGCAGCACTTGGTTTTCTTGTTGATCCACCAACCGGAGAATCCGGAGATCCTTCGCAGAATGCTTCAACAGTTGAGGCAAATTCTGGCGGGTTGCCAAAGGTGCCCCATGGTTCAGTTGGAGCTGTTGCAGGTCGTCGTGCTATTGCTCAGGGAAACCCTGATGAAATTGCTGCAGCGCTGTGTAGGTATACAGCTCCAGAAGAGGTATGTCTGTTCAGTTGCCTGGCAATGACGTTATCAAGAATTTACTCCCTCCGTTCCAAAATATTTGTCGTGGTTTTAGTTCATTTGAACTAAAACCACGACAAGTATTTTGGAACGGAGGGAGTAGTTAATTTGCGCCTTACAAAATTCAGTTGGACAGGTTGATACTTTGCCATCAACATGTGGAGCCTGTGGAGCTGCGTGTGTGACTCGTTTCTTTGCTACAAGTATCCTTTTCACCGAACATGGACAATTTTTGTGTGAATTTATAGATTATATGTGGTGTTTTTACTACACTTGTTTATTTGCTTGATCAATCTCCGAAATAGATCGTATATAGTGTTGTGTGACCAATCTCGCTATCTGGAGGAGGTAACGCTCCAGATAATCTGTATTTGATGAATCGTGTGATCCTTGACCTTTGGTAGAAATCCCGTATTTCCGTGAGGTAATTGTTATGGCAGCTTCATGTGACCTGTGTGGTTATCGCAACTCAGAGGTCAGTTTCAGTATCATATCTGTTTTTCTTCATATAGAAACTGACTGTCACTGGTTCTTCGTAACACATCTGAACTCAAACTAAAGCTTTTCTTTTTGGTCAATCAGCTGAAGCCTGGGGGTGAAATTCCGGCTAAAGGAAAGAGAATTACGTTACATGTGCAAAACGTAAAAGATCTTTCTCGTGATGTCATAAAGGTCAGAAGATTACTCTTTTGTTGTATTACTTTTGACTGTCGCATGCAGCCATGCAGGTTTTTAAGCTGTAATACCTGTGCATAAGATTATCCATCTTGTTCGTTTCTTGCATTGGCGGTCCTTGAACTGCTTTCTGGTTCAGTGGTTGAAAAGTTTAACTTGGTTCTTCTATAGTTAAGAAACTTGATGCGTCTTTTAGATGAATTTTCTGTGCGTCTTTTAGCTGAATTTTCTGTCATACTAAGAAGGCTGAGTCTGCTGATTTTAATATCTTAAAGAATCTTCAAGCTTGTATTACAGTTTGGTGTATTTGGATCAACATCTGATATGTAAGTTACTTGATTGTGAGTTACTCTTTGATCTTGTCAGTCAGATTCGGCCGGTGTGAAAGTACCTGAACTTGAGTTGGAGCTGTCAATGGGTACATTGGGTGGTATTGTCACGACAGTTGAAGGTTTAATTGTGAAAATATGTGAGGGTAAGTTCGCAACACTATGCATTCTTCTTCAGTTCATGGGGACAAAATGAACTGTACGATAAGTACAAGTAACAAAATGTGCTGGCCAACAACCATTTTTCTACCTACAGTGGACTTCTTAATCTTATGAGGTGGAATTGTCTCGAAGCCACTCTGTATAGTCGATATTTCTCTCATAATACGTGTATGCCCTCTCACGGTTTCCTCTCATGTTTTTTTTCAACAGTTCCCCAGTATCATCATTGAAACATGTGTTGCTCATGTATCTTAGTTCCAGTTGTTATGCATCTAACTGCTCTTTACTGGAAGTCATTTGTTCAAAAAAGTTTGTGGAAACTTCTTTATTCAACACAGCTTATGCAACTTACATCGATATGAAATAGACCTGAATAGATGCAATCGTTATTCGTCTCAAACTCAAATGATAAGTTTTATTTTGGGGCAACAGCTCTGGAGCGAGTTCATGGATTCCAATTGGGTGATAGCACAAATGAATGGAAGAAAAAGAAATGGGATGATTTCCAGCAAAGATTATCAAAGGTACTAGTTTCTTTTTCGCTGGATTGTTCCATCTATTCCAGCAGGGGCTTCTTCACCTCCAATCTGGAGAAGATTATGGGTGTGCTTCTCCTTCCATAGCATCTCAGTTTTTGAGTGTCTGAGTTTCTTTCTTTATAACATGAAGCAATTTTATTTTTTGATAGCATCCCTGTTGAGAATGTATAGGGCCCTTCCTGCTTTTTTTGGTTTTTCCTAACCTAGGTTCATGCTGAACTTGATTGGAGGTCCGGTTTGAAAATCGCCGACTATTTTCAGTGGAAGGGCGTGATTGGGCTAATCAATTGTGAATTAATGTGTTATATACCTATTTTAGTAACATTTACACAATGTATAATTTCAGCTCCTGAGTTTACAAGAGCCTTGGACCTTAATTATTGATGATGCGTTAGCGGCTTCGTTTGTCGCTCCAGCCACAGATTTGATAGAAGATGACAGCCAGCTACTCAGTAAGTTAGCCTAATCAATGAATTGTACGCAGCATCATGTATTATTCAAACCAATGAAGGGATATTCCTGCATTGGCATTTCAAGTCTGAATGATCTGTGGAAGTTTTGTTAATTATCTGCAATTATGATTTACTCAATGTATTTATCACTATGAATGGCAGTTGAGGACTATGAGAGGAGTTGGGAGCAGAATGAGGAGCTTGGTTTGAATGACATGGACACTTCCTCTGCAGACATTGCTTACAATATGACCAGCACAGGATAAGTTTTGATCTTTTTGTGCTCAGTGTTGTAACCTGTAATATTATGGATCTAAAACTTGATCATTGGTATATTGAAAAAACTTGATAAAGTTCCTGTTTTCCGGTAACAGTTATTTACTTTCGCTTCTTGCTGTAAGAATCGGTGGTTTTGAGATGGCAAATAATTTTTCCAGTTCCCACCTAAAAAACTACTCCCTCCGTCACTCCGTCAGTGTCAAAAACGTTCTTATATCCTGCTCCCTCCGTCGGAGGGAGTAGGATATATTATAGGATGGAGGGAGTAACAATCTAGCTATCTGGAGTATAACATCTATTTGTTGAGGGGGGTAGGACCAACTGGAAACAGTCACGACTTTAGCAGTGTCTGGTAGGAGAGAGTTGTGTAGGGGTGTTCGGTAAGGGTCAGTTACTCTCTGTAGGCAGGTGAGTCGTGTGGGGTGTTTAATGTTTGATCTTTTTTTTTGATGGAGTGTTTAATGTTTGATCTTTTTAAAGTACTAGGCTGAAGCTTTGCCGATTTCGTTAGGATAGAGAAAAACTCCCTGCGAACGCCCTCGCAGCTGTTTGATCGAAATCAAATGATGGCAATTTTAGGAAAAAAATTGCCTTCTCTAGGAAGAAATTGTCATACTAGTCTTAAGAAATTGCCACCCCCAATGACTAAAATTGCAATGAAAATTGTTTGTAAATGCTACTCCCCAGCGAATGTTTGCCAACTATTGGGGTCCTTTTTCATATTGGACCTGTCGACATTACAGCGCCACATGGTCAGGTTCCCCTTCGCGTCACTGGTCACACTTTGTGCCATCTTTTTTTTTAACACGGTACAGACGCAAGCGCTTATATATACGCGCATACACTTACCCATATAAACACACATACGCACACCCTATCCCTATGAGCACCTCCGACAAACTGAGCCGGCATATCATCTTGAGATTTTACGAAGTCACCGTAGGCGCTTCGTAGTCGACGGGAACGTCTCCTCCCATTGAACGTGCGTCGTCGGAAATCCTGAAATAAATTCAGAATAAATGCGAGCACCAGGACTTGAACCCTGATGGGCTGGGGATACCACTGTCCATCTAACCATCCAACCACAGGTTGGTTCGCACTACGTGCCATCTTCATCAGTGACACCCAGCTGGAGCAAGGCACGCAGGTGGTCAGCACGGAAGGAGCCCCCAAGCTCCTACGAGCAAGATGAAGTCGCACAAGGTTGGGGACGATGGACCCGATTTGGGACTGCCCGCCGTCGCCAGCTCGTTGTCGCTAGCATCACAGGAGGCCAAAGGCCGGAAGCTCTACTATCACCGGGTGGGAGCAGACCTTCGCCGGAGAAAACATTTGACAGGTCCCAACCTTTTCCAACCCAACTATTAGAGTGAATTGCTAAAAACCTCACATTTTAAGTTTATTTCCGGATTTGCTACCACATTTTTTGGCCGCCCCAAAAATCTACCAGTTTCCTTACTAATTTTCTCAATAAACCTAATTGATTGGTTCGGAGAGATTTAAACTGATTTTTGACAGAAAAGGCCCACCTGTAAGCGCTGACATGGCATAAAACGATCAACGCAGTTTGTTGACCGTCACCCCATCTCTCCCACGCCACTCTTCTCTCCAGACCGGATCACGCACCCACCAGGAGTCGCCTGCGCGCTCGACGGTGCCGCCCACCCACCTCCCGCTGGCCTCTGGCGACGCCATCGGTGCGCGTCGCTCCGCCGGACCTCCACACCTCTTCCCGCTCCTTCCCGTCCTCCCTCGCGACGCCCGGAGCCGCCTCGAGCTCATGCGTGTTCACGGCCGTGGCGTGCCGGCCCCTCGCACCCGCAACCCACCGGCTTCCGGCGAGCCACCGCAGGGCGCCGCCCCGCCGAACCTGCGCACCTCCTCCCGCTCCTTCCCGGCTTCCCTCGCGACGCCCTGAGCCGCCTCGAGCTCATGCATGCTCACGGCCGTGGCGGCCTGGCGCCGTGCACCTGCCTCCTGCCGGCCTCCGCGACGCCACCAGAGAGCGCCGCCCCTCCTCCTGCTCCGTTCCGTCCTCCTCGCTGCCTAGCTCCGCGGGGCCGTGCGCATGATGGCGGCCGACCGGAAGGGACGACACCGTGTGCAGGGAAACGGCGGGAGGTGCAGGGGTGAGTGTCCATGGGGTTCGCCGTCCATCCAGTGGCGGGAACAATGGCGACCTGTCTGGCGGCGATGCCCTCGGCGTTCGCGAGCTCCGCGGCAGCCTAGGGCGCTCTAACATGCGAACACATGCACGCAACATGTTTGAGAAAATGTCGCAAACAGAAAAGTGTTTGTGAAAGGGTAGTGCTAACACTGACATGTGGACCCCATGTCTAATATAACGGTCAAACGAACTGATTTGATTGTCAGTGCCAAGTCAGCGCTTATAAGTGGGCCCAACCGGTCAGAAATATGATTAAATGGCTCAAACCAGTCATAAGAGTTTATTGAGAAAACTAGTAAGGAAATTGGTAGATTTTTGGGGCGGCCAAATAATGTGGTAGCAAATCTGAAATTGAACTTGAAATGTGGTGGTCTTTTTGCAATTCACTCCAACTATTAAGCTTGCTCCGTGATAATATTCTAGCGCACTTGATGAGTACTCCCTCCGTTTCTAAATATAAGAACTTTTAGAGATTTCACTGTGGACTACTCCCTCTGTTTCTAAATATAAGACCTTTAGAGATTCCACTATGGAAACGGAGGGAGTAGCACGCATGTGTAGAGTGAGTTTTCACAGCAACATGCAAAGCGCATTAAAAATCCGTGCCAAGCAAGCAAGCAGAAGCAGGCCAGGATCAATGGATGACATCCAGTCACATGGCAGCCGCACACACAAGGACAGATCGGAAGCTTCTTCCCGCTTTATCAGACTTGGTACGAGGGCGAAGCCAACTTTAAGCCAAGCTCCCCGTAGTTGGGCTCCAACGGCGAGTCCACCTTCCCCACACTCGCACGACGCACGCCAGCTTGTTGCTTGACGCGTCGTCGTCCTGACGCACATGCACATGTTGACGACCACCGCGCGCGTCGGTGGCACTCCTCCAGCGAACGCACCGCGCACCTCCGCGCCGAACTCGCGCCCATAATGCACGCTCATGCATGTGGCCGACCTGATCCGCGGACCCACGGATTTAGGGGCCGCCACATGGTCGTCGCTTTCGAGCCATACCGGAGGTTAGCAGCCAGCTCAGGAGCCACCGATGCTACCTGTCTCCTTGATGCAGCAGCACAGAGGTTACGCCTTCGGCCTTCCCCTGCTTCTAAACCTACTGCCCCCGTTCTAACGAACCCCAACTAAATATTCCTCCTCCATTCTACTTTGTGGATCGTGACAGCATCATAAGAAGGCTGGCCGGGGAGGAGGGCCAGCACGGCCACACCATAACCACCATAGGGTTCTTACCGAGCCACACACCTTTCTCGTAGGCTGGCTCGTAGGTTACGTTAGCCAACGCCCGAACGCTCAACGTGCATAGGATGCGGCGGCCGGCCATGGGAAGGGCAATGGGGGCGGTCCTCGTGCTGGCGGTCCTGGCCGTCGCGGCGGCCACGGCCGGGGCTGTTGACGGAGATGTCAAGTGCGCTGAGTGCGGCACGGGCACGGTGCCGGTGCTGCCGCCGCCGCCGCCGTACTACTACTACCGCCCTCCGCCTCCGGCGTCCTACCCCGGTGTGTCCAACTGCCCGCCGCCGCCAGGGGGGTACATCCAGATCGGGGGCTCGGCGCCGGGCAAAGGGCGTATGTACCCGCAGGACCCCGGGTTCATGCCATCCAGCGCGCCGCCCAGGCATGGGAGCCGCGCCGTCCACTTCACGGTATGTGCGTTGGCCGCGTTGGCGATTCTACGGGCCTTTTGGTGATCGATCTGCAGCAGTTGCGCGGCCATCGTCTCCGTTACGTGTCGCCACGGAAGGACATGGATTTCCTGTGTATGCATTCACCTTGTAATAATTCTTACTGGTCACATGTTTTGTAGTAGTTCTTGCAATGCATCAAGCTCTTTTCTCAATTTTTGTTTCTTGTTACACAGCTTTTACTTGTAACAAATTAGTTGCAAATCAATGGAACTAGCAGGTCATGGTGGGTATGGCAATGTGTTATTCGTGAGTGATCTTTTTGGCTTTTTTTTTTCCTTTCCTTGAAACAACTTTCTTCTTGCTCTTTGGGCAGAAAGGCTTCAGGCCTGGCTGTTTAACTGTTGGATTCCCAGATCATAAAGTTTACAACTCGAAGAACCCTGCCGCGAGGGTAAGCGATTTCAAATCGGTTTATCAACAACAACAAAAAAAATGGGTAAAATGGCTAAGCTATACGACTGTTACTGACTAGTACTTGGTGTTTCTAAAAGACCAATAAGATGATAATTCTGCTTCGGTTTCTGAAGGAAAAGTTGTGACATAATATCGGTATTAATTGGATGCAATCATGCCAGTTTGTTCAAAGGCCAGCTCTAAGTAACTTTTTCCGGATCAACTATGGCTTAGAAATTGGTGGAGATCTATGGGGAACCCAGTTCGTCTCACATGGATTCCGTGCATGCAAAATGGGCCTAGCAAGTCAAGCTCTAATGGAGGAATTAAGCCATCATGCAAAATGGATGCCGTGATAATTTCATCACAATGCACATTCTTTCTCGCTCCTCTTTCTTGTGCAACCGCTGAGGACGCCAACTAGACAATCATCAAACGCGTGCCCCTTTTTGCTTTGCGTATAAGTTAAACTTCAGCAACAAGCCTGACTATCATCAGTTTAACTTCAGCAACAAAAACGCCTAACTTCAACAGGATTGTCAGCGAGGCATGGAATGAAAGATCAGACCATGTGGAGCCTTGTCAAATCCTCTTCCACAAGCTTATGAGAACTAGTCAAAGGCTTCGGTCCTGGAGTAAAATGATCTTCTCTAACCAAAAGGTGCAGGTACACATGGCGCTTGATGTCATCGTGAGATTGGATATTGCGCAAGAAAATAGGGCTTTCAGTCCGGTGGAGAGAGATATCAGGAGGAGGCTTAAAAGAAAGGTGTTTAGTTTGGCGGTGCTTGAGAAAGCTAGGAAAAGGCAAAGCTCGCGAATTACCAATGTGAAGGACTCCCTTTCCTCTTCCTCTTCAGATCCAGCCCCCCGATATCGGACTTTGAGGTAGTGGCAGGGAACTCCAACGAAGATGCTGACACAGAGGCCGGGTCAACCAGCCTCGTCTCCAACGGCTTCACGGGCGGCTCCGTGGCATGTAGGCTACGCTTCGCGAGTGCCTCAATGGTACCAGCCCCAGACAACCGGGCCTCCCCTTAAAATAAGATCCATTTTGAGGAGTTTTAGAAAATTCTGTTAAGTTTCAACCTTTGAAACTTAGTACGAGCGACCGACGAAATCTCAAAATTTGTACAAAAAGATCGCTTAAAGTTTCAACTCGGAAACTTGATACAAGCGACCAAAATCAAAAGTTTCAGATGCAAAATCGTAAGTTTAAGGATTAAAACTTAAAACTTACCATTCCCTCGTGCGGGATCCAAATAATTTGTGGATCGCGAGGCAATCGGGTGGTCGGGAAGGGCGGGGCAGGTGCGTGTCCCGTACCTGCATGCCCCTGTGAACTCCGGCCGATATGCTTGCTGCAGATGTGTCTTACACCTGTTACTTTTCTTTCTATTGATCTCACGGTTGCTGATTACAGGGGGATACATGGGTATTTATATTAGCTAACCTAGCCAGTACAAAACCTAGTCGGTGATTAATTCCTATACTATCACGATAGGACACCGTATGTGATTAAACAGAACACGTTGCCGTGTTTAATTCCAATAATCATCCCCTAACACATGTCATACTCTCTTGTTGGATCCCAAACCCGATTGCTACTACTCATAATTGTTATGGTCGGCATTGATTTTGCCGTTCCTTGCAACATCCTAGTGACCGACTTTACCGTGGGCTCATCCATGGCTTGATGGAAACTCTCCTCCTTGGTCGCATCTTCAACCTTCATCTGTTCTTCGATGCTTGGTAGACTATCTTTCGGGTCATCCACTTCAATCGGCTTCATATTCACGCGAATTCTCTTCAACAGACTTAGCCGCACACGAAACATGTTGGCCACTACAGTTGTCTCGCTACCCTTTCCTTCTGGAGTGGTTACCGGGCCTCTAGGTGAAGCCCTTGGCGATTTGTGGCCATTTGGCCTTCCTGACAAGGTCAGGCCTTGCCCACCTTGTTTGCCTCCTAAGTCTTGTGGCTTGCTCAACCCTTTTGGTGACGCACCTCTCTTTGCTGGGCTTCCAAGCATCACTGCTTCTGGCCCTCCTAGAGCAATGTATGGACCACATCATTTAGGTCCAGGCTTGGATCCTCCTAGCACAGTGCTTCATGCTTGAGGGATTACGACACCAGTGTTCAAGCTTACAATTGTGGTGCCTGGTTTGCGAGTCAAAGTCATTGTCCTTGCAGTCAAAATGATAGAAACAATCATCTGTAGTTCGCTGGCCTTCTTCACATCATTGCATTCATCATATGATTTCACGACTTGTGGATCCAATATGTCGCAACTTGCGACGACGGTAGTCGGAGAACTCTCTGCTTGCGCTCGTAAGTTTGATGAGGTGGCCTCCTGCTCCTCGAAACTCGGTGTACTCACATCCACTTCTTCTAACACCTTGGTCGCCGCACTTGGCATCATCACACTTGACGAACCAACCCGGGTCACTTCTGGTAAATGTCATCTTGACATCTATGACAGCCTCCAGTTGGATCATGTATGAGTGTCCCTGACACATGCGCAAACTACCTCTAGTTGGATCATGTAGAGATCATCAAAGATCGACCTCTTCACGCCCATGAGAGAACTACCGCTCTCCTCATAAACCCTCACCCAATCATCGTTCCATTCTGGCAAATCCCTCGGTAGGGTATCCCGACGTGGTGACTGCTACTTGTAGACTGCGTTGGTATTTCCCCGAAGAGGAGAGGATGATGCAGTATAGTAGAGATAAGTATTTCCCTCGGTTAAGAACCAAGGTTATCAATCCAGTAGGAGAACCACGCAAAATCCCGTTAACAGCACCTGCACACACAAAAGCAAACACTTGCACCCAACGCAAATAAGAGGGTTGTCAATCCTCTTAGCGGTTATTTGCAAGGATTAGATCTTATAGAGATAAATAGATAAACTAAAATACTAAATAAAATAAAAGTAAATAAATTGCAGCAAGATATTTTTAGGTTTTTTATATATGATAAAGTAGACCCGGGGGCCATAGTTTTCACTAGAGGCTTCTCTCTCGAACACATAGCATACGGTGGGTAAACAAATTACTGTTGGACAATTGATAGAAAAACAAATAATTATGACGGATTCATGGCAATGATCATGTATATAGGAATCACGTCCTAGACAAGTAGACCGACTCCTGCCTGCATCTACTACTATTACTCCACCCATCGACCGCTATCCAGCATGCATCTAGGGTATTAAGTATGAAACAGAGTAATGCCTTAAGCAAGATGACATGATGTAGACAAAGTAAACTCAAGCAATATGATTAAACCCCATCTTTTTATCCTTAATGGCAACAATACAAATACGTGCCATGTCCCCTTCTGTCACTGGGACTGAGCACCGCAAGATTGAACCCATCACAAAGCACCTCTCGCATTGCAAGATAAACCAATCTAGTTGGCCAAACCAAATTGATAGATCGGAGAGAAATACAAAGCTATAATAATCATGCATAAAAGAGTTTAGAGAAGACTCAAATATTTCTCATGAATAATCTGATCATAAACTCACAATTCATCGGATCCCAACAAACACATCGCAAAAGAAGATTACATCGGATAGAACTCCAAGAACATCGAGGAGAACATGGTATTGAAGATCAAAGAGAGAGAAGAAGCCATCTGCTACTAGCTATGGACCCGTAGGTCTGTGGTAAACTACTCACACATCATCAGAGGGGCAGCAAGGTTGATGAAGAAGCCCTCCGTGATCGATTCCCCCTCCGGCAGAGTACCGGTAAAGGCCTCTAGATGGGATCGCGGAAGAACAGAGGCTTGCGGCGGCGGAAAGGTTTTCTCTTCTGTCTCTCTGGTATATTGGGAATATTTGGGAATTTATAGCGCTGGAATTAGGTCAGGAGGGGCTACGAGGGGCCCACAAGCCTGGGGGGCGCGCCCTACCCCCCAGGGCACGCCCTCCGAGCTTGTGGCTCCCTCGTGGCTCCTCTGGTCTTCTCCCGAAACTTCGTGGGTCTCTTCTGGTCCAGAAAAAATTAATCCAAAGTTTTTTTCTTGTTTGGACCTTTTTTGATAATGATTTTCTGAAAAGACAAAAACAAGCAAAAAAAATAGCAACTGGCACTGGGCACTGGGTTAATAGGTTAGTCCCAAAAAATGATATATAATGGCATATAATTGCATATAAAACATCCAAAATTGATACTATAATAGCATGGAACAATCAAAAATTATAGATACGTTGGAGACGTATCAGTGACTAGGTCGGAGGGGACACATGAGACGATTTTACATAGGTTTAGGCCCTTTGAAAGAAGTAAAACCGTACTCCTGCTTTGTGTATATTGCTATTGGGGTGTACAAAGTACGGGTATAACCGAAGGACTGTATGATGATATATTGACTAGCTAGGCCCCTCTTATATAACATTTAGAGAAAAGGCACCGGCCGAGCCCAAGAAGAGCTCGAACCTAGCCTGACTTTGAATTAACAAAGCCATCAACCGCCCAAGATTACAAGGGCACCACAGTACAAAGGGGATGAATGCAAAGCAAAGCGGAAAGAAGATACAAGGGGCTAGGCAGAACAGCACAAAGGCAACAACCGGAGCCAAGCACACAGCACCGTTGTCGACGACCAGAACTACGCCTACACCACCTAGCCAACTAAGTGCACGGGAGGAGGGACACGCCGTGCAAGCATTGAGCGTCGGCTACATCCACGACCACACTTGGGCAACACTTGAGCTGTCTCCACCGTCGCAAAGGGCCACTACCCTTTCACCCGGGCTCGATGGGTGCCGCACCAGCGATCGGCAAAGTAGCTACACATAGCCCAGCTCAAGGTGACCGAGCTGCCATAGGAGAAGCAGACAACGCTGACCCACGAGCAACAGAAGGCCAACCAGACGAGAACCATAGCCGGTAGAGGCAGCACGGAGCACGGGACGCGAGCTGTCAGACGAAGGCGCGCAACCATGGAGAGGACCAAAGAAGCATCACAAAGCACGGGCGAGGCCGAGCAGGATGTAGCAGGAAAACCAGGCCACCATGCTTCGGAGCCGAGACACCGACCGCTCCATCACCAAGAGCAAATCCCGACCGTCACCTTCAAGAAGGAGCACGCCACCGAGGTGCCATCGATGCCCAGACCAGGGGAGAACCAGCTTTCGCCAGAGCTCAGGGAGGAGGCGGGAGGGGGAGGGTCCACCCCAAAGCCTCCAGGGAGGGGATCGGCGCCAAAGACGTCGACTTTGGGGGGCCGCCGTGCCGGCCAAGGGTTTCCCCCGGAACCACACCCAAACGCCAGATCCGGCCAACCGGCACCACGGGACGACGGCCGCCGTCGCCAGGGACCAACGCCGGCACGGATCGGAGCAGATCGGGCCGCCACCGAAGCTTCTCCATGGTGCCCGGCGACTGCTGATACGTCTCCAACGTATCTATAATTTATGAAGTATTCATGCCATGTTTATTATAATTTTGTATGATTTTGGTGCACTTTTATATGGATTTTATATGATTTTTATGGACTAACATATTGACCTAGTGCCCAGTGCCAGTTGTTGTTTTCTGCTTGTTTTTGGTTTTCCAGAAAATCCATATCAAATGAAGTCCAAATGCAGCGAAACTTTTTGACGATTTTTTCTGGAAGGAAACGGACACAGGAAGCTTTGGGGAAGCAGCAGAAGAGCCACAGGGGCCCCACGAGCCACCTGGGCGCGCCTGCCCCCCAGGCGCGCCCTGGTGACTCATGGCCCCCCTGTGGCACCTCTTCTCGTGATTCCAACGCCAAAAAATCATATATATTCAGAAACCCCCGAAAGTTAACCGAGATGAGTTTTTACGCCGCCATAAGCCTCTGTACCTCCACAATCTAATCTACAGCCCTTTTCCGGCACCCTGCCGGAGGGGGGAATCATCATCGGAGGCCATCTTCATCATCCCGGCGGTCTCCATGACGAGGAGGGAGTAGTTCACCCTCGGGGCTGAGGGTATGTACTAGTAGCTATGTGTTTGATCTCTCTCTCTCTCTCGTGTTCTTGATATGGCACGATCTTCATGTATCACGAGCTTTGTTAATATAGTTGGATCATATGGTGTTTCTTCCCTCTCTATCTTTGTTGTGATGAATCAAATCTTTTCCCTTTGAGGTTTCGTTATTGTCGGATTGAATATTCAGATTTGAGAACACTTGATGTATGTCTTGCATATGAATACCCGTGGTGACAATGGGGTATTATATTGATTCACTTGATGTATGTTTTGGCACTCAACTCGTGGATTCCCGATGTGACATTGGGGTAATCTATGCATAGGGGTTGATGCACGTTTTCATTATCTTTTCTCCGATAGAAATTTTGGGGTGCTCCTTGAAGTTCTTTGTGTGGATTGAATATTATGATTATGAAGTTGTTTGATGCATATCGTATAATCAACTCACGGATACTTGTGGTGACATTGGAGTATCTAGGTGACATTAGAGTTGGTTGATGTGTGTCATATGGTGTTATTTTAGTACGAACTATAGGGCTGTTTGTGACACTTATAGGAATAGCTCAATAGATCGATCGGAAAGGATAACTTTGAGGTGGTTTCGTACCCTACAAACAATTTCTATCTTATGTTCTCCGCTAATAGGAACTTGGGAGTGATTCTTTATGGCACGTTGAGGGATGATTATATGATCCAATTATGTTAACATTGTTGAGAGATTGCACTAGTGAAAGTATGAACCATAGGCCTTGTTTTTAAGCATTGCAATACCGTTTGTGCTCACTTTTGTTACTAGTTACCTTGCTGTTTTTATATTTTAAGATTACAAAAACCTATATCTATTATCCATACTACACTTGTATCACCATCTCTTCGCCGAACTAGTGCACCTATACAATTTCCCATTGTATTGGGTGTGTTGGGGACACAAGAGACTCTTTATTATTTGGTTGCAGGGTTGTTTGAGAGATACCATCTTCATCCTACGCCTCCCACGGATTGATAAACCTTAGGTCATCCACTTGAGGGAAAATTGCTACTGTCCTACAAAACTCTGTGCTTGGAGGCCCAACACGAGTCTACAAGAATAAGTTGTGTAGTAGACATCAAGCTCTTTTCTGGCGCCGTTGCCGGGGAGGTGAGTGCTTGAAGGTATATCTTTAGATCTTGCAACCGAATATTTTAGTTTCTTGTTTATCACTAGTTTTGCTTATAAAAGAAAACTAAAAAAAATGGAATTGAGGTTGTCTCATATTATTCGTCTTTATAATGTCTTTCTTGAAAATAATGGATTGGAAAATTGTGCTCAATTGATAGAAGAAGAATTCAATAAAAATTTTGGCATAAAATCTTTGAATGATGAGCATGATTGCAATGTTGTTTGTATGAATTCTATGAATATCCAAAATACTAATGATGATTGCACTAGTCATGACAAAAATGTTTCTTATAAGCATGTCAATTTTTGTGGAGTGCATAAAGTTTGTGAAGACATGCCTTATAGGGATGATAGATTTTGTAAGAATCATAAACATGATAGAACCAATTTTTTGCTCAAAGTGATAGATGAATTTGCTACAAAATTATGTTCTCTTTATCCTATTACTTGTGAACTTTGCAATAAAGTTGGTCACCTTAATTTTCAATGCATAATTTTTCATGATCGAATCATGGCTAAATATTGTAATGACTTGACCGCCCTCGAACTATATAATGAGCTTTATCTATTTTTGGGGTGTGAGGAATTGTCACATAAAAATAGTTGGTTTGAAGTATTCATTCTCACAGATGACACTGACACTAATCTAAAGGAAATCTATATGTTTTTTATGGTAAATTGCAAGGAGAATGCTTATATTGCCAACTATAGAAAAACGGGAAAACAAATAGAATATAGAAGAAGTACTAATGAAAGGGTAAATATTCCCCCTTTCCCTTCTATTTTCTCTCATGATGAAATAGGTAACGAGGAGGAGCTTCCTATCCAACCAATCTCTTCAATAAGAAGCTTGGAAGAATTAAATAAACCCACACATAATGTGGTAAAGAAAAAGAAAAGAAGGAAAAGTAGAGGTAAAGAGGTATCTCTCCCAAATAATGTTGCTCCTACTATTGTTGTACCTCATGAGAATGAATCAAAAATAATTGTGGAAGATGATACACTTGATGATGATTTTGTTATGCTTATTGCTTGTTGTGATGATTATGATTGGGAAGATAATGATACTTCTTATGATCTTGAAAATCTTTATGGCACCAACTTGGAGGAATATGATAATAATTGTTATACTATTGGTGCTATTCATACTATTGATGATAATAGTGATAATGCTAATGATATGGAAACCAACAAGCTTGGGGATGCTATGTTTGATTGGAATGATATGTTTGAGAATTTATTTGCTGCAAATAACTTTTGCCCTAAGCTTGGGGATGCTATGCTTAATGAAGATGATCTTTTTAGTCCCCCTACTTTGAATGATCAAATTTGTTATGATGATTGCATGCCTCCTACTTATGATGATTATTGTGATGAAACTTATGTTATAAAAAGTAGTGATGATTATATTTATAAAACTTGTCATAATTATGATTACCCTTTTTCTGAAAATTACTCTTTTAATGTGGAAACAATTTATAGTATTCGAGTTTCATATGATACTCTCACTTTTATGAATGAGAAGAAAGTTGCTTGTGTGGAGAGTAATAAAAATCCTATGCTCGTAGGTCATGAAAAGAATGCTTTATGTGATAGCTATATTGATGAATACATTCATGATGCTACTGAAAATTATTATGAGAGAGGAACATATGATTCATGATGCTCCCGTTATGTTTCAATTCTTTACTTCTATGTGAGCATCATTGAAATCATCATGCCTAGCTAAAAGGCATTAAAGAAAAGTGCTTGTTGGGAGACAAACCAATATTTATACCTACTATTTTTCTTGTGTTCACATGATTAAGCTACTGTAATAATCATGTTTTATATGTTTTGTTTCAATAATGTGCCAAGTAAAGCCCTTGGGATAGTGTGGATGCTTGTTGATTTGATTCTGTGCAAAAACAGAAACTTTTGCGTCCAGTGCTGGAATTTCTATTCTGTACTGGAGAATGAGAAAATTCTGAAATTTTAACACAGTATTGGGTTATAAATTGTTTAAGTTGTCCTAATTTTTCAGAATTTTTGAGGTACAGAAGTATGGTTTTTAAATCGCTCACTACACGCTGTTCTGTTTTTGACAGATTCTGTTTTCGGTGCATAGTTTGCTTGTTTTAGTGTTTCCATAGCTTATAGTGAGTAATATAAATTGTGGAAATGATAGAATACAGTAGGAATTATGTGAGAACAATTATGAATCTTGTCTTGACAGTACCTAAGTGGATGCTTTATTTTTATCATACTAACCAAATTCACAAGTTCCGTTAAGTTTTGTGTGATTGAAGTTTTCAAGTTTTGGGTGAGATATCGATATGAGGAGAATAAGGAGTGGCAAGACCCTAAGCTTGGGGATGCCCAAGGCACCCCAAGGTAATATTCAAGGAAGACCCAAGCAACTAAGCTTGGGGATGCCCCGGAAGGCATCCCCTCTTTCGTCTTCAACACTATCGGTAACCTCACTCGGAGCTATATTTTTATTCGTCACATAATATGAGTTTTGCTTGGAGCATCATTTTATTTTGTGGATATTTGCTTGCTGCTATCAATAATCATGTTTTGTATCTTTTAGTTCAATAAAATGCCAATTATAGCCTCTACCATGCTCAGTTTGCAAGTTTATGTGTTGCTGTTTGAAAACAGAAAGTTTTCTGTTATGTCCAGAATATTCCTGAATAGTTAGGACATGATAAAAATCTGCAATTTTTACACAGTAATCATGCATGAGTTCTCTATCATGTGGTAATTTTTCAGAATTTTTGGAGTTAGGGAAGTATGGATTCTTATTCCCCTTTTACAGACTGTTATGTTTTGGCAGATTGCTGTTGTAGTTGCATTGTTTGGATATGTTTGCATGTTTAATGTTTCTATTTATGGATAGGAGTATTAAATACGAAAAGGCATTTAGTATGCAATGCTTAATTATAATTTTTGTGATTGCTACAGCAGAGAATGTTAGGATTTTGAGTTGATTTATACTAACTTATCTCATGAGTTCTTGTTGAGTTTTGTGTGGATGAAGTTTTTAAGATTTAGGAGAAGCCATGATATGAGACAAATTAAGGAGACACAAGAGCTCAAGCTTGGGGATGCCCAAGGCATCCCAATATAATATTTCAAGAAGTCTCAAGCATCTAAGCTTGGGGATGCCCTGGTAGGCATCCCACCTTTCTTCATCAACAATTATCGGTTAGTCTTGGTTGAGCCTAAGTTTTTGCTTCTTCACATGGGTTGTGATATTCTTGGAATGTCATTTTATTTTGTTTTCTTTACTGTTTGAATAAAATACTTAAGATCTGAAATTTTTAAATGAGAGAGAGTCCCCACATAGCTACCTATTTACTTAACTACTCATTTGGTCTTCACTTATATCTTTTTGGAGTAGTTTGTCATTTACTCTTGTTCTTCACTTATATCCTATGAGTAAATTGTTGAAATGAATTGAATATCATAAAGTTGAAATTTATATGCTTCATATGCTTGTCCCATGGGAAGTAGTGACTTCACATACAAGAAGTATAAGTGGTAAAATTTATTGAAAGTTAACAAACATAGCATTGGTCACTTGAACAATTCATGAAAGAATTTTGAAGGAAGAGAAATTTCACATATAAATATACTATCTTGGACATCTTCTATGATTGTGAGCCCCCATTAATTATTTTCAAGCTTGATCAAGTAGTTGACGTTGGGCAAGGAAGACAACGTAATGAGTTATGTTTGTTTATATTCACATAGAAGTTATATTGTCATGGATCCTCTAACATGTGGTGCTTGCTTAGGATCTTTTGCTAGCCAAAAATTCATACTAAGTAGAGATACTACTTGTGCATCCAAAAACCCTTAAACCCAGTTTCTTGCCATGAGAGTCCACTATATCTATCTATGGATTGAATAAGATCCTTCAAGTAAGTTGTCATCGGTGCAAAAAGCAATAAAAATTGCTCCTAAAATATGTATGATCTTTTATTGCAAGGGAAAAAAAGCGTTGTACGAACTTGTGATGGTAAAGAAATAAAAGCGACAGACTGCATAATAAAGGTTGCCATCACAAGGGGCAATATAACGTGACATTCCTTTGCATTAAGGGCTTGTGCATCCAACAACAAAAAGCGCATGACAACCTCTGCTTCACTCTGCGAAGGGCCTATCTTTTACTTTTATGCATTTACTTTTATGTACTTACTTTTATGCAAGAGTCAATATTATTTCTTCTCGTTTCAACCTCAACTATTCTCTAGTTGGCAAGCATCATGTGGCAGGGAATGATCCAGGCACATATATCCAGTTGAATATATGTGATCATGAGTTATTATTGTTGACATTATCCATGAGATAAATAAGTTGGGAGGCAAAACATTAAGCCCCTATCTTCCTATGTGTTTGACTGAAACGGTTTGTTCTAAAAATATGCTTTGAGTGTCAGCAATCATGGAAGACTAAATGATAGTTGAGTATGTGGAACTTGCTAGATCAAAGCTCTTACATAGACCCTTCCTGAAAATAAGATGAATTGCAATTGTTTGGTGACTGAGAACATAGTTTGTTAGTTTTCAAGAAAGTTTATGGCCTATACTTTAAACATGTGAATAGCTTGCTACTTGATCATGAGAAGTTTTATGAGATGAGCTACTGATTATGATATGTATTGATGCTAGAAAAGGTGATTGAAATTATCATTGATCAAACTTATGCACTATGCTAGCATTCACACTTCATAAATTATTTCTTTTATCATTTACCTACTCGAGGACGAGCAGGAATTAAGCTTGGGGATGCTGATACGTCTCCAACGTATCTATAATTTATGAAGTATTCATGCCATGTTTATTATAATTTTGTATGATTTTGGTGCACTTTTATATGGATTTTATATGATTTTTATGGACTAACATATTGACCTAGTGCCCAGCGCCAGTTGCTGTTTTCTGCTTGTTTTTGGTTTTCCAGAAAATCCATATCAAATGAAGTCCAAATGCAGCGAAACTTTTTGACGATTTTTTCTAGAAGGAAACGGACTCAGGAAGCTTCAGGGAAGCAGCGGAAGAGCCACAGGGGCCCCACGAGCCACCTGGGCGCGCCTGCCCCCCCCAGGCACGCCCTTGTGCCTTGTGGCCCCCCTATGGCACCTCTTCGCGTGATTCCAACGCCAAAAAATCATATATATTCAGAAACCCCCGAAAGTTAACCGAGATGAGTTTTTACGCCGCCGCAAGCCTCTGTACCTCCACGATCTAATCTACAGCCCTTTTCCGGCACCCTGCCGGAGTGGGGAATCATCACCGGAGGCCATCTTCATCATCCCGGCGGTCTCCATGACGAGGAGGGAGTAGTTCACCCTTAGGGCTGAGGGTATGTACTAGTAGCTATGTGTTTGATCTTTCTCTCTCGTGTTCTTGATATGTCACGATCTTGATGTATCGCGAGCTTTGTTAATATAGTTGGATCATATGGTGTTTCTTCCCTCTCTATCTTTATTGTGATGAATCGAATCTTTTCCCTTTGAGGTTTCGTTATTGTCAGATTGAATATTCAGATTTGAGAACACTTGATGTATGTCTCGCATATGAATACCAGTGGTGACAATGGGGGTATTATATTGATTCACTTGATGTATGTTTTGGCACTCAACTCGCGGATTCCCGAGGTGACATTGGGGTAATCTATGCATAGGGGTTGATGCACGTTTTCATTATCTTTTCTCCGATAGAAACTTTGGGGTGCTCCTTGAAGTTCTTTGTGTGGATTGAATATTATGATTATGAAGTTGTTTGATGCATATCGTATAATCAACTCACGGATACTTGTGGTGACATTGGAGTATCTAGGTGACATTAGAGTTGGTTGATGTGTGTCATATGGTGTTATTTTAGTACGAACTCTAGGGCTGTTTGTGACACTTATAGGAATAGCTCAATAGATCGATCGGAAAGATAACTTTGAGGTGGTTTCGTACCCTACAAACAATTTCTATCTTATGTTCTCCGCTAATAGGAACTTGGGAGTGATTCTTTATCGCATGTTGAGGGATGATTATATGATCCAATTATGTTAACATTGTTGAGAGATTGCACTAGTGAAAGTATGAACCCTAGGCCTTATTTTTAAGCATTGCAATACCGTTTGTGCTCACTTTTGTTACTAGTTACCTTGCTGTTTTTATATTTTTCAGATTACAAAAACCTATATCTATTATCCATACTACACTTGTATCACCATCTCTTCGCCGAACTAGTGCACCTATACAATTTGCCATTGTATTGGGTGTGTTGGGGACACAAGAGACTCTTTGTTATTTGGTTGCAGGGTTGTTTGAGAGATACCATCTTCATCCTACGCCTCCCACGGATTGATAAACCTTAGGTCATCCACTTGAGGAAAAATTGCTACTGTCCTACAAAACTCTGCGCTTGGAGGCCCAACACGAATCTACAAGAATAAGTTTTATAGTAGACATCAACTGCGAGGAGCCACCATTGCGCCGTCGACCGCGACCTCCACGCTGCCCGCGCAGCCGTGGGAGGCCACCCACCAGCACCCGCCGGTGCCGCGCGCCACCGACCGGGGCCGCCGCCCCGGGAGCCGCAGCCCTCCATCCGAGGAGGAGGCGCCAGATCCCCGCCGCCATCTTCATCAGGGCTGCGCGCCAGCGCCGAGCGCCCCTCTGGCAGCGGCGAAGAGGAGGGAGAGGGAGGGGGAAACACGGTGGCGGCGCTAGGGTTGTCCCCAAGTCGGCTCAGAGAAGACGACGCGGGGGGGGGGGGGTACTTTTCTTTCTAACTAGTTTGGGATTGACGGCTTATATAATATAGCGGGACCCCTAGGGTTACACAACCTAGTCGGTTACATCGGTGGAGGGGAGTCCTCCACGGCTCTGGTTTCCTCATCTTGAATGGCAAGGCTTCCAGAGTCTTCTCCTATAGGGGCCGAGGGCCGGACTGATGGCCCAGGACGAAACTGACATAGGGGGCCTCGGGCCGGCCTACTTGGGCCGGTAACCAGTAAGGTGAGGCACCCCTGGGCCATAACACCATCAGTAACCCCTGAACCAGTATTCAGGTTTGGCTACATCCCGACCAGCATTGATCCACCCATTATCCTCTGCCGAACACGATCAATCAAATACTGAAAGCAATCCGTTTTATCCATACCCACATTGGACGGTAAACCCAAATACTTACGGAAATGGTACATCCCGAACGTTCGGGATTTGCCCATGTCAAATCGAACGTTTCTTATGGCAATTTTAGTTGACGAGAGGATGTCAAGTTTAGTTGGTAAGCATGGAAATTTCCTGGCAAAAAACAAACTGAGGGCGGAATTGCAATGTTTACACATTATAAACTTGCCATGGTCAACAAATATAAATTGCCACAAAAACATTTGATTTGCCATGATCAAATCCCAAACGTTCCGGACTTATCGGTGTCCAGTACTTATCATTTAGAGCTTCTGTCATAATGTTCATAGTAGAGCAGATTTGTTCTTGGTATTCACATTGGTATTTTGGCTGGAAAAAATGCACGACTTGTCCACACTAACCAATTGAAAGGAGGCTGCGCAATAAGAAGTCAAAATGGATCCCTAAAATATGTAAAAATGGAAGAGTAAGGGCCAAGTTGCATGCACAGCCTTACTGTACGTGAGGGCCAAGTTTTTAATTTGAGATGAAAGAGTAAGCGGCAAGTAGTGGCGAGTGGCCCAGAAATCAGCCCGGAATAAGTCCACCGCGCATTCTCCGACCTATCCCTTCCTTGGTGCGGATGCAGATCGGACGGCGGCAGAATCTTTGCGTCCCTCGCCCCACAGCCGCACGGACAGCCACGATTCGCTCGCCTTTCCCGCGGCGCCGCCACTACGCAGCCAATAAAACCCCCCGCAAGGCCGCAACCCCCGGTCGCCCACAGCGCACAGGCCACAGGGGGATCGCCTAGGTTCTTCTCCTGGCGCCGCGGCGGCGCCTCCTCATCCAGGGCTGTCCTCGTCTCATTCCTCCTGACAGCGAGGGGGGTCCTCAAGGTGAGACAGCATCCTTGTGCTCGATCTATTCCCTGTAGATCGTCCGTGCGTTGAGTGGTTTTGGTCCAGCTCGCAAGGGTTTCTTGTTCTCCCCGTGGAATAGTTTAATATTAGAATAGTGGGTACAAGTAATGTTCTGGTGCTGCATGCCGATCTAATTTTGGTAGATTTATCTTTTGTATCACACCACACGTACGTCCTAGATTTTTCTCCCTGATGTATTTTACCGTCTGTGTAGACGAGTGTGATATACTCCTAAATGCCGTTCTGTTGAAACGTTTTAGGTGCTATTTTACGTTCGATTTTATTTCCAATATGGATCGTGGATCAGCCATCTTTGGTCAGTAGAGCTTAAATTATGTTAGGCGTTCGAACATATGAATATTTGAATCGTAAATGCATTGTTTCTGCAGAGTGATATGAATATGTGTTTTGTTTATTAAGAGATTTATGTTCTGTTTACTACAGTATTATGCTACTGATTCATGCGACTCACTAGATTCTCAATCCTTGTTTTCCCTCTCCCTCTTGTATTGATACAAGAGCTTTGTTTAGTTGCGTTCTGACAATCTTGGGTATTTTTTCCGAGGCCTTGTTTTCTGTTATCTCTACTCTCTGGTTTATGATCTCTTGCTATGTAAATAGGGATATTTTGTGTTTCAGTATAAAGTTTATTATTCTGCGAAATGTTTAATGTTGAAACATTTACCTTGTCATTCAGAATGTAATATAAACTGAAGTCTCACCTGGCTTGCGTTATATTGATGTCCTTGTTTTCAACCTGTGTTTTGATTTTTTACCATGTCTGCAGAATTTTGTCTTTCCATGCTCGCTTACCTCTGTGTACTTATGTATACAAATATAGGAGCTACCAAATCTGGTTAGGACTGTCAATCATTTCTACCTTGGGGTGATTCAGTAATCTTGTTAGTACTGTTAATCTTAATCATTACAAGGATTCTAATTTGGTTACTACTTTTGAACAGGAATTTATATTTGTAGTGTGATAATCAAAAGCAGTCAAGATGGTGAAATTCACAGTAGAAGGACTCCGCATCATCATGGACAAGCAGAATAATATTCGCAACATGTCTGTTATTGCTCATGTGGACCATGGTATGTGCTGTGAAAGTTACTGCTTGGGTTGCATAAGTATTTGATGTTTTTATTCATATGTTATCTATGGGGGTTGATCCTTTTTTGCTTGTACATATTGTCTCTTGTTTGTACGAACAGTTGCTTAGCATAGACTTGTGAAATATTTTATCTCACAGCATAGCTTGTTTATATTTCTGTTCTCAGATTGTATATTTTTGTTCATATATTTTCTTTGTATTGATGCTTTATAGCTTGTTCATGCTGTCTCTTGTTTTGCTAGAACACATGCCTATTTTCTGATTGCTGTGAAATTTTAATTGCATAATATAGCTTGTTTACATTTCTGCTGTCAGATTGTATTTTCACCCTGAAAATTGCAGTCCATATGACTTTGACCAAATACTAGCTTAAACATGATTGTGCACTGTAAAGTAAATTTCAATGGATAATCTGTTTGTTCCTTTCATTTTAAGGATCTGATCATCCAGGATTTAAAGCTACTTTTGTATGGTCTTGAAGTAAATGGGTGATTATTTCAATATGTGTTGGTTGTATTTTGTGTTACTGCATAGTTGTGTTAAGCAATTTAATCTCAGTAGATCATGTGTGCTCATCAAGCCATTTTGCTGTCTTCTTGTTTATTTTTATTTTAATCTTGTTATTTATTTATTTTGCAAAATTTAATCTTGTTAGTAATCCCTGAATTCCAACATTTGTGCTCGCCTTTTTGTGGATCAATGCTTCGACTGTGCTCTATCTTTGTGTCGTTTTAGCGCTCTGTTTCTTGTTCAATATTAAGAGTGTGCACTGTAATTACATGTCATGTTTTTGACCATGTTCATGGTTTTTACTTTCGGCAGGCAAGTCTACGCTTACTGATTCTCTGGTGGCAGCTGCTGGGATTATTGCACAAGAAGTTGCAGGTGACGTCCGCATGACTGATACTCGTGCAGATGAAGCAGAGCGTGGTATTACAATCAAATCCACTGGTATCTCTCTTTTCTATGAGATGACCGATGAATCACTCAGGGCCTATAAGGGCGAGAGAGATGGGAATGAATACCTGATCAACCTTATTGATTCGCCTGGGCATGTTGATTTCTCTTCGGAAGTCACAGCTGCTCTTCGTATTACTGATGGTGCTTTGGTGGTGGTTGACTGTATTGAGGGTGTCTGTGTGCAAACTGAAACTGTGCTTCGCCAAGCCCTTGGTGAGAGGATTAGGCCTGTCCTTACTGTCAACAAGATGGACAGATGCTTCCTTGAGCTTCAAGTTGACGGCGAGGAAGCTTATCAGACTTTCTCCCGCGTCATTGAGAACGCCAATGTCATTATGGCAACATATGAAGATGCAAAACTTGGTGATGTCCAAGTCTACCCAGAGAAGGGAACTGTTGCTTTCTCTGCTGGTTTACATGGATGGGCATTTACTCTCACGAACTTTGCTAAGATGTATGCCTCCAAGTTTGGAGTCGATGAAACCAAAATGATGGAGAGGCTTTGGGGTGAGAACTACTTTGACCCAACCACAAAAAAGTGGACCAACAAGAACACTGGCTCTCCTACTTGCAAGAGAGGTTTTGTTCAGTTCTGCTATGACCCAATCAAGCAAATCATCAACACCTGCATGAATGACCAGAAGGATAAGTTGTGGCCTATGTTACAGAAGCTTGGTGTGACCATGAAGGCCGATGAGAAGGAGTTAATGGGCAAGCCTTTAATGAAACGTGTTATGCAGACTTGGCTGCCAGCAAGTACAGCTCTACTTGAGATGATGATATTCCACCTCCCTTCTCCTTCGAAAGCACAGAAGTATCGCGTAGAGAACCTGTATGAGGGCCCCCTTGATGATGTCTATGCAACTGCTATCAGAAACTGTGACCCAGAAGGTCCTCTTATGCTGTATGTTTCCAAGATGATTCCAGCATCTGACAAGGGCAGATTCTTTGCGTTTGGCCGTGTCTTCTCTGGGAGAATTGCAACTGGCATGAAGGTCCGGATCATGGGCCCAAACTATGTTCCTGGCCAGAAGAAGGATCTGTACGTGAAGAGTGTCCAGCGTACAGTTATTTGGATGGGGAAGAAGCAAGAGTCTGTTGACGATGTTCCTTGTGGTAATACTGTTGCTATGGTTGGCTTGGATCAGTTCATCACAAAGAATGCTACCCTGACAAACGAGAGGGAGGTTGATGCATGCCCAATCAGAGCAATGAAATTTTCTGTATCCCCTGTTGTACGTGTTGCTGTCCAGTGCAAAGTTGCCTCTGATCTTCCCAAACTTGTGGAAGGCTTAAAGCGCCTGGCGAAGTCTGATCCTATGGTTCTCTGTTCCATGGAAGAGTCGGGCGAGCATATTATTGCTGGAGCTGGAGAGCTGCACCTTGAAATTTGTTTGAAGGATCTGCAGGAAGATTTCATGGGTGGTGCTGAGATACTTGTTTCCCCTCCTGTTGTCTCTTTCCGCGAGACCGTTCTTGAGAAGTCCTGCCGTACAGTGATGAGCAAGTCGCCCAACAAGCACAACCGTCTCTACATGGAAGCTCGCCCCATGGAGGAAGGGTTGGCCGAGGCCATTGACGATGGCCGCATCGGCCCACGTGATGATCCCAAGGTGCGCTCCAAGGTCCTGTCCGAGGAGTTTGGCTGGGACAAGGATCTTGCCAAGAAGATTTGGTGCTTTGGACCCGAAACCACTGGGCCGAATATGGTTGTTGATATGTGCAAGGGAGTGCAGTATCTGAACGAAATCAAGGACTCCGTTGTGGCCGGCTTCCAGTGGGCGTCGAAAGAAGGGGCGTTGGCAGAGGAAAACATGCGTGGGATTTGCTTTGAGGTCTGCGATGTTGTTCTCCACACAGATGCTATTCACAGGGGTGGCGGTCAGGTCATCCCGACGGCTAGAAGGGTCATTTATGCTTCTCAGCTCACGGCTAAGCCAAGGTTACTAGAGCCTGTGTACCTAGTAGAGATCCAGGCACCTGAGAATGCACTTGGTGGCATCTATGGTGTTCTCAACCAGAAGAGAGGGCACGTCTTTGAGGAGATGCAGAGGCCTGGTACCCCACTTTACAACATCAAGGCTTACCTCCCGGTTATCGAGTCCTTTGGTTTCTCCGGCACACTTAGGGCTGCAACGTCTGGCCAGGCTTTCCCGCAGTGTGTGTTTGATCACTGGGACATGATGTCTGCTGATCCTTTGGAGGCAGGATCACAGGCGGCGCAGCTGGTTTTGGATATCCGCAAGAGGAAAGGGTTGAAAGAACAGATGACCCCTCTCTCCGAATTTGAGGACAAGCTCTAAGTTTTTGCTCCCATGTGATCTGTTTTCTCGCCCAGTTTTTGATCTATACTTGGTCTATTGTCAAGAGATTAGTACTCGTTTTTGTATTCCATTTCCCTGGGTGATGATGTTTTCGTGCTATACTTTTTTGTATGGTATCAATGCTACTGTCTATCAGATTTAGCAAATAATTTACTTTAGATGATATATATGATTGAGTGGTTGATTTTACCGAGTATTGCTCTGCATCTCATAATTGCATTTTCTTCTATGTTTGAAAATCTTGAGAAGTTTTTTTTTAATGTTTCCGTGCGTCTAATAAATTGCCCCAACTGGTTTTATTGAAAACTTGAGCAGATTGTTGTGAATTAGTTGTTGCCATTTCTTTGCAAGAGATTTTCTAAATTCTAATATAGGACCACACTCTTTGATTCTGTTTGTAGATATATATATTTCTGAGAGCTTCTAATGTGTAAATATGAAAAGAGGCACTTTTGCAATGAGAAACACTGTACACTGTATTCTTTCTTGACGATAATTCTGTTGCATTTAACTTAAGAAACACCCCATAAAATACATCAGCATTCCGATTTACAAAGTGCAACCTGTGCAGACTCAAGTTCTGAATTGTGTTGGTTTCGACATTGTCCATGTGCTCTGGACATATAAATGGAAGTTCACTCTTGAACACTATATGTTATAAATTAATTTGATGCGAGCCAAAAGATATCGGCCCCTTGGGTGATTGAAAGCAAGTCTTCTTAACCCTGGTAATTTCTGTTTTCACTCTATAGTCATTTTAAACTCTTGACTGCACTCGGAGATTTTAAACCCTGGTAATTTCTGTTTTCACTCTATAGTCATTTTAAACTCTTGACTGCACTCAGATTTTAAACCCTGGTAATTTCTGTTTTCACTCTATAGTCATTTTAAACTCTTGACTGCACTCGGAGATTTTAAACCCTGCTAATATTTGTTTCAGGTCTGACAGAAGCATAAGAAATGTGAGTCTGGTATCATTACTTTGCTTCGATTTGTCACCAATATGGTTTTAGCGTCACTGTCAAGATGAAAGGGAGAGTGATTTGGCTAGCGTATAGATGCCCTGAAGAACATGCACACACGATTGTCTTCTATGTGGCTGGTTACTTAAGTGCATTTGCTTACCAAATTTATCGCCCTGCTCCCTTTCTGGTGTTCTGCATGAACTTGACTCTCTTTTTTTGATGAAAGGCTGTCAGCGCAGCATTTCATTGAAATATAGGAGAGAGTTTGTTACAAGAGTTTGGCCACCACAAATGAACAATGTTACAGAGGATGTAACCACCTAGCCCTATTCTCCTCGTACCCTCAGTCGGGCTCCCGTGGTCTGTTGATTAGGGAATCGATCTTTGTTTTGCTGGCCCTAGTCCAGTTGGTCAGTTCATCGATGATGCACCTGGTTTGGCTGGGTGTAGTTCTTGTTCAAGATTCGTGCATTTCTTTCCTTCCAAGTATGCCACTAGAGAAGTTGAACCAGAGAACTCCATGCACGCCGGTGCGCGGCCGGGACCCTACTTCTGCTCTCCTCCCACCAGTCCAGCAGAGATTTGGTTGTGCTCATCAGGCTAAGCTGCAGCGGCAGCTCCCATTTTTGCAAAGCCAGCGTCCATAGTTCCACGGCAAACGGGCAGCTCGCTAGAAGATGCATGAACTTGACTCTTATTATCAGATTTTTTTTTCTAACCATTGTTTCTACAATTCTGTAGGCTGTTGAAACTGCTCTTGCTTGGTCCAAACGTATTTACATAGAATTTGCTTTAGTTAATTCGCGTTCCCATTTATGACAAAATGGACTGTTGTCAATCTGAACAACAGGTTTTATGACACAAATCTAGAAGCTGAAATGATTAAACATATAGACCAAATCCAGGATATAGTTCAGTGGATGGGATGGGAGCCTTACAAAGTTGCATATACAAGTGATTATTTCCAAGCTTTGTATGATCACGCCCTTGAGTTAATATGGGAAGTGCTCGCCTGGGTGGGTCACCATGCTCTTTTCCTGCTTTCCTTTCTTTATCATGTAACAATAGTAAATTTTGAAAGGAAGTGGATCGTTTCTTGACTTTTGTTTGAAAATAGGTGCCCTTGAATGATTCAGTCAATTACATGAGACTGGACATGGTAAAACTTTTATGCATATACTTATTTGTTTTGAAATTTTGGGCAATCTCTGTATGGTTCTCTGTTGGACAACATCGACGAGAAGGGAGGATGCCCAAGTATTTAAGGTTTGCTTCTTGCCTCCTTTTGATTTAGGTGGAAATTTATTCACAGGCCAAATATATTTCTTTTGGTGTGTTATTTCTTTTTTCTATTGCATCCAAGGAAGTAGGATATATTTTTATACCTGATTGATTGTTTTTTTGTTCCTGCAGTTGTAGTCCAAATTGTATAAGCACAAAGCTTGTCTGGATAAAAGTGGAATCACAGCAGTTTATCTCTGGAACCTAAAGACATTTCATCAGATATGGGATGGTGTTAACCAGAGGAGAGTTCTGGCACTTTATATCTTCTATGTTGTCATTAGGAACTTCTTTGAAATAATCGTTGGCTCGGTGATATTTCCGTGGTCCTATGCTATGTCATTTTTTACGTGCATCATTTCATGATTCAGATGAAAATGTACTTGCCTATTTTTTGTGTGCATGGGAAGATTAGCAGGGGAGGCCCCTGGCCGATCAGTTCCCAACACTTTTTTCTCTGATATTACCGTCGATGCTGGGGAGTGATTTGGTTTTGTAGAGTGTTTGTTGGAGGTAATCTAGTGCAGTGGAATAAACTGAAGGCAATATGTGCTGGTGTTTTGCTTAAATGAAAAATGTGATAAGCTGTTCTGGAAAATAGGATCTAAGGGGACTTCCACAGTTCGGTCTTTGGGTTCTGTACAGAGCTGTCAAAATGTCCCGGATACCCTTTCCATATAAGTTTATGTGGAAGATCAAATTGCCTTTGAAGTTTTTGTGTGTGTGTGTGTGTGTGTGTGTGTGTGTGTGTGTGTGTGTGTGTGTGTGTTATGAAATTAGTGGAATGTTCAACACATTTCTGCCTCAAATCCACGCACTCAAAGATCCGAACCATGTGTTCGGAAGATTTGCAACACATTGCAAATAACCTGCCCGTTCGAAGCAAAGAGGGAGATGTATGGCAAAAGTACATCAGGATTCAGCTTCTCGCAAGTAAAGATATCAAGCCCTCTGAATCAGTAAATGCAAGTTGACTTCACGTTGACAGACACCTAATGGGTAGTATACACCGAGTGGATGGAAACCTCCACCAACCCAGGTAATAGTGCACACAATGACCGGGACATCGGAATATCCGACCCAACCACATTGGGAAATCGCGGGTAGTCACCATGGGTAACAATATTTCCATCAACTATATATTGATATATAGATTCTCGAGAAACATATAACCTGAAGTCTACAATTGTCGACATACATTTCTCAACTAGATTGCAAAAACCTTTCAAGTGATTCATATCCAAAGACCATGGCCATGGCAAAGTGTGAATAACACTCAGACTGAACTCAAGCAAAGGGTATAATCTAGGTAGAAATAATCTTGCTCAATAAAGGGAAGGTATTCACATAAGCAATACCTACACCGGTTTTCTTCTGGAAACAAAATGAGAACAACGAGGTGGTGAAACATAGAGCAAGTATTGTAGCACAAGGGTTCACGCAGATACCCAACTATTCTCCAGAGGTGGAATCTCTTTCCGATACATTATCATTGGCAGTACAAAATCATCTATCTCTGCAGTTGATAGATGTAGTGATTACATATCCATGTGGATCACTAGATTCAGATATAGATGGTTCCCGATGGAATCTCACTTCTGAATCGAAATGCAGAATGCAACATACATTGTGTAAAACCAGTAAGTCACTATACGACTTATTGTTGTCGGTATATTTTGGTACAACCGACGTAGTGAGTTCCTTATTCACAACGATTACTCCTACATTGATGATTACCCATGCATCTTAAGCATGTGATCATCTAAATGATGGAATTTGAGATGAAGGATTTGGGTAAAACCTCGAGCACCTTCACTCATACATTATGGTACACTATATTGTCTATATCCAGATTATATTGGAGAAATTGATTGCGGACAAGTCTTATCCATCCATAATTTCCATGGTTATTCGTTCTCTAGACGTAGAGAAAGATTCATTTAGACCATGAGGTGATGGAAATGCGATATTGAGACACAAAGTTCCATATCCTAGTGCCATTGGACCCACCACACATAATTGGTTGGGGCTCAAGAATATCTTTTGATATCTCCAAGGCATCAAACATTTTGTCCTAATCTTTCAGTTTCAGAGAAATCCGGACACCAATATCATTGGATACATCGATCAGATCCCTACTATGTCAGATCGTAGACAAGGTTTGTGTTCCTGCTAGGTGTGGTAGCCATCTCATGAGAGTCTTCGAAACAGACCCCGGGCTACATCCACCAACCATTATCTCAAAGATAATGTTGCTTGTGTTGCCCGGATGCAAACAGGTTACATAATAAGCAATATCCCTATATTGCATATCTTGCAAGTCAAATCATGTGACTGATTTGTTCACCAAGTCTCTACTAACTTCTACATTTCAGAAATATGTTCATGGAATTGGTATGTGATGGCATTGGAATTTGCAAGAATCAGGGGGAGTATCTTCCTGAATTGTTCCTGTTCAAAGCATCATATTATACTCTTTTTCCCTTCATGAGTTTGCTTTACAGGTTCTCATAAAGGTTTTTAATGAGGTAATATCAACATGAGATCATATATCATACTTACTAAAAACCCCGATGGGGAAAACAGAAAGTATATACGACATGTTTATTGTTCTACAAACTCTATGGTTCCCACATATTGAGTTAAATGAGACGATAACTATTGTATGTTGCAACATTTTCTCCTTATTTTTCCCACAGGGTTTGCAGGAGTTTTGGCAACATATCAAATATTGTACTCCTCACATTTTTCCCACAGGGTTTTGGAGGAGGTTTCATTTAAGATGATAATGTCTACAAGGATAGCGTAGATTAGGGGGAGTGTTGAGATTTAATTAATCCATGTGTTAATTAAGGAGAATCTCCATTATCCCTAACCGCCACGAGGGACGCGACTGTTCGCTCGTGTCTCTTCGGACCATCGCGTCTGTTCGATGCATCTCCTCGGGGCTATATATACCTGTAATCAATCATCAATAAAGACCACTATTCACTTTTACATCTTTGTGTCTATCGGGCCATTGGGAACCAGGGTACCACGGCCCGTCTGCCTGCGGCCCAGGAAGCGACGCTTGGCGAAGGCCCAAGACGCGGCCCAACTGCGGGCACCGCGGAGCGAAGACGTCTCGTGAGGCGCCAGCCTCACGAGGACCTCTCCTCAGGGGCGAATCACCAAGACATAGCCATAGCAGCGGCGGAAAGCCTCGCGAGGCGGCCTCCCGAGGCGGCCCCCCGAGGTCGTCCAAGCCTGACGCCAACCACGCGGTCCTGTGCCCACCACGTGGGTGACGCGCTTGGCGACGAATGGCGACAGAGGGCGCGGCAGCGGGCGCGGACAGAGAGGGTTTCCTCTTTGGTGCTAAAGGGGCAGCACCAGCTGCCCTCCTCCAAAGCAAGTCCCAAGGACTGCCCGTTCGGTGAAAGAAGACCAAGACAGCAAGGCGCGCAGGGCGGAGGTCATCACCGAGCCCACCGGCGCGTCATGGATCATGCTTTTGCAGGCGAAGACCAACTTTAGTTAGGATAGCCTGGGCGCATGTCCCCTTTCAAAACCCGCCAATGTGTGGCTACCCTTCCTGCCGAGATTTTCAGGGGAAGAGGACCAGGGTAGCTATAAAAGGGGGCAGTGCTGCCATTGTAGGGGGGATCGATTCCTTCGTCTCTTATCTTGTACGCGAGAACTCTCTTGCCCGTAGGAATCCCAACCACAAAGCAGGAGTAGGGTTTTACACCGCAAGGTGGCCTGAACCTGGGTAACCGCTGTGTCCCCTGTCGTGCTCTGCGCTAGCGTGCTCTCGCCGTAGCCTCGCCGTGGTCACCCTAGGATTGGTAGGAACGAGCTTGCCCCCAGTGTTCGAACCTTTGGGGTCCGTCGGAGCCCCGATTCCGACATTTGGCGCGCCAGGTAGGGGGCTGCTTTCAGTTCTTCCCACTTCCTCACCGCCATGCTCGACGCTTGTCATGAGCGCTAAGCGCGCAGGGCTGCCAGGGTGGCCCAGACGGAGCCGGTCGCTCGTGACGACCGTCGACGCCGCGCCGTCGGCGCCGCCATCGACCCAGCTGCAAGGGAGCAGTAGGCTTCCTCCCTCCACCCGTCTGTGCAGCCGGATGGCCCCACCGCCACGGCCTCTTCGCTCGCCCGCCGCGACGCGCTGGCCCCGTAGGCCGCGCTCCTCATGGCGCGCGAGCTCCTGCGCTACCGTCCCGCCGACGCCGGCTCCGACGCCTGGCTCAGCCGCATCACCGAGCTCGTCAACGCCGCCGGAGACGCCCCGGCGCCCTCTCACTCGCTCCACCCTCCGCCGTCTCGCGCCGGGGACGTGGCGCATGGTGCGCCGCTTCCGCCTCCTCCGCCTAGCGAGGGTGCCAGGCGCCACCATGACGCGCGGGCGCGTGAGCCATCCCGCGGCGCGTCTTCGCCGGACCATGGCGAGCCTAGCTGCCAGATCGTCCAGCGCGCATCACCTGACGCGCGCGTGCTCCTCGAGTGACAGTGCCAGAGCCAAGACAGGACCATCCAGGAGGTCACGGCTGCCGGCCGCCAGAACCGTGCCGCCCTCGCTGGTGGCGTTCCCTCCAGCTGCGGGGGCTGCCGCGCCTTCACCCGCGAGCTGCGCCGCGTGGTGTGGCCCACCAAGTTCAAGCCGGACCTGCCTCCGTGCTACGACGGCACCCCAACCCCGCAGAGTTCCTGCAGCTCTATGCCCTGAGCATCGAGGTAGCGAACGGCGACGACAAGGTCATGGCGAACTGGTTTCCGATGGCCCTCAAGGATGGCCCACGCTCATGGCTCATGAACCTCCCCGAGGCGTCCATCTCCTCGTGGGCCGAGCTCTGCCGGCAATTTGTCGCCAACTTCAAGGGCACGCACGAGCGCTCCCTCACACTCAACGACTTGCGCGTCGTGCGTCAGCGCCCTGACGAGACTCTCCGCAAGTACATCCAGCGCTTTAGCCAAGTGCGCAACAAGATCCCGCGTGCCTCCGAGGCCGCCATCATCTCCGCGTTCTCCTCCGGCGTCATGGACGTCCGGATGCGCGAGAAGCTCGCCATCAACGACGAGCTTGACTCCGTGCTCGAGCTGTTCGACCTCGCCGACAGGTGCGCCAAGGCTGAAGAAGGACGTCTCTTCGCCCACAACGACCCCGACGCGGCGCCAGACGCCGCCAAGGCCAAGAGCAAGGACGCCAAGCGCAAGGGCCCTGCCGTGCTCGCGGCGGAGCCCGAGAAAAAGCGTGGCCGCGAGCGTGACGAGCCCAAGAAGGACAACCGCCCTCTCTGCGCCTACCACAACTCGCACTCCCACAGCACCGAGGACTGCCACGAGCTCAAGCTGCTTCGCGACGAGCGCCTGGGCCGCCGCGGCAACCGCAACGATCGCAGCACCGGCCGCGGAGGCAGCCGCAATGGCAACCGCTGGGGAGACCACAATGGCAACGGCAACTTCCGGCAGGGCTGGCGCGACCAGCCTCGCGAGGCCTCCTGGCGCGACCAGCCTCGCGAGGCCAACCCTTAGGCCAACGCCGCCCTTCCACCGCTGCCGCCGCCATCGCGGAGGAACGACGGCAACCAGCCAGACGAGGGCGCTGGGGGCTACCAGGAGCCTCGCGGTGTGGCTTGCATCCTCGGCGGGGCCCAGGCTCCCGCGTCCAACCACCACTTCAAGCTGTTCTCTCGCGAGGTGAACGCTGCCCTCCCGAGGCCTGAGGCCTCTCGGCCCCTCAAGTGGTCGCAGTACGCGATCATTTTCGACTCCAAGGATCACCCCAAGTCTTCAAGCGCTGCGGGCACGGTCCCCATGTTGTGCACCCCCACCATCAGCAACGTCGCCTGCTACTTGTAGCTTGCGTTGGTATTATCCCCGAAGAGGAAGGGATGATGCAGCACAGTAGAGATAAGTATTTCCCTCAGTTATGAAACCAAGGTTATCGAACCAGTAGGAGAATCACGCAACACCTCGTTAGCAACACCTGCACACAAACAACAAATCCTTGCACCCAACGCAAACGACGGGTTGTCAATCCCTCGGCGGTCAATTGCAAGATTAAATTGTATATGATAGATAGATAGATTGAAACAAAAATACAAAATAAAATAAATAAAAGAAAATGGCAGCAATATTTTTAGGGTTTTAGTAGTATGATTTAGATAGACCCGGGGGCCATAGTTTTCACTAGAGGCTTCTCTCAAGAAAATAGCATACGGTGGATAGACAAATTACTGTTAGGCAATTGATAGAAAAGCAAATAATCATGATGATATCCAAGGCAATGATCATGTATATAGGCATCACGTCCGAGACAAGTAGACCGACTCCTGCCTGCATCTACTACTATTACTCCAAACATCGACCGCTATCCAGCATGCATCTAGTGTATTAAGTCCATAAAGAACGGAGTAACGCCTTAAGAACGATGACATGATGTAGACAAGATAAATTCACATATGAACAAACCCATCTTTTTACCCTTAATAGCAACGATACATACGTGTCATGTCCCTTTCTGTCACTAGGATTGAGCACCGCAAGATCGAACCCATTACAAAGCACCTCTTCCCATGGCAAGATAAATCAATCTAGTTGTCCAAACCAAATCAATAGATCGGAGAAGAAATACGAAGCTATAATAATCGTGCATAAAAGAGATCAGAGAAGGCTCAAATAATATTCATGGATAATCTGATCATAAACACACAATTCATCGGATCCCAACAAACACACCGCAAAAAGTGATTACATCGGATAGAACTCCAAGAACATCGAGGAGAACATTGTATTGAAGATCAAAAAGAGAGAAGAAGCCATCTAGCTACTGCTTATGGACCCGAAGGTCTGTGGTAAACTACTCACGCATCATCGGAAGGGCAGCAAGGTTGATGTAGAGCCCCTCCGTGATCGATTCCCCCTCCGACGGAGTACCGGAGAAGGCCTGCGGATGGGATCTCTCGAGAACAGAAACTCGCAGCGGCGGAAAAAGTATTTCGTGGACTCCCCTAAGGGTTTCTGATTTTTCCTGAATTTATAGTGGTGGAATTAGGTCAAACGGAGCTGGGGTGGGCCCATGAGGCACCAGGGCACGCCTGCCCCCCCAGGCGCGCCCTGGTGGCTCGTGGCCACCCCCTCTGGCGTCTGGTCTTCTCCCGAAGCTTCTAGTGTTGTATATGTCCAGAAAAAAATCTCCAAAAAGTTTTGTGGCATTTGGACTTCGTTTGGTATTGATTTTGTGTAAAACAAAAACAGGGCAGAAAACAACAACTAGCACTGGGCACTAAGTTAATAGGTTAGTCTCCAAAAATGATATATATTTTTTGTAAATGAATATAAAAACATCCAAGATTGATAATATAACAGCATGGAACAATCAAAAATTATAGATACGTTGGAGACGTATCAGCATCCCCAAGCTTAATTCCTGCTCGTCCTCGAGTAGGTAAATGATAAAAACAGAATTTTTGATGTGGAATGCTGCCTATCATATTCATCACATATTCTTTTCTTTTATAGCATGGACATTGGACTTGAATGATTCAAAGCAATAGTCTATAATTTGACATGAAGATATAAATACTCAAGCATGCTAACAAGCAACCATGTCTTTCAAAATATCAATGCTAAAGAAAGTTATCCCTAGCCCATTATGTTCAATCATTGATCCATTCATGAAACACACTCAAATATTAGCTACATCCAATGCACAAGTATGACAATAGTGCTCTCTATTTGGTGCTTTTGTAAGAGAAGATGAAGACTCAAATAAAATAAAAATTGCATAAAAGTAAATAGATAGGCCCTTCGCAGAGGGAAGCAGAGATTTGTCAAATGTGCCAGAGCTCAAAGCTGAAATTAAGGAGATAAAAATATTTTGAGAGGCATGCTTTTCCTGTCAACAAAAACGACCGAGAATTCCCAATATTTTGTATGCTAGACACATCATAGGCGGTTCCCAAACAGAAAGTAAAGTTTATTTCCTTTCCACCATTCTTTCACAATCCAAGGCTAGCCGTATCCACGGGTGCCCTCCATACCAACACTTTCCAAGGAATTTTGTTGTTAATAATTTTGATTTCATTGTGGGACTGGGCATCCCTATTACCAACCATTCTCTCGTGCAATGACAAGTGAATAAACACTCATCGTGAGAATAGCACACCTAGCATGGAAAATAATGGCCACCCCCGCCGCTTCATGAGCGGTACGGGCACACAAAACGGAAAAATTATTTTGAAAATTAGAGTTGGCACACGCAAATTTACTTAGAACGGCATTGAAATACCGCATATAGGTAGGTATAGTGGACTCATTTGACCCAACTTGGGTTTAAGGATTTTGGATGCACAAGCAGTATTTTCGCTTAGTACAAATGAAGCCTAGCAAATAGATTGAGGAGCAACCAACCAAAAAACGAAAACGGTCATAAACATGCATTGAACATAACTAACACCGAATAATGCACCATAAGTAGGATATAATTTCATTGCATAACTATTGACTTGATGTGCATGCATAGGGAATCACAAACCTTAACACTAATATTTCTACTAAATCACAATTACTCACTAACATGACTCACATATTATCATTTCCATATCGCAAAACTATTGCAAGGAATCACACTTATCATATCCAATGATCTATATGAAAGTTTTTATTTATATCCCTCTTGAATATTCATCACTTTGGGACCAAATTCATATCTTGTGCAAATTACCGTTACTATCATCAACTCTCAAAAAGATTTAAGTGAAGTATGAGAGTTCAAATATTTTTCAAAATTTCAATCTTATCAATTCTCAAAATAATATAAGTGAAGCATGAGAATTTATTTCTTCAAAATTTCAATCAACTCTCAAAATAATATAAGTGAAGCATGAGAATTCATTTATTCAAAATTTAGCCACCACCGTGCTCAAAAAGATTTAAGTGAAGCACTAGAGCAACTGCCTAGCTCAAAAAATTTAAGTGAAGCACATAGAGTATTCTAACAAATGATGATAAACGTGTGGCTCTCTCAAGATAGGTGTGTTCAGCAAGGATGGTTGTGACAAACTAAAAAGCAAACAAAGCAAAGACTCATATAATACAAGATGCTCCAAGCAAAACTCATATCATGTGATGAATAAAAATATAGCTCCAAGTAAAATTACCGATGGTTGGTAGAAGAAAGAGGGCATGCCTTCCGGGGCATCCCCAAGCTTAGACGCTTGAGTCTTCCTAGAATATTACCTTGGGGTGCCTCGGGCATCCCCAAGCTTAGGCTCTTACTACTCCTTATTCCTTCATCCATCGTGATCTCACCCAAAACTTGAAAACTTCAATCACACAAAACTCAACAAAACCTTCGTGAGATCCGTTAGTATAACAAAATAAATCACTACTTTAAGTACTGTTGCAAACCCATTCATATTTTATTTTTGCATTATAACTACTGTACCCTAACTTCACCATGGCTTATACCCCCCGATGCAATCCATAGATTCATCAAAACAAGCAAGTAGTGCATCAAAAACAGAATCTGTCAAAAACAGAACAGTCTGTAGTAATATATTTAAAATCCATACTTATGTAACTCCAAAAATTCTGAAAAATTAGGACAACGTGGGAAATTCACATACCAATACTGTGTAAAAATTTCAGATTTTTCTGATGGTCCAGTACAGAAACACAATTCGGGCACTGGACACAAAACTTTCTGTTTTCCAAACAGCTTCAATATACTATCTTCCAAATCATCCCAAAGGCTTTACTTGGCACAAAAACTAATTAAGAACACAAAAACACAATCATACCAGTAGCATAATTGTGAAAACACACAATAACATAATTTATTTTATTCATTGGGTTGCCTCCCAACAAGCGCTATTGTTTTATGCCCCTAGCTAGGCATAATGCATAGTTTCAAGTATTGTCATCTTTCAAGTTGATTCCATAAGTGGCCCTCATAATTGATTCATATGGTGATTTAATTATTTTCCTAGGGAAATGCTCCATACCTTTTTTTAGTGGAAACTGAAATTTTATATTCCCTTCTTTCATATCAATAACGGCACCTATAGTTCGTAAGAACGGTCTACCAAGTATTATGGGGCAAGAAGAATTGCATTCAATATCAAGAACAATAAAATCAACGGGCATATAATTTCTATGTGCAAGAATAAGAACATCATTAATTCTACCCATTGGTTTTTTAATAGTAGAATCCGCAAGATGCAAATTAAGAGAACATTCATCTATATTGGTAAAACCTAGCACATCACATAGAGATTTTGGAATTGTGGAAACGCTAGCACCCAAATCACATAAAGCATTGCACTCATAATTTTTTATTTTAACTTTAATGGTGGGTTCCCATTCATCATATAATTTTCTAGGAATTGAAATTTCTAGTTCTAGCTTTTCTTCTAACGCTTTCATCATTGCTTCTACGATGTGTTTAGTAAAAGCCTTGTTTTGCTCATAAGCGTTGGGTGAATTTAGCATGGATTGTAAAAAATAAATGCACTCAATCAAAGAACAATTATCATAATTAAAATCTTTGTAATCCAAGAGAGTGGGCACATCGCTATTTAAAGTTTTTACCTCTCCAAACCCACTTTTAGCAATTTTTTCATTAAGATTTTCACCCTTCAAATTATGGGAACGCCTACTAGCTAAAGTTGACTCTTCTTCAGTCCCCTTTTCATCAAGTTTTATATTGCTAGACAAAGAATCAATAGATGAAACACCAATCATTTTAATATCCTCATCATTACTACGATAGAAACCGGGAGGAATCACTTTTTCTAAAAATTCTCGTTTAGCTTTTAGCATAGCGGTTCTTTTCTTACTCTCATCCATGGAGACATATAAAGCTTTAATTGATTCACTAATATCAATTTTGGGTGGCAAAATTTTAGTCTTAAGATTTTCCACATCATGAATAATTCTATCAATGCTCCTAGACATATCATCAAGTTTATTCAATTTTTCTTCTATCGTAGTGTTGAAAACTTTTTGAGCATTAATAAATTCTTTAATATTACTTTCAAGATCAGAGGGCATCCTATTATTATTATTATAAGAATTACCATAAGGATTTCCATAATTATTAGAGGAATTTCCAGGAAACGGCCTAGCATTAAAATTACCCCTATAAGCATTATTATTGAAATTGTTTCGCGAGATAAAATTCACATCTACGGGATCATTATTTTGCTCAATCAAAGTGGGCAAAGGCACATCATTAGGATCAATATGAGCATTTTTACTAGTAACCAATTTCATAAGCGCATCAACTTTATCACTCAAAGTATTAATTTTTTCAACCGAATTCACTTTTTTACTAGTAGGAACTCTTTCAGTATGCCATTGTGAATAATTTGCCATAATATTATCAAGAAATTTAGTAGCTTCTCCCAAAGTAATTTCCATAAAAGTACCACCCGCGGCGGAATCTAAAAGATTTCTAGAAACAAAATTCAATCCCGCATAAATTTTTTGTATGATCATCCATAAATTTAGACCATGAGTAGGGCAATTTCTTATCATTAATTTCGGGCAACATGTTCATGATCAAGTTGCTTAAAATTCATAATTTGATTTCTAAGAGAAATAATTTTTGCGGGAGGAAAATACTTGGTAATAAAAGCATCTTTACACCTATCCCAAGAATCGATACTATTTCGTGGTAAAGATGAGAACCAAATTTTTGCACGATCCCGCAATGAGAACGGGAATAATTTTAATTTCACAATATCATTATCCACATCTTTTTTTCTTTCGCATGTCACACAATTCTACGAAAGTGTTAAGATGGGATGCGACATCTTCATTAGGACTACCGGAAAATTGAACTTTCATAACAAGATTTAACAAAGCGGCATTAATATCACAAGTCTCCGCACTAGCGGCGGGAGGAGCAATCGGAGTACTAATAAAACCATTATTATTAGTATTGGAAAAATTACACAATTTTGTATTTTCTTGAGTCATCGTGACTACGCAAATAAGATAACAAGCAAGCAAACAAGCAAACAAGAAAAGGGCAAACGAAAAATATTTTTGTATTTTTGTAAAAATGTTTTAGAAGTGGAGGAGATCAAAACAAGAGGCAAATAAAGTAAATGCAAGGAGATGAGAGTTTATGCAAAAGTACTTGATAGATGTTAATGATGTCTCCCCGGCAACGGCGCCAGAAATTCTTCCTGCTACTTGTAGCTTGCGTTGGTATTATCCCTGAAGAGGAAGGGATGATGCAGCATAGTAGAGATAAGTATTTCCCTTAGTTATGAATCCAAGGTTATCGAACCAGTAGGAGAATCACGCAATACCTCGTTAACAGCACCTGCACACAAACAAAAAAATCCTTGCACCCAACGCAAACGAGGGGTTGTCAATCCCTCGGCGGTCAATTGCAAGATTAAATTGTATATGATAGATAGATAGATTAAAACAAAAATACAAAATAAAATAAATAAAAGAAAATGGCAGCAATATTTTGAGGGTTTTAGTAATATGATTTAGATAGACCCCGGGGCCATAGTTTTCACTAGAGGCTTCTCTCAAGAAAATAGCATACGGTGGGTAGACAAATTACTGTTAGGTAATTGATAGAAAATGAAATAATCATGACGATATCCAAGGCAATGATCATGTATATAGGCATCACGTCCGAGACAAGTAGACCGACTCCTGCCTGCATCTACTACTATTACTCCACACATCGACTGCTATCCAGCATGCATCTAGTGTATTAAGTCCATAAAGAATGGAGTAACGCCTTAAGAACGATGACATGATGTAGACAAGATAAACTCATGTATGAACAAATCCTATCTTTTTACCCTTAATAGCAAAGATACATACGTGTCATGTCCCTTTCTGTCACTGGGATTGAGCACCGCAAGATCGAACCCATTACAAAGCACCTCTTCCCATGGCAAGATAAATCAATCTAGTTGGCCAAACCAAATCAATAGATCGGAGAAGAAATATGAAGCTATAATAATCATGCATAAAAGAGATCAGAGAAGACTCAAATAATATTCATGGATAATCTGATCATAAACTCACATTTCATCGGATCCCAACAAACACACCGCAAAAAGTGATTACATCGGATAGAACTCCAAGCACATCGAGGAGAACATTGTTGTGACGCCCCCGACTTAATCATGCACTAATCATACACGCAAATGCACACGATCAAGTCCAGGGACTCACGGGAAGATATCACAACACAACTCTAGACACAAAAATAAAATAATACAAGCTTTATATTACAAGCCAGGGGCCTCGAGGGCTCGAATACATAAGCTCGAGTCATACAAGCATCAGCGAAAGCAGAAGTATCTGAGTACAGACACTAAGTTAAACAAGGGTGCCTTAAGAAGGCTAGCACAAACAGCGACACTGATCGAAAAGGCTAAGGCCTCCTGCCTAGGGCCTCCGAACTACTCCTGGTCGGCGGGCTCAACGTAGTAGTAGGCGCCTCCGGGGATCTCCTGCTCCTGGGCTCCGTCGTCTGATCGCAGCAATTGGGTATGGGGAAATAGGGAAGCAAAGCAACCGTGAGTACTCATCCAAAGTACTCGCAAGACTGACGTCAGAACTATACTAAGTATGCATCGGTATCAAAGGAATGGGGCTATATCTTTGGACTAAACTGCAGAAATGCCAGAACAGAGGGGGGAAAGGCAAGGGTCCCATAACCATTATCCCACGTGGTGGTAGTGCGTATAGGGCCAACGACCCACTCAGATCAAATACCCAAACCCGTTAGGCGTATTTAGAAACTCGCAGAGACAAACAGGATCCCTGTCGCTCCGACTTGATAACACACGGCTCGCGGGTGCTCTTGGAGCCGACCCGTCTTTAATATTATTCTCTCGCGGGCACTCTTGGAGCCGGCCCGACTTTAGCAGTTTAAAGTATTGCCGTAATGTAATATTTTCGTGATCATCACCCAGAGTGATCACGGCCCGATACAAGCCTGGCAAATGGACAAGGGTGAAGGGCCAGCTGATGAAACATAGCATACATAACTAAGCATCATAGGATAGCAGGTAAGGTATCAATAGCAGGCGACGAAATCAGGCTATGCATCAGAATAGGAACTATCGGAGCAACAACAGGAGCAATACTAATGCAAGCATAAGGGAGAATGAATGGGCGATATCTGATGATCAAGGGGGTTTTGCTTGCCTGGAAGCTCTGCTGAGAGGGGCTGGTCGTCGACGACGTAGTCGTACTCTGCAATGTCGTCGGCAGTCTCGGGGTCTATCGGGAGAGAAGGAGGGGAAAGAAACAATAAATACACGGCAACAATGCAACAGCGATGCATGACATACCTAAACGATATGCAGATGTGATATACTGCCTATCTAATTATTTTAGATGAATTAGGGATTTATTTGGATTTATTTTATTAAGGTCGTGCACTATTCATTTATCGAAATCGGGCAAAAAGTTCCATGTTCACCTAGATAGGAGTGATGGTCAAGCATTTTGACCACATATTCGGATTCTTCATATTTTTCTGATCATTTTTCATATATAAATTATTTTCATCCGAGTTACGGTTTATTTTATATGATTTTTCAAAGTTTTATTGAATTTCTGGAATTTCTGAAATTGTTTTAATTATTAAATCCAAATTATACGAAACAGTAATAGGTGACGTCATCATGACGTCAGGGTGACGTCAGCGGGTGAAACCCGGCTGACCAAGTCAATCCTGACCAGTGGGTCCCACTTGTCAGTGAGACAGTAGCTAATTAGGATTTATTTGAACTAATTAAAGATTAATTAGAGGTGGGCCCTACTGGTCAGTGGCTAATTAGTAATTAAATTAAATTAATGGAATAATTAACATTTTATTTATTTATAAAATCTATTAAATTAGTCGGGGCCCGCATGTCACTGACACGGGGCCGCCCAGTCAGCAGGTTGACCCGGTCAACTGGGTCAACGGGACCCAGCGGGCCCACATGTCATCGACCCAGGGGGCGCCACGTCGGCGCCAGGTCAGCAGCGGCGCCGGCGACGACGCCGCCGACCATTCCCGCGGCGGAGGGCTCGGGCGCACGCCGGATTTCGCCCATAGGGGGTTTCCGGACCTGCGGTTGGGCTCTACGGGATGCCCGCGATGCGCCGCATCAGATGGGGGCAGCGGTAGGAGCGGAGGTGGCCGGAGGCGAGCGCCACGACGACGGCAGGCGGCGGCGGTCGTCGGGTGAGCTTGGGCTCGTCGACTCAGGGCACGGCAGGTCCAACGGCGAGGTGCTACGGGGGCCCTAGCGAGGCACTGAGCACGTTGACGCGCCCAGCTGGCCCTAGCAACGTCTACAACGACGGCGGCGAGCACGGCGGCGGATTGAAGCTTCGGCCATGGCGGTAGTGACGGCTACGGGGCGCGTCCGGCAGCGAGAAGAGGGGGGAGGAAGAGGAGCTCACAGGGAGCCTGCAGATGCGCTCACTGGGCTCGGGGAGGACTCGACGCGGCCGGAATCGACGACGGCGATCCACGGTAGCCGGGGAGGGAAACAAGGCGAAGAGCTCGATGCAGAGGCGGAGAGGTCCGTTGCGTGGCCTCCGGCGACGTAGCGGAGAGTGGCGAAGCTCTAGGTCATGTCGGCGAGGCGAGTGGGTGCCGGTGGCCGCGGATGTCCAGGGGCAATGGCGACGGTGGTGCTCGGTTTGCGCGAGGAGGACGAAAGCGGCGCAAGGGGGAAGACTGGGAGCTAGGGTTCGTGTCCAGGGCATCGGCTCTGGCCTTATCCACGACTCGGCATCGGCGGATGCGCGACAGGTGGTCATCCGCAGCAAAGGAGCGCGCGCGGGCGACACGGGGAGGAGGGAAGCGGGAGGTTAGGGGAGACGCCGTGGTGGGCTGGGCCAAACACTATTTGACTTAGGCCCGTAGGCACAGTAGACGTTAGGACTTTTCCTTTTTCTTTTCTTCTGTTATTTTTATTTCTTTTGTTTTGTAAATTGTTAGGCCACAATTTGACCTTTATAAAATATGCAATTGGTCAAATCAAATATTAGGCAAAATCTAGTACTGCCAGAAATTGGTTGGGGTAATATTTGAATTCATTTGATTTTTAAAATAAAGGAGAATGGATTAATTGCTACTGTTTTGGTACTGTTTTGGTTGTTAGTGTCATCTAAGTAATTTAGGTGATGTTATTTTTCTTAACATAATTAATTATGGATTATTTGCTATTTAATGAACATTTTAGTTTTCAAGTTGGAACAACTTTTATTTTCACTTTATAATTGAATTTCAATTTGAGTTAGAATTTGAAATAAGATATGATTCTAATTGTGATCAAGACTTGTTAATCATGATGACTTGGCATTATCAGAGGGTGATCACTGTAGCTCAATTACATGGGGTGTTACAATTTTCCTCCTCTAAAACAAATTCTCGTCCCGAGAATTAAGAGGTAGAAGGGAAAGGTCGGGGTATTCTTCACGAAGACGATCTTCGCGTTCCCAAGTGGCTTCATCTTCAGAATGATTTGACCACTAAACCTTAAGGAACTTGATTGCTTTCTGACGAGTTCGACGTTCAGCTTGATCAAGAATACGGATCGGATGTTCCTTATAAGACAGGTCATCCCGCAATTCCAGCACTTCATGATCCACTGCTCGGATCGGGTCCTCGAAGCAGCGGCGGAGTTGCGACACATGGAAAACATCGTGAACCTGAGAAAGGTTCGATGGCAATTCCAATTGATATGCCACTTCTCCACGTCTTGCGAGAATGCGGAAGGGGTCAATGTAGCGAGGAGCTAGCTTGCCTTTGATTCCGAAACGATGAGTGCCTTTCATTGGGGTGACACGGAGGTAAGCTTGTTCGCCAGGTTGATAGACCATTACCTGGTGTTTGCGGTCATAATTGCTCTTCTGGCGAGACTGAGCAGCTCTCAAATGTTCACGGACAATGCGGACTTGTTCTTCAGCTTGTTGGATAATATCCGGGCCGAAGAGTGGCCGTTCCCCAGTTTCTGACCAATTCAGAGGGGTTCGACACTTACGTCCATAAAGAACTTCAAATGGTGCCATCTTCAAACTAGCCTGATAGCTATTGTTGTAAGAGAATTCAGCATACGGGAGAGATTCCTCCCATTTCTTACCGAATGAGATGACACAAGCTCGAAGCATATCTTCAAGCACTTGATTGACTCGTTCAACTTGTCCTAGGGACTGGGGGTGAAAGGCGGTGCTGAAGGATAGATGAGTTCCCATAGCTTCTTGGAAACTGTTCCAAAATCTTGAGGTAAAGAGGCTGCCACGTTCTGAGCTGATCTCCAACGGAACACCGTAGAGTGACACGATTCTGGAAACATACAAGTCTGCTAACTGGCTAGCAGTGATTGTCTCCTTGACTGGCAGAAAGTGAGCAACCTTGGAGAATCGGTCAATGACGACAAAAATAGCATCATGACCCTTCTGCAATCTGGGAAAACCAGTAATGAAATCCATTTCGACTTTGTCCCATTTCCATTCAGGAATATCAAGTGGTTGCAGAGTTCCAGCAGGCCTTTGATGTTCTGCTTTGATGCGACGGCAAACGTCACACTCAGCAACATAGCGAGCAATGTATCGCTTCATATCAGGCCACCAATATCTCTGTCGGATGTCTTGGTACATCTTGGTACTACCAGGGTGAATTGAAAGAGGTGTATCATGAGCTTCTTTCATGACACGCGGGGTCAGATCCAGGTTGTCCTTTCTAGGAACCACTAAGCGATTTTTGAAGAACAAGGTGCCATCAGCATCAATAGTGAAGAATGAGGGCCGTCCCTTTTTGAGACCACATTTAATTTTCTCGACCTCAGAGTCAGCTTTCTGTATATGCTTGATGAGGTCCTCGAGATCTGGTTCAACAACCAAGGTATCTAGATATCCTTGAGGAACTATCTCGATATTCAGCTTTTGAAGCTCTTCATACAGGAGTGGCTGCTGCAGCTGAACCTCAAGTTCACAACAGTAGGATTTACGGCTCAAAGCATCAGCCATTACATTAGCCTTGCCAGGGGTATAAGAAATACCCAAGTCATAGTCCGTAATGGCCTCCATCCATCTTTGCTGACGGAGGTTCAAAGATGGCTGAGTGAACAAGTACTTCAGACTTTGATGATCAGTGTAGATCTCGCAACGATTACCAAGTAGGTAATGTTGCCATAACTTCAATGCATAAATAACTGCTGCAAGTTCGAGATCATGCGTTGGATAGTTCTCTTCATGAGGACGCAACTGTCGAGAGCCATAAGCAATCACTTTCCGCTCTTGCATTAGGACACAGCCTAATCCTTGACGGGATGCATCGCAATAAATCACGAAGTCCATGCGGGAATCTGGAGGAGCAAGCACTGGTGCAGAGGTCAACTTATCTTTAAGTGTCTGAAAACTTAATTGGCACTTTTCCGTCCAGTCAAACTTCTTGCCTTTGTGGAGCAAATCAGTTAGTGGCTTAGCAATCTTGGAGAAATTCTCGACGAAACGGCGGCAATAGCTGGCGAGACCGAGAAAACTTCTGACTTCTTGACATTCTTCGGAGGAGTCCATTCAAGAATAGCCCGAACTCGTTCTGGGTTAACAGCAATGCCATCTTTGGAAATCACGTGGCCGAGATATGTCACTTCAGATAACCAGAATTCACACTTGGAATACTTGGCATACAGTTGATGTTCGCGCAACTTCTCCAGTACAAGCCGAAGATGTTCGGCATGTTCTTCTTCATTCTTCGAATATATAAGGATATCATCCAGATAAACCACGACAAACTTGTCGAGGTAATCCATGAAGATGTAGTTCATTAACCGAGAGAAAGTTGCTGGAGCGTTGGTTAAGCCGAAGGACATGACGGTGTACTCGTAAGAACCATAGCGAGTAACAAAAGCTGTCTTCGGAATGTCCTCTTTACGAACCCGGATCTGGTGGTATCCCAATCTCAAATCAAGTTTAGAGAATACTGAAGAACCAGCAAGTTGATCATACAGGTCGTTGATTCTGGGAAGCGGATACTTGTTCTGAATTGTTGCTTGGTTGATAGGTCGATAATCTTGAACTAACCGATTTGTTGCATCCTTCTTCTTAACAAAGAGCGAAGGTGCTCCCCAAGCAGAAGAACTGGGGCAGATGAAACCCTTTTGAAGTGACTTGTCGATTTCCTCCTTAAGTTCAAGGAGTTCATGAGGCGGCATCTTGTATGGGCGCTTGGCAATAGGAGTAGTGCCCGGTTTCAAGTCTATGACGAATTCGACAGCCCTAACATGGGGTATCCCTGGAAGTTCTTCTGGAAAGACGTCTGGAAAATCGTGAACGACTGGAACGTTGTCAATTCCTTCAAGAGGTGAGGCATTCAAAGCATTTAGAGCATATATCTGGCTTTCGGCATTCTGGACTATCTGGGCTGAGTAGCTGACTGTCTAGCCAGAGAGATGTGTAAGTTGGACTTTCTTAGCAGCACAATCGATCAAGGCATTTTGGGTGGTCAACCAGTCCATACCGAGAATGATGTCTATGTCGGAAGGTCCGAGAGCAATGAGGGAAGCCGTGAACATCAACCCTTCAATTCTGATCTAATTGTTGTGACTTACCATCTTGGTTTGCCACCTAGAACGAGGAGTGATAATCTCTAATGGGGTGGGCAACAACTCTAGAGGTAGCTCATGCCGCTGAGCAAATTGTTGAGACACAAAGGAATGTGATGCCCCGGAATCAAAGAGAACAGAAGTTGCAACTGAATTAACTGGCAGAGTTCCCATCATGGTTTTAGGGGACTCACGAGCTTCTTCCATTTTGACATGAGTGACCTGGCCACGACCCATAGCAGGCGGCCTGGCCTTATGATTTCTGCAATGATGGGTTCGATGGCCCTTCGTACGACCATCAGGAGGACGTGGTGCATTCTGAGGCTGATCCTGGCGGCAGTTGAAAGTAGGGTGTCCTGGCTGACCACAGTTGAAGTAATTTCCATCATTGGGGCGAGGAGCCACAGTATTGGGCTGTCCAGTTGGGATATTCAGTTGTCTTGGTGGTGGAGGCAGACGAGGTGCCACATAAGAAGGCCTCGATGTTGGAGCAGGTCGGTGATGGACATTGTGCGGAATCCAGACTTGGCGTTTCTGAGCAGGCTGAGCTGAAGATGAGCCAACGTCACGAGTGCGCTTGAGCGACTCCTGGTATTCAGCCAGACCAGTTTCAACTCGAAAAGCTTGGCTGACAAGCGTCGCAAAATCTGCACAGTCATGGACAGCAAGTGCGAGCTTTATGTCAGGATGCAGTCCTTCACAGAATTTCTCCTGCTTGCGAGCGTCAGTGCAGACGTCATCTTCAGCATAGCGGGATAATTCAAGAAATTTCCTCTGATATTCATCAATAGTCATCTTTCCCTGTGTGAGTTTACGGAATTCCTTCTTCTTCTGGTCCATCAGACCTTGAGGAATGTATCGTGCACGGACGGCTGGCTGAAATTCTACCCATGTGCTGGCGGTCCCAGCAGGCAGCATTCGCCTGTGGCTTTCCCACCATTGAGCAGCTGAACCCCTCAGGTGGTACGTCGCATAGGTGACGTAACTGTCAGGGAGAACATTAGCCGACTCCATCTGAAAAGCGATGTCACGGAGCCAATCATCAGCATCCATTGGATCAGTCGAGTTGCGGAAGGTGGACGGGTTGAGGCGCACGAATTCTTGCAGTGTTATTGGGGCAGGCTGTTGCTGAGCATTCTGAGTTGGGAACTGAGCCATTACTCCAGTCATAAACTGACGATTCAGCTCAAACTGCTGCATCATTGCGGCAATATAGGGTGGAGGTGGAGGATCGTCAGCCATCCTGCCAAATCAACAGGGGCAGTTTAGCAAGAACAACTGCAGGTGTATGGAGTTATTCATGATGTAACATGGGCAATGAACAAGAAGTGTATTAGATACATAATAGTAGTCATTAAAGACATACAAATCTATGCACAGAGTTGGATACAAACGGCAGTAGGAGTTCGGAAACGCACGCAGCTAGACAAACTAGGCGGCGCGCAGGCACGCGGTGAAGGAATACAACAACGCGACATAGCAAAAGCTACACCAACGTCGGAGAAAACTATTGGAGCAAGGAATCTGCAGGGGACGACGCAGGGTGCCCTCGATAAAAGGATCCCGCGGTCCGTGAATACTGTGAAGCAGAACCTGGCCCAGAATTCAAAGGAGGTTGATTCAAATCTCCGGGTGGATGTGATCACGAGAACCTAATGTTAGCGTTTAGTAAAATCTTTAACCCGAATAGAAGACAGATCAGAGTCCCAGAGTAAGGAAGAGGAATAAAAGATCCTAACCCATCCGTTGGCGACGTGGGCCCGTAAGCCACACTACCATGTTAGTAAAACAGTTTTTGGAGACTAGACTCAACTTCGGCCAAGGAATTGGAAAGGGGGTTCCTACAGGCAGTCAGCTCTGATACCAACTTGTGACGCCCCTGACTTAATCGTGCACTAATCATACACGCAAATGCACACTACCAAGCCCAGGGACTCACGGGAAGATATCACAACACAACTCTAGACACAAAAATAAAATAATACAAGCTTTATATTACAAGCCAGGGGCCTCGAGGGCTCAAATACATAAGCTCGAGTCATACAAGCATCTACGGAAGCAGAAGTATCTGAGTACAGACACTAAGTTAAACAAGGGTGCCTTAAGAAGGCTAGCACAAATAGTGACACTGATCGAAAAGGCGAAGGCCTCCTGCCTAGGGCCTCCGAACTACTCCTGGTCGGCGGGCTCAACGTAGTAGTAGGCGCCTTCGGGGATCTCCTGCTCCTAGGCTCCGTCGTCTGATCGCAGCAATCGGGTATGGGGAAATAGGGAAGCAAAGCAACCGCGAGTACTCATCCAAAGTACTCGCAAGACTGACGTCAGAACTATACTAAGTATGCATCGGTATCAAAGGAATGGGGCTATATCTTTGGACTAAATTGCAGAAATGCCAGAACAGAGGGGGAAAGGCCTAGCCTATCGAAGACTAGCATCTTGAAGCAAGCTGGCAGCATCAGAAGAGAATAGAACACAACAGCATATAACAATAAGTAAATATTAGTAATGCCCTGGGATCCTTCCTCGACCACCCTGCGAGAAAGTGATCCCGAGAACAGTAGTACCAGTTTTATATTGTAACAGTATCCATTTGTAGTTGTAGCAGACCAGGATACAACTCTGAGCGTCCTGTTACCGTGGACACGGCTATTCGAATAGATAACTTCCCTGCATGGGTGCACTACTGTTACCCAACACGCTCGATTAACTCTGGCCGGACACACTTTTCTGGGTCATGCCCGGCCTCGGCTGATCGACACGACGTAGTCCTACCTAGGCTCAGCAGAGAGGTCCCCGCCGGTCTGCATCCTAAGCGCTCAGTGGTCTTGGGCCCATCGCCCTTTGCACTCTGGGTCGTTGCGTGCAGGGTGAAGCCAGGCACCACCCATGTGCTGGATGGTGCCGGTCCGTCCCGGCCGCAATGCTGAACTGGACGTCTGACAGAGCTTTCGGCTGATACATACGGCGCCGAGGGTCCCATAACCATTATCCCACGTGGTGATAGTGCGTATAGGGCCAACGACCCACTCAGATCAAATACCCAAATCCGTTAGGCATATTTAGAAACTCGCGGAGACGAACAGGATCCCTGTCGCTCCGACTTGATAACACACAGCTCACGGGTGCTCTTGGAGCCGACCCGTCTTTAATATTATTCTCTCGCGGGCACTCTTGGAGCCGTCCCGACTTTAGCAGTTTAAGGTATTGCAGTAATGTAATATTTCCGTGATCATCACCCAGAGTGATCATGGCCCGATACAAGCCTGGCAAACAGACAAGGGTGAAGGGCCAGCTGATGAAACATAGCATACATAACTAAGCATCATAGGATAGCAGGTAAGGTATCAATAGCAGGCGACGAAATCAGGCTATGCATCAGAATAGGAACTATCGGAGCAACAACAGGAGCAATACCAATGCAAGCATAAGGGAGAATGAATGGGCGATATCTGATGATCAAGGGGGTTTTGCTTGCCTGGAAGCTCTGCTGAGAGGGGCTGGTCCTCGACGACGTAGTCGTACTCTGCAATGTCGTCGGCAGTCTTGGGGTCTATCGGGAGAGAAGGAGGGGGAAGAAACAATAAATACACGGCAACAATGCAACAACGATGCATGACATGCCTAAACGATATGCAGATGTGATATACTGCCTATCTAATTATTTTAGATGAATTAGGGATTTATTTTATTAAGGTCGTGCATTATTCATTTATCGAAATCAGGCAAAAAGTTCCATGTTCACCTAGATAGGAGTGATGGTCAAGCATTTTGACCACATATTCAGATTGTTCATATTTTTCTGATCATTTTTCATATATAATTATTTTCATCCGAGTTACGGTTTATTTTATATGATTTTTCAAAGTTTTATTGAATTTCTGGAATTTCTGAAATTATTTTAATTATTAAATCCGAATTATACGAAACAGTAATAGGTGACGTCATCATGACGTCAGGGTGACGTCAGCGGGTCAAACCCGACTGACCAAGTCAATCCTGACCAGTGGGTCCCACTGCTCAGTGAGACAGTAGCTAATTAGGATTTATTTAAACTAATTAAAGATTAATTAGAGGTGGGCCCTACTGGTCAGTGGCTAATTAGTAATTAAATTTAATTAATGGAATAATTAACATTTTATTTATTTATAAAATCAATCAAATTAGGAGAGGCCCGCATGTCAGTGACACGGGGCCGCCCAGTCAGCAGGTTGACCCGGTCAACCGGGTCAACGGGACCCAGCGGGCCCACATGTCATCGACCCAGGGGGTGCCACGTCAGCGCCAGGTCAGCAGTGGCGCTGGCAACGACGCCGGCGACCATTCCCGCGGCGAAGGGCTCGGGCGCACGCCGGATTTCGCCCACAGGGGGTTTCCGGACCTGCGGTTGGGCTCTACTGGATGCCCGCGATGCGCCACGTCGGATGGTGGCAGCGGCAGGAGCGGAGGTAGCCGAAGGCGAGCGCCACGACGACGGCAGGCGGCGGTGGTCGTCGGGTGAGCTCGGGCTCGTCGACTCAGGGCACGGCAGGTCCAACGGCGAGGTGCTACGGAGCCCTAGCGAGGCACTGAGCATGTTGACGCGCCCAGCTGGCCCTAGCAACGTCTACAATGACGGCGGCGAGCACGGCGGCGGATTGAAGCTTCGGCCATGGCGGTAGCGACGGCTACGGGGTGCGTCCAGCAGCGAGAAGAGGGGGGGAGGAAGAGGAGCTCACAGGGAGCCTGCAGATGCGCTCAGTGGGCTCGGGGAGGACTCGACGCGGCCGGAATCGACGACGGCGATCCGCGGTGGCCGGGGAGGGAAACGAGGTGAAGAGCTCGATGCAGAGGCGGAGAGGTCCGTTGGGTGGCCTCCGGCGACGTAGTGGAGAGTGGCAGAGCTCTAGGTCATGTCGGCGAGGCGAGTGGGTGCCGGTGGCCGCGGCTGTGCAGGGGCAATGGCGATGGTGGTGCTCGATTTGCGCGAGGAGGACGAAAGCGGCGCAAGGGGGAAGACTGGGAGCTAGGGTTCGTGTCCAGGGCGTCGGCTCTGGCCTTATCCACGGCTCAGCATCGGCGGATGCGCGACAGGTGGTCATCCGCGGCGAGGGAGCGCGCGCGGGCGACACGGGGAGGAGGGAAGCGGGAGGTTAGGGGAGACGCCGTGGTGGGCTGGGCCAAACACTATTTGACTTAGGCCCGTAGGCACAGTAGACGTTAGGACTTTTCCTTTTTCTTTTCTTCTGTTATTTTTATTTCTTCTGTTTTGTAAATTGTTAGGCCACAATTTGACCTTTATAAAATATGCAATTGGTCAAATCAAATATTAGGCAAAATCTAGTACTGCCAGAAATTGGTTGGGGTAATATTTGAATTCATTTGATTTTTTAAAATAAAGGAGAATGGATTAATTGCTACTCTTTTGGTTGTTAGATTCATCTAAGTAATTTAGGTGATGTTGTTTTTCTTAACATAATTAATTATGGATTATTTTCTATTTAATGAACATTTTAGTTTTAAAATTGGAACAACTTTTATTTTCACTTTATAATTGAATTTCAATTTGAGTTAGAATTTGAAATAAGATATGATTCTAATTGTGATCAAGACTTGCTAATCATGATGGCTTGGCATTATCAGAGGGTGATCACTGTAGCTCAATTACATGGGGTGTTACAATTGTATTGAAGATCAAAAAGAGAGAAGAAGCCATCTAGCTACTGCCTATGGACCCGAAGGTCCGTGGTAAACTACTCACGCATCATCGAAAGGGCAGCAAGGTTGATGTAGAGCCCCTCCGTGATCGATTCCCCCTCCGGCGGAGTACCGGAGAAGGCCTCCAGATGGGATCTCTCGAGAATAGAAACTTGCAGCGGCGGAAAAAGTATTTCGTGGACTCCCCCGAGGGTTTCTGATTTTTCCTGAATTTATAGTGGTGGAATTAGGTCAAACGGAGCTGGGATGGGCCCACGAGGCACCAGGGCGCGCCTGCCCCCCCAGGCGCGCCCTGGTGGCTCGTGGCTACCCCCTCTGGCGTCTGGTCTTCTCCCGAAGCTTCTAGTGTTGTATATGTCCAGAAAAAAATCTTCAAAAAGTTTCGTGGCATTTGGACTTCGTTTGGTATTGATTTTCTGTAAAACAAAAACAGGGCAGAAAACAGCAACTGGCACTAGGCACTAAGTTAATAGGTTAGTCTCCAAAAATGATATATAATTGCTGTAAATGAATATAAAAACATCCAAGATTGATAATATAACAGCATGGAACAATCAAAAATTATAGATACGTTGGAGACGTATCATCGCCGTCACCAAGACGCTAATCGACGGAGGTGCTGGCCTCAACGTGATCTCCATTGAGACCTTCGAGCAGCTTCAAGTGCCCTACGAGCAGCTGATGCCGACCAGGCCCTTCTTCGGAGTGACTGATGGCTCCACCATCCCTCTGGGGCAAGTGCGCCTCCCCGTCACCTTTGGCACCCACAAGAACTACCGCACTGAGCTCATTGACTTCGACGTGGCGCACATCGGCCTGCCCTACAACGCCATCCTGGGCTACCCGGCACTCGCCAAGTTCATGGCGGCGACCCATCATGCCTACAACGTCCTCAAGATGCTGGGCTGTAGTGGCATCATCACCGTTTGCTGTGACAAGAAGGACGCGGTTCGCTCCCTCGAGAGCGCCTACAAGGCTGCCGCCACCGCCTACCCTGCCGACGAGGACGATGCCACGCCTCATGAGGCCGCACCCGCGAAGAAGAAGCAGTTGTTCTCTCAGGATCGCGCCGAGACAAAGAAAGTGTCGGTGGATGGCAGCGGCTCAGGCCCTGCCTTCACCATTGGCACCGGCCTCTCTCCTGCATAGGAAGACGCGCTCGTCACCTTCCTTCGGGCAAATTCAGATGTGTTCGCCTGGACAGCTTCTGATTTGTCCGGTGTGCCAAGGGAGGTGATCGAGCACCACTTAGCGGTGTGCCCCAACGCACGCCCCGTGAAACAGAAGGCACGGCGCCAGGCGTCAGAGAAGCAAGATTTCATCGTCAAAGAAGTTTAGAAGCTCCAAGAAGCTGGAGTCATCCGCGAGGTGCGCCATCCCGAATGGCTTGCCAATCCAGTCGTGGTGCCCAAGAAGTGCGGCAAGGAGCGAATGTGCGTTGACTTCACAAGGCTCAACAAGTTCTGCCCCCAAGATCCCTTCCCGCTGCCTCGCATCGAGCAGATCGTGGACTCCACCGCCGGGTGCGAGTTGCTATGCTTCCTAGATGCCTTCTCAGGCTACCACCAGATCAAGATGGCAACTGAAGACGTGGAGAAAACGGCCTTCATCACCCCCTGCGGCATATACTGCTACATCTGCATGCCCTTCGGCCTCAGGAGCACCGGAGCCACCTTCCAGAGGCCGATGCGCATCGCCTTGGGGCCTCAGATGGGGAGAAACGTGGAAGCCTACGTTGACGACATCGTTGTCAAGACTCGCGAGGCCTGGTCCCTCCTCGTGGACCTCAAAGAAACATTCAACAACCTCCGCAAGGTCAACCTCAAGCTCAACCCAGACAAGTGCGTCTTCGGAGTTCCCTCCGGCAAGCTGCTTGGCTTCCTGGTCTCCCACCGCGGCATTTAGGCCAATCCCGAGAAGATCAAGGCCATCGAGAAGATGCGCCCTCCCCAGAGCCTCAAGGAAATGCAACACTTGGCGGGATGCATGGCCTCGCTCGGGCGATTCATCTCCAAGTTCGGCGAGCGAGCCCTGCCATTCTTCAAGCTCATGAAGAGATCCGGCCCCTTCAAGTGGACTCTCGAGGCCGACGCTGCCTTCGAAGACCTCAAGAGGTACCTCACGAGCCCGCCCATCATGGTCGCGCCACGCTCTCGCGAGCCCCTGCTCCTATACTTGGCAGCCACTCCCCAGACGGCCAGCGCAGCCTTGGTAGCTGTTCGAGAAGAGCGCGTCTGCGGACAGAAGAAGCCTGCCGCGCCGGCGCCACCCAAGGACGCGCCGTCGCCTGCTGAGGCCTCGCCTCATGAGGCCCTTGGCGTGCCGCCTCCGGAGGACGCGCCTCCACCTGCCGAGGGCCCTCCTCAGGAGGCCTCTGATGAGCCACCTCGTGTGCCGCCTCCCGAGGCCTCTAAGCCTCGTGAGCCTCTCGGCCCCCCCCGGAGAGCAAGCTGCCACGGCAACTACATGCCTCGTCGAGCACCCGGTGTACTTCGTTAGCACAGTGCTGCGGGATGCGCACGAGCACTACCCCATGCAGTAGAAGCTCCTCCTCGCGCTCCTCGTCGCTTCCAGGAAGCTACGCCACTACTTCCAGGGCCATCCCATCAAGGTGATCTCGTCTTACCCCCTGGAGCAAGTCCTGCGCAGCCCCAACGCCGCTGGCCGCGTCGCTGAGTGGAACATTGAGCTGCAGGCCTTCGAGCTAGAATTCTGCACAACAAGGGTGATTAAGGGTGCAGCCCTGGCTGACTTCGTAGCGGAATGGACGGATCCGCCCCAGGAGGAGCCTCGCGAGGACGAACCCCTCTTACCTGGGGATGAGGCGCCTGACGGCTGGACTATGCACTTCGATGGCGCCTTCTCCCGGCAGGGCGCGGGGGCTGGCGTCATGCTCACTTCGCCGACGGGAGACAAGCTCTACTACGTTGTCCAACTCTGCTTCAAGCATGACGACAAGGTCTCCAACAACATCGTGGAGTACGAAGGCCTCATCGCCAGCCTCAAGGCTGCTTTCACTCTCGGCATCAAGCGCCTTACCATCAAGGGTGATTCGTAGCTCCTCGTCAACTTCTCCAACAAAAGCAAAAAGCCCAAGGATGAGCACATGGCCGCCTACCTGGAAGAGGTACGCAAGCTCGAGAAGCGTTTCCTTGGCCTGGAGCTCCGACACGACCCACGCGGCAGCAACAAGGAAGCCGACGACATCGCCAAGCGAGCATCCCGCCGCGAGCCTCAAAACCCCGGCATCTTCAAGGAAAGGCTCCTCAAGCCACCAGCTACACCACCCGCCGTGAGTGCCACGCTGCTTCACGAAGAGCTCCCACCAGCACCACCCACGGGCGCACCAGACTGCGGCCCAGCCTCAGGCGCATGCCTACTGCTGGTGCTGGAGCCTCAAGCGGACAGCTGGGCCGCTGAGTTCAAGGCCTACTTGCTTCACGGCACCCTCCCGGAGAAGGACTCAGAGGCGGAGCGTGTGGCTCGCCAGGCCACCGCCTACTGCCTGAAGGACGGCGAGCTGTACCGCTGGCGCCCCAATGGCATCTCACTGCGGTGTCATACGTCTCCAACGTATCTATAATTTTTAATTGTTCCATGCTATTATAGTATCAATCTTGGATGTTTTATATGCAATTATATGTCATTTTTTGGGACTAACCTATTAACCCAGTGCCCAGTGCCAGTTGCTGTTTTCTGCTTGTTTTTGCCTTTTCAGAAAATCATTATCAAAAAGAGTCCAAACGAGAAAAAAAAATTGGATTAATTTTTTCTGGACCAGAAGAGACCCACGAAGCTTCAGGAGAAGACCAGAAGAGCCACGAGGAGGCGACAAGCCTGGAGGGCGCGCCCAGGGGGGTAGGGCGCGCCCCCCAGGCTTGTGGGCCCTTCGTAGCCCCTCCTGACCTAATTCCGGCGCTATAAATTCCCAAATATTCCCAATATACTAGAGAGACAGAAGAGAAAACCTTTCCGCTGCCGCAAGCCTCTGTTCTTCTGCGATCCCATCTGGAGGCCTTTTCCGGCACTCTGCCGGAGGGGGAATCGATCACGGAGGGCTTCTTCATCAACCTTGCTGCCCTTCCGATGATGTGTGAGTAGTTTACCACAGACCTACGGGTCCATAGCTAGTATCTAGATGGCTTCTTCTCTCTCTTTGATCTTCAATACCATGTTCTCCTCGATGTTCTTGGAGTTCTATCCGATGTAATCTTATTTTGCGGTGTGTTTGTTGGGATCCGATGAATTGTGAGTTTATGATCAGATTATTCATGAGAAATATTTGAGTCTTCTCTGAACTCTTTTATGCATGATTATTATAGCTTTGTATTTCTCTCCGATCTATCGATTTGGTTTGGCCTACTAGATTGATATATCTTGCAATGGGAGAGGTGCTTTGTGATGGGTTCCATCTTGCGGTGCTCAATCCCAGTGACAGAAGGGGACATGACACGTATTTGTATTGTTGCCATTAAGGATAAAAATATGGGGTTTAATCATATTGCTTGAGTTTACTTTGTCTACATCATGTCATCTAGCTTAAGGCGTTACACTGTTTCATACTTAATACCCTAGATGCATGCTGGATAGCGGTCGATGGGTGGAGTAATAGTAGTAGATGCAGGTAGGAATCGGTCTACTTGTCTCGGACGTGATGCCTATATACATGATCATTGCCATGAATCCGTCATAATTGTTTGCTTTTCTATCAATTGCCCAACAGTAATTTGTTTACCCACCGTATGCTATGCGTTCGAGAGAGAAGCCTCTAGTGAAAACTATGGCCCCCGGGTCTACTTTATCATATATAAAGAACCTAAAAATACCTTGCTGCAATTTACTTACTTTTATTTTATTTAGTATTTTAGTTTATCTATCTACCACTATCAGAATTAATCCTTGCAAATAACCGCTAAGAGGATTGACAACCCTCTTATTTGCGTTGGGTGCAAGTGTTTGCTTTTGTGTGTGCAGGTGCGCTTAACGGGATTTTGCTTGGTTCCCCTACTGGATTGATAACCTTGGTTCTTAACTAAGGGAAATACTTATCTCTACTATATTGCATCATCCTCTCCTCTTCGGGAAAATACCAATGCAGTCTACAAGTAGTAGGAAGAATTTCTGGCGCCGTTGCCGCGGAGACATCATCAAAATTACCAAGTACCTTCGCACAAACTATCATCCACTTGCATTTATTTCATTTGCCTTTTTATTTGCATTTGCCTCTCGTTCTCATCTCCCCCACAAAATTACCAAGCATGCTTATTTTGTGCATCACCGTTTCTCTCAAAAAGGGAGACTCTTATGGAATCAAATAAATTGTTTGCTATGCTATGCTTGGAATCTATGTGAAATTCATGATTTTACTTGTTGCTCTGGGAACCCTAAAAAACACCTTCCCTACCTATGTGAGTTTAATGATAATGAAATCTTATCGTCTTATGCCAAAGGTGTTTATAGCTACTATGATATCGAACAAATTGAAGAATTTGTTGCTTTTAAGGGTGCCCATGAAGTTGCCTCTTTGATTGAAAAGTATGATATTACTCTCTACAAATCTGAAAAATTTGCCATACTTAAATATTGTGAAGAAAACTACGCTTCCAACACCTATGTTAGTGAATTCATTGGGAGAATGTCTGCTGCTTTGGAAGAAAATAATGATATGCATGAATCCATAGATAATTATGATTCTGTTGATTCGATTGAAATACCCCTATTGATGAATGTGATGCTTGCTATTCTTATGGCCATGATGCCAATATTAATGATTCTTATAGAGATGAACTTGCTATAGTTCCTTATGTTAAAAATGAAATTATTGCTATTGCACCCATACTTGATAGCTCCTTGAATGAAAAGCATGATTGCAATGATGTTATTATAAATTCTATTAATGTCAATTGTGCTAATGATATTCAAAGCTACAAGCTTGGGGATGAAAATTTTGTTATGTCCACTACTTATTGCAATGATCATTATTGGGGTGATGATGCTTCTTATGATCTTGAAAATTTATTTAAGCCTCATGATGAATATGCTATTGATAATAATGTTTGCAATAGTATTGAAAGTGGGTTTGGGAGAGTGTCAACTTTAGGTAAAAAGAATCCCACATATTTGGAGAGTGTTCAATCTTATGAATTTTTTGATAAAAGTGGGTTTGGAGAGGTCATGACTTTAGTTGATGATAATCCCACTATTTTGGAAGAGTGTCAACTTTGCATGCATGTGGATCATGTAGAGAATATGTTATGTGATGGCTATATTTTTGAATTTGAATATGATCCTACATGTAATTATTATGAGAGAGGAAAATATGGTTGTAGAAGTTTTCATGTTACTCAATTACCTCTCTTGAAGTGTAAATTGTCAATGTTTTATTCTTCCTCCTTGCATATGCTAAATATTTATTGCCTCGATAATTTGTTTGCTTATAAAATGCCTATGCATAGGAAGTATGTTAGACTTAAATGTGTTTGTCACATGTTTTATGATGCTCTCTTTCTATTTCAATTATTATCTTTCATGTGAGCATCATTGAAATTTCAAGCCTATCTTAATGGCTATAAAGAAAGAGCTTGTTGGGAGACAACCAAATACTTTCTGTTCTTGTGTGTTTACACAATTATAGCCTCTGTTATGATTGTGTTTTTATCTTTTAATTAGTGTTTGTGCCAAGTAATGCCTTTGGGATGATTTGGAAGATAGTATGATTGATGCTGTTGGAAAATAGAAACTTTTACATCCAGTGCTGGAATTTTGATTTTTTGCTGGAGCGTTATAAAAATATGATTTTTTTACACAGTATTGATATATGAATTTTCCACGTTTTCCTAAGTTTTCAGAATTTTTGGAGTTACGGAAGTATGGATTTTAAATAGATCTTTACAGACTATTCTGTTTTAGATAGATTCTGTTTTTGTTGCAAAGTTTGCTTATTTTGATGAATCTATGGATCGTATCGGGGGGAATGAGTCATGGAGAAGTTGTAGTACAATATCATTATGACAATATTAAAGATGAATCAATTTACAACAGTACCTAAAGTTTAAGATTTGCTTGTTATACTAACGGATCTCATGAGGTTTCTGTTGAGTTTTGTGTGTTGAAGTTTTCAAGTTTTGGGTGAGACTACGATGGATAAAGGAATAAGGAGAGGCAAGAGCCTAAGCTTGGGGATGCCCAAGGCACCCCAAGGTAATATTCAAGGAAGACTCAAGCATCTAAGCTTGGGGATGCCCCGGAAGGCATCCCCTCTTTCGTCTACAATCTATCGGTAACTCACTTGGAGCTATATTTTTATTCATCACATGATATGTGTTTTACTTGGAGCGTCTTGTGATATAATTTGTTTGATTTTTAGTTTGTCACAATCATCTTTGCTGAACACACCTTTTTGAGAGGGACACACATTATTCGTGATTTGTTAGAATACTCTATGTGCTTCACTTATATCTTTTGAGCTAGGCAGTTGCTCTAGTGCTTCACTTACACTTTTAGAGCACGGCGGTGGTTATATTTTAAAGAAATTGTTGCACTCTCATGCTTCACTTATATCTTTTTGAGAGTCTAATAATTAGCAATGGTAATATGCATGGGTTATGAATTTGGTCCTGATATGATAGGTATTCAAGAGGGATATAATAAAAACTTTCATGTAGATCACTGAATATGATAAGTTTGATTCCTTGCAATAGTTTTGCGATATTAAGATGGTAATATGTGGGAGGTGCTAGTAGATAATTGGGGTTTAGTAAGAATATTGGTGTTAAGGTTTGTGATTCCCGAAGCATGCACATATGATCTGTCGTTATGCTAAGAAGTTGGAGCATGATTTATTCTTGATTGTCTACCTTATGAGTGGCGGTCGGGGACGAGCGATGGATTTTTCCTACCAATCTATCCCCCTAGGGGCATGCATAGTAGTACTTTGCTTCAAGGGCTAATAAACTTTAGCAATAAGTATGTGAGTTCTTTATGACTAATGTGAGTCCATGGATTATACGCACTCTCACCTTTCCACAATTTGCTAGCCTCTTCGGTACCGTGCATTGCCCTTTCTCACATCGAGAGTCGGTGCAAACTTCGCCGGTGCATCCAAACCCCGTGATATGATACGCTCTATCGCACATAAGCCTGCTTATATCTTCCTCAAAACAGCCACCATACCTACCTATCATGGCATTTCCATAGCCATTCCAAGATATATTGCCATGCAACTTCCACCGTTCCGTTTTTATGACACACATCGTCATTGTCATATCGCTTTGCATGATCATATAGCTGACATAGTATTTGTGGCTCAGCCACCGTTCATCATTTTTATACATGTTGCGCTAGTATCATTGCACATCCTGGTACACTGCCAGAGGCATTCATAAAGAGTCATATATTTGTTCTAGTATCGAGTTGTAATTTTGAGTTGTAAGTAAATAAAAGTGTGACGATCATCATTATTAGAGCATTGTCCCGGTGAGGAAAGAATGGTGGAAACTAATGAGTCCTCAAAAAAGTGGGGATGAGGTCCATGAGACCGTTCTAAATAAAAAAAAGAGGCCAAGAAGAGCCCACTAAAAAATGAGAGAAAAAGAGAGAAGGGGCAATGTTACTATCCTTTTTCCACACTTGTGCTTCAGAGTAGCACCATGTTTTTCATATAGAGAGTCTCCTATTTTGTCACTTTCATATACTAGTGGGAAATTTTCATTATAGAACTTGGCTTGTATATTCCGATGATGGGCTTCCTCAAATGCCCGAGGTCTTCATGAGCAAGCAAGTTTGATGCACACCCACTTAGTTTTTCATGTTGAGCTTTCATACACTTATAGCTCTTAGTGCATCCGTTGCATGGCAACCCCTACTCCTCGCATTGACATCAATTGATGGGCATCTCCATAGCCCGTTGATTAGCCTCGTTAATGTGAGACTATCTTCTTATTTTTGACTTCCCCTTATTGATCTCTACCACCACACTCTATTCCATCCATAGTGCTATATCCATGGCTTGCGCTCAGGTATTGCGTGGGGGTTGAAAAAGCTGAAGCGCATCAAAAAGTATGAACCAATTGCTCGGCTTGTCATTGATAACCCACAAGTATAGGGGATCACAACAGTTTTCGAGGGTAGAGTATTCAACCCAAATTTATTGATTCGACACAAGGGGAGCCAAAGAATATTTGCAAGTATTAGCAGTTGAGTTGTCAATTCAACCACACCTGGAGACTAAATATCTGCAGCAGAGTGATTAGTAGCACAGTAGTATGGTAGTTTGATAGCAATAGCAATAATAGTAACAGTAACAGTAACGGTAGCAGCAATAGTTTTGTAGCAATTGTAACAGTAGTAGCAACAGTAGTAACTTAGCAAAGAACAATATGTGAAAAGCTCGTAGGCATTGGATCGGTGATTATGTTGGATAACATTCATCATGTAACAGTCATAACCTAGGGCAACACAGAACTAGCTCCAATTCATCAATGTAATGTAGGCATGTATTCCGTATATAGTCATACGTGCCTGCGATAAGAACTTGCATGACATCTTTTGTCCTACCCTCCTGTGGCAGCGGGGTCCATAAAGAAACTAAGGGATATTAAGGCCTCCTTTTAATAGAGAACCGGAACAAAGCATTAACATATAGTGAATACATGAACTCCTCAAACTAAGGTAATCACCGAAAAGAATCCCAATTATTGTCACCTTGGGGTATGCGGATCATAACACATAGCAGGTGCATATAACTTGAAAGATCGGATCAAGAACACAAATATATTCATGAAAACATAAAGGGTTCAGATCTGAAATCATGGCACTCGGGCCCTAGTGACAAGCATTAAGCATAGCAAAGTCATAGCAACATCAATCTCAGAACATAGTGGATACTAGGGATCAAGCCCTAACAAAACTAACTCGATTACATGATAAATCTCATCCAACCCATCACCGTCCAGCAAGCCTACAAAGAAATTACTCACTCCCGGCGGTGAGCATCATGAAATTGGTGATGGAGGATGGTTGATGATGACGATGACGGAAGATCCCCCTCTCCGGAGCCCCGAACGGACTCCAGATCTGGCCTCCCGATGAAGAACAGGAGGTGGCGGCGGCTTCGTATCGTAAAACGTGATGAAACTTCCTCTCTGATTTTTTTCTCGGGAAATAGGAATTTATAGTGCTGAGATTAGGGTCAGCGGAGCCACGTGGGCCCCACAAGCCACCCGGGCGCGCCCTGGGGGGTGGGCGCGCCCTGGTGCCTCGTGGACACCTGGTGGCCCCCCTCCAGTGGGTTTTTGCTCCAGTATTTTTTATTTATTCCATAAAAAATCTCCAAAAAGTTTCGTCCAATTCCGAGAACTTTTATTTCTGCACAAAAACAACACCATGGTAGTTCTGCTGAAAACAGCGTCAGTCCGGGTTAGTTTCATTCAAATCATGCAAATTAGAGTCCAAAACAAGAGCAAAAGTGTTTGGAAAAGTAGATACGAGGGAGACGTATCAACTCCCCCAAGCTTAACTCATTGCTTGTCCTCAAGCAATTCAGTTGACAAACTAAAAGTGATAAAGAAAAACTTTTAGGAATTCTTTTGTTCTTGTATCTATATATATGCTTAAATAATACCCAGGTTTTCAGCAAAGATTACAACTAACCATGCAAATGATAACTCTTAGAAATTATATTCACTCATATCAATGGCATAATCAACTAACGAGCAATAATAAAATATCTCAAATGCCAACACTTTGTCAAAACAATCATGATATAATATGACAACATGGTATCTCGCTAGCCCTTTATGAGACCGCAAAACATAAATGCAGGGCACCTCCAAAGTTCGAGCAACGACTAAACATTGTAATTCATGGTAGAAGAGATCCAGTCATGATGCACACAACATTAACTATACACAATGCATGAGAATGACAATAGTGCTCTCAGGACTGGTGCTTGTTTGAGAAGGTGATGACTCAACAATAAAAGTAAAATAACATAAAATTAAATAGATAGACCCTTCGCAGAGGGAAGCAGGGATTTGCAGAGGTGCCAGAGCTCAAAGCTTAAATCAGAGATAAATGTAATTTTGGGAGGTATGCCTTTTCTGTAAACGTCACGACCAAGGATTTTCAATATCTTTCATGCTAAACAAATTAGCGGCGGTTCCCAAGCGGTAAAGTAAAGTTTACTCCCCCTCCACCATCAAACACAAGCCATGGCTAGCCGAATTCTCGGGTGCCCTCCATACCAACAACTATCCGGGGGAGTTTGTTTTATTATTTTGCAATTTTAATCATGGGACTGGGCATCCCGATTACCAGCCCCTCTCGTGCAAGGACAAGTGAATAAACACTCATCATGAGAATAACCCGCTTAGCATGGAAGATACTGACCGCCCCCTGTCGCTCCATGAGCGGTACGAGCATACAAAACAGATGTTCATTTGAATATTAGAGGTGGCACATGCAAATTTACTTGGAACGGCAGGGTAATACCGCATATGGGTAGATATAGTGGACTCATCTGGAATAACTTTGGTTTAAGGATTTTGATGCACAAGCAGTATTTCCGCTCAGTACAGGTGAAGGCCAGCAAATAGGTTGAGAAGCGACCAACTAGAGAGCGAAAACAGTCATAATCATGCATTATGAATAATCAACATTGAATACTAGCATGAGTAGGATATAAGCACCATGAACATAAATATCGTGGAGGCTATGTTGGTTTTGAATCAACTACATGCGTGAACATGTGCCAAGTCAAGCCACTTGAAACATTCAGAGGAGGATACCATATCATCATACTACATCATAATCATTTTAATGCATGTTGACACCCAAGATAAATCATTATCCACTCCTAGCTACTTAAGCATGGCATGAGCAACTATAATCTCTAATTGTCATCATAAACATGTTTAATCATAATATGCTGAATCATGGATACTGAGTTAAACATATTTACCAAAACAAAAACAAGTTGAGTTCATACCCGCTTTTCCTTGCCACAGTCACTTCATCAAATTATTGTCATTATTGTCTTTCACTTGCACGACTGAATGATGTGAAAATAATAATAGTGCAAGAGTGCCGTGGACCAAGCTGAAATCTGCAACCATTTTATTCAAAGGAGAAGACAAGGTAATATGGGCTCTTTGTTAGATCAACAATAGTGCATATGAGAGCCACTTTAACATTTTCATCGTGGTCTTCTCCTTACAAAGACTCAACGAAAGAAAAGAATTTCAGAGAAACACACTAAAATATTTTTGGAGTTTTTAGTTTTTTTCTTTAAGGAAGCAAATTAAAGAAGACAAAACAAAAAATGAGAAAAACTATTTACACGGGAAAACTCCCAACAAGCAAAAGAAGAAACGGGAAATCTTTTTGAGTTTTCTTTTAATACTACAACTAATTAAACTAGAAAGAAAAACCGAAAAGAAGCGAGAAATATTTTTGGATTTTCTCAAAGTTTTTCAAACACACAAGAAGAAAGCGAGAAAATAAAACTAACATGGATCGTGCAATGAAAAAAGATGAACACCAACAACTGGAATGAAATATGTGAACATGAATGTAATGTCGGTGAGAAATACGTACTCCCCCAAGCTTAGGCATTTGCCTAGCTTGGTCTACTGCCATGGCTGTCCCGGATAATACTCGAAGTGGTAGCTCGTAGAGGCGTTCTGAGCCGCCTCCTCAGCCAGACGGGCAGCCTCAACTGCCGCATTGTACTCGTGCACCTCGCTCTCTGATAGAGAATATCTATGTTTGTTCTGAAAATCAAAGAGGGCAGGAGCAGGCAAAACGACAAACACAGAACAATATTTATCGAATATCAAGTTATAGTCATATTTGTGAGTGTTGCGCTTAAGGAACTCATGGTTCTTCATCGCCTCAAAGTTCAAATATTTATCAGGTAAAATAGGATCATTAGGCCTGGGCGAGACCCCTAGCCTTGCAACTACTCGGGGGGCATAAATTCCTCCATATAAATCACCATTACCCGAGTTATGGTGTAACCTATGTGCAACAATGGCCCCAAGATTATAATGTTTGCTACCCGTTAAAGCAGCGTGAATAAGGCTCAGGTCAGGAGCACAAAGTGCGCTACAGTCTTGTTTACCAACAATGCATTTACCATTAAAAAGTGCAAAGTAGCGAATAGCGGGAAAGTGAATGCTCTTTATCCTAGCTTGCGTAACTCCCCTATCCTCACCATTGCAAAGACTACTGAGAAACAATTCATATTCAGCTTGTTGCGGTTCACTCAGTGAGCCCCAAAATGGGATTTTACAGGTATCACAAAACTCTTCTAGAGACATACTATAAGATCTATCATAGAGACGAAATAAAACTCTAGAGGTACGAGGGTGATACTCAAAATGTTGAGTGAATGAATGAGTAAGGTTGTAGTGCTGCGGGGGCTTATCTGCAATGAAGGCAGAGAGCTTGGTGTTACGAATATATTGATCAAATTCTTCCTTAATGCCTGCATTTAACATGAACTCATTGCACGGCCATCGACACGATTTTGCCTCGGCCCCTCGCACCGAACTTGCCCTTGGTTCAATATATGATTGGCGTGCTGCGCTTTCACTCGATGATGCTTCAGAGGACCTCCTCCTTGAAGAACTCCTCCTGAAAATGTTCATATTCCTACGAAAAAATATCTAAAAAAAAATTTGGGCCACAAAATGATGTCAACAAAACTTCACAAGATTGATAACAACTACTCATATGAATGTCGAGAGGCTATATCAAGCATTCAAACTACTTGGAACTCAAAGAATTCAACATGCAAGCTCATTTTCAGTAGCACCAAGAGCATCTAATTATGCAAAATATAATCCACTAGAGCAAAAACTAATTGGAGCAATGGAGGAGTCACATACCAAGTAGCAATCCCCCAAAACAGTTTCGGAAACGGAGCTCCGAGCAAAGAGATCGAAAATCTCAGGTTTGGGAGCAAGGACACGAGAGAGAGAGCTACCAGGAATTTTTTCTAGAGGTAAGAGACGAAGTGGGCTGAAGGAATAACTGAGGGGGTCCCTGTGGGGTCCACAAGCCACCAGGGCGCGCCCAGGGGGTGTGGTCGCGCCCTGGTGCCTCATGGGCACCTGGGGCATCCCCCTGGGATGTTTTCAGTGCAAAAAATTCTTAAATATTCTATAAAAATTCATGTAAAAATTTCAGATCATTTTGAGCACTTTCATTTTTGGGCACCTTTTTATTGTACGGATAATTCAGAAAACAGGACAATCATGGCATTTTATTGTATTTAACTAAAAATAACAGCAAACAAAAAGTGGGCACAGAAGGTTGTGTTTACTAAATTCATTGACCACATGCCCCTAAAAAAGAATCCATTAATAAGGTTGATTGCTACTTGTGAGCTGCGTTGGTAATTCCCTGAAGAGGAAGGGAGATGCAGTACAATAGAGATAAGTATTTCCCTCAGTTATGAAACCAAGGTTATCAATCCAGTAGGAGAATCACGCAACACGTCGTTAGCAGCACCCGCACACAAAACAACAAATCCTTGCACCCAACGCAAACAAGGGGTTGTCAATCCCTCGGCGGTTAATTGCAAGATTAAATTGTATGTGATAGATAGATAGATTGAAACAAAAATACAAAATAAAATAAATAAAGAAAAAGTGCAGCAAGGTATTTTTAGGGTTTTTAATATATGATTTAGATAGACCCGGGGGCCATAGTTTTCACTAGAGGCTTCTCTCAAGAAAATAGCATACGGTGGGTAAACAAATTACTGTTGGGCAATTGATAGAAAAGCAAATAATCATGACGATATCCAAGGCAATGATCATGTATATAGGCATCACGTCCGAGACAAGTAGACCGACTCCTGCCTGCATCTACTACTATTACTCCACACATCGACCGCTATCCAGCATGCATCTCGTGTATTAAGTTCATAAAGAACGGAGTAACGCCTTAAGCAAGATGACATGATGTAGACAAAGTAAACTCACGCATGAATAAACCCCATCTTTTTACCCTTAATAGCAACGATACATACGTGTCATGTCCCTTTCTGTCACTGGGATTGAGCACCGCAAGATCGAACCCATTACAAAGCACCTCTTCCGATGGCAAGATAAATCAATCTAGTTGGCCAAACCAAATCAATAGATCGGAGAAGAAATACGAAGCTATAATAATCATGCATAAAAGAGATCAGAGAAGACTCAAATAATATTTATGGATAATCTGATCATAAACTCACAATTCATCGGATCCCAACAAACACACCGCAAAAAGTGATTACATCGGATAGAACTCCAAGAACATCGAGGAGAACATTGTATTGATGATCAAAAAGAGAGAAGAAGCCATCTAGCTACTAACTATGGACCCGAAGGTCTGTGGTAAACTACTCACGCATCATCGGAAGGGCAGCAAGGTTGATGTAGAGCCCCTCCGTGATCGATTCCCCCTCCGGCGGAGTACCGGAAAAGGCCTCCAGATGGGATCACTCGAAAACAGAAGCTTGCGGTGGCGGAAAAAGTATTTCGTGGACTCCTCTGTTGGTTTCCCGATTTTAGAGAATTTATAGTGGTGGAATTAGGTCAAACAGAGCTGTGTGGGCCCCACAAGCCACCAGGGCGCGCCCTGGTGCCTCGTGGGCCACTATTTCATCTTCTGGCCCTCTCCCAAAGCTTCCAGCACTTGTTATGTCCAGAAAAAAATCTCCAAAAAGTTTCATGGCATTTGGACTTCGTTTGGTGCTGATATTCTAGAAAACCAAAAACAGGCAAAAAAACAGCAACTAGCACTGGGCACTAAGTTAATAGGTTAGTCCCAAAAAATGATATATAATTGCTGTAAATGTATATAAAAACATTCAAGATTGATAATATAATAGCATGGAATAATCAAAAATTATAGATATGTTGGAGACGTATCAGCATCGCCAAGCTTAATTCCTGCTCGTCCTCGAGTAGGTAAATGATAAAAACAGAATTTTTGATGTGGAATTCTACCTATCATATTCATCATATATTCTTTTCTTTTATAGCATGGACATTTGGACTTGAATGATTCAAAGCAATAGTCTATAATTTGACATGAAGATATAAATACTCAAACATACTAACAAGCAACCATGTCTTTCAAAATATCAACGCTAAAGAAAGTTATCCCTAGCCCATTATGCGCAATCATTGATCCATTCATGAAACACAGTCCATATTAGCTACACACAATGCACAAGTATGGCAATAGTTCTCTCTAGTTGGTGCTTTATAAGAGAAGATGGAGACTCAAAATAAAAATAAAAATTGCAGAAAAGTAAATAGATAGGCCCTTCGCAGAGGGAAGCAGATATTTGCTAATGTGCCAGAGCTCAAAGCTTAAATTAAAGAGATAAAAATATTTTGAGAGGCATGCTTTTCCTGTCAACGAAAACGACCGAGAATTCCCAATATTTTCCATGCTAGACACATCATAGGCGGTTCCCAAACAGAAAGTAAAGTTTATTTCCTTTCCACTATTCTTTCACAATCCATGGCTAGCCGTATCCACGGGTGCCCTCCATACCAACACTTTCCAAGGAATTTTGTTGTTATTAATTTTTGATTTCATTGTGGGACTGGGCATCCCTACTACCAGCCACTCTCTTGTGCAATGACAAGTGAATAAACACTCATCGTGAGAATAACACACCCAACATGGAAAATATTGGCCACCCCCTGCCGCTTCATGAGCGGTACGGGCACACAAAACGGAAAATTATTTTGAAAATTAGAGTTGGCACACGCAAATTTACTTGGAACGACATGGAAATACCTCATATAGGTAGATATGGTGGACTCATTTGGCACAACTTGGGTTTAAAGAGTTTGGATGCACAAGCAGTATTTCCGCTTAGTACAAATGAAGGCTAGCAAATAGATTGAGAAGCAACCAACCAAAAAATGAAAACGGTCATAAACATGCATTGAACATAACTAACACCGAATAATGCACCATAAGTAGGATATACTTTCGTTGCATAACTATTGACTTAATGTGCATGCATAGGGAATCACAAACCTGAACACTAATATTTTTACTAAATCACAATTACTCACTAACATGACTCACATATTATCATCTCCATATCGCAAAACTATTGCAAGGAATCACACTTATCATATCCAATGATCTATATGAAATTTTTTATTATATCCCTCTTGAATATTCATCACTTTGGGACCAAATTCATATCTTGTGCAAATTACCATTACTATTATCAACTCTCAAAAAGATATAAGTGAAGCATGAGAGTGCAAATATTTCTTCAAAATTTTATCTTATCAGCTCTCAAAATAATATAAGTAAAGCATGTGATTTTAAATATTTCTTCAAAATAGAGCCACCGCCGTGCTCAAAAAGATTTAAGTGAAGCACTAGAGCAACTGCCTAGCTCAAAAAATTTAAGTGAAGCACATAGAGTATTCTAACAAATTATGATGAACGTGTGGCTCTCTCAAATAGGTGTGTCCAGCAAAGATGATTGTGAAAAACTAAAAAGCAAACAAGGCAAAGACTCATATAATACATGACGCTCCAAGCAAAACACATATCATGTGATGAATAAAAATATAGCTCCAAGTAAAATTACCGATGGTTGGTAGAAGAAAGAGGGGATGCCTTCCGGGGCATCCCCAAGCTTAGACGCTTGAGTCTTCCTTGAATATTATCTTGGGGTGCCTCGGGCATCCCCAAGTTTAGGCTCTTGCCACTCCTTAATTATTCCTTCATCCATCGTGATCTCACCCAAAACTTGAAAACTTCAATCACACAAAAGTCAACAAAAGCTTCGTGAGATCCGTTAGTATAACAAAATAAATCACTACTTTAAGTACTGGTGAAAACCCATTCATATTTTATTTTTGCATTATACCTACTGTATTCTAACTTCTCCATGGCTTATTCCCCCCGATACAATCCATAGTTTCATCAAAACAAGCAAGTAGTGCATCAAAAACAGAATCTGTCAAAAACAGAACAGTCTGTAGCAATCTATTTAAAAGCTATACTTATGTAACTCCAGAAATTCTGAAAAATTAGGAAAACGTGGAAAATTCATATACCAATAATGTGTAAAAATTTCAGATTTTTCTGACGCTTCAATACAGAACCAAAATTCCAGCACTGGATGCAAAAATTTTTGTTTTCCAAACAGCATCAATTATACTATCTTCCAAATCATCTTAAAGGATTTACTTTGCACAAACACTAATTAAAAACATAAAAACACAATCATAATAGTAGCATAAATGTGAAAACACACAATAACAGAAACAAAAAGTAAAAATTTATTTTATTCATTAGGTTGCCTCCCGACAAGCGCTATTGTTTTATGCCCCTAGCTAGGCATAATGCATAGTTTCAAGTATTGTCATCTTTCAAATTGATTCCATAAGTGGCCCTCATAATGGATTCATATGGTGCTTTAATTTTGTTCCTAGGGAAATGTTCCATACCCTTCTTTAATGGAAACTGAAATTTTATATTCCCTTCTTTCATGTCAATAACTGCACCTATGGTTCGTAAGAACGGTCTACCAAGTATTATTGGGCAAGAAGGATTGCATTCAATGTCAAGCACAATAAAATCAATGGGCACGTAATTTATATTTGCAAGAATAATCACATCATTAATTCCACCCAAAGGCTTTTTAGTAGTGGAATCCGCAAGATGCAAATTAAGAGAACATTCATCTATATTGGTAAAACCCAGCACATCACATAGAGATTTTGGAATTGTGGAAACACTAGCACCCAAATCACATAAAGCATTGCACTCATAATTTTTAATTTTAACTTTAATGGTGGGTTTCCATTCATCATATAATTTTCTAGGAATTAAAATTTCTAGTTCTAGTTTTCTTCTAACGCTTTCATCATTGCTTCTACGATGTGTTTAGTAAAAGCCTTATTTTGCTCATAAGCGTTGGGTGAATTTAACATGGATTGTAATAAAGAAATGCACTCAATCAAAGAACAACTATCATAATTAAAATCTTTGTAATCCAAGAGAGTGGGCACATCACTAGTTAAAGTTTTTACCTCTCCAAATCCACTTTTATCAATTTTCTTATCAAGATTTTCACCCTCCGAATTATGGGAATGCCTTCTAGCTAAAGTTGACTCTTCTTCAGTCCCCTTTTCATCAAGTTTAATATTGCTAAACAAAGAATCAATAGATGACACACCAATCATTTTAATATCCTCATCATTACTATGATAAAAACCGGGAGGAATCGCTTTTTCTAAAAATTCTCATCATTAATATCAATTTAAACACCAATCATTTTAATATCCTCATCATTAATATCAATTTTAGGTGGCAAAATTTTAGTCTTGAGATTTTCCACATCATGAATAATTCTATCAATGCTCCTAGACATATCATCAAGTTTACTCAATTTTTTTTCTATCGTAGTGTTGAAAACTTTTTGAGCATTAATAAATTCTTTAATATTACTTTCAAGATCAGAGGGCATCCTATTATTAGTATTATAGGAATTGCCATAGGGATTGCCATAATTATTAGAGGAATTTCCAGGAAACGGTCTAGCATTGAAATTACCTCTATAACCATTATTATTAAAATTGTTTCGTGAGACAAAATTCACGTCTATGGGATCATTGTTTTGCTCAATCAAGGTGGACAAAGGCACATCATTAGGATCAATAGGAGTATTTTTGCTAGCAACCAATTTCATAAGCGCATCAACTTTATCACTCAAAGTACTAATTTCTTCAACAGAATTCACTTTTTTACTAGTAGGAACTCTTTCAGTATGCCATTGTGAATAATTTGCCATAATATTATCAAGCAATTTAGTAGCTTCTCCCAAAGTAATTTCCATAAAAGTACCACCCGCGGCGCAATCTAAAAGATTTTTGGAAACAAAATTTAATCCCGCATAAATTTTTTGTATGATCATCCATAAATTTAAACCTTGAGTAGGGCAATTTCTTATCATTAATTTCATCCTTTCCCAAGATTGGGAAACATGTTCATGTTCAAGTTGCTTAAAATTCATAATTTGATTTCTAAGAGAAATAATTTTCGTGGGAGGAAAATACTTGGTAATAAAAGCATCTTTACACCTATCCAAAGAATCGATACTATTTCGTGGTAAAGATGAAAACCAAATTTTTGCACGATCCCGTAATGAGAACGGAAATAATTTTAATTTCATAATATCATTATCCACATCTTTTTTCTTTTGCATATCACACAATTCTACGAAAGAGTTAAGATGGGATGCAGCATCTTCATTAGGACTACCAGAAAATTGTTCTTTCATAAGAAGATTTAGCAAAGCGGCATTAATATCACAAGTCTCCGCACTAGAGGCAGGAGGAGCAATCGGAGTACTAATAAAATCATTATTATTAGTTTTAGAAAAATCACACAATTTTGTATTTTCTTGAGACATAGTGGCTACGCAAACAAGATAGTAAGCAAGCAAACAAGGAAACAAGAAAAAGGCAAACGGAAAATATTTTTGTAAAAACTTTTTAGAAGTGGGGGAGATGAAAACGAGAGGCAAAGACAAATAAATTAAATGCAAGGAGATGTAAGTTTTATGCATAGGTACTTGATAGATGTTGATGATGTCTCCCCGGCAACGGCGCCAGAAATTCTTCCTGCTACTTGTGAGCTGCGTTGGTAATTCCCTGAAGAGGAAGGGAGATGTAGTACAGTATGGATAAGTATTTCCCTCAGTTATGAAACCAAGGTTATCGATCTAGTAGGAGAATCACGCAACACCTTGTTAGCAGCACCTGTACACAAAACAACAAATCCTTGCACCCAACGCAAACAAGGGGTTGTCAATCCCTTGGCGGTTAATTGCAAGATTAAATTGTATATGATAGATAGATAGATTGAAACAAAAATAAAAAATAAAATAAATAAAGTAAAAGTGGAGCAAGGTATTTTTAGGGTTTTTAATATATGATTTAGATAGACCCGGGGGCCATAGTTTTCACTAGAGGCTTCTCTCAAGAAAATAGCATACGGTGGGTAAACAAATTACTGTTGGGCAATTGATAGAAAAGCAAATAATCATGACGATATCCAAGGCAATGATCATGTATATAGGCATCACGTCTGAGACAAGTAGACCGACTCCTGCCTGCATCTACTACTATTAGTCCACACATCGACCGCTATCCAGCATGCATCTAGTGTATTAAGTCCATAAAGAACGGAGTAACGCCTTAAGCAAGATGACATGATGTAGACAAAGTAAACTCACACATGAATAAACCCCATCTTTTTACTCTTAATAGCAACGATACATACGTGTCATGTCCCTTTCTGTCACTGGGATTGAGCACCGCAAGATCAAACCCATTACAAAGCACCTCTTCCCATGGCCAGATAAATCAATCTAGTTGGCCAAACCAAATCAATAGATCAGAGAAGAAATACGAAGCTATAATAATCATGCATAAGAGAGATCAGAGAAGACTCAAATAATATTCATGGATAATCTGATCATACACTCACAATTCATCGGATCCCAACAAACACACCGCAAAAAGTGATTACATCGGATAGAACTCCAAGAACATCGAGGAGAACATTGTATTGATGATCAAAAAGAGAGAAGAAGCCATCTAGCTACTAACTATGGACCCAAAGGTCTGTGGTAAACTACTCACGCATCATCGGAAGGGCAACAAGGTTCATGTAGAGCCCCTTCGTGATCGATTCCCCCTCCGGTGGAGTACCGGAAAAGGCCTCCAGATGGCATCTCTCGAGAACAGAAGCTTGCGGCGGCGGAAAAAGTATTTCGTGGACTCCTCTATTGGTTTTCCGATTTTAGAGAATTTATAGTGTTGGAATTAGGTCAAACGGAGTTGTGTGGGCCCCATAAGCCACCAGGGCGCGCCACCCCCCTGGGGCGCGCCCTGGTGCCTCGTGGGCCACTGCTTCATCTTCTGGCCCTCTCCCGAAGCTTCTAGTACTTGTTATGTCCAGAAAAAAATCTCCAAAAAGTTTCGTGGCATTTGGACTTTGTTTGGTACTGATGTTCTGGAAAACCAAAAACAGGCAAAAAACAGCAACTGGCACTGGGCACTAAGTTAATAGGTTAGTCCCAAAAAATGATATATAATTGTTGTAAATGTATATAAAAACATCCAAGATTGATAATATAATAGCATGGAACAATCAAAAATTATAGATACGTTGGAGACGTATCATTGATCAAGTCTTATTAACAAACTATTTCCGAGTAACATGAAACCGAAGAATCTTTGTAAAACACTAGGTTACCTCAACGCGGATATGAATCTCCCCAATTATAAGTGTTTCATATTTCTTTTTGACAGTAGGAAGAGGGAGTTGAAAACTTCCAATGGTAATTGTTGGAGTCTTTTCAATAACATGAATACCGTTTACTTGAAATTGTTTCTTCGGAAAGTGCACCGTATGTTCATTACCATTGATATGAAAAGTGACCTTGCTTTTGTTGCAATCAATAACAGCCCCTGCAGTATTTAAAAAGGGTCTACCAAGGATAATCGACATGTTGTCGTCCTCGGGCATATCAAGTATAACAAAGTCTGTTAAGATAGTAACATTTGCAACTACAATGGGCACATCCTCACAAACACCGATAGGCATGGCAGTTGATTTGTCAGCCATTTGCAATGATATTTCAGTGGGAGTGAGTTTATTCAAATCAAGTCTTTTATATAAAGAGAATGGCATAACACTAACACCGGCTCCTAAATCACACAAAGCAGTTTTAACATAATTTCTTTTAATGGATCATGGTATAGTTGGTATTCCTGGATCTCCTAGTTTCTTAGGTACTCCATCCTTAAAAGAATAGTTTGCAAGCATGGTGGAAATTTTAGCTTCAGGTATTTTTCTTTTATTAGTGACAATATCTTTCATGTATTTAGCATATGGGGTCATCTTTAAAATATCAGTCAAACGAGTACGCAAAAAGACTGGCCTAAGCATTTCAGCAAAGCGTTCAAATTCTTCCTTATCCTTATTCTTAGATGGTTTAGGAGGAAAGGGCATGGGTTTTTGAACCCATGGTTCTCTTTCTTTACCATGTTTTCTAGCAACGAAGTGTCTTTTATCATAATGTTTGTTTTTAGGAGGTGGGTTATCAAGATCAACAGCAGGTTCTATTTCAACATCATTATCAGGTTCTTTATCATTATCTGGTTGAGCATCCACATGAGCATCATCATTATCATTATCATTATCATTATCATTAGGTGAATGTTCATTACCGGATTTTGTTTCAGCATCGGAAATGGAAACATCATTACTATCTTCAGAAGGTTTTTCTACCTCGGGTTCAGTAGAAGTATGCAAAGTCCTATCATTTTTCTTTTTCTTTTTCTTTTTAGATGGACTAGGTGCATCAACATTAATTCTCTGAGAGTCTTGTTCAATTCTTTTAGGGTGACCTTCAGGATAAAGTGGCTCCTGAGTCATTCTACCTCCTCTAGTCATTACTCTAACAGCGTGATCATTCATATTGTTATTCATTTCATTGAGCAATTCACTTTGAGATTTAGCAACTTGTTCTAGTTGGGTTTGGACCATGGAAGCATGTTTACCTACACCTTTGACATCATTAGCAATTCTAAACAACAAGTCACTCAAGCGATCTATCATGTAGGCATTATGTTTCAATTGTTTCATAACATAAGCATTGAAATGATCTTGCTTAATAATGTATTTCTTCAATCGGTGGTAAATTCTTAACATCTTCAGCTTTAATACCTTTTTCTTTCATAGACTTCTTTGCCTCTTGCATATCTTCAGGACTGAGAAATATAATACCTCTCTTCTTCGGAGTTGGTTTAGGTGGTGGTTCAGGAAGTGTCCAATCATTATCATTCTTCAATATATTATTCAATAATTCTTCAGCTTGTTCAACAGTTCGTTCCCTGAAAACACAACCAGCACAACTATATAGGTAGTCCCTAGAAGCATCGGTTAGTCCATTATAGAAGATATCAAGTATTTCATTTTTCTTAAGAGGGTGATCAGGCAAAGCATTAAGCAATTGGAGAAGCCTCCCCCAAACTTGAGGGAGACTCACTTCTTCAATTTGCACAAAGTTAAATATTTCCTGTAAGGCAGCTTGTTTCTTATGAGCAGGAAAATATTTTTTTCAGAGAAATAATATATCATATCATGGGGACTACGCACACAACCAGGAGCAAGAGTATTATACCATATCTTAGCATCACCCTTTAACGAGAAAGGAAATAATTTGAGGATATAGTAATAGCAAATTTTTTCCTCATGAGCAAATAGGGTGGCTATATCATTTAATTTAGTAAGATGTGCCACAACGGTTTCAGTTTCATAGCCATGGAAAGGATCAGATTCAACCAAAGTAATTAACTTAGGATCAATAGAGAATTCATAATCCTTATCAGTAACAAATATGGGAGAGGTAGCAAACTTAGGATCATATTTCATTCTCTCCCTCATAGATTTTTCTTTCATTTCAGCAAACAATTTTATAACCTCATCTCTATCATTACAAGCAAGAATGGCTCTAGCCGTCTCCCTATCAAAGACATGTTCATCAGGTGATTCAACTCTAGTAGGAGAGCTAGGCATAATAGGTGAATCATAATTCTCAAGAGTTTCAACATTTTTAGCATTCTCAATTTCTTTAGCTTTAGCAAGTTGTTCATCAAGAAACTCACCCAGTGACACAGTATTATCAAGCATAGTACTAGCATCATCATAAGTATCATTCATAGCAGAAGTAGTATCATTAATAACTTGCGACATATCAGAATTAATAGCAGGTGGTGGTGTTGCAAGCTTACTCAAAATAGAAGGTGAATCAAGTGCGGAGCTAGATGGCAGTTCCTTACCTCCCCTCGTCTTAGAGGGAATGATCTTAGTCTTAGAGTCTTTCAGATTCTTCATAGTGATCAACAGATATAAATCCGAAGTGACTCAGCAAATAAAGCTATGCTCCCCAGCAACGGCGCCAGAAAAAGGTCTTGATAACCCACAAGTATAGGGGATCGCAACAGTTTTCGAGGGTAGAGTATTCAACCCAAATTTATTGATTCAACACAAGGGGAGCCAAAGAATATTTGCAAGTATTAGCAGTTGAGTTGTCAATTCAACCACACCTGGAGACTAAATATCTGCAGCAGAGTGCTCAGTAGCACAGTAGTATGGTAGTTTGATAGCAATAGCAATAATAGTAACAGTAACGGTAGCAGCAATAGTTTTGTAGCAATTGTAACAGTAGTAGCAATAGTAGTAACTTAGCAAAGAACAATATGTGAAAAGCTCGTAGGCATTGGATCGGTGATTATGTTGGATAACATTCATCAGGTAACAGTCATAACCTAGGGCGACACAGAACTAGCTCCAATTCATCAATCTAATGTAGGCATGTATTCCGTGAATACATGAACTCCTCAAACTACGGTAATCACCGGAAAGAATCCCAATTATTGTCACCTTGGGGTATGCAGATCATAACACATAGCAGGTGCGTATAACTTGCAAGATCGGATCAAGAACACAAATATATTCATGAAAACATAAAGGGTTCAGATCTAAAATCATGGCACTCGGGCCCTAGTGACAAGCATTAAGCATAGCAAAGTCATAGCAACATCAATCTCAGAACATAGTGGATACTAGGGATCAAGCCCTAACAAAACTAACTCGATTACATGATAAATTTCATCCAACCCATCACCGTCCAGCAAGCCTACGAAGGAATTACTCATTCCCGGCGGTGAGCATCATGAAATTGGTGATGGAGGATGGTTGATGATGACGATGACGAAAGACCCCCCCTCTCCGGAGCCCCGAACGGACTCCAGATCTGGCCTCCCGATGTAGAACAGGAGGTGGTGGCGGCTTCGTATCGTAAAACGCGATGAAACTTCCTCTCTAATTTTTTTCTCGGGAAATAGGAATTTATTGTGCTGAGATTAGGGTCAGCAGAACCACGTGGGTCTTTGCTCCAGTGGGTCTTTGCTCCAGTATTTTTTATTTATTCCATAAAAAATCTCCAAAAAGTTTCATCCAATTCCGAGAACTTTTATTTCTGCACAAAAACAACACCATGGTAGTTCTGCTGTAAACAACATCAGTCTGGGTTAGTTTCATTCAAATCATGCAAATTAGAGTCCAAAACAAGAGCAAAAGTGTTTGGAAAAGTAGATACGATGGAGATGTATCAGTCATCGGGGTAGTGCATGATAAGTATTTTGTGTTAAGAAGATGGAGCATGACAGGATTATATGATTTTGTAGGGATAACGTTCTTTATCATTTTTATTTTGAAAGACATGATTGTTTATTAGTATGCCTGAGTATTGATGTCTTTATATCAAACTATAGACTATTGCTATGAATAATTCGGATCTTATTATTCATACCGTAAGAGAAAGATTACATGATGAAACATGTTAGGTAGCATTCCACATCAAAAATTCTGTTTTTATCATTTACCTACTCGAGGACGAGCAGGAATTAAGCTTGGGGATGCTTGATACGTCTCCAACGTATCTATAATTTTTGATTGTTCCATACTATTAAAGTATCAATCTTGGATGTTTTATATGCAATTATATGCCATTATATATCATTTTTTGGGACTAACCTATTAACCCAGTGCCTAGTGCCAGTTGTTGTTTTCTGCTTGTTTTTGCCTTTTCAGAAAATCATTATCAAAAAGAGTCCAAACGAGAAAAACACTTTGGATTAAATTTTTTTTGGACCAGAAGAGACCCACGAAGCTTCGGGAGAAGACCAGAAGAGCCACGAGGAGGCGACAAGCCTGGAGGGCGCGCCCAGGGGGGTAGGGCGCACCCCCCAGGCTTGTGGGCCCCTCGTAGCCCCTCCTGACCTAATTCCAGTGCTATAAATTCCCAATATTCCCAATATACCAGAGAGACAGAAGAGAAAACCTTTCCGCCGCCGCAAGCCTCTATTCTTTCGCGATCCCATCTAGAGGCCTTTTCCGGTACTCTGCCGGAGGGGGAATCAATCACGAAGGGCTTCTTCATCAACCTTGCTGCCCTTCCGATGATGTGTGAGTAGTTTACCACAGACCTACGGGTCCATAGCTAGTAGCTAGATGGCTTCTTCTCTCTCTTTGATCTTCAATACCATGTTCTCCTCGATGTTCTTGGAGTTCTATCCGATGTAATCTTATTTTGCGGTGTGTTTGTTGGGATCCGATGAATTGTGAGTTTATGATCAGATTATTCATGAGAAATATTTGAGTCTTCTCTGAACTCTTTTATGCATGATTATTATAGCTTTGTATTTCTCTCCGATCTATCGATTTGGTTTGGCCTACTAGATTGATTTATCTTGCAATGGGAGAGGTGCTTTGTGATGGGTTCAATCTTGCGGTGCTCAATCCCAGTGACAGAAGGGGACATGACACGTATTTGTATTGTTGCCATTAAGGATAAAAAGATGGGGTTTAATCATATTGCTTGAGTTTACTTTGTCTACATCATGTCATCTTGCTTAAGGCGTTACTCTGTTTCATACTTAATACCCTAGATGCATGTTGGATAGCGGTCGATGGGTGGAGTAATAGTAGTAGATGCAGGCTGGAGTCGGTCTTCTTGTCTCGGACGTGATGCCTATATACATGATCATTGCCATGAATCTGTCATAATTATTTGCTTTTCTATCAATTGCCCAACAGTAATTTGTTTACCCACCGTATGCTATGCGTTCGAGAGAGAAGCCTCTAGTGAAAACTATGGCCCCCGGGTCTACTTTATCATATATCAAAAACCTAAAAATACCTTGCTGCAATTTATTTACTTTTATTTTATTTAGTATTTTAGTTTATCTATCTACCACTATCAGAATTAATCCTTGCAAATAACAGCTAAGAGGATTGACAACCCTCTTATTTGCATTAGGTGCAAGTGTTTGCTTTTCTGTGTGCAGGTGCGCTTAACGGGATTTTGCTTGGTTCTCCTACTGGATTGATAACCTTGGTTCTTAACTGAGGGAAATACTTATCTCTACTATACTGCATCATCATCTCCTCTTCGGGGAAATACCAACGCAGTCTACAAGTAGCACGGTGCATCTCTGAAGAACAAGGTCACGAGCTGCTCGCCGATATCCATGGAGGAGACTGTGACCACCACTCTTCATCACGCACCCTCGTCAGCAAGGTGTTCCGTAGCGGCTTCTACTGGCCCACCGTGCTCCACGACACCACCGAGCTGGTCCAATCCTGTGAAGCATGTCAATTCCACGCCAAGCAAATCCACCAGCCGGCGCAGGACCTCCAAACGATCCCTTTCTCATGGCCCTTCGCGTTCTGGGGGCTGGATATCTTGGGACATTTCCCTCGCGCAGCCGGCGGCTACCGCTACCTCTACGTCGCCATTGACAAGTTCACCAAGTGGGCGGAGGTCGAGCCCGTGCACACCATCCCGGCAGGTTCTGCCGTCAAGTTCATCAAGGGCCTCGTGAGCCGCTTTGTCATCCCCAATTGCATCATCACTGACAACGGCTCCCAATTCACAAGCGGCCTCTTCAAGTCATACTGCACCAGCCTCGGCACGCAGATCTGCTACGCCTCTGTGGCACACCCAAGAAGCAACGGACAGGCCGAGCGTGCCAACGCTGAGGTCCTCAAGGGCCTCAATACAAGAAGCTTCAAGAAAAAGCTCGACGCCTGCGGCAAAGGCTGGCTTGACGAGCTGCAGTCTGTGCTATGGTCGATCTGCACGACAGCAACCAAGCCTACTGGCGAGACTTCTTTCTTCCTCGTCTACAGAGCTGAAGCAGTCCTTCCTTCTGAGCTCAAGCACGGCTCTCCGCGAGTCCTCGCCTTCGACGAGGCCCATCAGGACGGCTTGCGAGAGGCCGACCTGCTGCTCCTCGAGGAAGCCCGTCGCCAGGCCGCCCTGCGCGCCGCAAGATACCAACAGGCTTTGCATCGCTATCATAGCCGCAACATACGCCCGTGCACCCTTGAAGCTGGCGATCTCGTCCTGAGAAGGATCCTCTCCAGAGAGGGACTCCACAAACTCACCCATGTGGGAAGGCCCTTTTAGGATTGCTCATGTCTCCCGGCCCGGCGCCGCCCGGCTGGAGACGGAGGAGGCTGTTCTTGTGCCCAACACATGGAACATCCAACACCTCCGCAAGTTCGACCCGTGACCCTTACGCGTACGAACGAAGTGGAGCTGTACATGCTCCGGAGCCTCTCATTGCGTTCGCCTGATGAGCCCGTGAGAGCTTCCGCCCACGGCTCAGTGGAAGCCCCATGCTCCGCGCTGGCGGAATGCCCACGCCTAGTGGAAGCCCCATGCTCAGCGCTGGCAGAACAATCGAACTGAGGGCGCCCCATGGGCTGCACCAACCTCAAGCTAACCCGTGTTTGCCGGACACGGCAGTTGCATCTTTTTTGGTTGTGTAATGAACCTTATTATTATGCTGCAGTAAACCTTTATTTCCTATGATATTTTGTGTTTGGTAAGTCATTTGCTTTAGGAGTCGTGCGCGCTCGTGATCTCCCTCCTGCTCCTCATGCGAGCGGGGGCTGGACACGGTGCCTGTGCTTAGGTCAGTCCCAGTAGCGCTGCAAAACCCAAGTGATCGAGCTCTGGCTCGCGGGCCTGCTCCCGCGCACGCCACCTCACCAAGGTCCTTGGTGTCTTGTCTCCTCGCGTGACGCCCACGAGTGAGCTAGCAAGCATGCACTGCTCCCCCGTTCGTGAAAATCTTTGGCATGTAGTTGTACCAGGAATGAGGTGTGCAAAAGGCCCCACGAACGCTGCCTCACGAGGTAACTCACGACAAGACGCCTTCGTAAGCCCTCAAGGAGCCTCGCGAGCCGACTTGCGATGGCTGTCTCCACCAAGTGTTAGCGGGAGGCCTCACGAGCAAGAGCCTCGCGAGGCGCACTCCGCGGCCACGACACGCCAAGCGACACTCGCGAAGAAGGTAAGTACAAAAACACCTCACGAGCCACTCTCGGCGCCTCTCGAGCTCTCCTCTCCCCACAACCTCGCTGAGTGCTGATGTTTCCTCCTCTGCGCAAGCCGCTTGCATGTCAAAGGGGGGCTTCCTGAGCATCGCGCCTCAGGAGCCCTTACCGCCCCTCAGTGCCCTACACCTCCTGGCCTTGTCCAGGCAACGCGACCTGACATACCAGCGATGGCTGTAGCCTGCTCGGGGGCTGGATCCTGACGACGTAGAGCGCCAAGGCAGGCAAAGAAAGGAAAATAGGCCTCACAAGGAAACATACATTGCAGCAAATCATAGAGTACTTAAACAAAAGACATCATTTTTTACGCCCCCACGAGGCTACATCGATCTATCACAGGAACAAAAGAGAAGGGCCAAGGCGGAGCGCGGCACATCATCAAGATCCGACTCGGGCGCTACCTGCGCCTAGTCGGAATCTTCATCTTCACTCTTGATGCGCGGGGAGCTTTCTTCGCTTTCGCCCTCGCTGCTGGAGTCGGTGCTGCCGCCGCTGTCGCCCTCGCCGGAGGAGTCGGAGCCGCTGCCGCTCTCGCTCTCCGCGCAACACTCCATGCGGGTACCGGAGACCCCGAAGAACTTCACGAAGAGGGTGGTGGCTCCATCATACTTGAACTGGAGGAGATGCCCCCGCCTTAGGCCACGGGCGCGGGCGAACGACTTCCACCCCCGCTTCAGGAACATGAAGCCAACGGGAGAGAACTCGGTCGCCACCCAGGAGGGGCCGTTGCAGCAGCCGTCCGCCTGCAGCCACAGACCCAAGAGCTTGCTGTCCTCCATTGCTCTTGCAAAGGAGTTAGGGAGCCGGAGCCAGCTGCAGGGCCGACGATGCAGCCCCACGATGAACTCGTGCGCCGCCTCCGCCGTGTGGGCCCCGCCTGAGAAGGACGGGCAGACGCCCCACCGCGCCTGCCTCGCTCGCGGGCGCCGAGCCCTCCTTGGCCGCGGGCGGTGGCCCTTCCGCGAGCGCTAGGGCTGGCTGCGGCGGCCGCCGAGGAGCGCCCCCGGCCCTGAGGGGGAACCCTCGCGGCAACAGCGGATGTGCGGGCTCACCCTCTGCCCCTCGCCATCGTAGCGGTGGTCCTGGAAAGAGCGAGGAAGGGTGAGAGGTTGAAGAAGGGGAGAGGCAGAGGTAGAAGATGAGTGGGGGAGATCTCTATCCCCCGCCCCCTTTATAACACCCTATGGGGACGCTCTCCCTGCCGCTCCGCCTTCTTTGACATCGGGAATCGAGGAAGCACAAGGGAAGCAATGATAGCCCTGCGCCCCGCGCGGGCAGGCTTTATGGCAGGCGCAAGCGGTTACCGAGGCGTAGTGGGGGAAGTGGGGGCGTCCCACGTCCAATCGCACGCCATGCGTCTAACCTGGGCCCCGTAGTCTGTCAGGGCCCGCGCCGTTCCGCTCCCAACGGGCGGGAACGTGCGCGCCACGGGCCCGGGGGCTACTGTCGGGCCATTGGGAACCAGGGTGTGACGCCCCCGGCCCGACCGTGCACTAATTATACACGCAAATGCGCACGATCAAACCCAGGGACTCACGGGAAGATATCACAACACAACTCTAGACACAAAATAAAATAATACAAGCTTTATATTACAAGCCAGGGGCCTCGAGGGCTCGAATACATAAGCTCGTGTTACACAAGAGTCAGCGAAAGCATTAGTATCTGAGTACAGACATAACTAAACAAGGATGCCTTAAAAAGGCTGAGCAAAACAACGACAACTAGATCGAAAAGGTGCAGGCCTCCTGCCTGGGAGCCTCCTAAACTACTCCTGGCCGCCGGTCTCCACGTAGTAGTAGGCTCCGCCGGGGTAGTAGTAGTCATCAGCGGGATCAGCTGTCTGCGGGGCTCCGACATCTGATCGTAGCAAACGGGTATGAGAAAAAAAGAGGTAGCAAAGCAACCATGAGTACTCATCCAAAGTACTCGCAAGACTTACATCAGATCTATTCTATTTATGCATCGGTATCAAATGAAGGAGCTATATATGTGGACTAGACTGCAGAAATGCCAGAATAGAGGGGAGGGCGTAGCCTATCGAAGACTAGCATCTTGCAGCGTCTTGCAGCATTAGAAGAGTGCAGATTAGTAGCATAACATAAAGTAACAAGCATGTAATAGAAAAGCCCAGAGATTCTTCCTTGACTCCCTGCGAGAAAGCGATCCCGGAGATTACAATTAAAGTAACACTAACATATATCCAGTTCAAGTTGTAGTAGATCGGGATACAATACTGAGCGTCCTGTTACCGTGGACACGGCTATTCGAATAGATAACTTCCTTGCAGGGGTGCACTACTGTTACCCAACACGCTCGATTAACTCTGGCTGGACACACTTTTCTCGGTCATGCCCAGCCTTGGCTGATCGACACGACGTAGTCCTACCTAGGCTTCGTAGAGAGGTCCCCGCCGGTCTACATCCTAAGCGCTCAGGGGTCTTTCCCATCGCCCTTTGCACTCCGGGTCGTTATGCGATTAGCCGGGACGAGCACCACCTCATCCTGGATGGCACTGGCCCAACAGGCCCACAATGCTGAACTGGACATCTGACAGAGCTTTCGGCCGATACATACGGTGCCGAGGGCCCCATTAAACCATTATCCCACGTGGTGGTAGTGCGTATAGGCCAGTGGCCAACTCATATCAAATACCCAAATCCGTTAGTGAATTATTAGGAGCTCGTGAAAACGAGCAGAGATCCATGATCATGTGACCCCGTCGCCCCATCTCGTGGACTTACGGCAAGGGCCATGCCCTATCCCTCTCCTGGGGAGGTCTGTGATACGTCTCCAACGTATCTATAAATTTTTATTGTTTCATGCTGTTATATTATCAATCTTGGATGTTTTTATATGCATTTATAACAATTATATATCATTTTTGGAGACTAACCTATTAATTTAGTGCCCAGTGCCAGTTGCTGTTTTCTGCCCTGTTTTTGTTTTACAGAAAATCAATACCAAACGAAGTCCAAATGCCACGAAACTTTTTGGAGATTTTTTATTGGCCAAGATAAACACTAGAATCTTCGGGAGAGGGCCAGAAGACCCAGGAGGTGGCCACGAGCCACCAGGGCGCGCCTGGGGGGGCAGGCGCGCCCTGGTGCCTCGTGGGCCCCCTTTGCTCCGTTTGACCTAATTCCAACACTATAAATTCAGAAAAAAATCAGAAACCCTCAGGGGAGTCCACGAAATACTTTTTCCGCCGCCGTAAGTTTCTGTTCTCGAGAGATCCCATCTGGAGGCTTTCTCCGGCACTCCGCCGGAGGGGGAATCGATCACGGAGGGGCTCTACATCAACCTTGCTGCCCTTCCGATGATGCGTGAGTAGTTTACCACAGACTTTCGGGTCCATAGGCAGTAGCTAGATGGCATCTTCTCTCTTTTTGATCTTCAATACAATGTTCTCCTCGATGTTCTTGGAGTTCTATCCGATGTAATCACTTTTTGCGGTGTGTTTGTTGGGATCCGATGAATTGTGAGTTTATGATCAGATTATCCATGAAATTATTTGAGTCTTTGCTGCACTCTTTTATGCATGATTATTATAGCCATGTATTTCTTCTCCGATCTATTGATTTGGTTTGGCCAACTGAGTTGATTTATCTTGCCATGGCAAGAGGTGCTTTGTAATGGGTTCGATCTTGCGTTGCTCAATCCCAGTGTCAGAAAGGGACATGACACGTATGTATCGTTGCTATTAAGGGTAAAAAGATGGGGTTTATTCATACGTGAGTTTATCTACATCATGTCATCATTCTTAAGGCGTTACTCCGTTCTTTATGGACTTAATACACTAGATACATGCTGGATAGCGGTCGATGTGTGGAGTAATAGTAGTAGATGCAGGCAGGAGTCGGTCTACTTGTCTCGAACATGATGCCTATATACATGATCATTGCCTTGGATATCGTCATGATTATTTGCTTTTCTATCAATTGCCCAACAGTAATTTGTCTACCCACCGTATGATATTTTCTCGAGAGAAGCCTCTAGTGAAATTTATGGGGCCCGGGTCTATCTAAATCATATTACTAAAACCCTAAAAATATTGCTGCCATTTTATTTTATTTATTTTATTTTGTATTTTTGTTTCAATCTATCTATCTATCTATCATAGACAATTTAATCTTCCAATTGACCGCCGAGGGATTGACAACCCCTCGTTTGCGTTGGGTGCAAGGATTTGTTGTTTGTGTGCAGGTGCTGCTAATGAGGTGTTGCGTGATTCTCCTACTGGTTCGATAACCTTGGTTTCATAACTGAGGGAAATACTTATATCTACTGTGCTGCATCATCCCTTCCTCTTCGGGGAAAATACCAACGCAAGCTACAAGTAGCAGGAAGAATTTCTGGCACCGTTGCCGGGGAGACATCTGTTGGGGAACGTTGCATGGAAAACAAAAAAATTTCTACGCACACGCAAGATCTATCCATGGAGATGCATAGCTACGAGAGGGCGAGTGTGTCTACGTACCCTCGTAGACCATAAGCGGAAGCGTTAGAACAATGCGGTTGATGTCGTCGAACAACTTCATGATCCAACCGACCGAGCACCGAACGTACGGCACCACCGCGTTCAGCACACGTTCAGCTCGGTGACGTACTCAACTTCTTGATCCAGCAAGACGGCGAGGTAGTGGATGAGTTCCAGCAGCATGACGGCGTGGTGACGGTGACGGTGATGCTATCTCCGCAGAGCTTCGCCCAAGCACTGCGAAAATATGACCGAGGGACGGAACTGTGGAGGGGGGCGCCGCACACGGCTAAGACAATGTTGTGTCCTTTGGGGCGCCCCCTCTCCTCTATTTATATATGTGTAGGGGCTTGGAGTAGAAGGAATAGTGCCATGTGAACAGTAACCATGAATAGTACACACGTGGACTTGGACTCCAAAGTCCAATCCTATTCCTACTAGGACTCTCCCTTTTTTCCTTCCCTAGCTGCGTGGGCTTTTGAGGAGTTAGTGCACCCGGCCCAATAAGGCCAGGGCGCCTCCCCTTAGCCCATGCCAGCCCTTTGGGACGTGGTGGACCCACTTGTGGACTTCCGGACCCCTCCGGAATCCTCCGGAACCTTCTGGAAGCTTCCCGGTACAATACCGAAAAAACTGCACCTTTTTCCGGAACCCAAAATATGACTTCCCATATATAAATCTTTACCTCTCAACCATTCCGGGACTCCTCATGACGTCCGGGATCTCATCCAGGACTCCAAACAATATTCGGTTACCAATTCACATAACTCATATAACACTATATCGTCAACGCACGTTAAGCGTGCGGACCCTACGGGTTCGGGAATGATGTAGACATGACTGAGACGCCTCTCCGGTCAATAACCAATAGCGGAACCTGTATGCTCATATTGGTTCCTACATATTCCACGAAGATCTTATCGGTCGAACCGCAATGACAACATACGTAATTCCCTTTGTCCGTCGGTATGTTACTTGCCCGAGATTCAATCGTCGGTATCTCCATACCTAGTTCAATCTCGTTACCGGCAAGTCTCTTTACTCGTTCCGTAATACATCATCCCGTAACTAACTCCTTAGTCACTTTGCTTGCAAGCTTCTTATGATGTGCATTACTGAGAGGGCCCAGAGATACCTCTCCGAAACACGGAGTGACAAATCCCAGTCTCGATCCATGCCAACTCAACGGACACCTTCGGAGATACCTGTAGAGCATCCACCCAGTTACGTTGTGACGTTTGATAGCGCACAAGGTATTCCTCCGATATCCGGGAGTTGCATGATCTCATGGTCTGAGGAACATGTATTTGACATTCAAGAAAGCAGTAGCAATAAACAGAACGATCATATGCTAAGCTAACGGATGGGTCTTGTCCATCACATCATTCTCCTAATGATGTGATCCCATTATCAAATGACAACTCATGTCTATGGTTAGGAAACCTTAACCATCTTTGATCAACGAGCTAGTCTAGTAGAGGCTCACTAGGGACACGGTATTTGTTTATGTATTCACACGTGTATTTAAGTTTCCGGTCAATACAATTCTAGCATGAATAATAAACCTTTATCATGAACAAGGAAATATAAAATAATAACAACTTTATTATTGCCTCTAGGGCATATTTCCGTCAACATCATCAACATCTATCAAGTACCTTTGCATAAACTCTCATCTCCTTGCATTTACTTTATTTTCCATTTGCCTCTCGTTTTCATCTCCCCCACTTCTAAAACGTTTTTACAAAAATACAAAAATATTTTCTGTTTGCCTTTTTCTTGTTTGCCTGTTTGCTTGCTTGTTATCTTGTTTGCGTAGTCACGATGTCTCAAAAAATACAAAATTGTGTGATTTTTCCAATACTAATAATAATGATTTTATTAGTACTCCTATTGCTTCTCCCGCCGCTAGTGTGGAGACTTGTGATATTAATGCCGCTTTGCTAAATCTTGTAATGAAAGATCAATTTTCCGCTAGTCCTAATGAAGATGCCGCATCCCATCTTAACACTTACGTAGAATTGTGTGACATGCAAAAGAAAAAGGATGTGGATAATGATATTGTGAAATTAAAATTATTCCCGTTCTCATTGCGGGATCGTGCACAAATTTGGTTCTCATCTTTACCACGAAATAGTATCGATTCTTGGGATAGGTGTAAAGATGCTTTTATTACCAAGTATTTTCCTCCCGCGAAAATTATTTCTCTTAGAAATCAAATTATGAATTTTAAGCAACTTGATCATGAACATGTTGCCCAATCTTGGGAGAGGATGAAATTAATGATAAGAAATTGCCCTACTCATGGTTTAAATTTATGGATGATCATACAAAATTTTTATGCGGGATTGAATTTTGTTTCAAGAAATCTTTTAGATTGCGCCGCGGGTGGTACTTTTATGGAAATTACTTTGGGAGAAGCTACTAAATTGCTTGATAATATTATGGCAAATTATTCACAATGGCATACTGAAAGAACTCCTACTAGTAAAAAGGTGAATTCATTTGAAGAAATTAATACTTTGAGTGATAAAGTTGATGCGCTTATGAAATTGGTTGCTAGCAAAAATGCTCATATTTATCCTAATGATGTGCCATTGTCCACTTTGATTGAGCAAAATAATGATCCCGGAGATGTGAATTTTGTCTCGCGAAACATTTTCAATAATAAAGCTTATAGAGGTAATTTCAATGCTAGACCGTTTCCTGGAAATTCCTCTAATAATTATAGCAATTACTATAATAATAATAATAATAATAATAATAATAATAGGATGCCCTCTGATCTTGAAAGTAATATTAAAGAATTTATTAATGCTCAAAAAGTTTTCAACACTATGATAGAAGAAAAATTGATGATATGTCTAGGAGCATTGATAGAATTATTCATGATGTGGAAAAATCTTAAGACTAAAATTTTGCCACCCAAAATTGATATTAGTGAATCAATTAAAGCTTTATATGTCTCCATGGATGAGAGTAAGAAAAGAACCGCCATGCTAAAAGCTAAAAGAGAATTTTTAGAAAAAGCGATTCTTCCTGGTTTCTATCGTAGTAATGATGAGGATATTAAAATGATTGGTGTTTCATATATTGATTCTCTGTTTAGCAAAATTAAACTTGATGAAAAGGGGACTGAAGAAGAGTCAACTTTAGCTAAAGAGCGTCTCCATTATTCGGAGGGTGAAAATCTTGATAAGAAAATTGCTAAAAGTGGGTTTAGAGAGGTAAAAACTTTAAATAGCGATGTGCCCACTCTCTTGGATTACAAGGATTTTAATTATGATAATTGTTCTTTGATTGAGTGCATTTATTTCTTACAATCCATGTTAAATTCACCCAACGCTTATGAGCAAAACAAGGCTTTTACTAAACACATCATAGAAGCAATGATGAAAGCGTTAGAAGAAAAGCTAGACCTAGAAATTTCAATTCCTGGAAAATTATATGATGAATGGGAACCCACCATTAAAGTTAAAATAAAAAATTATGAGTGCAATGCTTTATGTGATTTGGGTGCTAGCGTTTCCACAATTCCAAAATCTCTATGTGATGTGCTAGGTCTTACCAATATAGATGAATGTTCTCTTAATTTGCATCTTGCGGATTCTACTATTAAAAAACCAATGGGTAGAATTAATGATGTTCTTATTCTTGCAAATAGAAATTATGTGCCCGTTGATTTTATTGTTCTTGATATTGAATGCAATTCTTTTTGCCCCATAATACTTGGTAGACCGTTCTTACAAACTATAGGTGCCGTTATTGATATGAAAGAAGGGAATATAAAATTTCAGTTTCCACTAAAAAAGGGTATGGAGCATTTCCCTAGGAAAAGAATTAAAGCACCATATGAATCAATTATGAGGGCCACTTATGGAATCAACTTGAAAGATGACAATACTTGAAACTATGCATTATGCCTAGCTAGGGGCATAAAACAATAGCGCTTGTTGGGAGGCAACCCAATAAATAAAATATTTTTTTCTGTTATTGTGTGTTTTCAATTTTATTCTACTGGTATGATTGTGTTTTTGTGTTTATAATTAGTGTTTGTGCCAAGTAAAGCCTTTAGGATGATTTGGAAGATAGTATAATTGATGCTGTTTGGAAAACAGAAGTTTTGCGTCCAGTGCCCGAATTGTTTTTCTGTACTGGAGCGTCAGAAAAATCTGAAATTTTTACACAGTATTGGTATATGAATTTCCCACGTTTTTCCAAATTTTTCAGAATTTTTGGAGTTACAGAAGTATGGCTTTTAAATAGATTACTACAGACTGTTCTGTTTTTGACAGATTCTGTTTTTGATGCACTACTTGCTTGTTTTGATGAATCTATGGATTGTATCGGGGGGTATAAGCCATGGTGAAGTTAGAGTACAGTAGGTATAATGAAAAAATAAAATATGAATGGGTTTGCAACAGTACTTAGAGTAGTGATTTATTTTGTTATACTAACGGATCTCACGTAGGTTTTGTTGAGTTTTGTGTGATTGAAGTTTTCAAGTTTTGGGTGAGATCACGATGGATGAAGGAATAAGGAGTAGCAAAAGCCTAAGCTTGGGGATGCTCGAGGCACCCCAAGGTAATATTCTAGGAAGACTCAAGCGTCTAAGCTTGGGGATGCCCCGGAAGGCATCCCCTCTTTATTCTACCAACCATCGGTAATTTTACGTGGAACTATATTTTTATTCGTCACATGATATGAGTTTTGCTTGGAGCGTGTTGTATTATATGAGTCTTTGCTTTGTTTGCTTTTTAGTTTGTCACAATCATCTTTGCTGAACACACCTATCTTGAGAGAGCCACACGTTTATCATCATCTGTTAGAATACTCTATGTGCTTCACTTAATTTTTTTGAGGCAGTTGCTCTAGTGCTTCACTTAAATCTTTTTTAGCACGGCGGTGGCTATATTTTGAAGAAATAAACTCTCATGCTTCACTTATATTATTTTGAGAGTTGATTGAAATTTTTAAGAAATGAATTCTCATGCTTCACTTATATTATTTTGAGAATTGATAAGATTGAAATTTTGAAGAAATATTTGCACTCTCATGCTTCACTTAAATCTTTTTGAGAGTTGATAATAGTAACGGTAATTTGCACAAGATATGAATTTGGTCCCAAAGTGATGAATATTCAAGAGGGATATAATAAAAACTTTCATATAGATCATTGGATATGATAAGTGTGATTCCTTGCAATAGTTTTGCGATATGGAAATGATAACATGTGAGTCGTGTAAGTGAGTAATTGTGATTTAGTAAAAATATTCGTGTTAAGGTTTGTGATTCCCTATGCATGCACGTTAAGTCAATAGTTATGCAACGAAATTATATCCTACTTATGGTGCATTATTCGGTGTTAGTTATGTTCAATGCATGTTTATGACCGTTTTCATTTTTTGGTTGGTTGCTTCTCAATCTTGCTAGCCTTCATTTGTACTAAGCGGAAATACTGCTTGTGCATCCAAAATCCTTAAACCCAAGTTGTGCCAAATGAGTCCACTATATCTACCTATATGCGGTATTTCAATGCCGTTCCAAGTAAATTTGCGTGTGCCAACTCTAATTTTCAAAATAATTTTTCTGTTTTGTGTGCCCGTACCGCTCATGAAGCGGCAGGGGGTGGCCACTATTTTCCATGCTAGGTGTGTTATTCTCACGATGAGTGTTTATTCACTTGTCATTGCACAAGAGAGTGGCTGGTAGTAGGGATGCCCAGTCCCACAATGAAATCAAAAATTAATAACAACAAAAATCCTTGGAAAGTGTTGGTATGGAGGGCACCCGTGGATACGGCTAGCCATGGATTGTGAAAGAATGGTGGAAAGGAAATAAACTTTACTTTCTGTTTGGGAACCGCCTATGATGTGTCTAGCATGGAAAATATTGGGAATTCTCGGTCGTTTTCGTTGACACGAAAAGCATGCCTCTCAAAATATTTTTATCTCTTTAATTTCATCTTTGAGCTCTGGCACATTTGACAAATCTCTGCTTCCCTCTGCGATGGGCCTATCTATTTACTTTTATGCAATTTTTATTTTATTTGAGTCTCCATCTTCTCTTAAAAAGCACCAACTAGAGAGAACTATTGTCATACTTGTGCATTGGATGTAGCTAATATTTGAGTGTGTTTCATGAATGGATCAATGATTGAGCATAATGGGCTAGGGATAACTTTCTTTAGCGTTGATATTTTGAAAGACATGGTTGCTTGTTAGCATGTTTGAGTATTTATATCTTCATGTCAAATTATAGACTATTGCTTTGAATCATTCAAGTCCAATGTCCATGCTATAAAAGAAAAGAATATGTGATGAATATGTTAGGCAGCATTCCACATCAAAAATTCTGTTTTTATCATTTACCTACTCGAGGACGAGCAGGAATTAAGCTTGGGGATGTTGATACGTCTCCAACGTATCTATAATTTTTGATTGTTCCATGCTGTTATATTATCAATCTTGGAGGTTTTTATATGCATTTACAGCAATTATATATCATTTTTGGAGACTACCCTATTAACTTAGTGCCCAGTGCTAGTTGCTGTTTTCTGCCCTGTTTTTGTTTTACAGAAAATCAATACCAAACGAAGTCCAAATGCCACGAAAACTTTTTAGAGATTTGTTATTGGCCAAGATAAACACTAGAAGCTTTGGTAGAGGGCCAGAAGACCCAGGAGGTGGCCACGAGCCACCAGGCGACCCGAAGGTCCAAATGCGCCCTGGTGCCTCGTTGGCCCCCCTTCTGATGATGCGTGAGTAGTTTACCACAGACCTTCGGGTCCATAGGCAGTAGCTAGATGGCTTCTTCTCTCTTTTTGATCTTCAATACATTGTTCTCCTCGATGTTCTTGGAGTTCTATCCGATGTAATCACTTTTTGCGGTGTGTTTGTTGGGATCCGATGAATTGTGAGTTTATGATCAGATTATCCATGAAATTATTTGAGTCTTTGCTGCACTCTTTTATGCATGATTATTATAGCCTCGTATTTCTTCTCTGATCTATTGATTTGGTTTGGCCAACTGAGTTGATTTATCTTGCCATGGGAAGAGGTGCTTTGTAATGGGTTCGATCTTGCGTTGCTCAATCCCAGTGATAGAAAGGGACATGACTCATATGTATCGTTGCTATTAAGGGTAAAAAGATGGGGTTTATTCATACGTGAGTTTATCTTGTCTACATCATGTCATCGTTCTTAAGGCGTTACTCTGTTCTTTATGGACTTAATACACTAGATGCATGCTGGATAGCGGTCGATGTGTGGAGTAATAGTAGTAGATGCAGGCAGGAGTCGGTCTACTTGTCTCGGACGTGATGCCTATATACATGATCATTGCCTTGGATATCATCATGATTATTTGCTATTCTACCAATTGCCCAACAGTAATTTGTCTACCCACCGTATGCTATTTTCTCGAGAGAAGCCCCTAGTGAAATCTATGGCCCCCGGGTCTATCTAAATCATATTACTAAAACCCTAAAAATATTGCTACCATTTTCTTTTATTTATTTTATTTTGTATTTTTGTTTCAATCTATCTATCTATCATATACAATTTAATCTTGCAATTGACCGCCGAGGGATTGCCAACCCCTCGTTTGCGTTGGGTGCAAGGATTTGTTGTTTGTGTGCAGGTGCTGCTAACGAGGTGTTGCGTGATTCTCCTACTGGTTCGATAACCTTGGTTTCATAACCGAGGGAAATACTTATCTCTACTGTGCTGCATCATCCCTCCTCTTCGGGGAAAATACCAACGCAAGCTACAAGTAGCAGTCTGCCTGCCCGGTCGTGCCACGTAATTATCTCGCGGGTACACTCACGGTCAACCCGACTTTACATCTCTCGCGGGTACCCCTCGGGGTCGACCCGACTTCAACAGGGGCCTGAGGTAAAATTCAAAGTATCCGTGTGTCCGAAACACCAAGGGGGAAATTCGAGGAATCACCCTCGATGGATACCCACTCGATGTAACCGTCAAGGTGAACTTGGAGGAATCACCCTCGATAAGTTCACACTTGAGGGGCTGGACGACAGAGGCATCATCGGAGGTGGTGAAAGAGGAATCACCCTCGATAACCCATAACCGACTAGCTACGCTACAGAGGTATATCAGGAGTGAGGTAGGAGATATCACCCTCGGCACTCGATAGTAGCTCTGTAGAGTCATACAACTAAGGGGTGTGCGGTGTGGTGTTTGGTCTCTGCACATCGATCACGTTGATCGGAACAACCGGTAGTAAAGCCTGACAACACGGACAAGGGTGTGGGGCCACTGATGGATCGCTAACCAACCTATACTAAGCATTTAGGATAGCAGGTAAGGTATCAACAGCAGTTACAAAATCAGGCTATGCATCAGAATAGGAGCAATCAAATACGGTAGCAAATTCTAATGCAAGCACGAGGGAAGAAGGAATAGGTGATATAGGAATGATCAAGGGGGTTTTGCTTGCCTGGAAGCTCTGCGGTAAAAGAGGGGTCGTCGGTGGAGTAGCAGTCCTCGGGGGCAACGTCGGTCTCAGGGTCTACCGGAGAGAAGAGGGGAAGGAAACAGATAAATACATAGCAAACAAATGCACTCACAGAGCATGACATGGCAATATGCAATGCAGGGGTGACCTAATACATCCCTAAACCATTTTAGTTAGTTTAGGAATTAGTTTGAAATTATTTACCGGAGGTCAGGCACTATTCATCTATCAGAAACAGGCCTAAAGTTACAGGTTCTCCTATGCAGAGGGTTCTAACAAGCACGCAGATGACAAATTCAGATTCTTTGGATTTTTCTAATCATTTTTCATATATAAATTATTTTCATTCGAGTTACGGTTTATTTTATATGATTTTTTAAAGTTTAAATGATTTTCTGGATTTTCTGGAATTAATTTTAATTCGAAATTATTTAAATATTAATTGCTATGGGTACACAGAAGTGTACCCAGAAATGTGCAACAGAGACTGGCACGTGGGCCCAGTCAACCGCCCAGTCAGCAGTTGACTGGGTCAACGTTGACTGGTCAATGGGCCCAGGGGGACCCACCTGTCATTGACTGGGTCCAGCCCAGTCAGATGGGTTGACTGGTCAACTGGGTCCAGTGGGACCCAGTAGTCAGTGACTGTTAGAGTTAACAGAGGGTTAGGTTAATTTAATTAAGTTAATTAGCAGGGGGGCCCACAAGTCAGTGACTTAACTAATTATTTGATTTATTTAATTTAACTAAATGCTATAGTATGCGGGCCCACATGTCAGTGGGGTTAGGGGGTAATTAGCATGGTAATTAGGCGCCAACGGCCGTGCCACGTCAGCCCACCGGCGACATGTCGCCGGCGACCAAACTACGCGGCGGCGCGCGCGGGAGGGCTTCGAAAATCGGCTACGGTGGCTCATTTCGAGCGTGGTCGGACTCGTTCGGACGCGGGCGAAGTGGCGCGTCGAATGGTGGCAGCGGCTCGTGCGGGGGTGGCCGGAAACGGCGCCGGCGACGAGCGGAGGCGGAGGTGACTTCGGGCGAGGTGGGGATTCGTCGCTACGGGGCACGGCGAGGCTCGCGGATGGGCGCGTTGGCCTCCTGGGGATCCCAGGAGCACGGCCCAAGGCTCAGATGCGGGCAGCGCTAGCGGTGGCCGCGACGGCGAGGTGTACAGCGGCGGCGAGCTCACGGCAGCGGCAACAGCAGCTAGCGAGCGTGCGCGAGCGCAAAGGAAGAGGAAGAGGGATGGAGGGCTCACTGGGAGCCGGCAGAGGTGCAAAGCGTGCTCGGGGACGGCGTGATGGTGACGGATTCGACGACGGCGACCGGTGGCCGTAGCAGAGAAGGACGGCGCGGGCGGTGTCGAGGCGGTTCCTCAGCTCCGTTCCAGCGGCGAGGACGATTAGGCCGACCACGCTAGAGCTCCTGGACGCCTTGGTTCGCCGAGAGGGGGCCGGTGGCCGCGAGCTTCACCGGAGTGCGTCCATGGCGGCGCTCGGGAGAGGCGGGAGAGAGTGAGGGAAGGGAAAGGAGGGGCGCCATAGGGGTCCGGGGGAGCGGGGAGGCTCTTATCCGTCCAGGGACGGACGCGGCGACGTGCTGTCGCGCAGGAGAGGGGGGGCCAGTGCGGCGAGCGCGCGCGTGCTGCAGAGGACGACAACGAGGAGAGAGAGGCGAGAGGAGGGAGAAAGTGGCCAGGCGGGCTGCGCCGCGCACTATTTGACTTAGGCCCGTAGGCAAAGTAAGCTCTTCTCCTTTTTCTTTTTCTTTTCTGCCTTTTCTTTTTCCTTTCTGTTTTGCAAATTGTTAGGCCCCAAAATGACTTTTTGTAAAATATGGAATTGTGCCACATAAATACTTTGCAATATTTAGCACTGCGATAAAAAGGTTTGGAGGCAAAATGATTTCATTTAAATTTTGTATAAATGAAAATGTATTAATGGGACTGTTTTGGGTACCGACTTTGGATGTTAGGGTCAATCTGGGAATTCAAATAATATTGGTTTTATTTTTATAATTGCTTTAGGATTATTTGCAATATTATGAACTATTTTGTTTAATTATTTGAAGAAGTAATCATTTGACTTGCATTTGAATTTTGAATTTGAACTTGAAGTTGGATTATTTTCTAAATGCAATTTATTTAGGATGATCATGATGACATGGCTAATTAATTAGCTTAATGACAGGGTTGAGATCTTGGGATGTTACACAGGGTACCACGGCCCGTCTGCCTGCGGCCCAGGAAGCGACGCTTGGTGAAGGCCCAAGATGCGGCCCAACTGCGGGCGTCGCGGAGCGAAGACGTCTCGCGAGGCGCCAGCCTCACAAGGACCCCTCCTCAGGGGTGAACCACCAAGACTTAGCCGCAGCAGCGGCGGAAAGCCTCGCGAGGCCCTCTCGTAAGGCACCCCCCGAGGCGGCCGCCCGAGGTCGTCCGAGCCTGACGCCAGCCGCGCTGTCCTGTGCCCACCACGTGGGTGACGCGCTTGGCGACGAACGGTGACAGAGGGCGCGCCAGCGGGCGCGGACAGAGAGGGTTTCCTCTTTGGTGCTAAAGGGGCAGCACCAGCTGCCCTCCTCCAAAGCAAGTCCCAAGGACTGCCCGTTCGGTGAAAGAAGACCAACACAGCAAGGCGTGCAGGACGAAGGTCATCACCGAGCCCACCGGCGCATCATGGATCATGCTTTTGCAGGCGAAGACCCACTTTACTCAGGATAGCCTGGGCGCATGTCCCCTTTCAAAACCCGCCAATGTGTGGCTACCCTTCCCGCCGAGATTTTCAGGGGAAGAGGACCAGGGCAGCTATAAAAGGGGGCAGTGCTGCCATTGTAGGGGGGATCGATTCCTTCGTCTCCTATCTTGTACACGAGAACTCTCTTGCCCGTAGCAATCCCAACCACAAAGCAGGAGTAGGGTTTTACACCGCAAGGTGGCCCGAACCTGGGTAACCGCTGTGTCCCCTGGCGTGCTCTGCGCTAACGTGCTCTCGCCGTAGCCTCGCCGTGGTCACCCTAGGATTGATAGGAACGAGCTTTGCCCCCAGTGTTCGAACCTTTGGGTCCGCCGGAGCCCCGATTCCGACAGTGTCTTATCTTGTTCTCTACTCGAAACAATTAGCAACTTGTGTATAACTGTGCTTTGGATTGTGCAACTGCTTCATTTAGAACTTCCACAAAGATGCTTCTCTGCCCCATTTGAGTCAATAAGACCCACCTTTTGTCGAAAAAATTGCTTTGCTAGAAATCCAAACCTCTGGAGTTGGCTGTTATTGTTATTTTCACAAGATATTTTTGTAAGAAACGGAACTATTTGCCATTAGCTGATGATTGCTGACCACGACAAACAAAATCTCCGCTGAAAGGAAGCACACAACAGGATTTCCAACGACAACACCTAATAAATCGATAATGACTGACTAAGTGATTATTTACAGTACATGTTTGTGCACGCCGCCGTACGTTTTGGTTGACCGGATCGATCTGACTAAATCCACAACGCCCTGGGCAGCTTAGTCAGACATACGCGATCGTCACTCAGCACATCATTCCGACTCATAATTTTAATTTGAACAAGTTAATTTACTCAACAGTTCGAGACCGTGTCCCCGAGTTCTGACCGTGACTATGCAACCGTAGCTTATCATATATGCCGAGCGCCAATACATATCCTGAGCTACGAACGACTCGTTCCCGCCGGAATGTCATGTCTAGGTTGAATATAATTGGCTTGGTCCGTCAGATACACCTCCCTTCTCGGTAACTTGAGAGTTGAGTCAAGAAAACACCTCATCTAACACCTGCTATACACCTCCACACTCACCCGGCACCTTCCATGAAATGTTTATTACAAACATGTTTACACGATCATATTTTATGTTGCCACGTGACGGCAGCAGCTCTCGCCAACGGGTGCATAAAAGGAGATCAAAGTCGGATTGGCATTCAGCAACAGAAGTTCTTTCGTGTCACCAAACATACACCAACCCAGCCTACGAGATCGACCAAGGGGCGGGGAGAGCGTGCACGACCATGGAAGCCGAGGCCTTCCCGATACGGTTCACCAAGGGCATACGGTCCTACTGGCGCCGGAGCAAGTACCAGCGCGTGGACGGCGGCACGGCGGGCCGAGGCACGTGCCATCTGGTGCGGCTAGGGGACGGCGGCAGCGGCAGCGGCGACCGCAAGGCGTGGGGCGTGCGGCTCGGCGGCATGTTCCGGGTGCGCGTCAAGGCGCCGGCCTCGGCCGTGGCCGCGGCGAAGGCTCCGACGCGCGTGCTCGGGAGGATAAGGGACGCGTACGTGGACGCCATGCTCGGCGCGGCCAAGAAGCACTCGGCGGCGACGCACACGCTGCCGAGCGGGCCGACCCCGGAGGCGCTGTGGCAGAAGCGGGTGCCCGTGCGCCGGTCGCGCAGCCAGGCGCAGGTGCGGCAGAAGGCGGATGAGCTGGGCCAGAGGCTCGTCCTCGAGATGTACAAGTCCGTGCGCGCGTCGAGGGACCTCGCGGGCATGCTCGAAGCATCAAGGGCGCGATAGCGTGGATGCACTGCACCGGCGACTTGGAGGAAGGCGAATGATGTGTTACATACTTATGTACGTAAGATCAGTTGGTGATATGTAATCTGTTCATAACCATGGGGCTTTGCTCTGCTGTAAATTCTTGATAATTCCATCCATGACTGTTTGCTTCTGAGGTTAGATGCGACTTAGGAAATTGAAACTTTTTTTTTTCGGGAAAACTTCCAATCTATTCATCTTCAATCATGGCAGTACAACGAACACCAGAAATAAAAATTACATCCAGATCCATAGACCACCTAGCGACGACTACAAGCACTGAAGCGAGCCGAAGACATGGTGCAGTAAAAGATGCACCACCGAAGAAAAGAGAAAGAATGGCCAAATTGTTATTTCGCAGACGCACACATCTACAAATTTTCTCACATGTCATGTGCGCCTCCGCACTCTTGACTCTAGGCTCTCCTGCGTCTTCTTCCCTTGCACAAGAACTACACACCTCCCGCCAATTCTTTTAGATAAAAAGCAAGATGTGTCCGGCTTTAAATTTATAAAGCCGACAAGGCCAGCATAACACACACAGGTAGCAATATTACAAATGAGTAGACAACAGTCTCAAATGGGATTAAACGTAATACATGACAAGAACAACATAAAACTAACGAGGCAAAAAAAGAGCTTCCATGGTCAGCAGGGTGATTAAGAATTTTTCCTTCAATGACAAGTTTATTGCGGCAAGTCCAAAGTTTATTGCGGCAAGTCCAAAGTTGAGATTAACCAAGATGCTAGGGCCGCAAATGAGCACCAAGCAATCCTATGTAATTGACCTCTGGTACTCGCAAGTAGAGTAAGAATATCGTTGAACGAGCGAGGATCCCAATTATATCTGAAGCTTTCTCTAACGCAGCTCCAAAGGAACATGGTCGGCGCACAAAAGAAACGGATGTGGCCAACATCTTCGACGGCACAACGCATTGCGCACATGAACCATTCCTCGATCCATGGAGTTTCTGCAGGTTTAATGCTGAGGGAAGGCAGTCCTTGGACTCCTGCCATAGGAAGATACAGATCTTAAGGGGAACCGAGGTGGCCCAAAGGGCCTTGGCGAAACTATTCCGAGGACCCAGGGAGTAATTTTGCATATGCCCATTTCATTGAGAAGTTGCTCGAAGCTTAAAGATCCCATTGAATATCATCCATGGTACCATAGAGCTAGACTTGACCGAGATCGGGGAGCAAAGCCTCCCATGATGATCTTTCGGCGGTAGAGAGATTGCAAAGAAAGGTTATGTTGGTGCGGTTACTGCAAAGCGCGTTTTTGACGAGGATATCAGGATTAGAGGTAATGACAAAGAGGTTTGGGTATTTGGCGTGCAGAAGGAGATTGAGCACCCATTTGGAAAACCAGAATTTGATGTCGGCCCCATTCCCCATAGAAAACTTAGCACCTAGGTAAAAAAAATTCAAGGCATTTCTAGATCCCATTGTTGAACTGAGATCCTCTTACCAGTGAAAACAGAGGAGTTAGGAAAATATTTGGTCTTTAAAACCTGTGCCCAAAGGTTGTCGCTCTTTTGGGTAATTTTCAAACACTTCTGCTTCGGTACACCCCCCTAAACACAAGGACGGCTCAGATTAGCACATACCTCAGGGCATGATGGTCATATTTTAGAAACTCTTAGCCCACACCTACGAGCTAGGCCTGCCAATCTATATTTTTTTCTTCTGATTTTAAATCACGAAAAACTATGAGCATGGTAGGATTTGAACCAGCTACATCGTGGTTCAGGGTTCAACCCTATAACCAACCAGCCACCATCAATTCACGTGCTTACAGGCCACTTTCTCATTCTTTTCCTCTTTCCTCTTTTCTTTTTCCCTTTTTCTTTTTTCTTTTTTCCTTTTCCCTTTTTTCTTCTACCTTTTTTCTCGTTTTTTCAAACGGTTTTGTTCGGGTTTTATTTTCCTTTTTTATTCATTTTCCTTTCTTTCTCTGTTCCTTTTTTTGCTTTTTCTTTTGCAATGTGCAAACTTTTTTCAATTTCTTTTTTTAAATGAATGAACTTTTTTCCAAATTCGTAAAAAAAAATTTAATATTGATGAACTTTTTTCAAAATCGATGATTTTTTTTTTCAAAATCGATGAACTTTTTTCAGAATTGATGAACTTTTTTCAAAATCGATTAACTTTTTTCCCCAAAACTGATGGACTTTTTCAAAATTGATGAACTTTTTTCAAATCCTTGATTTTTTTCCAAAATCCATGAAATTTTTCTCAATGCATGGTATTTTTCAATTTGTGAACATTTTGCAAATCCGCGTATATTTTTTCAAATCCATGAACTTTTCCAAAAAGATGAACCCATTTTGAAAGTCAACGGTCAAAGGTCAAACATGTCCATGGTCAACTTGTCGTCCAGGTCAACCATGAACAAGGGTTTTTTGGTCGAACCACGAAGAAGCGATCGGGCGTATGCTCTTGACGAGCGACAATTGATCGCTCGTGTAGTTGGGCCGACCCATGAAAGATGGCGTGCGAGCGCTGCGTCCGCTGACTAGCGCAGCAAGCGCTGACTAGGAGCTCCTGTTGTACACGGAGTAGGGTCACACAAATCGGCACACACACCCCCTCCGTCCTGGGCTTGGCCCATTTATTTCTTTTTCTTTTTTAACCTTCAAAAAATAGGTGCATGAAGTAGGATTCGAACTGTGGCCCTCTTGGATTACTTCCACCCGCTATAACTTCGAACTGTGAACTCTTTCTCAAATTTGTGAATCTTTTCAATTTATCAAACCATTTTTTGCAACTTTTTTAGTAAACTTTTTTAAAAAAATCTGTGAATTTTTTGTATAGGTAGAATTTTTTTTACAAAAAGATTCACAAATTTGAGAAAAAGTTCACAAATAGCTAGATTTTTTTTTACAAATCCGAAAAATTTTACGGAAAAAGAGATGAACTTTTTTCAAATCCGCAAACGCTTGGGCCGGCCCAACAGGAGCGATATCGTCTCCTAGTTGGGTCAAGGCTTAAGCGGGTTTTTTTTTGTAAATTTGGTTTATACTATTTGTCTTTTTTAAATTTGGTTAGCAAAATTAAAAATCAAAACTAACAACACAAAACAGATAAGCTGTGAAAATCAGTTCGATCTTCAGTTTATACCAAACAATTACTTGGTCGCTGATGAGTTACAACGGAGCTGCAAGCACATCGATTCTGAGCACCTAGCCCTCTTATATTAACGAGCACCCTATCCCGTTGAGCATAGCCACTCGATGTGGGACAAAACAAAATAAGACAGTCTATATCCCCGCACACTCCACGAACGTGTCTAGGCCATGCAATTTAATTGGACCGACCAGGCCTATCACACAGAAGGACTAGGTGACTGGCTTATCTCGTACTTGGGCCTGCCGCATGCGCACAAAAAAAGTCTCGCACACGGGCTGGTCAGACACGCGCGCGTGGCCGCGAGCTGCTGGCGGTTGGCGAGACGCGTCCTGAGCCTGACGTGTACGTGAGGGAGTCTAGTGCTTTGGTGTTTCTTTTGGTTGTTCAGTTTCCTACCGAATCGACCGATTTCAACTCAGTTATTTAAAGTAAAAACCGACTTTTACTGGACCAGCAGCAAAAACCAAAAATTCGACATTTACGGTTTGGGTATCGGTTCGTCATTCGGTTTTTTGGCCCATTGCTATCAAAAAATGTTCTTGTTTTCAAATATTGTTTACAATTTTTTTTTAAAAAAAAATTCTTATTTTCAATTTTTTTTACAAATTTAAGAAATGTTTATGGTTCAAAAAAACTTGATAATTTTTTTAAAGTACGTGGTTTGCAATTTGTATTCAAAATTTTCATCAATTGTTGGGAATAGGTTAAGAATTTTTTTTAAAGTGTACAAGTTTGTAAAATTTTCGTACACAATTAAAAATTCCAAAATTGTTGAATTTTTTTAAGAAAAATGATTAGGACATAAGAAAATGTTCATGTTGATTGATAGTGATGGAAATTACAAATAACTAGAGCATTCAAATTAGGAAAAACAATATGCTCACGGATGCACCCATCTGGCCTAGTCTGGCATGCTCCTCTCTACTGGTGTTTCTTTACTATGGATAAATGACCACAACTTCTTGCGCAACCTGGACTGGACATATGAGGCATTCATGATAGGTTTGAACAACGTCCAACACCGTTGGCATGTTGCGACACGCCCGGCCATTTATCGGCCCTTTTCACCGAAAAAACTCCAGAAAATGCAAAACTTGACAAAAATCCAAACAACTTGGCATAATGCCTTGAATTGATCACATAAGCTGGTGGAAAAATTGTGGGTCCATTTGACGGATGTCGAGAAACAACATCATCTTAGACGGAGCCATCTAGCACCCGAACATCCTCTATTGAACATGATCTATTTTTATACATCTTTGAAATGACCCCAACTTTTGCAAGTAGGTGGGCAAGCCCATGGTAGGCATTCATGCTTGGTTTGAACGATTTTCGACACCGTATGCAAGTTGCGACACATTCGGCCATTTATCGGCCTTTTTTACCGAGAAAACTCCAGAAAATGTAAAACTTATCGAAACCCAAACAACTTGACATGGTGCCTTGAATTGGTCATACAAGGCCAGAAAAAAAATTAGGGTCATTCCAAGGATGTCGAGAAACAACGTGCTCTCAGACGGAGCCTTCTGAACTACCCGAACACCCTCTGTTCAACATGGTATATTTTTGGACATCCTTGAAATGATCCCAAGTTTTGCAAGCAGGTGGGCATGCCCATGGTACGCATCCATGTCAGATTTGAACGATTTTCTGACACCGTATGCAAGTTGCGACACGTCCGACCATTTATCGGCTTTTTTACCAAGAAAACTACAAAAAAATACAAAAATTGTCAAAAATAAAAACAACTTGGCATGGTGCCTTAAATTGGTCATACAATGTCATGCAAAAATTGGAGCCATTTCAAAGATGTCAAAAAACAACGAACTCTCAAACAGAGCTTTCTCGCATACCCGTGCACCTTCTGTTGAACATGGTGTTTTTATGGACGTCCTAGAAATGACCCCAACTTTTTCCACCGGGTGGGCATGCACATGGTAGGCATGCATGCCAGTTTTGAACAACTTTTGACACCGTATGCAAGTTGTGACACGTTCAGCCATTTATCAGCATTTTTTGATAAGGAAACTCCAGAAAATGCAAAATTTGTGAAAAACCCAAACAACTTGGCATGGTGCCTTGAATTGGTCATACAAGGCGATGAAAAATTCGGGGCCATTTAACGGATGTCATAAAAAACATGCTCTCAAACGGATCCTTCTGGCCTACCCAGGCACCCTCGTTGAACATTGTGTTTCTTGGACATCCTTGAAATGACCCCAACTTTTTCCACTAGGTGGGCATGCCCATGATAGGCATCCATGCCAGGTTTGAACAACTTCCGACACCGTATACATGTTCCGACATGCCCGACTATTTATCGGTCTTTTTTCATCGAGAAAACTTCAGAAAATGTAAAACTTATTGAAAACACAAACAACTTCGCATGTCGTGAATTGGTCATACAAGGTCATGAAAAAAATTGGAGCAATTTCAAGGATGTCGAGAAACAACGTGCTCTCAGACGAAGTCTTCTGGCATACCCGGACACCCTCAGTTGAACATGGTCTATTTTTAGACATTATTGAAATGATCCCAACTTTTGCAAGCAGGTGGACATGTCCATGGTAGGCATTCATGCCAGATTTCAATGATATCTGATACCGTATGCAAGTTGCGACACGTCTGACCATTTATCGCCTTTTTTGATAGAGAAAACTCTAGGGAATGCAAAATTTGTAGAAACCAAAACAACTTGTCATGGTGCCTTGATGTAATACCCCCAGGGGTTAACTACAGTGACCACATGCTAATCATGCCATGTCATCTAATTTTACTAAACCAAAATGCCACTAGTCTCAAATCAAACTTAAATTTAAATTCAAATATAAGTCAAATTAATATTTCTTCAAACATGAAAAGTAAAAGTGTTCATATTTTTGCAAATAATCAGTTGGTAATTGTCATGAAGGAACCAACATTAATTGAAATATTTAAATGACCTTAATTAATTAAAACAGTGCCAAAATAGCAACATTTATCCCATTTATAATTAATAAAAAATTCAAATGAAATCATTTTGCCTCCAAACCTTTTTCTGGAAGTGCTAAATATTGCATGTAATTTATTGAGCCAAGTCTCATATTTTACAAAAGTGAATGGGTGGCCTAACAATTTACAAATCAGAGAAGAAATAAAAGAAACAGAAAAGAAAAATAAGAAAAGACCTAAACTACTGGTGGACTGGGCTCTAGGTCAACAGTGGGAGCCCAGCCCACCTCGCCATCTCCTCCTTCCTCCTGCTCACCAGGAGCGCCGTGGACGCGCGCGCCCCGTCCATGGCCGCAGATGGCCACGCGGCGTCCATCCCGTGGCTCCCCGACGCAGTTAAGGTCTCCCCCGAGCTCCTGGACGAACCCTAGGTCGCCCGTTCCTCTCCCTCGCCTCGTCCCCTTCCATTTTCTTCGAGGCCGAACGTGTCCGTCGCCGCCGCTCGCCGTTGCCGTGGCCACCGGCCACCACTCGCCGTTCCAAGTTGTCTGGAAGGACTGCCGTGGTCATCTTCACCGTCTACGACAAGTCGTTGGAGCCGGGGAACATCACACCAATCGGATCGAGAGCATCTTCCCGTCGGCCACCGCGCGCCATCTCCGTCGATCCCCGTCGCTCCGAGCTCCTCCGGCCTCCCCGAGCCCTCCTCTACATCGCTGTGAGCACCGCCTCGCTACCTCTCTCTCTCTCTCTCGCGCGCGCGCGCGCGCGCGCGTGCGCGCGCACGCGTTTTGATGCCGTAAACGCCGTAGCCGAGCTCGCGTGCTCCGGCCGCCGTCGGGCTCGTCGTAGCCGCCGTTTTGGTCCGCTTCAGCTCACACCCGTGGAGTGGCTCGATGCAGCGCGTCACGCAGGTTCCGTAGGAGCTCGCGCCGCTCCGTTGGCCGCCCGTAGCTCGCTCCCGTGCCGTCCCCGCCGCTCTGCCGGCGCCGGCGAGCGCGCATGCGCGCGCGAGCGCTTAAACTGGCCGGGCTGGCTCACTGACAGTGGGCCCCGGCCAAATTAGTTTAGGGCACTAACCCCTGATTAGTCTAACCCTAGACACTGACTGTGGGCCCCCCTAACTGTTTTGCTAATTTAATTAAACCCATTTATAAGCCTGAGTCAATGACAAGTGGGACCCACCGTTACTGTTCAAATGGATAATATCTGCTAACTTTGCTCTGCTGACTCAGCTCTGGGACCCACCTGTCATTCAAATGGGCTAGCTGAGTCTGAGTAGAAAAAGTAGTTTGCACTGTTTTGGATAATTCAAATTTAATAATTAAAACAATTTCAGAAATTCAATAAAACTTTAAAAAATCATATAAAATAAACCGTAACTCGGACGAAAATAATTTATATATGAAAAACGATCAGAAAAATATGACGAATCCGAATATGCCCTCCACATACCTGTCACTTGTCTCTAACATACCGAACGTTGAACATTTGCTACCGAAACCGCTAAATGAATAGTGTTCGGAGCTGGGAAAATATTCCCGGATATTTTCCTGCTCCGAGTAAAATACTTAGTACTGCATTAGAACACCCCTAGCACAACATGTTGACATGTCAGGCATCTCTGTTGCATTTGTTGCCGTGTATTTATTGTTTCTTCCCCTCCTTCTCCCCCGATAGACCCCGAGACTGCCGACGACACTGCTGAGTACGACTACGTCGTCGACGACCAGACCCCTTCAGCCGAGCTTCCAGGCAAGCAAAACCCCCTTGATTATCCAGATATCGCCTACTCTTTCTCTCTATTGCTTGCATTAGAATTGCGTCTGTTGATATTCCGATAACTCCTATTCTGATGCATAGCCTGATTTCGTCGCCTACTATTGATACCTTACCTGCTATCCTATGATGCTTAGTTAGGTATGCTATGTTTCATCAGCTGGCCCTTCACCCTTGTCCGTTTGCCAGGCTTGTTACCGGGCCGTGATCATTCAAGGTGATGATCACGGAAATGTTACATTACTGCAATACTTCTAAACTGTTAAAGTCGGGCCGGCTCCAAGAGTGCCCGCGAGATAATGAAACAAAACGGGTTGAACCCAAGGGTACCCGCGAGTGATATTGTGGCGGAACGACAGGGCACGTGGAGACCACCTAGGAGAGAGGTGGGCCTGGTCCCCGGTCGGGTCCGCGTGTTACCAAGTCGGAGCGACAGGAACCCTGTTCGTCTCTGCGAGCTACTAATACACGCCTAACGGGTATTTGATCTGAGTTGGCCGCTGGCCTATACGCACTACCACCACGTGGGATAATGGTTTAATGGGGCCCTCTACGTCGTACGTTCCTTCCGAAAGCGATCCAGATGTCACAGTTCAGAGATGCGGGCTGATTGTTGGGGTGAGCTGGTTACGTCTGTTGGTGTTTCCATAGTCGCGCTTGGGCCCCGGCCAGTCTCGCAACGTCGTAAGTTTCCATAGGCTAGGGCTTTCCCCCTCTGTTCCGGCATTTCTGCAGTTTAGTCCAAAGATATAGCCCCATTCCTTTGATACCGATGCATACTTAGTATAGTTCTGATGTAAGTCTTGCGAGTACTTTGGATGAGTTCTCACGGTTGCTTTGCTTCCTTCTTTTCGTCTACCCGGTTGCTGCGATCAGACGACGGAGTCCATGAGCAGGAGATCCCCGGAGGCACCTATTACTACATAGAGCCTGCCGACCAGGAGTAGTTCGGAGGCCCTAGGCAGGAGGCCTTCGCCTGTTCGATCAGTGTCGCTGTTATGCTAGCCTTCTTAAGGCAAACTTGACTAACTATGTCTGTACCCAGATAATATTTGTTTGTATGACTTATGTATTCGGGTCCTCGCGACCCCTGGTTTGTAATATGAAGATTTATGTTTAAGTTTGTGTTTAGAGTTGTGTTGTGATATCTTCCCGTGAGTCTTTGATCTCGATCGTGCACGTTTGCGTGTATGATTAGTGCACGGTCGAGCAGGGGCGCCACAAGCTGGTATCAGAGCCGACTGCCTGTAGGAAGCCCCCTTCCAACTCCTTGGCCGAAGTTGAGTCTAGTCTTTGAAAAACTATTTTACTAACATTGTTGTGTGGCTTACGGGCCCACATCGCAAATGGATGGGATTATGATCTTTTATTCCGCACCTTTACTCTGGGACTCTCATCTTTCTTCTTTTCGGGTTAAAGATTTTACTAACTCTGACTCTAGGTTCTCGTACCTCCTTCCTCCCAGAGAGCCCTTCATTCCAGATGATCGCTTGCTTCACCAGAAGATTCCGAAGATACTCTTCGATGTTTTCCCGAGACCCTTATGCCCACTGCTTTGCAGTTCCCTACCACCGATAAATCCCCGTGGATAACTACACATCCTTGCTGTTCGTACCTTCATTCCCAGTTGCTCTTGTGTTTACAAGATACCTTGAAATACTCTCCGTTGTTCCGGGAATCCTTGTGCCTACTGCCTTGTAGCTTCTTTTCGCACTGCGGATAATTCCTCACGCTTATCGAGGATCCGTTCATCCCCAGTTGTCCATATGTTTCCCAAAATACTTTGAAATACTATCTGATCTCCCAAGAATCCTCTGCAACCTATTGCTTTGGAAATTCTTGCCTGCCTGCATTATGGTTAATTCCGTATGTCTATCAATATTCATTAGCATCCTTTGTCATTGACATTCTGAGCCTATTGATTCAATATGTATGTGAATGCTCGCTAGCATCAGTTAATCCCTAGAATTCGTCCTTCCGGCTCAGACGTCATTTTGGACATGAGTTGGTTCTTGGCCAATCAAGTTGTAATTGATTGTCCATCTAGTTCTATTCAACTTACTCATCTTTTGATCAGAGCGTCTGCTTCTGATCCTTCATTTTGGAAATCATAATTCCTTTGTAATTAAATGTCAAATTATTCAGTTGATACTATAATCTGATGCCTTTGCATTCTTTCTTCTTCTGGTTGAGTACCGATACTCACATCAGATCCCTTGTGGACCGCCAAATCCTTAGTGGATTATTATCCGGCAGTGTCCATCGTATTCAAAAACCTTGAGAGTTCTTCCCCCCTGATACATAATGCCTTTGGTAAATGGTATCCTCTGTCTTGTCAACCATGCTCTGCTTTCGAGTTGGTGTTAACTATTCCTAAAGTTCGTGGTAAATGTTCCTATATGCCCCGATGGGTTGAACCTATGCCTTCCCTAATCTGTGTACACCCGGAAGTATGCGGGTTATACTCCACTGGCGTTCTGTCAGATAAAATTTCAACACTACAACTCCTTTGAAAACGAGAAGTGAATGAAAGGTTATGCATTAAAGAAGTGGGAGTCGACCTTGAACTTTGTGTTCATGCCCATGAAAACGACATAGACCGTCACAGAAGCTTCTTGTATAATATTTAATCATTTGTATAATTCTTCGGAATCCTTAATTTGATCCCTTGCAGTTATGGCTCCGACCATGCTATCCTTATTCGTTATATCTGAAAGGAATTCACTATAGTGCCTCGTCTATTTTTTCGACAAGGTTAAAATATCTGCTGCCGCAGGTCAACGACCCAGTTCAGCTTCTATTATGTTCTACCTTCGGGTATTGCCCCTAGTATCTCGAAGTTATCGTGCCATTGCACTACCTCTCATGAATTTTGGAGGGAATAATACTTCTCACCGTTCTAGCCACTCTGTAGTTTTGCTTTGTCCGTCACTCGAGAACTCTGACAAGTGACTCGAATCCACACTGTGATCCCGTACTCCTAGTACTCTGTTCCTGAGAAGTTTAATACTCCATCATGCCATTCCTAGCCCGATCGGCTACATAAATATCGTACTAATTTTAAATTGTGCTACCTGGTCCTCCTTCCCGGTGCACATTTCTGACAATGGGCTAAGCCTGTGACAAACTTTCATCATCATATCGTTCTGCCTACACAACATGAAACTGAGCGTCATATCCTTGGTTCCGTTGACCTTGAACTTCATTCCTTCTGCTTTGATCATCTTACTGATCGATTTCATCTTCATGAAACCTCTCGACAAAATGTGTCGTGATCAACGTCAACATTTTGACTTCCTCTGAGATGTCAATTGAATTCATGGTGAGAAATACCAACCTTGTCCCCTCGATAATTGTGTTGTCATCGACAACATCTTTGACTTCCAGCCAACACAGACTTGGTCATGTTTTGCTTATACCTTGTTTTCCTTGCTATCCTTGAAATTGTTCCTTGTGTATTCTTGTGATCTTCAGACTCAATCCTTACTTGAAACACCATATTATTGCTATCTCGAAGCATGACAGTGGTATTCCGAATATGAACAAGAACCTTGGGAGCGCAATGCTAATTGTCTCTTGATTGATTATCCAAACACCGTTATATGGGTAAACATCAAGAATTTCTTTGCCTCTTAATCTAAATGGTTATGTACTTTTTGTCCTGTCATATATATCATGTTCTGCTTGTTCTTGTGAAGGATATATTCCTAATACTTGTGAATAAACACATTTTCCTTTCCATTGGTCTGTTTAATCTGATAAGCATATTTTCCTTTTCATTGGTCTGCTTAACCTTTCTTGTGATTTATATGATCCAAGCAGTAAACAATTCCCTGCTATGTAAACACCCCAGTGTACAATTCTGTCAGTAAGACCCTGTTCCTGTTGTGGATGACATTCCGGTAACCACCGATGGACGAGAACTTTGCCTATTGGTCTGCCTCGTTTCAACGAGCAGGAAAATAGTTCTCTTCGTCCCCCGCCCTTGGTACCGACCTTGTTACCGACATAGCTGACAAGATATCCTCTGACAAACCTTGCATCGTGATCGCATAATATGCCACCACCCTTCTTATTCATCATGATGGTATTAATGTTGATCACTTCAATTCTGATCACCCTAATGATTCAGAAATGGTATAGTTCCTAAATACATACTGGGCAGTGTGCCTTACCTTTCGGTAGTACTTGCGACTGTAACTTCCAGTTACCCATGTACTCAATTATCGTTCTGACCTGATCATGTCGATCGTTTGAACCCTCTTCAGAAGATCTCTTAATCATAAGTTTCATGAAAACAACTCTGTGATCCTTGTATCCGAAACTGTCCTTTGTATTTGGCTTCGTATGGAATTCCACGATCCGCCTACCTTGAGATATTCATTCCGGTATCAGACGTAATACTTATGACTGTTGCTCTGGACTCCTTTCATCATCCGTCATAGGCATCGAATGATTGCTTAACCATTTGAAACTTCTTTCACCTTATTATATTGCTCTCGATGTATTTCTTAAGTCCAACCCGAGAGATACCCTGTACCTCATTCCCTCGGACAACCTCGGTTGATTAACCTTGTACCGATCTGACCCCCTTAAGTTTTCCCTCCTACCCTATTCGTAAGTACGATGGAGTCCCGAAGGAAGAATGACAACTCGTCGTGATGCACTGATGCAGAGAAATGGAGACATCAACGAAACGGATCGACCACTTCGAGAAGTGCAACCAAGGATGAGAAGACTCGTTAGAATTTCGCAACCAAACCTTTTTCCCTTACTCTACCCCTTAAATCTCGGGACGAGATTTCTTCGAGTGGAGGAGATTTGTAACACCCCCAGGGGTTAACTACAGTGACCACATGCTAATCATGCCATGTCATCTAATTTTACTAAACCAACATGCCACTAGTCTCAAATCAAACTTAAATTTAAATTCAAATATAAGTCAAATTATTATTTCTTCAAACATGAAAAGTAAAGTGTTCATATTTTTGCAAATAATCAGTAGGTAATTGTCATGAAGGAACCAACATTAATTGAAATATTTAAATGACCTTCCTTAATTAAAACAGTGCCAAAATAGCAACATTTATCCCATTTATAATTAATAAAAAATTCAAATGAAATCATCTTGCCTCCAAACCTTTTTCTGGCAGTGCTAAATATTGCATGTAATTTATTGAGCCAAGTCTCATATTTTACAAAAGTGAATGGGTGGCCTAACAATTTACAAATCAGAGAAGAAATAAAAGAAACAGAAAACAAAAATAAGAAAACACCTAAACTACTGGTGGACTGGGCTCTAGGTCAACAGTGGGAGCCTAGCCCACCTCGCCACCTCCTCCTTCCTCCTGCTCACCAGGAGTGTCGTGGACGTGCGCGCCCCGTCCATGGCCGCAGATGGCCACGCGGCGTCCATCCCGTGGCTCCCCGACGCAGTTAAGGTCTCCCCCGAGCTCCTGGACGAACCCTAGGTCGCCCGTTCCTCTCCCTCGCCTCGTCCCCTTCCATTTTCTTCGAGGCCGAACGTGTCCGTCGCCGCCGCTCGCCGTTGCCGTGGCCACCGGCCACCACTCGCCGTCCCAAGTTTTTCGGAAGGACCGCCGTGGTCATCTTCACTGTCTACGACAAGTCGTTGGAGCCGGGGAACATCGCACCAACCGGATCGAGAGCATGTTCCCGTCGGCCACCGCGTGCCATCTCCATCGATCCTCGCCGCTCCGAGGTCCTCCGGCCTCCCCGAGCCCTCCTCTGCATCGTTGTGAGCACCGCCTCGCTACCTCTCTCTCTCTCTCTCTCTCTCTCTCTCGCGCGCGCGCGCGTTTTGATGCCGTAAACGCCGTAGCCGAGCTCGCGTGCTCCGGCCACCGTCGGGCTCGTCGTAGCCGCCGTTTTGGTCCGCCTCAGCTCACACCCGTGGTGTAGCTCGATGCAGCGCGTCACGCTGGTTCCGTAGGAGCTCGCGCCGCTCCGTTTGGCTGCCCGTAGCTTGCTCCCGTGCTGTTCCCGCCCTCTGCCGTCGCCAGGGAGCCCGCACGCGCGTGCGAGCGCTTAAACTGGCCGGGCTGGCTCACTGACAGTGGGCCCCGACCAAATTAGTTTAGGGCACTAACCCCTGATTAGTCTAACCCTAGACACTGGTTGTGGGCCACCCTAACTATTTAGCTAATTTAATTAAACCCATTTATAAGCCTGAGTTAATGACAAGTGGGACCCATCGTTTACTGTTCAAATGGATAAGATCTGCTGACTGTGCTCTGATGACTCAGCTCTGGGACCCACCTGTCATTCAAATGGGCTAGCTGAGTCTGAGTAGAAAAAGTATTTTGCACTATTTTGGATAATTCGAATTTAATAATTAAAACAATTCCAGAAATTCAATAAAACTTTGAAAAATCATATAAAATAAACCGTAACTCGGACGAAAATAATTTATATATGAAAAACGATCAGAAAAATATGACGAATCCGAATATGCCCTCCACATACCTGTCACTTATCTCTAACATACCGAACGTTGAACATTTGCTACCGAAACCGCTAAATGAATAGTGTTCGGAGCTGGGAAAATATTCCCGGATATTTTCCCGCTCCGAGTAAAATACTTAGTACTGCATTAGAACACCCCTAGCACAGCATGTTGACATGTCATGCATCTCTGTTGCATTTGTTGCCGTGTATTTATTGTTTCTTCCCCCTCCTTCTCCCCTGATAGACCCCGAGACTGCCGACGACACTGCTGAGTACGACTACGTCGTCGACGACCAGACCCCTTCAGCCGAGCTTCCAGGCAAGCAAAACCCCCTTGATCATCCAAATATCGCCTACTCTTTCTCTCTATTGCTTGCATTAGAATTGCTTCTGTTGATATTCCGATAACTCCTATTCTGATGCATAGCCTGATTTCGTCGCCTACTATTGATACCTTACCTGCTATCCTATGATGCTTAGTTAGGTATGCTATGTTTCATCAGCTGTCCCTTCACCCTTGTCCGTTTGCCAGGCTTGTTACCGGGCCGTGATCATTCAGGGTGATGATCACGGAAATGTTACATTACTGCAATACTTCTAAACTGTTAAAGTCGGGCCGCTCCAAGAGTGCCCGCGAGATAATGAAACAAGACGAGTTGAACCCAAGGGTACCCGTGAGTGATATTGTGGCGGAACGACAGGGCAGGTGGAGACCACCTAGGAGAGAGGTGGGCCTGGTCCCTGGTCGGGTCCGTGTGTTACCAAGTCGGAGCGACAGGAACCCTGTTCGTCTCTGCGAGCTACTAATACACGCCTAACGGATTTGAGTATTTGATCTGAGTTGGCCGCTGGCCTATACGCACTACCACCACGTGGGATAATGGTTTAATGGGGCCCTCTATGTCGTACGTTCCTTCCGAAAGCGATCCAGATGTCACAGTTCAGAGATGCGGGCTGATTGTTGGGGTGAGCTGGTTACGTTTGTTGGTGTTTCCACAGTCGCGCTTGGGCCCCGGCCAGTCTGGCAACGTGCAGGAGTGCAGAGGGCGATGGGCCCAAGAACCCTTCGCACTTAGGATTTAGACCGGCGTGTTGACCTCTCTGGAGAGTCTAGGTTGGTCTACGGCGTGTCGATTACCCGAGGCCGGGCATTATCCAGCAAGTGTGTCCGGCCAGATGTAATCGAGCGTGTTGGGTAACAGTAGTGCACCCTGCAGGGAAGTAATCTATTCGAATAGCCGTTTCCACGGTAACAGGACGCTCGGAGTTGTATCCTGATCTACTACAACTATGAATGGATACTGTTACAATGTTAAACTATTACTACTGCTCTCGGGATCACTTTCTCGCAGGGTAGTCGAGGAAGGATCTCAGGGCATTGCTTATATATACTTATTATTATATGCTGTTGTGTTCTACTCTCTTCTGATGCTGCAAGATTGCTTCAAGATGCTAGTCTTCGATAGGCTAGGCCTTTCCCCCTCTGTTTCGGCATTTCTGTAGTTTAGTCCAAAGATATAGCCCCATTCCTTTGATACTGATGCATACTTAGTATAGTTCTGATGTAAGTCTTGCGAGTACTTTGGATGAGTACTCACGGTTGCTTTGCTTCCTTCTTTTCCCCTACTCGGTTGCTGCGATCAGACAACGGAGTCCGGGAGCAGGAGATCCCCGGAGGCACCTATTACTACGTAGAGCCCGCCGACCAGGAGTAGTTCGGAGGCCCTAGGCAGGAGGCCTTCGCCTTTTCGATCAGTGTCGCTGTTATGCTAGCCTTCTTAAGGCAAACTTGACTAACTATGTCTGTACCCAGCTAATATTTGTTTGTATGACTTATGTATTCGGGTCCTCGCGACCCCTGGTTTGTAATATGAAAATTTATGTTTAAGTTTGTTTTTAGAGTTGTGTTGTGATATCTTCCCGTGAGTCTCTGATCTCGATCGTGCACGTTTGCGTGTATGATTAGTGCACGGTCGAGCAGGGGCGCCACACTTGAATTGGTTATATAAGCCGATGAAAAATTTGTGGTCATTTTCCGGATCTCGTGAAACAATGAGCTCTCAAACGGAGCTTTCTGGCCAACCCGGACACCGTACGTTGAACATGGTGTTTTTTGAGACATTCTTGAAATGACTCCTAGTTTTGTAAGCATGTGGGCATGCCAATGGTAGGCATCCACGCTATGTTGGAAGGAAAAGATTATTTTAAATCATAATTTAAACAAATACTTAAAACTATTACTTTTAAGTTTTTAACATAACTAATAAATACAAAGGAACACAAATATTTGACGGAAAAAAGAATTTAAAATCATAATTTAAAACAGCTACATAAAACTATTATTTTGGTATTCCAAACAATTTTTAAAATTTGTAAACAAGTTTTTAAAAGAATAATAAAGTTCAAAAAGGAGAAAAATGAATTAACAGAAAAAAAGAAGAAAAACAAAAAATAGAAAAGAAAAAAGAAAAAAAATGCTTAGGCCTTGTCCCAACTAGAAGATAGCATCGCTTCGGTCAGGTGCCTATTAGGCCGGTCCAAGCACTCGCGGATTTGAAAATAGTTCATCAATTTTTTTAAATGTTCACAGATTTGAAAATTTTCGCAGATTTTCAAACAACATCACTAAAGAAAGTTGCAAAAAAATGTTCCTGGTTTTGCGAACCTCAGCTTGCCGGCCGGTTTTTGAAAAAAATCATAAATTTTGATAAACATTCATCGTATGTGAAAAAAAGTTCATCAATTTTGAAAAAAGTTCACGTCTTTCAAAAAAAGGTTCACGCATTTGAAAAAAAAAGTTCACGCTTTTGAAAAAAAATCACGGATTTTTTAAAAAAGTTTAAGGATTCAAAAAAAGTTCATGTTTTTTTTAAGTTTAAGGATTCGTAAAAAGTTCACGGATTTGGAAAAAGATTCATTAATTTAAGAAAAGTTTATGATTTTTAAAAAATTTCATGAAATTTTAAAAATAAAAAGAAAACGAAATAATGAGAAAAGAAAAAGAAAACAGATGAAAACTCGACAAAAAAAAGGAAAAAAGGGAAAAGCACCGTGTATTATAAATAAGAGTGCTGTCATACCTATAATTGTCACAACTACTAAGGTGGCCTGTTGGTCACCTTGGTGTATAGTCTAACGGGAGATCTCTAGTTCGATGCTTGTCGGCTCCATATATTTAAACTTTAACAAAAATGAAAAAAAAGTGAAAATTTAAGTGAAGAGAAAAAAAAGATGAACGTACGGGCCTATACGTATCTACATACCGATGGGCGACCCACCATACATACGAAAATGGGTCAAAGGTCTATATTACCCTTTGTACGTTTTGCAGGGGGGTGTATCGAAGCGGGGCTCTTTTTCAAACCCATTTAGTTAGCAAAGTGATGTTCATTTTCTTTGAGTTGCTGATACCTAGTCCCTCCCCCCCCCTCCGGATTTTGGTTTGCAAAAGATCTACATCTACCCAACGAACAATATGGTACATACGTTTAATTGTGTCAACTTCCCAGAAGAACCGAGCTCTAACTTTATTGAGTTGGATGTGCGTCAGCAGGAATAGGCCCATGGCATAAGAGGGAATGGCCGAGAGGAAAGCATTGGTGAGAGTCAGTCTCGCCCTAGAAGACATAAGTTTTCCTTGCCAAGGATCAATTTGCTTAACCACTTTACCAATGGTAGGGTCCCAATCGAAGTTGAGCAATGTTTTGTGGAAGCGGGAAGGCCAAGATAAGTAATAAGGAAATCAGCAAGCTTGCAATTAAGAAAATTTCGCAATGCACAATCCTTCTTCGCGATTCACCCCCATGGTGACAACTTCGCTTTTAGAGAAATTTATTTTCATACCCCAACAGTGCTTCAAAGCAAATCAGAATGATTTCGATCGTGGTGATGCTCATAATGCTAGGTTCAAACATGAGCAATGTGTCATTAGAATACTGTGAGTGGGAGATTCCCCCTAGAATAATGTCAAGTTCAAAATGATTCCGACTATTTTTTTCCGTTGTAGGTCTCAAAATGCCACCTCACCAGCAAAAATTAGCCATTTGGCTGAAAACGCCGCTGTGGCAGCGAAAAACACTACGCAACAACGTTATTTTTTTGGCATGGGCGGCGCTACCAGTGGCAGGCGCATAGATCCGTTCATCACTGGTATGACACTTTACCAGTGGCGGGTACTTACGGGCGCTCACCACTGGTAGGCCTTTTGCGCCAGCCACTGCTAGCGTGTTTTGTGATACGTCTATTTTGTATCATAAATACCAACTGTTATTTATCTTGTTTTAATATTATATTTCACAATATGATGCAATTCTAATGCCTTTGTCTGTCTTAAAATGCAAGATACATCAAAGGAAGGAGATTACCGTCAGCTGGAATTCTGACCTGAAAAAGCTACAATAGAGATAGCAATTCTCCGGAGCTTAAAATGAAGCAAGAATTTTTGGAGAATTATTTGGAATATATAAAAAAATACTGGAGCAAAAAATATGCCAGAGGGGCCCCACCAGCCAGCGACATGGGCAGGTGGCGCGGCCACCCCCTGGCCGCGCCACTTGTCCATGTGGGGCCCTGGTTGCTCCCCTCCCGACGTCCTTTAGCTATAAAATCCTATTTACCCTAGAAAAAACAAGGAGAAGACTTTCGGGACCACTCGCCACCGTCTCGAGGCAGAAGAGGAGGAGAACTTTTGCTCTTCGGCGGAGCGATTCTGCCGGGGAAACTTCCCTTCAAGAGGGAGAGATCCAAGCCTTTGTCATCACCAACGCTCCTCTCATCATCATCATTATCAGCATCATCATCTTTATCAACATCTTCACTAGCACCATCTCATCTATAAACCCTAGTTTCTCTCTTGTGTTTAATCTTTGTAGCAAACCTCAGATTGGTACCTGGGGGTGCTAGTAGTGTTGATTACATCTTGTAGTTGATGCTAGTTGGTTTACTTGGTGAAAGATTATTATGTTCAGATTGTTAATCACATATTTATACCTACTGAACATGTTTAATATGATGAGTTGTGAGTAGTTCTATTTGTTCTTGAGGACATGTGAGAAGTCTTGTTATTCGTAGTCATGTGAAGTTGATCACCGTTCAATGTTTTGCTATTATGTTGTGTTGTTCTTCCTCTAGTGGTGTTATGTGAACGTAGACTACATGATACTTCACCATTTTTTGGCCTGAGGAAAGGGCTCATGGAATTAGTTTGTAGATGATGGGTTGCGGGAGTGATAGAAAGCTAAACCCCAATTTACGAATTGCTCTGTGAGGGGCTGTTTTGGATCCACTTGTTTAATACTATGGTTAGATTTATCTTAATTACTTTTCTTGTCTTTGCGGATGCTTGCATCGAGGGTAATCATAAGTAGGTGTTTGTTCAAGTAAGAACAATAGCTTAGCTTCGGTCCACCCACATAACACCTATCAAGGCAATGAATCTAAGTCGATGAATGGTGGTGAAGTAACTTGGCGATATTCCCGTGTGTCCTGAAGAGCGTTTTAATCACTATAGGAGTTATCTCCGGCTTGTCCTTAGCACAATCAAGGATTGGGCCACTTGCTGCACATTGCTACTTTTGTTACTTGTTACTTATTATCATTTATCTTGCTAACAAACTATCAATCAAAACTATCTAACAGAACTCTCAATGAAATCATTGCTGAAAAATGCCTATCAATTCCTTTTTTCCTCTAAAATTATTCGTGAATTTTTTTAAAAAGGTAAATAATTTGAAAATTGTTCATGGATTAGGGAAAATGTTAAAAAAAATTAAAAGTTGTATCAATTTTAAAAATTATTTCACAGATTTTTTTTTTGACAAATATAATTTTTTTTTAAAATGTTCACCAACAAAAAATGTGTTTGTATTTCAAAATAGTTGAGACTTAATTTTTTTCCATGAATTTAAAATTATTAATGAAATTTAAAAAGTGTTCGTGAATTTTATAAATATTTTGTATTTTAAAAATTACGCAAAAATTGAAAAGTGAAAAAAGAAAAAAAAATAATAGGGAAAAATTAGAAAATAAAAACCAATAGAAAACCAAAACCCTTGCCCTCGTCAGCGCGCTTGAACTGAGCCCGGTACTCCTCACCCCCAGCTAAGAAGCAACACTATTTGTTTGTGTGTTTTGCCGGGCCTCTGGTGTGCTATGATATTTGCAGAGTTCATCTATGGTTTTTTGCAGTCAATCTTCGCTGACTTGTTTTGCTCCCACGGACGGTTGGACTCCACCTGTCCCTGCTGCTGCGACGATCTCACCTTCTCCGTGGGTTTCCTGGTTCTTGTGTTAGTTGTTATTGTTTTCTTAGCGGGTCAGTAGTGTGCCAAACCGTCTGCAGGATACACCTGGGGAGGGCTTGCCTCCTTTTTTTCCTCTGAAAATGTTCGTGAATTATAAAAAAAGGGTTCATAACTTGAAAATTGTTCATGGATTAGGAAAAATGTTAAACAATTTTGAAAATTTGCACTAGTTTTAACTTTATTTCACGGATTAAAAAATGTTGACAAATTTGAAAGAAAATTAAAAATGTTCAGCAATAAAAACGTGTTTGTATTTCAAAAATAACTGAGAATTATTTTTTCATTAATTTAAAATTATTAGTGAATTTTAAAAAGTGTTTGTGAATTTTATAAATATTCTGGATTTTTGAAAAAAGTACGCAAAAATTGAAAAGTGAAAAAACAAGCACGGAAAAAGTAGAAAATAAAAACCAATAGAAAACCAGTAAAACCGGCAACGAAATCACAGAAAAAAGAAGAAATAAAAAATGAGGGCGAAAGCTTGCAGTTGGTGGAGGGGGGTATGCATTTTATTTGTTAACTACAGTGTGGCACCCCGGCTCAGAGGTCCGGTTTACCCAGTGTTTCCAACCCAGAGATCATGTCTTCTGGAAACACACAACAACTTGGAACAGAATAGAACTGATCTTTATTGATATTCCTCGAGTACAAGCTTATAATTTACATTGATAGCGAGGCCAGAAGCACAACATGTGCTATGACAATATCTACATTATTTATGGAACATAGCAAGGCCTCGGTACTACTGGGTAATTCTACGGCGTAGCGGAATATAGCGCGGAAACTCCTTTCCATAGGGACACTGCTAGGACACGGCCTAGTTAGCGTAGCACGAACCATCGGGACCTCCGTCCTCGGCTTCTCCTGCATCTGGCATGATAGACCAAGTGAGTACTTGGAATGTACTCGCAAGCTCACAACAACCATAACAATGCAGCAAACAACAACATGGCAATTATCATGTTAAGTGCTTAAGTGGCTTACTTACTGTTGCCAAATACCAACTTACTCTCTTCTGGGTTGTCCCACAACCCTCGAAATACTCAGGATCCATTGAGTACTTCCGAGCATAAGACAAGTTCTTCCATCATTATTATTATTACGGTTGACCACTCAGTGTGACCTAGTGCGGACTGTGTCCAATACCGTGGACGCGGCTATTCGAATAGATTTACACTCTGCAGAGGTTGCGCACTTTTCCCACACCATGGAGCTCCTTGTCCCGTACCCCGGTACACTTCCCTCTCGGGTGGACCGGTGCTGCTCCAACAAAACTTGCCTAACCCGTGACTCCTCCATCGTACCACCGACAATCATACCCTCCCAGGGTCATGTCCTGGGTGGCCCCTGTGTGACCCCGTGACACCTGCCACCGTCATGGCCAACTAAACTGTCCCAAACGGGGACGCCGGAAATTAACTCAACTGGCTCACAGGATTATCGTCGCCTACCTGATCAGGGTAGCACGCACGCATAACCCTCCCTCTTTGGTGGTACCCATAAAAGAGCACGCGGTCAGACCAAGTCAAGGTCGTCCCATTCCGGCAAATGTGGTTGCACGGATAAGTCCGGGTCGGTGGCACTTGATCAACCAACTAGGTTTAGTTTTAGCAACTATATAACCAGCAATATTGTTCATCATGAATGAAGTTACTATGGCAGTAGTTTTGCATCACTATAGTTTACTATGAATTGCCACATATTAAATAATGCAAACAATTCAATTAAATAACCAATTCTATTGCAATGCTTCATGTGATGGATGATGTGGCTTGCCTTGCTCTGTTGGGTTGTCCACAAACTCCTGGCCATCAAAACCAAACTGATTTTCTTCTGAAATATTTTTAAAATAGCAAAAGAAAATGTCACATAACACATTTCTGTTCACCGGAAATTCTGCACATGGGAGAAAAATACCAAAATTTACCAGAAAATAGAGGGGCTCAAGACAAAACCAATGCAAAAAGAATCAATTGATTTGGACTTGTGGATAAAAAGTTATGGGTGGTCAAAGTTACTGGTCAAATATGAAATTTAACAGAAAATCTAAATTCTCTGGAAAGGCCACGTCGAAGGCGTATTTTCCGAATGCACCTCCACTAAAGTACTGGTTCGGACGCGGCTGAGTCACTGACGGGTGGGGCCTAGCTGTCATATTTAAAAAGAAAAGAAGAAAACAGTAGACGGGCGGCTCACCGACGGCGATAGCAGGACTTAGCGACGGCGGCGAGGTCGGGCGACTGCGGGGATGGATAGAGCGCACGACGGCGGTCCTCCCTGTACCAGCAGCGTCTCCGGGGACGGCCTGACGACGTCGCTCTCTTCTTCTCCGGCGGCGGCTGGTTCGGGGGTCGTCGTCGGCGGCGAATCCGGCAGCGGTTTGGCTAGGAAAGAGGTCGGACAGGGTCGTGGCGGTGCGGTGAGCTCGGCTAGGTGGTCGGGCGAGGCTGGGGTGGGGCGAATCGAGCTATGGCAGTGTGGGGATCGGCGGCGGAATGCCGGCGAGTGGCGAGGCCAGAGGGCCTCTCGGCCGTGGCTCGGTGCTCTGGGGGTCGATAGGGAGTGGAGGGAGTGAGGTGAGGAGCTCGGAGAGGCTGGGGGGGGTCCATTTATAGGAGGGGGTGGAGCTTCTGGACTCGGGCGCGCCGCGGCCACGTCGCCGGAGCGAGGACGTCGCGCTGGCTGGCGCGGCGTGGGCGACGCGACGGGAGAGGGCAGGGGGAGTTAATGCGCTCGCTGGCGGCACGCGGGGAAGAAGACGGCCAGCGAGGCCACAGTGCCAGCACGGGCGCCACAGTGGCCGCATGCGGTGGCGGCCGGCGGGAGCGATTCCGGCGAGGGGAAAGGTCTAGGGCGGGGTACGTGGGTGGCAACGACGACGTCGGCACCATCGGACAACGTACGGCAACGCGGGGTGGCCTGAGTGATCACATCAGACGCGGGTGGTGCGCAGAGCGCGGGCACAGGCATGCCAGTGCCGTGCTCACCATGGGTGCTAGCACCTGGAGGCCATGCACGCCTGGTGCACCTTGTCCGCTGCATCGACCATCGATCACTTAGTCTCCTTGTGCCACTGGCTTGACTAGATGCACTCTGGCTTGAAGGGTAGCTTCATCTACAGTTTACTGTCAGAAACTTGGTGAGGTTCTGGAGAAGAGATGAGCTGGAGATAAGACCAATGGAGATGTCTGGAGTGATCTACATTGGAAGGACTATAAACTGACCAAATTTGAGAGATTTTCATCAAAGTTTGGATGTAGTTCATGTACAACTGTTGTACTGAACCAGAAACATAGATGAGCTTGATGCACTCACATGGTTGATCTGCTGGAGCTGAAATTTGGTGTGTGGGAATTATTTGGCAATGCCAAGGTGTCATAAAAATTTCAGCTCAATTGGATACCCCTAGCTGGTACTTCCTTCACAGAGGTTTGAATTGAGCAGAAACTTGGCAGAATATTCTTGCTGAAAATTTATACTAGACAAGATGATATTTTTGGATATTGTGGCAAGATAGGTTCCCTAGTATCTCAGGGAATTATTTGAGAGTTTTCTGAGTTAAGAAAATATGGGTTGCTTCACAAAGGGCCAGTGTTGTCCAGAAGATAAATGGAGTTTTCTGGACAAAACTTTGTACTAGACCATGAAATGTTTTTGAAGATTGTGGGAGTAGATGATGACAAGAAGGTGGGGTATTAATTTGGGATTTTTTTGATCATCAGACCTATAGGTTGCTTCACAACCCATAGTGAAGTCAGATTTTCCCAAAGAAGAAAATGAATTGTTTTGAAAAGAATAAGAATTGGAATTTGATCCAAAAGGTGTGTGGCAAGATTTTGGCAAGATATTGCGGGCTTTGGATCTCTAGAGAGAGATTCAAAAATTTCCCAAGTCCAAAGTCAATTGAAAAGATTCAAACATCAGCCAAAGTGGAAATAAAACCAGAAAAGTTTGCAAAAGAAAAAGTTGCCAAAAACCAAGGTGTCACAAACCTACCCCCCTTAGGATGAATCTCGTCCTCGAGATTCGGTTGCTCAGGGAACAAGTGCGGATATGCTGATCTCAGGAAATCCTCTCTTTCCCAGGTAGCTTCTTCCTCGGTATGATGATCCCACAATACTTTGTAAAACCTAATTTTCTTACTCCTGGTAGTTCTCTCCATTTCATCCAAGATTCTGACAGGTTTTTCTTCGTAGGTCAAATCCTTAGTCAGCTCTAGTTCACTCATATCTGCCTGCTTGATTGGTGGGGCATTGCACTTTCTCAACTGTGATATGTGGAAGACATCGTGAACGTTAGCCAGCTCCGATGGTAACTCCAACTGATATGCCACTCTGCCTCTTCTAGCCATTACTGGAAAGGGACCGATATATCTCGGTGCAAGCTTTCCTCGGGTGTGAAACCTTTTTATTCCTTTCATGGGGGTGACTCGGAGATAAGCATATTCTCCCGGCTCGAAAGTTACTTCTCGATGTTTAGGGTCATAGTAACTCTTTTGACGGGACTTGGCTACTCGAAGACGTTCCTGAATATCCTTAACTTGCTTCTCAGCTTCGAGCATCAAATCTATGCCGAAGATACGGCTGTCTCCTGTCTGGGACCAATTTAAAGGAGTGCGGCATTTTCGTCCATACAGTGCTTCGAATGGTGACATCTTGAGACTTGACTGATAACTGTTATTGTAAGAGAATTCTGCATAGGGTAGACTATCCTCCCATTTGGGTCCATAGGTGAGAGCACAAGACCGAAGCATATCTTCCAATATGTGGTTCACTCGTTCGGTCTGCCCATCTGTTTGTGGATGATATGCCGTGCTATGCTTCAGCGCGGTTCCCAGGGCTTGGTGCAACCGCAGCCAGAATGCTGAGGTGAACAGGGACCCTCTATCTGAGGTGATAGACTTAGGCACTCCGTGAAGACTAACAATCCGGGACATGTAGAGTTGTGCAAGCTGATCGGCTCTGAAGATGGTCTTTACTGGAATAAAGTGAGCCACTTTCGTAAGTATATCCACAATGACCCAGATAGCATCATGGCCTCTTGTTGACTTGGGTAGTCCAACAATGAAGTCCATGCATATGTCATCCCATTTCCACTGGGGAACCTGTAAAGGTTGCAGTAGCCCTGCGGGTTTCTGGTGTTCAGCCTTAACTCTGTTGCAGACATCACAACAGGCGACATAGTATGCAATGTCCCTTCGCATTCCTGGCCACCAAAAGGTTTCCCTTAAGTCCTGGTACATTTTTGTTCCTCCGGGATGGATAGAGTATGCGGATTCATGTGCCTCTCTGAGTATTTGCTGTCTCAAGTTTTCTTGATCAAGCACGCATATTCGGTTCTCAAACCACAAGGTGCCCTGGTCATCGACATGGAAAGACTTGGTCTTCCTTCGCTGAAGGTTCTCCTTGATCCCCTGTACACTTTTATCAGATTTCTGAGCTGCTTTAATTTCTTCCATAAGTGTTGGAGTAATTTCCAACGTGTCCGGGCTAATTGGGCCGCATAATACCATATTTAGTTTGGCAAACTCTTCTTGTAGTCTTGGATGGATACCCTCCATTATTGCATTTATGGTACCTTGTTTTCTGCTGAGAGCATCGGCGACCACATTGGCTTTTCCCGGATGAGAATTAATTCCAATGTCATAGTCCTTGACCAGTTCAAGCCATCTTCTCTGTCTGAGATTAAGGTCGGGTTGAGTGAAAATATACTTGAGACTCTTATGGTCTGTGTATATTTCACATCGCTGCCCAACGAGATAATGCCTCCAAATCTTTAATGCATGAACCACGGCTGCCAATTCCAAGTCATGAGTGGGATAATTCTCTTCATGGGGCCGTAGCTGTCTGGATGCATATGCTACAACCCTTCTTTCTTGCATTAGTACGCAGCCGATTCCACGCCTGGAAGCATCGCAATATATATCAAAGCTCTTGTGAATGTCGGGAAGTATCAAGACAGGGGCCGTAGTTAGCCTCGTCTTTAACTCCATGAAACTGCTGTCACATTCTTCTGTCCAGGCAAATTTGTGGTTCTTTTTCAACAGTTCTGTCAATGGCTTGGCTATTTTTGAGAAGCCTTTAATGAAACGACGGTAGTAGCCTGCCAATCCCAGAAAGCTGCGAACTTCAGTTACTGTGGCTGGTGTCTTCCAGTTTAATACATCAGTTACTTTATTGGGGTCGACGGCCACACCCTGTCTGACAGAACATGTTCCAGAAATCCCACCTCTTTTAGCCAGAATTCACATTTACTGAACTTGGCATACAAGCGATGGGTCCTTAGTCTTTACAGGATAGTACGAAGATGTTACGTGTGCTCTTCTTCATCTTTGGAATAGATGAGAATATCATCGATGAATACTACCACAAATTTGTCCAAGAAGTCCATGAAGACCTTGTTCATCATGCTCATGAAGTAGGCTGGAGCATTTGTCAGCCCAAATGACATGACTGTAAATTCATACAGACCATATCGGGTAGTGAAGGATGTCTTGGGGATATCCTCTTTCCTGATTTTTAACTGATGATACCCCGTTCGAAGGTCAATCTTGGAAAATACCCGGGCCCCGTTCAACTGGTCGAACAAATCATCAATGCGGGGAAGCGAATATTTATTTTTGATGGTGACTTCATTCAATTGGCGGTAGTCCACGCACATTCGTAGGCTGCCATCCTTCTTCTTAACAAAGAGCACAGGTGATCCCCATGGCGAGGTGCTTGGACGAATGTACCCTTTTTGCAACAATTCATCCAGCTGTTTCTTTAATTCCACCAGTTCTGGGGAAGGCATGCGGTAATACTTCTTGTAAATTGGGGCGGTTCCGGGAACAACATCAATAGCAAACTCTAGTTCCCGATCAGGTGGCATTCCTTTTAGTTCTTCCGGAAATACGTCCGGAAATTCGCTGACTATGGAAATCAAATTTATATCTGTAGCAGTGGCTTTGAATGCCATTCCCTTCTTGGACAGCATTCTGCTAGCAGTGAATTGCACTGTTTGACCTGCCGAGTTAACCAATGTCACCGTCCTGGTGGCACAGTTGATACACACCTGATGTGGTGTCAACCAATCCATCCCAAGTATTATATCCAGTCCAGGGGATTCAATGGCAACAAGGGTAGCTGGAAACTTAACTCCATGTATCAAGATTTCCAGATCCTTGTATATGACATTTGTTCTGAGCATGGAGCCAGGGGATTGTACCACCATGATTTTGTCCAAAAGAGAAGGAGAAAGTTTGCGTATGGTGGCAAAACTCTGCGAAATAAATGAATGAGAAGCCCCAGAATCAAATAAAATTATTGCAGGTATGTCGTTAACAGAAAACATACCAAGGACCACGTCTGGTGCTTCGCGGGCTTCCTTAGCGGAGATATGATGGACTTGGCCGCGATAGAAGTTCGGATTGGGGCGGCGTCCAATATTGTTGACTTGTGGCTTGGGGTCGGATGGTGGCTTCCCATTTCTTGTGGGGCACTGCCTGGAGTAATGCCCGCCCTGGCCACAATTAAAACAAGTGTTGTTGCGGCGGCAGTCCTCCAGCACTGGCTGTTTGCCGAATGTCTTGTCCTGGCTGACGGGCTTATTGTTGTTGTTGCCATTGCTCCAGGTAGGCTTGTACTCAGATGGGCCTGGTTGCCAGATACGTGGCTTCTGCACAAACTGCTCACGGTTGTCCTTCTTGGGTTCGAACTTCCGCTTGCGATCATCAAATCCTGACTTATGCTCTCGTTCGGCTATGAAAGCCTTATTCACCAAAGTCTGGAAGTCAGGAAAATCCAGCATACAAAGCTGACAATGGAGGGTATGATTAAGTCCTCCTAGGAATCGGTCGATCTTTCTTTCTTCTGTGGACACGTCGTGAGTGGAGTACCGGGCCAGATTATTAAACTTGTTCAGATACTCACCCACTGACATATTTCCTTGAGTAAGAGCAAGAAATTCCCTCTGCTTCACCTTCATTATGCCGGTAGGAATATGATACTTGTGGAATACCTCTTTGAATTTCTCCCAGGAAATATCTCCCCCAGGAGGCCACATAATCTTTGTATTGTCCCACCATATAGCTGCCGGTCCTTCTAGGTAGTGAGTGACAAAAGGAACCTTGTCCGACTCCTCACAGCGGGCTATGTCCAGCTTCTTTTCCATAGTCCTCAGCCAGTCATCAGCTTCCATAGGATCCACAGCTTGACCAAAACTGGGTGGCTTGGTCCGCTAAAAATCAGATAATTTAGAGTGTGTCCCATTATTGTGATTCTGACCCACCAGGGTCTGCATACTTTTCAGAAATTCCATGAGATCTTGGTTTCTTTTCTCTTCAAACATTCTCATGATCTGATCAGTGGTCGGTGACTGTGGTGGTGGGGGTGGCAAATCTTCTGGTGATTGTCTGGCTTGTCTGGCGGATCGACGAACGGGAGTTCCATCGCCGCCTTGATTACTACACCTCTTCATCCTAAATTTTTGTTCCCATTGCAAAATACCAAATCGATGAGCAACATCCATAAGGGAAACACGGCAAAATGACACCAGAAAAAGAAACCAAAAAAAGATAAAGAGAACAACATAATTATACAAGGCATCCCAACATCATACATGACAAGCTAGTAGGGGGTTATCATGGCTAGAACTGCTCATACGGCACTTGACATATGCAGAGATGCTACGATGCATGCGTTAAAACTCAGATCTCCACTCTAGTAGCACGGGTGGCACGGACACTGGCAGACTGAAGACTCCTCGTCGTCTGATCCGGTCTCGAAATCTGAGCTGATGATGTGGATCTCAGCCTCCGGATCAAAGGAAACACGACGACGCTGACGGGAAGGTTCTCCCTCTGAAGGAGAAGAAGCACGATGCTGCAGCATCGGAGCAGCTGGAGTAGCTAGGAGTGAGGCCCATTCTGCCAGGGTCTCACGTCGGCAACCAGACGAAAAGCTTGGTGGTCCGATCGAGCTAGAAGGAGTCTCGGAAGGTGGAACGGATGGAGTATACACCGGTGAAAACGGAGGAGGAAGAGGAGATTGTGCTGCCGCAACAGCTGCAAGTGCCTCACGGGCATGAGTCAGCTCCTCAGCTAGTGAAGTGATCATACGGTAACTGGTGTTCAGATAACGAGATAAAACACCAGTAGCACGATCACTCGCCGGGTCAACAGGTGCGAAAAGGACTCGCCCTGTCGTGGGCGACAGGGTGGGGTAGTGAAAGAAACCTGGATGTGTCTGTATCTCCACCTCGTGAAAGCGCAAGTCAGTGAGAGCCTCCATCGCAGCAAACTGGATCGCCAGCTCCGGAGTAGAAGCAGTTTCGCCCTTGGAGGAGCGAGAGTAGCTGCCAATATCCGAACTCATAGTAAGAAAGGCCTCCGCGTGATACTCGTACACTGAACCTGCAAGCTTCTCTCGGAACACCTGGTACACTGGGTCTTCGCCGTTGGGATACAGCCGAAGCCAAACACCACGGAGCAGTACTGGAAAAGTGAACGGTGCCGGCTCATGATTGTAGTAGTACGGAACTGGTGCCATCTACACTCACAAGGCCAACGGTTAGCACAACAATAAACAATATGCATGCCGTGGAGCAATCAGATGCAACAAGCAAAGCACATACCAAGACTCTAAACTAATCGTGGTTCTAGCACAGGGTTAACTAGGGTGCCCTACAGTCAGCGCGGCTCTGATACCAAGCGTTGTGGCACCCCGGGTCAGAGGTCCGGTTTACCCAGTGTTTCCAACCCAGAGATCATGTCTTCTGGAAACACACAACAACTTGGAACAGAACATAACTGATCTTTATTGATATTCCTCGAGTACAAGCTTATAATTTACATTGATAGCGAGGCCAGAAGCACAACATGTGCTATGACAATATCTACATTATTTATGGAACATAGCAAGGCCTCGGTACTACTGGCTAATTCTACGGCGTAGCGGAATATAGCGCGGAAACTCCATTCCATAGGGACACTGCTGGGACACGACCTAGTTAGCGTAGCATGAACCATCGGGACCTCCGTCCTCGGCTTCTCCTGCATCTGGCATGATACGCCAGGTGAGTACTTGGAATGTACTCGGAAGCTCACAGCAACCATAACAATGCAGGAAACAACAACATGGCAATTATCATGTTAAGTGCTTAAGTGGCTTACTTACTGTTGCCAAATACCAACTTACTCTCTTTTGGGTTGTCCCACAACCCTCGAAATACTCAGGATCCATTGAGTACTTCCGAGCATAAGACAAGTTCTTCCATCATTATTATTATTATTACGGTGGACCACTCAGTGTGACCTAGTGCGGACTGTGTCCAATACCGTGGACGTGGCTATTCGAATAGATTTACACTCTGCAGAGGTTGCGCACTTTTCCCACACCATGGAGCTCCTTGTCCCGTACCCCGGTACACTTCCCTCTCGGGTGGACCGGTGCTGCTCCAACGAAACTTGCCTAACTCGTGACTCCTCCATCGTACCACCGACAATCATACCCTCCCAGGGTCATGTCCTGGGTGGCCCCTGTGTCACCCCGTGACACCTGCCACCGTCGTGGCCAACTAAACTGTCCCAAACGGGGACACCGGCAATTAACTCAACTGGCTCACAGGATTATCGTCGCCTACCTGATCAGGGTAGCACGCACGCATAACCCTCCCTCTTTGGTGGTACCGATAAAAGAGCACGCGGTTAGACCAAGTCAAGGCCGTCCCATTCCGGCAAATGTGGTTGCACGGATAAGTCCGGGTCGGTGGCATTTGATCAACCAACTAGGTTTAGTTTTAGCAACTATATAACCAGCAAGATTGTTCATCATGAATGAAGTTACTATGGCAGTAGTTTTGCATCACTATAATTTACTATGAATTGCCACATATTAAATAATGCAAACAATTGAATTAAATAACCAATACTATTGCAATGCTTCATGTAATGGATGATGTGGCTTGCCTTGCTCTGTTGGGTTGTCCACAAACTCCTGGCCTTCAAAACCAAACTGATTTTCTTCTGAAATATTTTTAAAATAGCAAAAGAAAATGTCACATAACACATTTCTGTTCACCAGAAATTCTGCACATGAGAGAAAAATACCAAAATTTACCAGAAAATAGAGGGGCTCAAGACAAAACCAATGCAAAAAGAATCAATTGATTTGGACTTGTGGATAAAAAGTTATGGGTGGTCAAAGTTACTGGCCAAATATGAAATTTAACAGAAATTCTAAATTCTCTGGAAAGGCCACGTCGAAGGCGTATTTTCCGAATGTGCCTCCACTTAAGTACCAGTTCGGACGCGGCTGAGTCACTGACGGGTGGGGCCTAGCTGTCATATTTAAAAAGAAAAGAAGAAAACAGTAGACGGGCGGCTCACCGACGGCGGCGAGGTCGGGCGACTGCGGGGATGGAAAGAGCGCACGACGGCGGTCCTTCCTGTACCAGCAGCGTCTCCGGGGACGGCCTGACGGCGTCACTCTCTTCTTCTCCGGCGGCGGCTGGTTCGGGGGTCGTCGGCGACGGTGAATCCGACAGCGGTTTGGCTAGGAAAGAGGTCGGGCAGGGTCGTGGCGGTGCGGTGAGCTTAGCTAGGTGGTCGGGCGAGGCTGGGGTGGGGCAAATCGAGCTATGGCAGTGTGGGGATCAGCGGCGGAATGCCGGCGAGCGGCGAGGCCAGAAGGCCTCTCGGCCGTGGCTCGGTGCTCTGGGGGTCGATAGGGAGTGGAGGGAGTGAGGTGAGGAGCTCGGAGAGGCCGAGGGGTCTATTTATAGGAGGGGGTGGAGCTTCTGGACTCGGGCGCGCCGCGGCCACGTCGCGCTGGCTGGCGTGGCGTGGGCGACGCGACGGGAGAGGGCAGGGGGAGTTAATGCGCTCGCTGGCGGCACGCGGGGAAGAAGACGGCCAGCGAGGCCACAGTGCCAGCACGGGCGCCACAGTGGCCGCGTGCGGTGGCGGCCGGCGGGAGCGATTCCGGCGAGGGGAAAGGTCTAGGGCGGGGTACGTGGGTGGCAGCGACGACGTCGGCACCACCGGACAACGTACGGCAACGCGGGGTGGCCTGAGTGATCACATCAGACGCGGGCGGTGCGCAGAGCGCGGGCACAGGCATGCCAGTGCCGTGCTCACCACGGGTGCTGGCACCTGGAGGCCACGCACGCCTGGCGCACCTTGTCCGCTGCGTCGACCATCGATCACTTAGTTTCCTTGTGCCACTGGCTCGACTACATGCACTCTAGCTTGAAGGGTAGCTTCATCTACAGTTTACTGTCAGAAACTTGGTGAGGTTCTGGAGAAGAGATGAGCTGGAGATAAGACCAATGGAGATGTCTGGGGTGATCTACATTGGAAGGACTATAAACTGACCAAATTTGAGAGATTTTCATCAAAGTTTGGATGTAGTTCATGTACAACTGTTGTACTGAACCAGAAACATAGATGAGCTTGATGCACTCACATGGTTGATCTGCTGGAGCTGAAATTTGGTGTGTGGGAATTATTTGGCATTGCCAAGGTGTCATAAAAATTTCAGCTCAATTGGATACCCCTAGCTGGTACTTCCTTCACAGAGGTTTGAATTGAGCAGAAACTTGGCAGAATATTCTTGCTGAAAATTTATACTGGACAAGATGATATTTTTGGATATTGTGGCAAGATAGGTTCCCTAGTATCTCAGGGAATTATTTGAGAGTTTTCTGAGTTAAGAAAATATGGGTTGCTTCACAAAGGGCCAGTGTTGTCCAGAAGATAAATGGAGTTTTCTGGACAAAACTTTGCACTAGACCATGAAATGTTTTTGAAGATTGTGGGAGTAGATGATGACAAGAAGGTGGGGTATTAATTTGGGATTTTTCTGATCATCAGACCTATAGGTTGCTTCACAACCCATAGTGAAGTCAGATTTTCCCAAAGAAGAAAATGAATTGTTTTGAAAAGAATAAGAATTGGAATTTGATCCAAAAGGTGTGTGGCAAGATTTTGGCAAGATATTGCGGGCTTTGGATCACTAGAGAGAGATTCAAAAATTTCCCAAGTCCAAAGTCAACTGAAAAGATTCAAACATCAACCAAAGTGCAAATAAAACCAGAAAAGTTTGGAAAAGAAAAAGTTGCCAAAAACCAGGGTGTCACATACAGCAGTAGGCGCGGACTAGGATCTGTGAGTTTCGGTTAATCTATGAAAGAAAGGCTTCAGAATTAATCAGCCAAATGTTTAAGGAGCTCTTATCTGGCTGACGTTCGCTGGGAGGGGGTGACATTTGCGAACATTTTGATGACGGTTTTAGTTGGTCGTGTGGTGGTAGTTTTTTTAGAACAACATGACATTTTCTAGAAAAGAAAGCTCAAAACTGTCATCCTCCCAGAAAATGCCATATTGTTCTGAAGAAACTGTCACCCCCGATAAAACTAACACTGATGGGAACAACATTCGAAATGCCCTTCTCTCCTAGTGAACGGTAGCCAGATAAGATTGCCGATGTTTAAACGGAATACATTAGTTTGGGGTACGCACGTGGAGGCCGAGAGATAAGGGGGCACGTGGTTAGAAGTGGTTTTGGTTATTGAAAGAGATTAGAGTCAGGGAATAGTGATGTCAAATCCAGGTTAAGGAAAGCCCAATCTAATCTTTTGTCCATTTCCAGCTCCCCAGATATAACCATTTCTGAGTGATTCAACTCCCGCCATAATACTTTGCCAAGTAAAAGAGGAACCCTTCTTAAGACTTGCATTCATTAAGTCCCCATCCGGATAATATTTAGATCTCAGGATGGTGGCACATAGGTGTGACACCCTGGTTTTCACTCCTTGATTTTTTCCTTCGTGGGATTTGACTCCCGTCTTTTTTTCGGTGTTATTGGATTTTCTCTCGCTCTTGGGTATATGAAGATGGTCATTTAGCCTTGCCTTTCCTATCCAACCAAAGATTCTCTCCAGACCAACTTTGCCACCCAAGATTTATTCTCAGGATTTTGCCCCTGAAACCCTACCTTCCGAGTCACCGGAAGGGAAACCCTAATTCTTTCCGTTACAAAGGAACCCCAATTTCCTTTGATCTGTTGCCTCCCAAACCTTTTCCAGTGATCATCCCACATCTATAAACCCTGGATATGCAAAATATTGCCAAGTCATTTGCAATATTTTCATTTAAAATTAATTCCTTTTTCTGCCAGTTAAAGGATAATTCCAGGAAAATATCTATCCATCTCCAAAGTTCATGAAAACTTGTGGAGATATTCTTTGTGATCATATCGAGCTCCCATAAAAATATTGGCCATAATTAAATAAGGGAAATTGCGGTTTCCTATTTAAAGCCAATATTGCATTTTGGGCACTTTCCAAAGGAACTACCATTTTGGTATCCTGGAAAAATCCCAAATAATTTGTGAAGCTTCTCTTATCCATATCTTCACCATTTCCATCAAGAACCCAAGTTCCATAGTTCAAATTTTGAGCACATCATCCAGTTCTTGTTTCTGGATTTATTTTGAGGTTGTGAAGCAACTATATTTTATATTGCTTCAAAATTATTGAAATTAATCCAGGACCTCACATTCCCTATATTATGTGAGAATACAAAAATTCACATCATTTTATCTAGCCAATTTCTCCCAAAAAATCCATCTAGTTTCTGTCCAGCAGAAAGCTTTGTGAAGGAAGTACCACATTGGCATTTCCAAATGAGCTGAAATTTTGCCAGTACCTCCATAATTCCAAATCATCACCCTGCACCAAAATTCATTTCATTTCATCAAGCCAGATGAGTGCAACTTCAAAGTCAAGTTTCTGGACCAAATTCTGCATTACAAAGGAAGTGTATGCAAACCATTTCCAAATGGCTTAAATTTTTTCCAGCAGGTGCTCCTTCTTATCTCTTTCCCCTGTGACAACCTGGCCAGCTCATTGGCACCTCTGTTTGACCACAACATCCTGTCGAAACTTCTATCCAGAACCTAGGTCATCTCCAATCAGTCAACTCATGTCTCCACTTCCATCCAAATCCTCACAGGTCAACTCACTGACCTTTGATACATCTGCTAGACAAGGTTCCAGGACCATCTGGTGCCCTGGACACGCGGCCCCGTGGTGACCACGCAGTGGCCACGCCAAACAGGCACTCTGCGCACTGTCCTTGTCGGGTAGCTCACTCCGGCTAGCTCCGGCGCGTCCCGACGTGTCTAATGGCTTCGCGGAGTCCACGTACCCCTGCTGGACCCTTCTCCCCCTCCTCATTCTTCCTCCCCACGCCACGGCGAGCCCCGCCACCGCACTGTCCGGAGCTCCCCTGCCTTCCCATGGCCGAGGCTCCGCCGCCGGCCTTCCGTTCAAATTCGAGCTCCAAGACCACTCCCTCCTCACCTAGCTCTCACCCGGAGCCTCTCCCTACCACCACGAGCTATCCCGCACCCCAGCCATGGCCGACGCCGTCTTCCGCTACGGCCGAAGCCCCACCCATCTCCGCCACCCCTGGTGCCCGCGAGGTAGCTCGTTGGATGCGTCTTGATTCCCTGAGCTCACCCATATGTGGAGCATCGTCGGGGATGGCCCGTAGCGCCGACAATCGCCGGCGGGAGCTGGCCCCCTCCTCGGCCAGGCGCGTGCGGGAGGAGGGCGATGACCCTGCAGGCGGGCCCGGCCTGTCAGCGGCTCAGGCGCTTCCTTCTTTTTTTTAAAAGGGGCGGCCGCGCAGGTGGGCCGGCCTAGCCGTAGCAGCTACGCGGCTCAGCTGGTGCCCAGCTGCTTTCGGCCCGTATAGCCCAAGTGCATAGTGCACTTTCCCCTTTTTTCGGCAGAAAATCAGCCAGGGACCTGAAAGTAAATAGTTTATTTATAGAAAGGTCCCTCCCACTTCAACCCCTCATATCTTTTTGCTCGCAACTCCGATTCAGGTGATTCCAAAGCCCACTTTCTCTGTTCGTCGAGCCCGTTCCGATGATGTCACTTTCACAATGTTTACACATTCTGAAAATGCCCATTTTGCCCCTGCCCTATATCCAGTCCCTCTGAGAGGGAATCCTTCCGGCGAATTTTTCCGCGAGGTGATCGCACTTCTCTCCGGTGGATTCATCGACCCCCAGGCAAGCCGACCATCTGATATATGCCCTAAAGCATTGCTCTGTGTTATTCTTGCGTGTTTAGTTAATAAATATGCCTATGTTAGAAATAATTAAACCCCTGATAGTTTGTATTACTGTTTACATTACCTGTCAATGCTCATCATATTATCATACTAGTGACTCGTAGGTGACAATGTGGAGATAGGTTGTTATGTTTCCATCGTGCATTACTGTTGCTGTTGCAATAATTAAAAGAATGTGACTTAATAACGACAACCTCCTCCGTCGGTTGGATCGAGTCATAGTGCCACCGAACCGAGCTCATCAGTGCAGCCACACTTGTCTTTATGGGAAGACCCTAACTTGGTCTATTGTCTTGCCTCTTATCGGTACCACCAAAGAGGGAAGGTTATGCGTGCGCGCTACCCTGGCCCGGTAGGCGGCGATAACCTTGTGAGCCCAGTTGAGTTATTTGCCGGCGTCCCCGTTTGGGACAGTTTTGTTTGGCCACGACGGTGGCAGGTGTTAGGGGTGACACAGGGGCCACCCAGGACATGACCCTGGGAGGGTATGATTGTCGGTGGGACCGTAAGAGTGCCAGGCAATAGACAAATTTTGTTGAAGCAGCACCGGTCCACCCGAATGGGAGCACGAGGCCAGGAACACCATAGTGTGGGAAAAGTGCGCAACCTCTGCAGAGTGTAAATCTATTCGAATAGCCGCGTCCTCGGTCATGGGACACAGTTCGTACTAGGTCACACTATTTGGTCTGTGTCGAGTCTGGAGGAACAAACCATATGATGTTAATAATGAACCAGAGTAAGATAAGGTTTGTCAGACTTGCAGTATGGATGCGATGGCTATGTGATGTTAGCCATGCGATGGCTATGAGATGAGCGGTCGGATGACCGCAAAGTTTGGATCGGATTTGGATCATGAGAATATTTGGAGTATGGATTATTTACTTGATATGCTTTACTTTACTTTAGTAGTTATCATGCTGGATAATCCTGTTATGACATGATAATTAATATTGCTAGATAGGTATGCTATGCCATGATAGTTAATGTTGCTCTAATAACAAGTGCATGCTTGAATGCCATGGATTGCTTTGCTTGGTGTATATGTTGGTTTGGTTAGTTTGCGAGTACATTCAAAAGTACTTAGCAGCCTTCAATGTGGCCAGGTTCACCTAAGGATCCGACGTCCACTAGCGAGGAGCCGGAGCATTCGCGAGCTAGAAGAGTAACCCAGTCAGATCCATGTGGATTGGAGGCGCACCAAGACCATGCTGCCTTAGATAGAGCTTTTCCGCTGCCATTACCCTTGTAAAATATCATGTAAGACTTATATATCCATTAATAGAAATGCCTGTGTTCATGATACTTGTTTTAAACGCGCACGCCAGAATGATTTCCTGGGCTAGTGTGTGCGGCGACCGTCTGGCTACAGTGGTATTCAGGCGGGGCGCCACAATAGGGAATCAGGGTTGTCAAGCAGATTGAAACAATGTATATCTCGGAAGCCCATACCTCCTTGGTCTTTTGGGACACACATCTTCCACCATGCCATCCAATGCATTCTCTTCTGGTTGTCCTCGTCACCCCACCAAAATTGCGACATCGCGTCAATGATTCCTTTACAATTTTTTTTAGGAATTTTAAAGACGGACATGGCATAAGTTGGGATAGCTTGTACAACCGATTTGAGTAAAATTTCCTTTCCTCCCGCGGATAACAATTTTTCTTTCCATCCACTAATTTTCATAATGACTCGATCAATCAAGAATTGGAAACAATCACTTTTATCCATACCCACATTTGCCGGCAAACCCAAATATTTGTCATTGAGGGCTTCAGTCATAATATTAAGAATAGTACAAATGTGCGCCTTGTCTTTCACTTTTGTGTTGAAAATATACTAGATTTTTCAACGCTTACCATCTGCCCTGAAGCGGCACAATAGGAATTCAAAACTATTTTTAGTGCCTCCGCATTCATCGAATTTGCTTGCATAAGGATCGGAGAGTCGTCAGCAAAGAGAAGATTTGAAATTGATGGGGCATCTCTACTGACTTTCATTCCGGAAATACTTCCATTTTCCTCCGCATTTGCCAAGAGAGCAGTCAGACCCTCCGTACATAACAAGAATAAATACCCCTAGAAGAGGGCACCTCTTGTCAAAAGTTGTTGATCTTATCGACCCAGTCACCAATTTTTGGGATGAAGACTTAGTGAGACAAACTTTGTGGCCAATTGACGCTCAAAGGGTGCTTGCGATCCCCCTCCCTATGCATAATATGAGGGATTTCATTGCTTGGAGCTATACAAAAAATGGATTGTTTACGGTTCGTTCGGCGTATTTGGAGGAATGGAACAAACAACATGGAAGGAAATTGCAACACACAAATGGTATGGGTAGAACAAATGTCAATCCTATTTGGGGTAAGATTTGGCAATTATCTTGTCCAGCAAAGGTGAAATTTTTCATTTGGCGTACCTTGCACGGAACCCTACCATGTCGTGTTACGCTTGCTAATAGACATATGAAAGTTTTGCCCATATGCCCATCATGCTTGAATGGGCCAGAAGATACAAAACACGTGTTGTTTCTGTGTCAGAAGGCGAAAGAGGTTTGGGAGAAGCTGGGATTGCATGAGGCCATTAGCAAAGCATGTGCTACTGATCGTGCGGGAGAGGCAGTTTTTGAATTCCTGCTTCTTATGCGAGAGCAAGAACTATCTATATTGGGCACCCAAAATGTACGTGAACTGATCGCTATAACAGCTTCGTACTTATGGTGGAACAAACGTAAGCTGGTTCACAAAGGAAAATCTCAAGATGCATACCAAATTTCCATGGGGGCCCGGGCTATATAACAGCAAACTATGTTAATGCACAATCCCCAAAGGCAACAAATAGAATAGATGGATGGGAAAGACCACCCATGGTTTTTGTGAAGTTGAATGTTGATGCTTCTTTTGACCATGATCTGCTTAGGGGAACAGCTGGGGCTGTCCTTAGAGATGACAAAGGAAGGTTTATGGTTGGCGGGAATTGGAGAATGGATTGGTGTGCGGATGTTTTGACAACAGAAGCTTTGGCTCTAAGACTTGGCTTATTACTTGCACAGAAGGCGGGATGCAATCGTCTTGTTAATTTCGACAATATGAAAGTGATTGACATAATGAAGAATGGAGGACATTCAGCGGGAGCGGCGGCTGCAGTCTTCGATGATTGTTACTTTATGGCGTGTGATTTTCCTCTTATTAGATTTGAACATTATAATAGGTAAGCAAATAAGGTGGCTCATGAAATTGTTAGGCTAGCTAAATTTTTTATGACTAATGAGTTGTTCGAGGAACCTATGAATGATATTGTATCTTTTATTATAAACGACGTAACTGTTATTTCCAATTAATAAAGCTGATGTTTTTCCTATAAAAAAAAGCCCAATCTAATCTCCTGGTTATTACCGTAGGAAGTTCAGCCGGTGATGTGCAACCTCAGTTGCAGTGACGAGATGTACATTACACAGGAAACTTGTATCTTGAGAAGTGAAGTGGCCAACCTTTTCACAAATTAGTTCCGACCCTCAAACCAACACTAGGATACACTCCCTCCGTTCCACAATGCAGTTTCTTTTTTAGAAAAAAAGGTTAAAACCCCCGGCCTCTGCATCAATCGATGCATACAACAATATTTATTAATTATTCAATAAAGGTCTGACAAAAACATATATCAAACCCCCCGAAGCCACCCCTCTTACTACAGACTCGATAATGTGGAGTGCTCTCACTCCCCATATCTAAAACCGGTGTCGTCGCCGATCCATCCGCGTAACGTATCGGAACCTATAGCCGGTGCAGCAAACCTAAATCGTACACCAAATGCACACATTTTAGAAGCCGTCATCATCATCGAACCGCTGACCCGTCTTTAGGAAAGAGATCCGCATCATCCTTGCCAGTCCAGCCATCCGTCGACGTCACCACGGCGCCCAACGGCACCACCTCCCTGCGCGCAAACTGCTGAGCACGTCGTGGTCGTCGCCGGTACACCGCAGCACCATGCCGCCAAGTACCACCAGCCGACACAGCTTGAAGTCTCTGGATGATCTGTCCTGCGTAGCACCTGCCGAACAGGCATGACACAGCGTAGCACCTGTCGACCAGGCATGATTTGACATCTCCATCGAAGCTCCGTGCAAGACGAAGCTGCTCCACCTCCTGCCTCTGTTTTCCAGCGCTGCTCCACAAATGATGCTCCCAAGAGAGAAACGACACCGCAGTGCAGTCATCGTCCGATTTGGAAGACCAGATCCTAGGGTTTCCCCCGGAGCAGCACGAGTGGGTCGACAGTAGTTACACAATGATGCCTTCATCAAGGTAACGGCGCAAAACGCCGCTCTCGCCCACCGTCGGCTCGGTTTTCACCGGCAACTATGTCTCCCCTACTCGCAGCCGGGACTAGATGACGGATCTCGAGAAAAGTCAAACCTCACTAATTTTGACCAAGTTTACAGAGAAAAATATTCACATCTAAAATGCCAAACATATATCATTAGATTCACCATAAAATGTAGTTTCATATTTTGTATATTTGGTATTGTAGATATAAATACTTTTCTCTATAAACTTGGACAAAGTTTGTAAAGTTTGACTTTTGAAAAAATCTATGCGCATTACATTAGGGAACGGAGGGAGTAATATTATGGCTTTGTTGTTGCCTTGCAGGTCAGGGCGTGCATTTTACAATTTTTAGCCTTTTACAAGCGAGTTAAGTAGCTTACACTTCAAGCTGCAAAACCACAGTCGTCAGTACCGAGTACCGACCATGCACAAGTTAGGCAGGTTGTGGTTCTTTACCGAAACGTAGCAGCTTTCTGATTCACAAGAGTACATCAGGAAAGTCATACATAGAGACAGTCAGGCACAGCGGAGTAAACAGTTACCCATTCATCAACAAATAAGATTTACAGACAACAGAGTTTTAGGGGACAAATCAGGAACTTGTGCTGGGACTGAGAAAGATGCCAACTTATATACACTGCAAAAATCACTGACATTACGAAGAAAAATTGCAAGAGCAACAAGGTAATCTGAAAGCAATGGAGCCGCTATACAATATCTACTGCTCCTCATAGAGCACAACTGCACAAGCAAGAAGACATCCGTGTCACCTCAACTTCGCAGCACCTGCCAGTTCGCCAATCTACACGCTCACTGATTTTATTGTATCATCTCGATCTTCCCGCGTTCCCTCGAAACACATTTGGAGACAAATTGTCACCTAAAACCAAGACCGACGACATACATACATAATATATATGAACAGTCCCTGAGAGACGGCTACTCCTGTATACTCACATATTCACATTGCCTTGGCTGCTGGGCACTAACGCTACCGTTCGGTTTCATTTACGTTCTTATATATTATACTTATAGATATATCTTATTTACGCCGTTGGTATTTTTGTACATTTTCCCATGTATGCGTAGGCTTGATTTGAGTGAGACGGTAAAAAAGGGTTCAGACTGTGGCGGGAGAGACGTGCACTGCCTCAACGGCTGCGGAGGAGGCGCTCGGCGGTCGTGAGCGAGTGGCGGAAGTGGCAGCGGTGGCCGTAGGGGCACACTTCGCCGTTGAGCACCATGCGGCAGACCTCGGTCTTGTACCGCGGGTGGCGGATGACGGGGCGCAGCTCGGAGACGCCGTGCGCGAACTGGCACTGGTCGCCGTAGGGGCACGCCCCCGTCTCCTCCCACTTGTTGCACAGCTCCGTCTTGAACATGCCCTGGTTGTACACGTCCAGCTCCCCCGCCGCGTCTTGCTTGGTCTTCTGCTCCTCGCCTTTCTTGCCGCCGTCCGCTCCCAGTCCCACGTACGCGCGCTGCTGCCGATCCACAATGTCAAATGCCAATTCGAGAGGAGATTATGCGGAATTGGTGAGGCGGGAGCAGGGACTCACCGAGCTCGGCTTGCGGTTGTATGCGGCCGGCGTGGCGGCTGCCGGGGCGGCCTGGTTCATCTTGAGGTAGTCATTCGAACGGACGGAGATGCTCTTTGGCAGCACGGCGAGCTTCTCCGGCGCGCGCTGCTTAGAGGCACCCTTGTGCTCGCCGAGGCGGAAACGGCGTATCTCGTCAGCGATGACGACGGCGGCGGTCTCCTTGCCACCGAGCAGCGCGACGCGGCGCGCGAGGTCGCTGTTGGCCACGCGGAGCTCGGCGTTCTCGCGGCGGAGGATCGCCGCCTCGTCGACGGCCTCGGCGAGGTGGGAGAGACAGAGCTCGTAGCGATCGGCCACCTCCTGGTACTGCAGCGCGAGCCGCGCGAGCTGGAGCCGGTGGCCGGTGGCGTCGGCGGCAGCCGCGCCGTCGTAGTCGCCGTCGTCGACGAGGGAGCCGGACGAGGACGGCGAGAGCGAGACGGATGTGGCGAGCGGCGACGGCGAGGAGAAGCCCAGGCTGGGGCTGAAGGGGGAGGAGCAGCGGTACAGGCCGTCGTCGCCGCCCGGGAGGTAGCGCGGCGAGGAAGAGAGCCGTTGGTCCCCGAAGGCGTGCGGCTTGAGCTCGAAGGCCGAGCGGAGGCGGTCGGCGTTGGCCGGAGAGATGAGCGCTTCCTGCATGGCTGGCTGATGATTTCCTCCGCAAACTACTATTCTCTGGGAACAAACAGATCGAAATGTCACAAATTAAAAAAAAACGACATAAAATGCAGTGGAAAATTCAACTCAGAATGTTGAAAAGAAACCCAGAATGTTGGTAATACCTCTTGGCGCTGGATTAGGTGCAGAGAGAGAGAGAGGACGGCGATGAAGGAGGTGGGTACACGGGTGCAGGCAGCGTGTGTTGTGGTTTATATAGCGGGGAGCATGCCAGGAGCAGAGGAGACCGTGGAGCCCGCACGTCCGCCAGAGCGAGATGGCCGCCCCGCACCGGAGCTCCTTCTTCTTGTCCCAGTACAGTCCGTGGTTGTTGCATTTTGGTTCTAGCCTGCGCCTGCTTATTTACCGTTTCACCTAGGCCAGTAGTGGTAGTTCTGAAACTAATTGGAAAAATCCCCCCAAAAAGTGTAACCTTGGCCTATGCAAGGATTGATGGCGTATAAATTCCCATAACTTTCTAAGTTTGACTAAATGTATAGAAAAATCATCGGGCACGGTTCTGAAAACCCGGGCAGTCGTACAGTGGCATGGGTGCTTTTTTCCCCAGGTTTTTCTTAGGGAGTCTTTATGTTTGGTTTAAGGCGGCATTGCCATGGGGTAGGAATAATGTTCTTCCCGCTCTATCCCAATTCTGTTGGCTCTATCCCAATTCTGTTGGTGTGTTTTTCGCCGGCGGAGGGCGTGTGGAGCTGTGTCTTCGGAGGCCTTTTGGGATCCGATCGGTTTAGATTTTCGGTGGATCCGTTTGGATTCGGCCGGCTTTTGTGGTCTTCGGGGTTTCTACAGGTCCTTATTGGTGTTTTTTTTATCTGGTAAGGCGATTTGCTTCGCAGACTGCGGTCGTCAGTGTCTCCTAGCCTGCATCAATGACTTTTCAGCCGCTGCCTCTACGGGCTCCTATGTTTCAATTTTTTTGCAATGCCAACCCTGTATTGAATAAATACATCATAAAAATATATCTAATGATCAATATATTGATATTGATTTGGTATTGCCTATCTACATAGTTTTGTATACACACTTGGTCAAACTTACAAAGCAATTTTGACTCAGTTTATACACCGTCTATTTGGAGGCGGAGAGAGTACTAGATGTTCGTGCTTCATGCATATGGCAATCTGTTATTGCATAGTTTCATCATACATACGGGCCATGGAAAGAATTCACAGGGCTAGCACAACCAAATGGTAATACAACGCGCGCGTGCGAAGGACTAAATCTGGCTTTACTAATATTATTATTGGGCCGACATCCAAGTCGGTTAAACATATATTTTGTTGTTGTCTCCTATTGACTGCACCCATAGTTGTGGACTCCTGTGCCTCCTTCATAAACTGCAATTCTTTTTGAAACTCTCTTCATGTTGAAACACAATCATTTCAACAATTTCACCCCCCAAACTACGTAACATACACCCACACATATTTGTGCCTTTAGCCTAGGTGAATCCTCGCCAACCAGTTTTCAGACATCCTCCTTATACTCACAGGTGAGGCAAATTGTTAGTCACATGGACAATGCGCCGGCGGAATGTGGCAAACGGAAAGATGAGTAAGTTATGAATTGTTTCATTGTTATCATAAAAATAACACTTTAACATGCATACCATTTTCGTTTCGCCAAGTTGTTTTTGGATTAGACCACTCATTTTTCTGAGTTCCACATAAAGTTTTTCTTTTTTTAACTGGACTTTGAGTTTGGGGATGTATTTTCTACACAAAACATGACCTTCATTAACGAGGTCCGTGTACATAGATTAGATGAAGAGGACATCTGAATTATTAACTTCCAATAGAAAACATCTCTGTCTTGAGATAAGTCTATCTCCATCACATATTGACAGATGTAGCCATGCCGTCCATTTATCCCAATAAGAGCACGCCGAGGCTCAATATTAAGTGGGGTTTCACCTATAACTGATTCGACAAAACGTCTTCTCGCTAGATGATATTGTATATGTTCAAGTATTGGAGACTTAGGGGTGCACCCTCTAATCAGGCGTCATCCCAAAATCTCGTGTTGGTCGATCGTTGCCCACCAAGAAAGAACTTCTGCTAAAAAAACTCTTTCTTATCTATAATCATGCTTTTTTCAGAACGATGAATCCGAATGTTTTGCTGTTGTGACAGGGTCTTACAGTGGAGGTATTTGTTGCATAGAAATTCTTACTAAATACTTTCCTTACTTAGTAACTTGAACAACCATTTATTTGGTAGAAATATTTTCTTTATTTTTTGATACTCAGCCCTACCCCCCCCCCCCCCCATCTCTTGATTACTAATTATATCACACTTAGTTAGCTGATATTTTCGTTTATGTTCATCACATTGCGAACAAAATATTGATTTGCAATAATCCAACCTTTTCCTAACCCACTTGAGTATCTGAAAGAAGGATAACATAAATATAGATAGACTGGTGTAAATAACATGGATAATAATAAGATAAATCCATAAGAAAATAACTTGTCTTTCCAACTTCTGATTTTTTTCTCTCGAAACGGTCATAAAAAACCATCCACTCCTTATTCAAAAGCTTGTGGCGATCAATGTAGTTTAAATATACTGAAACCGGAGTGAGTTAGTCTCACAACCAACCAGTTGCTTGTACCATATCTCATCTTCTTTGGTCTTATATCAAAGCAGAAGATCTCACTCTCATAAAAGTTGACCTTAAGGCCAGAAAGTTGTTCAAACATGTATATGATTAACTTCATATTAATTCCCTTCTCCATGTCACCTTCCATGAAAATAACGTTGTCATCTGCATACTGCAATATGGACACACCACCATCCACCAAGTGTGGTGTAAGAGCACCAACCCGGCCATACTCTTTAACCCTTGCAATAGGGACAAGCAACATATCTGTAACAATGTGTTGGACATTTTTTATGACAAGGGATGATCAATCATCCCTCATGGTTTGGAAAGAGTTTTGCTATACTTACGGATTTTGTTACGGAAATGTCTTACGTGCACATGTTGAGGAAATCAGGGGAGGAGGGAGTGTTGAAGGAGTTGAGATGAGATTTGGGGGGGGGGGGGATAGATTGATTGATGTACTTATATTAACCTTAACACCAATACAGTCAACATTTCAACGATAACAACATTTTGGTGGCCTTCGAGCTTTGCGTAGGTCCAACCGCAGGCTTGCAAAGAATGTAGCTCCCTTATCATCGCCATCCTACGGATCATCTGGCTAGAGAGGAATGATAGAGTTTTCTAGCGGAAATCGACCCTACCATCTGCGGTGGTGTGTCGTATCGCGGCGGCTAGCGACTTGGTTAGAGGCACTCACGAGCGGAGAATATAGCGAGTAGTCTGTATATCCATGTAAGGTGGAGGTGGTAACTGTCATAGTGGCCGATGTAATTGTCTCTGTGACAACTTTCTTCTATCTATCAATACAAAGACACACGATTTTCGCGCGTGTTCTTGAAAAAGAAATCTGCAACCTAGTGACACCATTTGGTTGTGAAATCATTCATACATAGCGTCGACTGCGGAAATGGTCACTTCACCTTGTAATAGGTTTTCTCGATGTCAACTTTTAAGATAACTTCGCAGAGTCATGGATTGTTTCAAACATGAATTTTACATATATTTTTTTTATCAAGAGTGCTTTTATAAACTCAAAATGTATCATCAATCGAATACAAAACATGATGAACAACACCCGACCTCTGCATAACTAGGATGCACACAACTAAACGCTAACATCCCGACAAAATATAATTAAAAAAATCGACATATTGGTAATGGAGAGTCATATAGGACCAAAACTATGCATGTATCGAAGGAGGTGATGGACTGATCTAGAGATTATGTTGCCACCCGTGTTGTGTTAAAACTTCCCTGACCACCTGCTCCAATACACACCACATTGAACATCGGTTGGTACTCTATTCGGTGTAGCGTAGACCACGTACGAAACGACGAAGCGAGTGCGTACAACGGAAAATAAGCTGCAAAGGAGAAGAGTTTTTGCCATAAAAACTAAAATATTTCTACATAGCCAAAACTCCTGTAATAAGGCACACGCTCCCACTCTTAATAGCATTCTGAACCTATTTGGAATAATGTCCAGCCAATGACTAGAAATATTGGCAACACTTGCGGGCGGATATAAATTAGACGCTATCTAGATGACTGGCCTTGTGGATCATGTGCGTGAGATCTATCTTGGATGAAAATTGAACCTTATATGCATTTTCACCTGCCTGTCGAACATCATACTGAACATCCCCGTGTATCAAACACTCGAGCTACTATCATAAGGTGTGTGAGATGCTATCACTGAACATGGCAGAGGTATATATATAAGCACTACCACGATCACATATCTATACAGATGCGTTCCTTAAACACACACGTGTACAGGCGAAGATATGTACTACCTCTGTTTCTAAATGTAAAAAGTTTTGACAGTTGAAATTCAACTAGGTACCGAAATATCTTATATTTAGGAACAGAGGGTGTACTATTCACCGAGGCCAGAGTTTGTAGGAGGGAATGCTCATTTCAAAGACAAAAGGATGTGGTGAAATCATTCATCCTGTCCGTCTTAATTTGGGAAAGAAGCGGGTGATGGTGACATCACGTACGGGGAGATTGGGAGATGTAAACATGAATGCTTCAAATATACTTCATCGATTCCCTTGATGCGGACAAGTCGGGCCAATTTTGTGTCTGGTGAGGTCACGTTAACATGCCCACTTCCTGCTGGCTCCGGTGCACTTTACACCCTCCAAAATCCTACAGACTCGCCATTTTCTGACCCGTACAAGAATGTGCTACTCCATTTTTATGCTCTCTCTAGTAGTATTAACCGTCTATGCTTACACCGTTCTGTTACAAGAACACAGGCTGTTAATTAAAAAGGAGAAAGGTGTGGCTGCTCCCGGGTGTAGCTGCATCTTACGTTTGTAGCACAAGAACACTAGCTCGGCCTATGGGCACCAGTACTGAACACAGAAATGTGAATCATGCATATCACTCTCGTTCCTATCCCTTTTCTTTTTAATTAAAAGCTCAGTTATATAACTCGATCTCCATGGAGTTTGAAATGAGTCGTTGCTTAATACCTAATTAATCACGGTGGCCCGGGCCTACACGTAGGGCACAATGATCCGTGGTCTGTCAGTGAGGTGAGGTGAGGTGAGGTGCGCGCTGTAGTACTGATCCGAAAGCATCGTCGCATGGAGTGCAAAGCTAGCTGTGGTCGATCGGATGCGAGCTACTCCAATAGCTTGCTTTGCTCTCACGGGTCAGTCCCTCTCCGCGCTAACTAACCAACTCAGCCATGTACACCGGCCGCCATAGGAAAATCAGAGTAAAAAGCACACGGGCCGGTGTCACACCACACCACACACACACGTAATGCAATCATGTTGCTTCCTGCTTACAGCTTTAACTAACTCGGAACTCGCCTCCGCCTACCGCGAGGAACAACAACAGGCGTATCTTATGTGCCGCGGCACGTCCGAATCATTCGCCGGAGATGGAGACGGCCGGGAGAGAGATGCACAGAAAAAGGAAAGGCCTGTGCATGGCGTGTGCGAGGGACATCGGCTTTTGTTTCTCCCCGGCGTGACGGCTAAACGAACCGGATGGACTTTTAGGTGAGAGCTTTCCGTTTGGCCATGCCGATCAGTTCGGCTACCTGGATCTGTAGTGCTCGCCCGTTGCGATCAGGGTTTGTTAAGCGCTGTTTGGTGATGGCAGTGGACCGTGCGGATGAAGGCATGCACTGCGACCTCACCTGATGTGCCGCCCACACCAGAAATAGATTGGTGTTAATATGTTATTATCTTTGGGTTGCCATCGTGTTTGCCGACCCGGCGTTGCTGCTAGCTAGCTGACAAGGCAGCAAGGCGTTAGAACGTTCGATTGGAATAAAAGGGAACTGGTGGCACATGCACTAGAGCAGTAGGATATGACGGATACCGCCATTAGATTCATTCTATTATGAACGTCAGGCGAGAGGCGACATGAATGCAACTTAATCATGGACTCATTTTTGCATATGGGACTATGGGAGTACAATGGGACATCTTCTTTTGATCATGAATTATAGTGTTTGGACTATTTGTAGCTCAATTCCAAACTCTCTTCATTCAACTTTTGGTCAAACCACAATGGTGGCCCACAATTATGAGCCGGCCTAGATTCCTGCCAGTTCCTCGGGCGGCGAGGTTAGGGTTTCTCGTCGTGCATTCGCAACGGCGATATTTAGTGTCAGGTTCTTCAGATCGATTCAAGGATTCAACGGCGACGACTGCGGCTCTGGGGCGCTGGTCCTTAGAGGCACGTGCACGAAGACTTCCCGGCTGTCATCGACAAGGTCAAGCCGGCTCCGGTACGTGAGCGGCGACAGCGGGGCGTCGGCGGCTCGTTCTGGCGGCGACAGTGCTCGTTCGGTGGTCCATGGACCTCGATGTAATTTTTATTATGTTTGAGGTATTTATTGTGAAGCTTTATAATAGATTTGATCCTTTAAAAAAAAACTATAATGGTGGCCCACGATATGGCTGTGTACATCACAATGTTGCAGAGTTACACGATAGAGACAACAACAGGCAACGGAAAAAGCACCTCCATCCACTCCTGCATAGCCCCGCGTACGACGGGAAGGGTGACATAGCCGCCGCCGCCGGGAGCTCTCCCCACCTCACCCCTCCCCCTGCCGCCGCCACAGGATGCGACCGGACGAAGCCTGGCCGGCGCTGGCGGGCCTTCTTGTGTCATCGCGCGGTGGTCTCGGCATGGGACGGGGCGGCCACAACGGGATGCGATGCTGGTGTTGAGCGAGGCGGCACTCTGCTGCAGGAATGCAACAGTGGTGTGTCAGGCGGCGACGTGAAGGTGCCGTAGGAATATTAGGCAAATGCATGATTAATTTCAGGAAATAATTCATGATTAGAACAGAGAATAACATGCAACAATCTAGTATACTAAGTGGACAGAAAACATGCACAGCAGCATCGCACAAGAAACAACAACTATAGATAGAGACATCACTGGTACAACGACCTACTATACAAACGGTTTTTAACCCCTTTTCGCGACGTAGTTTTAAACAGTCGCCTTGCCTGTGTGTGCGATAGGGGGGTCCTTCCCACACGACCCAGAAACCGTCGGGGATAGGTCCTCCGGTCACACACGCTGGGAAAAGTGAGCTCGTGTGCGATCGGGTGAGCCATTGCATACAATTATACAGGCCCAATCGTTTCCGTTCGTATGTACATCCCACACAATGAATCCCAGACAAAAGTTTTCGTTCGTATGTACATCCCACACAATGAATCCCAGACAAACGTTTCCGTTCGTATGTACATCCCACACAGTGAATTCCAACCAAACGTTTCCGTTCGTATGCACATCCCACACAGTGAATCCCAGACAAACGTTTCCGTTCGTATCTACATCACACACAGTTTTCTGTATAGCCTCGTCTGTGATAGGTGTAACGATCACACACGCTCTGCCTCCGTAAACCGTTTCCATTATTCAAGTATATCACACACGCTTTTGCTGCTAGAACCGTTTGTAAAGTTCCATGGCCCATTTAGCAGGTTTATTAGTTTACTATTAATAATTCCAGTATTAAGCAAAATCACATTTCATATCGAACAGTTGTTTGCCAATTTCATATCAGGCACATAAATATATTATAACATCACAGTACGATAGGTACGTGAAAGCAACACAGTACAACATATAGCTAGTTCACCTTCATAAGCACAATATTAGAACAATATATTCATTTCCCTAATCGACTGATGCATGATCAGCCAAATTAGTCTTCTCCACCTCTGCTTTCAGTTCAGTAAGAACCTGTTTTGCACTGACCAACTGAGAAAGTGCCTCCTCCTTCGCGAACACCATTTTAGTAAAGTCTAATTTAAAAAATCTGAGCTCATTCTCCATCTTTCTCTTTTTTCCAGTACATTGAAATATTCTTCAGCGTTGACAACATTTTCTCTAAGCCTATCTCAATTCTCTTCCTCAAACATGCTCCAGAGTTTTGCTAGGCACATCTTCAAAGACGGTGGCCACTCTTGATCAACCCACTCCAGGTAAGAACACTTCCGTTCATCCTATAATATTTAAAACTAAATCAGTTACAGTTGTAGGGAAAATGGGTTTCTAGCAACATAGAAAATCACCACATACATATTTTGAAAAACTGAAGAACCACGTTTATTATGACATATCTTCTCAAAAAGTTCAATGTGCAAATGAATTAATTGCTACTGAGACAACAACCAAATTCAGGAACATCACAAACTATAATTAAGTTCTTAGTCAGGTACTATAATAACAAATTGGCCATTTTATGAGGAAGCTAAATATAACTGCAATAGCACATCGACAGTGTTTCAATGCCATCAAATTAATACTAACGGGTATGTACATGCACAAATTTAATAACATAAAATTAATACCAATAAAGGCCCTCCATTGTGTAGGCCAAAACCGGTGTCAAATCAACTGTTGCTACATTTGGCACCGGTATCCTGCATTGCCGAGTCGTTGCCAGAGGAAAAATTCAGGGAACCAGAGCACCTAGTTGCTCCGATTCCCAGTTCCTTCCTGTCATAAAGTATTAGTATTTTATTGCTTGGCTGCTCGGATGTGTGGAGCAAAGTTGGGTGCACAAACTGCTGAAGCGGTGCCAAATAATTTTCTCAGGGCACCGCTGATGAGATGGCAACATTTTTAGATACTAGATAGAAACTTTGACAGTGTCTTAATCACATCCATATTAACATAGCACAGTGACAGTGTCTGAATCACATCTAACAAATGATCTGTAACAACGAAAGTGGGGCTAACCTTCTCTGCACATGCCAGAAACTTCCTCCCACTGTCCACAGATTCAAAAGCCACTAACTTCACGCATGGAGATTGATGGTGACAACAAGCAGGCAGATCTTCAGCTACCCCACTCCATTCCTTGCAAGTGATGGTCCTAGGGAGCTACAAGAGGAACAAATGGCTCAAATCGGTCTCCGGGTTAAAATCCTTATTACAAATCAGAACCCTAAGCCTAGGGGGCGAGAGAGAGGAGAGAGGCATACCCGACTGGTGACATACTCGTCGGAGGAGGAGGAACCGCTGGAGAGGCCAAAGAAGACCATGGCGTCCACGGCGGTCGGATGCGAGACAGCGAGAGCGAGGAAAGCAAGCGAGGAAGCGGCTATAGCTTGGGAAGGAAGGAAGGAGTAAACAGGGGAAATGTGGCTCGTGGTCGGGGAGAAAAGGGGGTGGGAAGGGGGGAAAGAGTTAGATATTTCGGCAGTAGGCAAAAAAATTCGAAAGGTGGGGGGAGGGGGGGAACTTGGCGCGCAGTGTCATCGGACACCTTTCACTTTGAACAAATGTGTGCATCGCAAACGATTCTTCTGCTTTACGCGCATGCGATGAGTTTGAGCACTCGAATTTTGGTGGAAATTTCCCTGGGTACAGTGCTCATCCACGTCATTGCATATTTAACATCACTTGCTAATTTGGGGGGTACACGAAAGAGCCTACAGCACACGGACCACACTTACTGAATCGAGCAATTTTGGTAATTAAACAGAGCCAGTTGACCTAAACATTGCTCTAACAAAAGACCAACGTTATAAACAAAGGCTAAGTATGCATAATTTAAAGAAAGCCACCGACGCACCGCCGCCCTATGCCTCGCCGGTGTAAGATGAGATGTCGATGACTTGTCCTGGCGACATGCCGCCGCTGGTGGACTCCGCGTCCCCCAGGCTGAAGTCGACCGCGTCGTCGTCCTCGTCCTCGTCCTCGGTGTCGCCCTCAAGGTTGTAGTACTCGTAGTAGTGGCGGCGCCAGAGCTCGCGTTGGTACTCCACCGCCGATTCCTCGACGGACAGGCGGCTCTCTACCTCCTCCTTAGACACGTGCAACTCCTCCTCCTGGCGCTCCTCGATCTCCGCCACCTCCTGCATCTCCAGCTCCCGCTCGGCGATCTCATGAGGAAGCAGGGGCTCCATGGCCTCCGCCGTCGCATCGTCGACAAGCATCTTCGCCGCCTTTTCGGACATGGGGTGCATGCTGGATTCCGAGGAGGCCTGGAATATCTTGGCGTGGGCGTCCTCTACCTGGGCGTGGATGGCCTCGACCCGGGCCAGGGTGACCTCCGCGGCACGGACTGCTACTCGAGCGCTCTCGGCGTTTGCAGCCGCCGTCGCAGCAGCTACTGCAACTGCCCTGTCGGCTGCTGCATACGCCCTCTCGGCGGATGCGGCCACGCTCCCGGCGTAGGCGGGCGCGCTCTCGGCAGAGGCGGAGCCGCTCGGGGAGGACCCGGCGACCGTACGGGCCCTCACGAAGCGTCTCCACGACGTCATTCTTTGCAAGAAGGGGACGGGGAATGGGTATCGGGGACTCGAGGATTCGGGGGTGAACAGCGCTTGAGCAGATGAATCCGGCGAAGCTTATGGAGGAAGACATAAAAAGACTCGCGAATTTTCATCACAAACGGTTCTTATAAACAATTGTGTGCGATGTAGTCCATTTTTTAATTACCTGCGGCAGACTAATTTGGAGTACACTGGCAACGGATGGTGATGGAAATTGTTTGAATTTTTTTGTACCGTTAACATGCACTGATACAACTGTCATGTTAAAATTTGGAATTTTTCAGGGTTCATCTGACCTTTTCAAGACATTAAGTGAGTTCCTAGCCATATAATGGCTGTAATTCAAATTTGAACTGCATGTACATGCAACGGCAAACCATCATGGGTTAGAAAATCATATTTGTGTCCTTGTGTGCGAGTTATGCCCTGTGCACTAAATTGGAAGGAATTTTCAAACATATTGGTGTCATGGCTTGGACACAAACAGTGAGAACCATGGCTTTTAAATTCTAAAAAATTCAAAAATGATCAAAAATACATGAAACCTTACTTGATGTCATGAAATGGTACCAAGATACAGTGGTAAAAGAATTTGCCAATTTGACGAAAGTTTTGACACAGACCTCTCACAAATCGAAGCATCTCACGAGAAGACGCGTGGTTCCGAGAGGGAACAATGCATGTTTGATGACGAACTGGCGCTCGCTTCCTCGTATGACCCTGAATTTTTTTTCTACCGTTAACATGCACTAATGCAACGGTCATGTTAAATTTTTGAAATTTTCGGTGTTGATTTGACCTTTTTAAGACATTAAGTGAGTTTCTAGCCATATAATGGCCGCAATTCAAATTTGAACTGCATGTACATGCAACGACAAATCATCATGGGTTGGAAAATCATATTTGTGTCCTTGTGTGCGAGTTAATGCCCTGTGCAGTAAATTGGAAGGAATTTTCAAACATATTGGTGTCAAGGCTTGGACACAAACAGTGAGAACCATGGCTTTTAAATTCCAAAAAAAAATGATCAGAAATACATGAAACCTTGCTTGATGTAATGAAATGGCACCAAGATGCTATGGTAAAAGAATTTTCCACTTTGACGAAAGTTTTGGCACACACCTCTCACAAATCGGAGCATCTCGCGAGAAGACACGTGGTTCCGAGAGGGAACAATGCATGTTTGATGACGAAACGGCGCTCGCTTCCTCGTATGACCCTAATTTTTTTTTCTACCATTAACATGCACTAATGCAATGGTCATGTTAAAATTTTGAAATTTTCGGTGTTGATTTGACCTTTTTAAGACATTAAGTGAGTTTCTAGCCATATAATGGCCGTAATTCAAATTTGAACTGCATGTACATGCAACGGCAAACCATCATGGGTTGGAAAATCATATTTGTGTCCTTGTGTGTGAGTTAATGCCCTGTACAGTAAACTGGAAGGAATTTTCAAACATATTGGTGTCAAGGCTTGGACACAAACAGTGAGAACCATGGCTTTTAAATTCCAAAAAAATCAAAAATGATCAGAAATACATGAAACCTTGCTTGATGTCATGAAATGGCACCAAGATGTTGTGGTAAAAGAATTGGCCACTTTGACGAAAGTTTTGGCACACACCTGTCACAAATCAGAGCATCTCACCAGAATACTCGTGGTTCCGAGAAGGAAGAATATGCATGTTTTATGACGAACCAACAGCGGCTTCTTCTTATGGCTTGGCATTTTTTTTCTACCGTTAACATCCATGAATACAACTTTCATGTTAAAATTTGGAAATTTTTAGGGGTTATTTGACATTTTTAAGACATCAAGTGAGTTTCTAACCATTTAATGGTCGTAATTCAAATTTGAACTACATGTACATGCAACAGAATATCATCATGGGTTAGAAAAATCATTTATGTAATACATTTTCCAACAATATCATGGTAACACGAAATAAGCATTCATGCAAAACATTTGGAAAGAAAATGTAAATATCTGGCAAGACAACTGGGCCCCCCATGATTGGCACTCTGTTTCGCTATAGTACTCGTAAATTCTGGCCACCGGCGCTTCTACTGCTCCCGTCGATCTAGATTCCGGCCGCCAATAAATACTACCCCGCCCACATCATCCCGCTTGCATTCTCATCTACATTCTCTCCTCGCTCGCCCCCCTCTCTCTCACAAAACTCTGCCATGGCGCCGACGATCTACCCACCCGTCAAGGAGGAGGCGCCGCCCCGCGAGGACATCCAAGCGTAGAGCAGCGACGAGGAGGACCCCTACGCGCCACCAGATGAGGTTGCGCTGGAACCCCCAACTTTGGAGTGGTTTTGGGGCCAGTACAATCTTTGTCTGTGGAAAGCGCTGCCGCCGGCTGAGAAAGCCAGGCAAGTGGCGTTCAAGAAGGAGTTGGCGGAGGAGCGCGCCAAGGACCAGGCGGCCTGTGAAGCCCATGAGGCCGCCTGGGAAAAGGAGAAGCTGGAGCTTTGGCGGCGGGCGCGTCGACGTGCAGACGAGGTGTACGAAGACGGCCGGTACTTCGCCAAGAAGGCCAAAGGCGCTAGGCGCCTCATCGCTGCGTGGAGGTGGGCCGATAAGCTCCAGCATGCTACCGACGAGGATCTCCGATGGGCGCCCAACGAAATGTCAAGATCGTTCGCGCGCGTCCGCCAGCAAGAGGCAGATCGACACGTCAAGCACTGCGAGGCGGAGGAAGCGGAGAACTCCCTCTGCGCTGGGAAGCCACCGCGCACCAGGGAGCTGCTAGCGAGGGGCTGCCAGAATACTAGCCACATAAGGAGGGATTATTAGTTTTAGTATTGTTCGTTTTCAATTTTATGCATTGTACTTAGTTAAGTATGGGATCCCAGTTAAGTATCATCACGTATTGTTCGTTTTCGTACTAATTTCTATCTAGCTGTTTACCATCCACATGTACAAAATGAAAAACATACACATTGAAACAGAACAATATATAAGAACGGAAAACAGAGTACACACATTGAAACAGAGCAATATTATGATTGTTGGGAATACATAGCGATCAACGTCGAAACGACTCAACAAAATAAAATGCGTCCATGACCACCACCCCTGCCTACGGTAGCTCTTGCCTCTGCCTAAACTCGTGCAGGTGTTCGTCCAACCGGTTGACACGCTCGCGGTACATCTGGAGCGCAATCTCGATCTCCAAGTTGGCTATTTCATCGGAGATCACTAGCTCGAGGATGCGATGGCCATGTTCCTCTACTACGCCTATGTGGACACCTGGGCCAAGGGGGCGCTCGAGCCTAGCGACCAGCGCGTTGGCATCGAGAGGGACGCGGACAAGGCGAACGGCACGGCCGGCGTCCAGTGCAAGCACGGCGCGGCCGACCTCTGGTGCTAGTATGGTGCAGACGGCTTCTGCCCACTCCTGGCGAGGAATGGGGCTACTGACGGGCCGTGTAGCTAGCAGCAACGCCCTGTCGACAGCAGGCAAGCACCGATGGAATCGCTCTTGCTGTGCGGCGCGCCGCACCTCTCGCTCTGCGGCCGTCCATCGGTCTCGCTATGCGGCGAGCCGCAGCCTATCGGCGCGGACGCGCCAATCTTGCGCTACGGGGCACCACCGATCATGTTGTGCGTCAAGCTGCAGCCTCTCGGCGCTGAGTTGACTTTCTTGATCCGCGGCGCTGAAGCGCCGTCCGCCAAGGGTCTGCTCAACCCTGGCGATGACGCGCAGCACGACGTCGTCCATCGCGTTGCCGGGGACACCCTTGGCCTCGACGGGCCATGGCGGATACTCGTTTACCTCGTCGAGGAGGTTGATGGCAGAGGCGGCGCTTCGGTGGGTTGGCATGCTTGGAAAAGGTAGCTAGAGGGGCTATAGGCTGCGCTTGTGCCTCGGTGTGTCGTGCGCCGCCTAGGCTTATGCGCAATCGCTGGGTGGCGGTGGGAAACCGATGGGGAAATGGCGGGAAATGGTGGCGTGTTCATAAAATGCCATCAATTAATGGAAACTTAGCATAGAAGGAAGCGCGAGCTAGCACGACGCGTGCGCACACATTGCTTGCCCACGGGTGTGATCCATATATCTCGTGTGCCCAACAGAGCACACTATTCACACAAAATAATATTGTTCTGTACATTGAGAGCGTAGATGTTGTGCAGACTGAGCAAATCACATTGCACACGGATTAAACTACGGAACCCGTCGGTGATGATTGCTACTTGTGAGCTGCGTTGGTAATTCCCTGAAGAGGAAGGGAGATGCAGTACAGTAGAGATAAGTATTTCCCTCAGTTATGAAACCAAGGTTATCAATCTAGTAGGAGAATCATGCAACACCTCGTTAGCAGTACCTGCACACAAAACAACAAATCATTGCACCAAACGCAAACAAGCGGTTGTCAATCCCTCGGCGGTAAGTTGCAAGATTAAATTGTATGTGATAGATAGATAGATTGAAACAAAAATACAAAATAAAATAAATAAACAAAAAGTGCAGCAAGGTATTTTTAGGGTTTTTAATATATGATTTAGATAGACCCGGGGGCCATAATTTTCACTAGAGGCTTCTCTCAAGAAAATAGCATACGGTGGGTAAACAAATTATTGTTGGGCAATTGATAGAAAAGCAAATAATCATGACGATATCCAAAGCAATGATCATGTATATAGGCATCACGTCCGAGACAAGTAGACCGACTCCTGCCTGCATCTACTACTATTACTCCACACATCGACCGCTATCCAGCATGCATCTAGTGTATTAAGTCCATAAAGAACGGAGTAACGCCTTAAGCAAGATGACATGATGTAGACAAAGTAAACTCACGCATGAATAAACCCCATCTTTTTACCCTTAATAGCAACGATACATACGTGTCATGTCCCTTTCTGTCACTGGGATTGAGCACCGCAAGATCGAACCCATTACAAAGCACCTCTTCCCATGGCAAGATAAATCAATCTAGTTGGCCAAACCAAATCAATAGATCGGAGAAGAAATACGAAGCTATAATAATCATGCATAAAAGAGATCAGAGAAGACTCAAATAACATTCATGGATAATCTGATCATAAACTCACAATTCATCGGATCCCAGCAAACACACCGCAAAAAGTGATTACATCGGATAGAACTCCAAGAACATCGAGGAGAACATTGTATTGAAGATCAAAAAGAGAGAAGAAGCCATCTAGCTACTAACTATGGACCCGAAGGTCTGTGGTAAACTACTCACGCATCATCGGAAGGGCAGCAAGGTTGATGTAGAGCCCCTCCGTGATCGATTCCCCCTCCGGCGGAGTACCGGAAAAGGCCTCCAGATGGGATCTCTCGAGAACAGAAGCTTGCAGCGGCGGAAAAAGTATTTCGTGGACTCCTCTGTCGTTTTCCCAATTTTTGGGAATTTATAGTGATGGAATTAGGTCAAAAGAGGCAGAGGTGGGCCCACGAGGCACCAGGGCGCGCCTGCCCCCCCCCCCCAGGCACGCCATGGTGGCTCGTGGCCACCTCTTGGGTCTTCAGGCCCTCTCCCGAAGCTTCTAGTGTTTGTTATGTCCAGAAAAAAAATCTCCAAAAAGTTTCGTGGCATTTGGACTTCGTTTGGTATTGATATTCTGGAAAACCAAAAACAGGCAAAAAACAGCAACTAACACTGGGCACTAAGTTAATAGGTTAGTCCCAAAAAATGATATATAATTGCTGTAAATGTATATATAAACATTCAAGATTGATAATATAATAGCATGGAACAATCAAAAATTATAGATACGTTGGATACGTTTCAGCATCCCCAAGCTTAATTCATGCTCGTCCTCGAGTAGGTAAATGATAAAAACAGAATTTTTGATGTGGAATGCTACCTATCATATTCATCACATATTCTTTTTCTTTGTAGCATGGACATTTGGACTTGAATGATTCAAAGCAATAGTCTATAATTTGATATGAAGATATAAATACTCAAGCATGCTAACAAGCAACCGTGTCTTTCAAAATATCAACGCTAAAGAAAGTTATCCCTAGCCCATTATGCTCAATCATTGATCCATTCATGAAACACACTCAATATTAGCTACACACGATGCACATGTATGACAATAGTTTTCTCTAGTTGGTGCTTTATAAGAGAAGATGGAGACTCAAAATAAAAATAAAAATTGCATAAAAGTAAATAGGTAGGCCCTTCGCAGAGGGAAGCAGAGATTTGCTAATGTGCCAGAGCTCAAAGCTTAAATTAGAGAGATAAAATATTTTGAGAGGCATGCTTTTCCTGTCAACGAAAAAGACCGAGAATTCCCAATATCTTCCATGCTAGACACATCATAGGCGGTTCCCAAACAGAAAGTAAAGTTTATTTCCTTTCCACCATTCTTTCATAATCCATGGCTAGCCGTATCCACGGGTGCCCTCCATACCAACACTTTCCAAGGAATTTTGTTGTTATTAATTTTTGATTCATTGTGGGACTGGGCATCCCTATTACCAACCATTCTCTCGTGCAATGACAAGTGAATAAACACTCATCGTGAGAATAACACACCTAGCATGGAAAATATTCGCCACCCCCTGCCGCTTCATGAGCGGTACGGGCACACAAAACGGAAAAATTATTTTGAAAATTAGAGTTGGCACACGCAAATTTACTTGGAACGACATGGAAATACCGCATATAGGTAGATATGGTGGACTCATTTGGCACAACTTGGGTTTAAGGAGTTTGGATGCACAAGCAGTATTTCTGCTTAGTACAAATGAAGGCTAGCAAATAGACTGAGAAGCAACCAACCAAAAAGCGAAAACGGTCATAAACATGAATTGAACATAACTAACACCGAATAATGCACCATAAGTAGGATAGAATTTCTTTGCATAACTATTGACTTAATGTGCATGCATAGGGAATCACAAACCTTAACACTAATATTCTTACTAAATCACAATTACTCACTAACATGACTCACATATCATCATCTCCACATCGCAAAACTATTGCAAGGAATCACACTTATCATATCCAATGATCTATATGAATATTTTCATTATATCCCTCTTGAATATTCATCACTTTGGGACCAAATTCATATCTTGTGCAAATTACCATTACTATTATCAACTCTCAAAAAGATATAAGTGAAGCATGAGAGCGCAAATATTTCTTCAAAATTTTATCTTATCAACTCTCAAAATAATATAAGTGAAGCATGAGAGTTCAAATATTTCTTCAAAATATGGCCACCTCCGTGCTCAAAAAGATTTAAGTGAAGCACTAGAGCAACTGCCTAGCTCAAAAAATTTAAGTGAAGCACATAGAGTATTCTAACAAATTATGATGAACATGTGGCTCTCTCAAATTGGTGTGTCCAGCAAAGATGATTGTGACAAACTAAAAAGCAAACAAAGCAAATACTCATATAATACACGACGCTCCAAGCAAAACACATATCATGTGATGAATAAAAATATAGCTCCAAGTAAAATTACCGATGGTTGGTAGAAGAAAGAGGGGATGCCTTCCGGGGCATCCCCAAGCTTAGACGCTTGAGTCTTCCTTGAATATTACCTTGGGGTGCCTTGGGCATCCCCAAGCTTAGGCTTGCCACTCCTTATTCCTTCATTCATCATGATCTCACCCAAAACTTGAAAACTTCAATCACACAAAACTCAACAAAACCTTCGTGAGATCTGTTAGTATAACAGAACAAATCACTACTTTAAGTACTGTTGCAAACCCATTCATATTTTATTTTTGAATTATACCTACTGTATTCTAACTTCTCCATGGCTTATACCCCCCGATACAATCCATAGTTTCATCAAAACAAGCAAGTAGTGCATCAAAAACAGAATCTGTCAAAAACAGAACAGTCTATAGCAATCTATTTAAAAGCTATACTTTTGTAATTCCAAAAATTCTGAAAAATTAGGACAACGTGGTAAATTCATATACCAATACTGTGTAAAAATTTCATATTTTTCTAACACACCAGTACAGAACTAAAATTCCAGCACTGGACGCAAAACTTTCTGTTTTCCAAACAGCATCAATTATACTATCTTCCAAATCATCCCAAAGGCTTTACTTGGCACAAACACTAATTAAAAAACACAAAAACACAATCATAACAGTAGCATAATTGCGAAAACACAAGAACAGAAACAAAAAGTAAAAATTTATTTTATTCATTGGGTTGCCTCCCAACAAGCTCTTTCTTTATAGCCATTAAGATAGGCTTGAGATTTAAATGATGCTCTCATCAAAGATAATAATAGAAACACAAAGAGAGCATCATGAAGCATATGAAAAACACACTTAAGTCTAACATACTTCCTATGCATAGGCATTTTATAGGAGAACAAATTATCAAGACAAGCAATCTCTACCATATGCAAGGAAGAAGAACGGAGCATTAACAATTTGAACTTCAAGAGAGGTAATTGAGTAACATGAAAATTTCTACAACCATATTTTCCTCTCTCATAATAATTACATGTAGGATCATATTCAAATTCAATAATATAGCTATCATATAAAATATTCTCTTCATGATCCAAATGCATAAAAGTTTTGTAATCTTCCAAGATAGTGAGATTAACATCAACTAAAGTCGTGACCTTTCCAAGCCCACATTTATCAAAAAAATCATAAGAGTGAACACTCTCCAAAATAGTGGGATCATTATTACCTAAAGTTGACGCTCTTCCAAACCCACTTTTAATAGTATTGCAAATTTTATTATCAGTAACATATTCATCATGAGGATTAAATAAATTTTCAAGATCATAAGAAGCATTATCACCCCAATCATGATCATTGCAATAAGTAGTGGATATGACAAAATTATCATCCCCAAGCTTGTAGCTTTGCATATCATCAGCACAATTGACATTAATAGAATTTATAATAACAACATTGCAATCATGCTTTTCATTGAAGGAGCTATCATGAATCACTTTATAAATTTCTTCTTTCAGCACTTCATCACAATTTTCAGATTCATGATTTTCAAGCAAAACTTCATAGAGGAAATCAAGTGCACTCAACTCACTAGCAATTGGTTCATCATAATTGGGTCTTTTGAAAATATTAGCAAGTGGATGAGGATCCATATCAATAGATTTTTAGCAAGCGAAGATGCAAGCAAATAGAAGGCACATGGCAACACAAGCAAAGATAGCAAACAAGCAAAAAGGCAAATGGAAAATATTTTTGTATTTTTGTAAAAAAAAATTAGAAGTGGGGGAGATGAAAACGAGAGGCAAAGGCAAATAAAATAAATGCAAGGAGATGTAGGTTTTGTGCATAGCTACTTGGTAGATGTTGATGATGTCTCCCCGGCAATGGCCCCAAAAATTCTTCCTGCTACTTCTGAGCTGCGTTGGTAATTCCCTGAAGAGGAAGGGAGATGCAATACAGTAGAGATAAGTATTTCCCTCAGTTATGAAACCAAGGTTATCAATCTAATAGGAGAATCACGCAACACCTCGTTAGCAGTACCTGCACACAAAACAACAAATCTTTGCACCCAACGCAAACAAGGGGTTGTCAATCCCTCGGCGGTAAGTTGCAAGATTAAATTGTATGTGATAGATAGATAGATTGAAACAAAAATACAAAATAAAATAAATAAACAAAAAGTGCAGCAAGGTATTTTTAGGGTTTTTAATATATGATTTAGATAGACCCGGGGGCCATAGTTTTCACTAGAGGCTTCTCTCAAGAAAATAGCATACGGTGGGTAAACAAATTACTGTTGGGCAATTGATAAAAAAGCAAATAATCATGACGATATCCAAGACAATGATCATGTATATAGGCATCATGTCCGAGACAAGTAGACCGACTCCTGCCTGCATCTACTACTATTACTCCACACATCGACCGCTATCCAGCATGCATCTAGTGTATTAAGTCCATAAAGAACGGAATAACGCCTTAAGCAAGATGACATGATGTAGACAAAGTAAACTCATGCATGAATAAACCCCATCTTTTTACCCTTAATAGCAATGATACATACGTGTCATGTCCCTTTCTGTCACTGGGATTGAGCACCGCAAGATCGAACCCATTACAAAGCACCTCTTCCGATGGCAAGATAAATCAATCTAGTTGGCCAAACCAAATCAATAAATCGGAGAAGAAATACGAAGCTATAATAATCATGCATAAAAGAGATCAGAGAAGACTCAAATAATATTTATGGATAATCTGATCATAAACTCACAATTCATCGGATCCCAACAAACACACCGCAAAAAGTGATTACATCGGATAGAACTCCAAGAACATCGAGGAGAACATTGTATTGAAGATCAAAAAGAGAGAAGAAGCCATCTAGCTACTAACTATGGACCCGAAGGTCTGTGGTAAACTACTCACGCATCATCGGAAGGGCAGCAAGGTTGATGTAGAGCCCCTCCGTGATCGATTCCCCCTCCGGCGGAGTACCGGAAAAGGCCTCCAGATGGGATCTCTCGAGAACAGAAGCTTGCGGCGGCAGAAAAAGTATTTCATGGACTCCTCTGTTGGTTTCCCGATTTTTGGGAATTTATAGTGGTGGAATTAGGTCAAAAGAGGCAGAGGTGGGCCCACGAGGCACCAGGGCACGCCCTGGTGGCTCGTGGCCACCTCCTAGGTCTTCTGGCCCTCTCCCGAAGCTTCTAGTGTTTGTTATGTCCAGAAAAAAATCTCCAAAAAGTTTCGTGGCATTTGGACTTTGTTTGGTACTGATATTCTGGAAAACCAAAAACAGGCAAAAAACAGCAACTGGCACTGGGCACTAAGTTAATAGGTTAGTCCCAAAAAATGATATATAATTGCTGTAAATGTATATAAAAACATCCAAGATTGATAATATAATAGCATGGAACAATCAAAAATTATAGATACGTTGGAGACGTATCAATGATTTCATCAATCGCTGACAATTGTTTACCAGCAAGCGTTATTACTGGCGTTCGCACAACACACACGGGTTATTAGCATGAATCGTCTGTGTTGTTATCGGTCTTCCCACACATTTTGGATTACTGGCCTGTTTGCCGCGTATCACACACATCTTGTTAAGTTGAACCGTTTATGTTGTGTTGGTTAATTGCAAACAGTTCATCCGAGTGAACCGCATGCCGTATATCGCACACACCTTGATCTGCCTGACCGTTTCTGTTGTGTTGGGTAATCACAAACAGTTCATCCGAGTGAACTGTATGCCATGTATCGCACGCACCTTGATCTGCCTGGCCGTTTCTGTTGTGTTGGGCAATCACAAACAGTTCATCCGAGTGAACTGTATGCCGTGTATCGCACACACCTCAAACTGGCTGCCCGTTTCTGTTGTTTTGTCTTATCGCAAATAATTCGTATGGATCAACTGTATGCCACGTATCACACACGCATCTCTAATCTGAATCGCTTGATGTCTCCGCCATCGCAAACAGTTCGTCTTATTGGTGACGGTTTTATTACGACACTGTTTGCGATTCATGCATCGCACACAGTTTGGTCGCGGGGTCTCTGATTCATGTGTCGCGTTAGCGGTCGCCTGCAGTAGTGCATGAACAGATCACGATGGACGTATTGTTCATTAGTTACTGCAGGAGCGACGGTGTTGATAACGATGTTGGCGACGATCTGTTGTTGACGGCGATGGAGACGATGATGAGTAGCACCGCCCGACTTTGACGGAAAACGACCCGTGATGACGAACTTGAGCAGTCGCGCAGAGCGCTTTCCAAAAACCTAATTCGTCCTCTCCTGGTGCAGGATCGCAAGGACGAACGGTTCCGGAGACCTGCTCTCCCGCAGGCCTATGCACGCCGGCGTTCAGGATGGAGTAGACTACGGTGGCAGCGCAAGTTGCGAGATGAGGCAAAACCCTAGTTGTTTTTGGTGTGTCTTTGGCCGAGGCCGGTAAGCATTATATATAGGAGAACCAGAGACGGTATCTGTGACGCCCCCGCCTCGACCGTGCACTAATCATACACGCAAATGCGCACGATCAAGATCAGAGACTCACGGGAAGATATCACAACACAACTCGAGACACAAAATAAAAAAATACAAGCTTTATATTACAAGCCAGGGGACTCGTGGGCTCGAATACATAAGCTCGAGTACAAGCGTTAGCGGAGCAACATCATCTGAGTACAGACATAAAGGTTAAACAAGTTTGCCTTAAGAAGGCTGAGCAAAACAACGACATCTAGATCGAAAAGGCGCAGGCCTCCTGCCTGGGAACTTCTGAAACTACTCCTCGTCATCGGTCTCCACGTAGTAGTAGGCTCCATCGGGGTAGTAGTAGTCGTCGACGGGGTCAGCTAGCTCCGGGGCTCCGTCATCTGATCGCAGCAATCGGGTATGGGGAAAAAGAGGTAGCAAAGCAACCGTGAGTACTCATCCAAAGTACTCGCAAGACTTACATCAGAACTATGCTAAGTATGCATCGGTATCAAAGGGAAGGGGCTGTATCTGTGGACTATACTACAGAAATGCCAGAATAGAGGGGAAGGCCTAGCCTATCGAAGACTAGCATCTTGCAGCGTCTTGCAGCATTAGAAGAGTGCAGATTAGCATCAAAACATAAAGTAATAAGTAATAGTAGCAATGCCCAGAGATCCTTCCTCGACTCCCTGCGAGAAAGCGATCCCGGAGCTGTCAAATTATTAAGTAACACAAGTATCCAGTTCTAGTTGTAGTAGATCGGGATACTCTCCGAGCGTCCGTTACCGTGGACACGGCTATTCGAATAGATATACTTCCCTGCAGGGGTGCACAAACTTACCCAACACGCTCGATTAACTCTGGCCAGACACACTTACTCGGGTCATGCCCGGCCTCGGCTGATCGACACGCCGTAGCCCTACCTAGGCCCAACAGAGAGGTCAGCATGCCGGTCTACATCCTAAGCGCTCAGGAGTCTTGGGCCCATCGCCCTTTGCACTCCTGCATGTTGCGTGGGCGGTCGGGACCAGACCTAGCCCCTGTATACACACGCAGGCTGTCGCAGTCCACCCGGGCGCACGCCGCTCAACTGGTGACGTCTGAAGAACTTCGGCTGATACATACGACGCCGAGTGCCCATACTTATTCCCGCGTGGTGGTTAGTGCGTAAAGGCCAGAGGCCTACTCATATCACATATTCAAACCCGTTAGTGTGTTGGGAGCTCGTGGAGACGATCAGTGATACACGATCAGTGATCCCGTCGCCCCGTCTCGCGGACTTATGGCAAGGGTCAGACCCATCCCTCTCCTGGGCGGCCTGCCTGCCCGGCCGTGCCGCGTAATTATCTCGCGAGTGAAAGAACACGCACTGCCCCCATGTTTGGTTTTGGTAATTGATGGCAATCCCTATGGACTAATGGTTGCCTTGAGTTATATTTGAAGGGTTTGTCCATAGGCATTGCTTGAAGACCATTTGTTGGTTTCAAGGTTATTAGAAGAAGAATATGTGTTGACCAAGGTGCTATTCAAGGATTGATCCAAAGATTGGTCATGTGAGAGTTGAGCCTATTGCAAACATGTCTTTAAGAAGAAGATTGTGTGATCATTCATTTTTACCTTCAAGACATCATCCTAATGAAGAGAGTTGAAAAGATACAAGGTTGATCAAGAATAAGTACAACGAGTGATTCAAGTTGATCAACACACAAAGCGTAGAAGATGTACCAAGCGAGATCGAGTGATCTCATGGTATGGTAAGCATTGTCCGTTACGCTTTTGTGTACTAACCCGTGGTCTACATGAGAGTTCTATGTGGGGTTAGGTATGTTTCCATGGGTTTGCATCAAGAGGAAGATCTCATACAACCCATGGAGGATGACATCAAGTGGTGATCGTCATCAAGTTTGCGGTGTGCAAGTTCAAGAGGTGCATCACGAAGAGATCAAGTGCTTGAAGCTTGCCGTCCATTGTGGTGGCAATGGACTTGTGAAGATGTGCCGAAGAGTGGCTCACCCATAGTGGAGTATGGGGGAGCAATCAACTAGTCTTCATCGAGCCAACACAATCAAGAAAGGTGGTCCAACTTGAGGGAGTCAAGATCGTCATCATCTAGCTCAAGTGGACTATGTGCAAGGAAAAAGTTTGCCCTTGATAGGTTTTCTATTTTACCGGTCTCATGGTGGTAGTTGGGAGACCGGGTTATAGGATTGATTGCCGTACTATCAAGGGGGGCTCTCAAGTGAGTAGCTTGATCGTATCGTTCGTAGAGAGGTCAAACCATTGCATCCTTGCATCATCTTTCTTGGTTCTTGTTTGGTGTTTCTCTTTGTGAGTTTTAGAGCTTATGGTCATCTTCATGACAAGCTCGAGTTCATCGAAAACGGAGTTCATGTGCATCTTCTATGATGTTTTCGATGTTGGAGTGTTTGCCGGTTCTTCATTCATAGAGGTTTCACATCTCTATATCATTGGCTTTTGTATACTGCCTCTTCTCTCTATATCATAGATGTTTTCGATGTTGGAGTGTTTGTCGCTGTTGGATAGTATTTGTCGTCATCTATCCAACAAGCTTGAGTTTGCTCAATTCGGATCTCATTTGCAGATGTTATGGCAGTTCTGGTTTTTTCCTTCTCTAGCGGTTGTACCGCTAGTGTATGTGGTTGTACCGGCCGATCAGTACTTCCGGGACAACCACCACCCTTGGGTTGCAGTCTCCAGGTGTCTGCCAAGCGGTTGTACCGCCTGGTGCTTGGCGAACCCCAGGACTGCTGCTCGGCGGTTGTACCGGCCAAGTACCGCTCCAACCACCGCTAAGGGGTGACTCCCGTCTGATGTGGAGCGGTTGCTGGGCGGTGGTGAATCGGTAGTTCGCGGATGGCTTAGGCATACTGGTACTACCGGTGACTGGAGCGGTTGTACCGCTCCAGACTTAGCCACCGCAAGTACTTGGTCCCGACAGTTGTACCAGTCCTAGTACCGCTCCAACTACCGGTCAGGGGTGACTGTTGGGGAATGTCGCATGGGAAACAAAAATTTTCCTACGCACACGCAAGATCTATCCATGGTGATGAGCATCTATGAGAGGGAGAGTGAATCTACATACCCTTGTAGATCGCTAAGCGGAAGCGTTAAGAAACGCGGTTGATGTAGTCGAACGTCTTCGCGATCCAAATCGCAAGTCGTCCCTCGATCCAAACACGATCTAGCGCCGAACGGACGGCACCTCCACGTTCAACACACGTACGGCTTGATGACGCCTTCACCTCCTCGATCCAGCGAGCGATGGTGAAGTAGTGGATGAGTTCCGGTAGCACGACGGCGTGGTGATGGTGGTGAGGAACAATCTCTGCAGGGCTTCGCCAAGCATTACGGAGATTATGACGGGAGGAACTAGAGGGTTAGGGTTGCCGGCACACGGCTTGGGAAATCTTGATGTATCCCGTGTGCTAGCCCTGCCCATCTATTTATATGTTGAGCCCTGGGGTCTAAACTTGGAGAGAAAGCCTCCACAAGGTCAGTTTTGCCCGCACAAGGTCGGTTTGGCCCGCACGGAAAGAGTCCCACTCGGATTCCAGCAGTACCGCGTACAAGCGGTAGTACCGCTTGAGCGGTAGTACCGCTTCACACAAGCGGTAGTACCGCTTACGCGGTAGTACTGCCTTACCAGCGGTAGTACCGCTTAAGGCAGCAGCAAAACTTCCTTTTGCACTTTCCAATACCTCGTGGGCTTTACCCCTTTGGTCCATATAAATTGTTGCTGCACCCGAACACTTCGGTAAACATCCGGAACCCCTTCCGGTGAATTCCGAAACCCTTCCGGAGATCAAAACACTATTATCACATATATCAATCTTTACCTCCGGACTCTTCCGGAGATCCTCGTCATGTCCGGGATTTTATCCGGGACTCCGAACAACCTTCGGTCACCAACACAATAACTCAACTATACTAATCGTCACCAAACGTTAAGTGTGTAGACCCTGCGGGTTCGAGAACTATGTAGACATGACCGAGACACCTCTACGGTCAATAACCAATAGCGGGACCTGGATGCCCATATTGGTTCCTACATATTCTACGAAGATCTATATCGGTCGAACCTCTATGTCAAGGATTCAGTTAATCCCGTATGCTGTTCCCTTTGTTCTTCGGTATGTTACTTGCCCGAGATTCGATCGTCGGTATCTCTATACCTAGTTCAATCTCGTTATCGGCAAGTCTCTTTACTCGGTCCGTAATACAAGATCTCGTGGCTAACACTTTAGTCACATTGCTTGCAAGGCTCATTGTGATGTTGTATTACCGAGTGGGCCCTGAGATACCTCTCCGTCACACGGAGTAACAAATCCCAGTCTTGATCCATGCCAACCCAACAGACACCCTCGGAGATACCTGTAGAGCATCTTTATAGTCACCCAGTAACGTTGCGACGTTTGATACACACAAGGTATTCCTGCGGTGTCAGTGAGTTGCATGATCTCATGGTCATAGGAACAGATACTTGACATGCAGAAAACTATAGCAATAAACTGACACGATCATATGCTACATTTATAGTTTGGGTCTTGTCCATCACATCATTCTCCTAATGATGTGATCCCGTTATCAAATGACATCTCATGTCCATGGCTAGGAAACCTTCACCATCTTTTGATCAACGAGCTAGTTAACTAGAGGCTTACTAGGGACACAGTGTTGTCTATGTACCCACACATGTATTTGAGTTTCCAATCAATACAATTATAGCATGGATAATAAACGATTATCATGAACAAGGAAATATAATAATAACCAATTTATTATTGCCTCTAGGGCATATTTCCAACAGTCTCCCACTTGCACTAGAGTCAATAATCTAGTTCACATCACTATGTGATTTACATTGTAATGAATCAAACACCCATGCAGTTCTGGTGTTGTTCATGTTTAGCCCTTGGAAAAGGTTTAGTCATCGGATCTGCAACATTCAGATCCGTGTGTACTTTGCAAATATTTATGTCGTCCTCCTTGATGTAATCGCGGATGGAATTGAAACGTCGCTTTATGTGTCTGGTCCTCTTGTGAAATCTTGGTTCCTTGGCTAGAGCAATGGCACCAGTATTATCACAAAACAGAGTCATTGGGTTAAGCGCACTAGGCACTACTCCAAGATCTGTCATGAACTCCTTCATCCAGACACCTTCCTTTGCCGCCTCCGAGGCAGCGATGTATTCCGCTTCGCATGTAGAATCAGCTACCACGCTTTGCTTGGAACTGCACCAGCTAACCGCACCCCCATTAAGAATAAATACGTATCCGGTTTGCGACTTAGAATCATCCGGATCAGTGTCAAAGCTTGCATCGACGTAACCCTTTACGACGAGCTCTTGATCACCTCCATAAACGAGAAACATGTCCTTAGTCCTTTTCAGGTACTTCAGGATATTCTTGACCGCCGTCCAGTGTTCCATTCCTGGATCACTTTGAAACCTTCCGACCATACTTATGGCAAGGCTGACATCAGGTCTTGTGCACAGCATTGCATACATGATAGAGCCTATGGCTGAAGCATAGGAGATGACACTCATCTTTTCTCTATCTTCTGCAGTCACTGGGCATTGAGTCTTACTCAACTTCACACCTTGCAAAATAGGCAAGAACCCCTTCTTGGACTGATCCATTTTGAACTTCTTCAAAATCTTATCAAGGTATGTGCTTTGTGAAAGTCCTATTAAACGTCTTGATCTATCTCTATAGATCTTGATGCCTAATATGAAAGCAGCTTCTCCTAGGTCCTTCATTGAAAAACTCTTGTTCAAAAATTCCTTCACGCTTTCCAACATTTCTATATTGTTTCCAATTAGTAATATGTCATCCACATATAATATTAGAAACGCTATAGAGCTCCCACTCACTTTCTTGTAAATACAAGCTTCTCCGTAAACTTGTATAAACTCGAACGCTTTGATCACCTCATCAAAGCGAAAATTCCAACTCTGAGATGCTTGCACCAGTCCATAAATGGATCGCTGGAGTTTGCAAACTTTGTCAGCATTCTCTGGATCGACAAAACCTTCTGGTTGCATCATATACAACTCTTCCTTAAGGAAACCGTTAAGGAACGCTGTTTTGACATCCATCTGCCAAATTTCATAATCGAAAAAGGCAGCTATTGCTAACATGATTCTGACGGACTTAAGCATCGCTACGGGTGAGAAGGTCTCATCGTAGTCAACTCCTTGAACTTGTGAAAAACCCTTTGCCACAAGTCGAGCTTTATAGACGGTGACATTACCGTCCGCGTCCATCTTCCTCTTAAAGATCCATTTGTTCTGAATGGCCTTACGCCCTTCAGGTAATACTTCCAAAGTCCACACTTTGTTTTCATACATGGATCCCATCTCGGATTTCATGGCCTCTAACCACTTCTCGGAATCCGGGCCCATCATCGCTTCTCCATAGCTCGTAGGTTCCTCGTTGTCCAACAGCATGACCTCTAAGACAGGGTTGCCGTACCACTCAGGAGCAGTACGCGTCCTTGTCGACCTACGAGGTTCGAGAGCAACTTGATCCGAAGCTTTATGATCATCATCAACTTCCTCTTCAGCTGATGTAGGCTCTACAGAAACATCTTTCTGCGCTACGCTACTCTCAGGTTGAAGTAAAGGTTCAACAACCTCATCAAGTTCTATCTTCCTCCCACTCAATTCTTTCGAGAGAAACTCTTTCTCAAGAAATGTTCCGTTTTTAGCGACAAACACTTTGCCTTCGGATCTGAGGTAGAAGGTATACCCAACTGTCTCTTTTGGGTATCCTATGAAGACGCATTTCTCCGCTTTGGGTTCCAGCTTTTCAGGCTGAAGCTTTTTGACATAAGCATCACATCCCCAAACTTTAAGAAACGACAACTTTGGCTTCTTGCCAAACCAAAGTTCATATGGCATTGTCTCAACGGATTTCGATGGTGCCCTATTTAAAGTGAATGCAGTTGTCTCTAATGCATAACCCCAAAACGATAGTGGCAAATCGGCAAGAGACATCATAGATCGCACCATATCCAATAAGGTTCGATTACGACGTTCGGACACACCATTACGTTGTGGTGTTCCAGGCGGTGTCAGTTGTGAAACAATTCCACATTGTCTTAAGTGACTGCCAAACTCATAACTCAGATATTCTCCTCCTCGATCAGATCGTAGGAATTTAATCTTCTTGTTACGATGATTCTCAACTTCACTCTGAAATTGTTTGAACTTTTCAAACGTTTCAGACTTGTGTTTCATTAAGTAAATATACCCATATCTACTTAAGTCATCAGTGAAGGTGAGAAAGTAACGATAACCACCGCGCGCCTCAATACTCATCGGACCGCACACATCAGTATGTATGATTTCCAACAAGTCACTTGCCCGTTCCATTGTTCCAGAGAACGGCGTTTTAGTCATCTTGCCCATGAGGCATGGCTCGCAAGTGTTAAGTGATTCAAAATCAAGTGACTCCAAAAGTCCATCAGCATGGAGCTTCCTCATGCGTTTTACGCCAATATGACCTAAACGGCAGTGCCACAAGAAAGTGGTATTATCATTATCAATTCTACATCTTTTGGCATCAATGTTATGAACATGTGTATCATTACTATCGAGATTCAATAAGAATAAACCCCTCACTTTGGGTGCATGACCATAAAAGATATTACTCATATAAATAGAACAACCATTATTCTCTGATTTAAATGAGTAACCGTCTCGCAATAAACAAGATCCAGATATAATGTTCATGCTTAACGCAGGCACTAAATAACAATTATTCAGGTTCATCACTAATCCCGATGGTAATTGAAGAGCGAGCGTGCCGACGGCGATCACATCAACCTTGGAACCATTTCCCACGCACATCGTCACTTCATCCTTTGCCAGCCTCCGTCTATTCCGCAGTTCCTGTTTAGAGTTGCAAATGTGAGCAACCGCACCGGTATCAAATACCCAGGCACTACAACGAGAGTTGGTAAGGTACACATCAATAACATGTATATCATATATACCTTGTTTGTTGTTGGCCGCCTTCTTGTCAGCCAAATACTTGGGGCAGTTCCGCTTCCAGTGTCCAGTTCCCTTGCAATGAAAGCACACAGTTTCTGGTTTGGGTCCAGCCTTGGGTTTCTTCACGGGAGGAGCAACTGCTTTGCCACTCTTCTTGGAGTTACCCTTCTTACCCTTGCCATTTTTCTTGAAACTAGTGGTTTTATTGACCATCAACACTTGATGCTCCTTCTGAATTTCAGACTCAGCGACTTTCAGCATCGCAAACAGCTCGGCGACTGACTTGTTCATCCCGTGCATGTTATAGTTCAACACGAAGCTCTTGTAGCTAGGTGGCAATGATTGAAGAACTCTGTCAGTGATAGCCTCTGGCGGAAGGGGCATCCCTAATTCAGCCAGACGGGTGGAGTACCCAGACATTCTGAGTATGTGATCACTAACAGACCCGTTCTCCTCCATCTTGCAAGTATAGAACTTATCGGAGGTCTCATACCTCTCGATCCGGGCATTCTTCTGAAAGATAAACCTCAACTCCTGGAACATCTCATATGCTCCATGACGTTCAAAACGTCTTTGAAGTCCCGGTTCTAAGCCATACAAAATTGCACATTGAACTATTGAGTAATCATCAGAGCGAGCCTGCCAGGCGTTCACAACGTCTAGAGACTCAACTGGAGCGGGTGGATCACCAAGCGGTGCATCAAGGACATAAGCCTTCTGGAAAGCCATAAGGATAATCCTTAGATTACGGGCCCAGTCCACAAAGTTACTTCCATCATCTTTCAACTTAGCTTTCTCTAGGAACGCATTAAAATTCAGGGGTGCTACTGCACGAGCCATGATCTACAACATAAATATAGCAGAGACAACTTAGACTATTGTTCAAGATAATGAGTTTAGTTAATCATATTACTTAAAAAACTCCCACTCAAATTGACATCCCTCCGGTCATTCGAGTGTCACATGATCCAAATCCACCAACTCAAGTCCGATCATCACGTGAGTTGAGGTGGTTTCAATGGTGAACATCTTCATGTTGATCATATCTACTATAGGACTCATGTTCGACCTTTCGGTCTCTTGTGTTCCGAGGCCATGTCTGTACATGCTAGGCTCGTCAAGTTTAACCCGAGTGTTCCGCATGTGCAACACTGGCTTGCACCCGTTGTATGCGAACGTAGAGTCTATCACACCCGATCATCACGTGGTGTCTCGAAACGACGAACTTTCGCAACGGTGCACACTCGGGGAGAACACAATTTTATCTTGAAATTTAAGTGAGGGATCACCTTATAATGCTACCGTCGTCCTAAGCAAAATAAGATGCATAAAAGGATTAACATCACATGCAAATCATAAGTGACATGATATGGCCATGAACTTGTGCTTTTGATCTCCATCTCCAAAGCACCGGCATGATCTCCATCGTCACCGGCATGACACCATGATCTCCATCAACGTGTCGCCATGAGGTTGTCGCGCCGACTGTTGCTTCCACGACTATTGCTAACTCATAGCGATAAAGTAAAGCAAAACGGCGAAAATAATTAAAGACAACTCTATGGCTCCTGCCAGTTGCCGTACTCATCGACATGCAAGTCATGATATTCTATACAACACATGATCATCTCATACATCACATATATCTCATCATGTAATTGGCCATATCACATCACAACATACCCTGCAAAAACAAGTTAGACGTCCTCTAATTGTTGTTGCAAGTTTTACGTGGCTGCTACGGGTATCTTACAAGAACAATTCTTACCTACGCAAAAACCACAACGGTGATACAAAAATTGCTTTTCAACCTTCTCAAGGACCGCCTTTGTCAAATCCAATCCGACTAAAGTAGGAGAGACAGACACCCGCCAGCCATCTTTATGCAACGAAGTTACATGTCAGTTGATGGAACCGGTCTCTCGTAAGCGTACGAGTAATGTTGGTCCGAGCCGCTTCATCCCACAATACCGCCGAAACAAGAAAAGACCAAGGGAGGAAGCAATCTGAATATCAACGCCCACAAACTCCTTTGTGTTCTACTCGAGATCTCATCTACACATAGACCTAGCTCTGATACCACTGTTGGGGAACGTCGCATGGGAAACAAAAAATTTCCTACGCACACGCAAGATCTATCCATGGTGATGAGCATCTATGAGAGGGAGAGTGAATCTACATACCCTTGTAGATCGCTAAGCGGAAGCGTTAAGAAACGTGGTTGATGTAGTCGAACGTCTTCGCGATCCAAATCGCAAGTCGTCCCTCGATCCAAACACGATCTAGCGCCGAACGGACGGCACCTCCGCGTTCAACACACGTACGGCTTGTTGACGCCTTCACCTCCTCGATCCAGCGAGCGATGGTGAAGTAGTGGATGAGTTCCGGCAGCACGACGGCGTGGTGATGGTGGTGAGGAACAATCTCTGCAGGGCTTCGCCAAGCACTACGGAGATTATGGCGGGAGGAACTAGAGGGTTAGGGTTGCCGGCACACGGCTTGGGAAATCTTGATGTATCCCGTGTGCTAGCCCTACCCCTCTATTTATATGTTGAGCCCTGGGGTCTAAACTTGGAGATAAAGCCTCCACAAGGTCGGTTTTGCCCGCACAAGGTCGGTTTGGCCCGCACGGAAAGAGTCCCACTCGGATTCCAGCAGTACCGCGTACAAGCGGTAGTACCGCTTGAGCGGTAGTACCGCGTCACACAAGCGGTAGTATCGCTTACGCGGTAGTACTGCCTTTCCAGCGGTAGTACCGCTTAAGGCAGCAGCAAAACTTCCTTTTGCACTTTCCAATATCTCGTGGGCTTTACCCCTTTGGTCCATATAAAGTGTTGCTGCACCCGAACACTTCGGTAAACATCCGGAACCCCTTCCGGTGAATTCCGGAACCCTTCCGGAGATCAAAACACTATTATCACATATATCAATCTTTACCTCCGGACTCTTCCGGAGATCTTCGTCATGTCCGGGATTTTATCCGGGACTCCGAACAACCTTCGGTCACCAACACAATAACTCAACTATACTAATCGTCATCAAACGTTAAGTGTGTAGACCCTGCAGGTTCGAGAACTATGTAGACATGACCGAGACACCTCTACGGTCAATAACCAATAGCGGGACCTGGATGCCCATATTGGTTCCTACATATTCTACGAAGATCTATATCGGTCGAACCTCTATGTCAAGGATTCAGTTAATCCCGTATGTTGTTCCCTTTGTTCTTCGGTATGTTACTTGCCCGAGATTCGATCGTCGGTATCTCTATACCTAGTTCAATCTCGTTATCGGCAAGTCTCTTTACTCGGTCCGTAATACAAGATCTCGTGGCTGACACTTTAGTCACATTGCTTGCAAGGCTCATTGTGATGTTGTATTACCGAGTGGGCCCTGAGATACCTCTCCGTCACATGGAGTAACAAATCCCAGTCTTGATCCATGCCAACCCAACAGACACCCTCGGAGATACCTGTAGAGCATCTTTATAGTCACCCAGTAACATTGCGACGTTTGATACACACAATGTATTCCTCCGGTGTCAGTGAGTTGCATGATCTCATGGTCATAGGAACAGATACTTGACATGCAGAAAACTATAGCAATAAACTGACACGATCATATGCTACGTTTATAGTTTGGGTCTTGTCCATCACATCATTCTCCTAATGATGTGATCCCATTATCAAATGACATCTCATGTCCATGGCTAGGAAACCTTCACCATCTTTTGATCAACGAGCTAGTTAACTAGAGGCTTACTAGGGACACCGTGTTGTCTATGTACCCACACAACATTCCAATCAATACAATTATAGCATGGATAATAAACGATTATCATGAACAAGGAAATATAATAATAACCAATTTATTATTGCCTCTAGGGCATATTTCCAACAGTGACTCCCTACTGTTTTTGGAGCGGTAGTAGGGCGGTGGTAGCCCGGTAGTTCCCGGATGGTTTCAGCCGACCGGTACTACCGGTGCAATCTCCGGTTGTACCGCCTGGTACTCTGCTTCAGGGGAACCCGCAAAAAGTGGTTGTACCGGTCCTTGGACCAGTTGTACCGCTCTCGTGTTTTTCTGCAACATAACGGGCAGATTCGTGGGGTCCTATAAAAGGGGGTCTTCTTTCCCAATGGACCCAATCTCTTGAGCTCGTGTTTGCCCCCCATTGTTGACCTTCTTCGAGCTTGCTATCTCTCAATCCCTCCAATGATTCTTGCTAGTTCTTGAGGGAAAAGAGAGAGGAGATCTAGATCTACGTTTCCACCAATCACTTTCTCCTCTATGTGAGGGGAACCCCTTGGATCTAGATCTTGGAGTTCTTGGTGTTCTCCTTCTTTTTCTTCCTCTCATATTCCTCCATAGCTTTCGTTGCTTTGGTGGGATTTGAGAGTGAGGGACTTGGGCACTCCGTGTGCCCTTGCCATTGCATTTGGTGCATCGGTTTGAGTTCTCCATGGTGATACGTGGAAGTGAAGTTTGAGAAGCTTTTTACTCTTGGGTGCTTGGTACCCTAGAGCTTGTTCCTCTTGGGTGCTTGGGCGCCCTAGACGGTTGGTGGTGCCTCGGAGCTCAATCATTGTGGTGTAAAGCTCCGGGCAAGCGTCGGGGTCTCCAATTAGGTTGTGGAGATCGCCCCAAGCAATTTGACGGGTACCGGTGACCGCCTCCAAGGGTTGCCAAAGTGTACGGGTTCGGTGACTGCCCCCAAGGGTTGCCATTTGTACGGGTTCGGTGACTGCCCTCAAGGGTCCCTTAGTGGAATCATGGCATCTTGCATTGTGCGAGGGCGTGAGGAGATTACGGTGGGCCTAGTGGCTTCTTGGGGAGCATTGTGCCTCCACACCGCTCCAAACGGAGATTAGCATCCGAAAGGGTGTGAACTTGGGGATACATCGTCGTCTCCGCGTGCCTCGGTTATCTCTTACCCGAGCCCTTTACTTATGCACTTTACTTTGTGATAGCCATAGTGTTTCATGTTATATATCTTGCTATCACTTAGTTGTTTATCTTGCTTAGCATAAGTTGTTGGCGCACTTAGATGAGCCTAGTTGTTGTAGGTTTTGTGCTTGACAAATTAACCGCTAGGTTTATTCCACATTTGTTCTAGCCTATACCGTAATTATTTTAAAGCGCCTATTCACCCCCATCTAGGCGACATCCACGATCTTTCAATTGGTATCAGAGCTCCTATTCTGATGCATAGCCTGTTTTTGTAACCTGTTGTTGATACTTTTCCTGTTATCCTATATGCTTAGTATAGGCTGGTTAGTGATCCATCAGTGGCCCCGCACCCTTGTCCGTGTTGCCATGCCTTGTTTCCGGATGTTTCGATCAACGTGATCGATGTGCAGAGACCGACACATCACCGCACACCCCCTTAGTTGTACGACTCTGCAGAGCTACTATCGAGCGCCGAGGGTGATACCTCCTACCTCACTCCTGATGATATCTCTGTAGCATAGCTAGTCGGTTGTGGGTTATCGAGGGTGATTCCTCTATCACCACCTCCGATGATGCCTCTGTCGTGCAACCCATCGAGGGTGATTCCTCCAAGTTCACCTTGACGGATACATCGAGTGGGAATCCATCGAGGGTGATTCCTCGGATTTCCCCCTTGATGTTATGGACACACGGTTACCATGTTTTTACCTCAGTCCCTTGTTGAAGTCGGGTCGACCCTGAGGGGTACCCGTGAGAGATGTGAAGTCGGGTTGACCGTGAGGGTACCCGCGAGATAATTACGCGGCACGGCCGGGCAGGCAGACCGCCCAGGAAAGGGATGGGCCTGACCCTTACCGTAAGTCCGCGAGACGGGGCGACGGGATCACTGATCGTGTATCACTGATCGTCTCCGCGAGCTCCCAACACACTAACGGGTTTGGATATGTGATCTGAGTAGGCCTCTGGCCTTTACGCACTAACCACCACGCGGGAATGAAAGCTCCTATTCTGATGCATAGCCTGTTTTTGTAACATGTTGTTGATACTTTTCCTGTTGTCCTATATGCTTAGAATAGGCTGGTTAGTGATCCATCAGTGGCCCCGCACCCTTGTCCGTGTTGCCTTGCCTTGCTTCCGGATGTTTCGATCAACGTGATCGATGTGCAGAGACCGACACAGCGCCGCACACCCCCTTAGTTGTACGACTCTGCAGAGGTACTATCGAGTGCCGAGGGTGATACCTCCTACCTCACTCCCGATGATATCTCTGTAGCGCAGCTAGTCGGTTGTGGGTTACCGAGGGTGATTCCTCTATCACCACCTCCGATGATGCCTCTGTCGTGCAACCCCTCAAGTGTGAACCCATCGAGGGTGATTCCTCCAAGTTCACCTTGACGGATACATCAAGTGGGAATCCATCGAGGGTGATTCCTCGGATTTCCCCCTTGATGTTATGGACACACGGTTACCATGTTTTTACCTCAGTCCCTTGTTGAAGTCGGGTCGACCCCGAGGGGTACCCGCGAGAGATGTGAAGTCGGGTTGACCGTGAGGGTACCCGCGAGATAATTACGCGGCACGGCCGGGCAGGCAGACCGCCCAGGAGAGGGATGGGCCTGACCCTTGCCATAAGTCCGCGAGATGGGGCGACGGGATCACTGATCGTCTCCGCGAGCTCCCAACACACTAACGGGTTTGGATATGTGATTTGAGTAGGCCTCTGGCATTTACGCATTAACCACCACGCGGGAATAGGTATGGGCACTCGGCGTCGTATGTATCAGCCGAAGTTCTTCAGACGTCAGCAGTTGAGCTGCGCGCGCCCGGGTGGACTGCGACAGCCTGCGTGTGTATACAGGAGTTAGGTCTGGTCCCAGCCGCCCACGCAACGTGCAGGAGTGCAAAGAGCGATGGGCCCAAGACCCCTGAGCGCTTAGGTTGTAGACCGGCGTGCTGACCTCTCTGTTGGGCCTATGTAGGGCTACGGCGTGTCGATCAGCCGAGGCCGGGCATGACCCGAGTAGGTGTGTCCGGCCAGAGTTAATTGAGCGTGTTGGGTAAGTTGGTGCACCCCTGCAGGGAAGTATATCTATTCGAATAGCCGTGTCCACGGTAACGGACGCTCGGAGAGTATCCCGATCTATTACAACTAGAACTGGATACTTGTGTTACTTAATAATTTGATAGCTCCGGGATCGCTTTCTCGTAGGGAGTCGAGGAAGGATCTCTGGGCATTGCTACTATTACTTATTACTTTATGTTATGATGCTAATATGCACTCTTCTAATGCTGCAAGACGCTGCAAGATGCTAGTCTTCGATAGGCTAGGCCTTCCCCTCTATTCTGGCATTTCTGTAGTATAGTCCATAGATACAGCCCCTTCCCTTTGATACCGATGCATACTTAGCATAGTTCTGATGTAAGTCTTGCGAGTACTTTGGATGAGTACTCACGGTTGCTTTGCTACCTCTTTTTCCCCATACCCGATTGCTGCGATCAGATGACAGAGCCCCAGCTGACCCCGTCGACGACTACTACTACCCCGACGGAGCCTACTACTACGTGGAGACCGATGACCAGGAGTAGTTTCGGAGGCTCCCAGGCAGGAGGCCTGCGCCTTTTCGATCTAGATGTCGTTGTTTTGCTCAGCCTTCTTACCTTTATGTCTGTACTCAGATGATGTTGCTCCGCTAATGCTTGTACTCGAGCTTATGTATTCGAGCCCTCGAGGCCCCTGGCTTGTAATATAAAGCTTGTATTATTTTATTTTGTGTCTCGAGTTGTGTTGTTATATCTTCCCGTGAGTCTCTGATCTTGATCGTGCGCATTTGCATGTATGATTAGTGCACGGTCGAGGCGGGGGTGTCACAATATCGTGTCGCGATCACGATCTCAAACCGACTTGATTTCCAAGTCAAACTTACCAGAAAAGGAAACAATGAACTTGTACGTCAAGACACCAAAAAATAAAACGGCAAAAGGAAGCTGCGCCCCTTCAAGGGAACGGACCAGATTTCACCGTGCCCGTGCCCGGCTAGGCCAGGCGAGCGAGCAAGCGTGTGTGGTCTTCCCTTTCTCTTCTCAACACATGACTTAGAGTGGTGGAGAGAACCCACTATATAAAGAGGTCCAACACTTTCTCAACTAGCGGTATGGGATTAAACTTTAGCACCACACCACCACTTGCCATTTTTCTCATGGGCCAAGCCCATTTATTTCTAACAGGTGCGGGCTGGCTGGGCCAGGGACGACAACTCCGGCAAGCTTTGTTGGCGGCGGCCAGATCTTGCCCTGTGGGCGTCTCGGGTTGCGGTCAACGACCTCCTCCATGGTGTTTTCGGGCAGGGGAGGTTGCGGCGTGGTGGCGGTGGTGCCTGCCAGCTCTATTCCCTAGATGCGCTTGTGCGGGATGCACCAAAGGGTTGGACGTTCTCGTGGCTTGTTTTACTACGTCTCATAGGCACAGAGGGCATGGTTGGTTAACATAGTAATATGTAACTTTGATATGCACTTCATTTATGCTTCAACTGAACATCCTGGTTCTATGCATGATACAAATATGCTATTCCATGCAATTGAGAAGGACATGGCCTCCTCCCCTGTCCTCCAAAGGGCGGGCATTTCTTTTAATTACAACTAATGTCAAGTATCCTTCAAGTGACAATATGTGTGTTGTTGTCTTATTGAGGCAAGTATTACCTTGTAGATGTTGGGTATCCTAACCGAGCTGGATATCTTGCAAATACAAAGGAGAACAGTATCATCTCCCTGACTTTTAGAGAGGCGCACCTCCAAATACTCCTCCGGGGAAGTTCAACAAGATTAACTCAAAACAGAAAGGCATAGAGAGTGCCTTTGGAGTGTTGAGGATGAAATCACAAATTCTCCTCAAGATGCTAAACTACTCGATTCAAACATAGATGTTGATAATTGTAGCTACTATGACATTTGCACAACTACGTTCGTCTCCATGACAAAGATGATTTTCACTTTTTTCGGTGTGAAAGAGATCCGCATTATGCTCCAACAATTCTAGATAGATACAAGAAGTATGTTATTCCTTGGAGCGCATCAGATGCTTCAACTTCATAGGCAAGTGCTAGTAACATGGATAGCTTTAGGAACGAACTAGCTATTGTCATTGCTTTTGTTTGGTGAAGTCAAAGCGAAGATGGGAGGGTAGTAAACGATGTTGCTTTTGTGATCAGGATGAAAATATAAAACACCTCTTTCTCACATGTCTTTTACCCAAACTTTTATGGCGTACGATTCATGTAGCCTTTAGTGTTAGCCCTCCAACTAGTATTAACACGTTATTTGGGACGTGGCTTGATGGAGTGGAGCCAAGTATTGCAGGACATATTCGAGTAGGAGTATGCGCATTACTTTGGGCTATATGGAACTGCAGAAATGACATGATTTTTAACAGACAAACTCTTACAAATTTTTGCATGTTATTTACAGAGCCATTGCTTGGATCTGTACGTGGTCGTTACTCAGTCATGCGGAAGCCAAGGAGCATCTGGCTATTGGGTGCAACTGGTGGGAGACGGTAGCACGGGATACTTACAACCGGTTTGGATGGCGGTCCAATAATAGACTAGGTGTTTAGTCATCTTGTTCTATTTTCGCCCATTGTGGCAATTTTATTTATCATTTTACTTTGGCTCTTTTGGGAGCGACTACTGTATAACAGACCATTTGTGAGACCTTTTGCTTAATAATATGGCTGCATGCATCATTCAGATGCAGAGACTGGGGATGATCCTTCTTTTTTAAAAAAAAAATGTTTGTGGTGTTTATATTTGTCCCCATTTTGATTTGCAAAGTATGCAAATTTGATGAAGCTTTTGCTGTGGGACATATGTTAAACCTTGTTTTTTCCCGTCTAAACTTGGTGAAATTCAAAAACTTACATGCTTTATATTGGACTTGTACTACCCTATAGTGCTCCGGTGCTCCCTGTACAGGAAAAAAATGCTCTGTGTTCGAAAAGAAGAAAAACTAGGCCTACAGCCCATATCACCCTTTTTCAGCCCAGCCTTTATCCCCCCACCGAATTGGGCCAACAATACCTGGTCCAAGCACGCCTCAGGTGGCTTCCTGGGCTACCAGCCCATGTGGCCGAGAAGAGTGTCTGCTGGGTGCTGGCAGCCGAACGCATAATAGCTCTGGTCAGTATCCCCTAAAAAAAAGCTCTGGCGAGAATGTTCTGAAAAAAAAAACCTGCCCAGAAGCTGGCTTGCGTGCTATAAGGACACGTTACACATACCACCGTTCTACTCCACTAAGCACTAATCATCATCCGAAACATTTGGCAAATGTTGTGCCCTGCGACAGGCAAGAGACGAGGTGTTATATGCACAAAACTCCTAGTTAAACGCTGTACATTCCCATGAGAATCAAACAGAGCTATCAGCTTCGTGCACATTGCTAGTGGGTTTATCTCTTTCTCTTTCTCTTTCCCTCCATTGGCAATGTATATCTCTGGCGACGCATAGGGCGTCTGTTGATGCTCCGAGGAGCCCTCGCTGCGAGAATCCAACGGTGTAGAGGCCGTTACGCCCTTTCCAGCCGTCAGGGAAAGGGGTTTTGGGCGTGCCTTCTCTTGTGAAGACATCACCTCCATCCTGCAAATTAGGAACGATCAGTCATGGAGCATATTTGAGCATATCAGACTAGACAGAGAAAAGGAGCGCATACAGTTCCAGGGGATCAATGCATGGCGGGCTTGCCCTAGTGAACTTAATGGGGTAAAATCTAAGTATGTTAGACTCAACCAGGCACTACCTTTGATGCCATCTTGACTATATGTGCTAGTTTGGATAACCTTTTGTCGTCCCATACTGATACTAGCACCCGAAATAGACCATATAGATTAGATGACCATATTGAGCAATCCACAAGTATGGACCGGGCCGACGCAACGCAAGCGTATATCCAAACTCTCGAGTCCGGCATCCACGCCGGTGGGCGCCCATGCCCATGCCCACGGTGAGTCACTGACTCGATCGCTTGGCGCGAGAGAGGCGGACACTTCGGGAGAAAGGAACGCATGGCTGAGCGCAGGCGAGGGCACGAGCTGCCCCTGCGCCTCCCCGATACACCAGAAGGGAAATGGCCCAACAGGGGAAGGGAGAGGGCCGTGACGCGAGGACGCAGGGCAAGGTGACGGCATGACGCGTACTGTGCTAGTACTGTTGTGCTAAGCTGTTCAGACCAAAAACGAACAAGGGAGTCCTTTTTGGTGGCGTCACTTGGGTTGTTTATTTACCTTGAGCCAGGATGGCACGTTGCTCCTGTAGCCCGTCGCCAGTATTATTGCGTCGAACTGCTGCTCCTCCTTGCCGTCCGCGAGCCTGGCCCCGACCCTCGTCACCTCCTTCACTGCTCCTACCACCTGGTTATCACATGAGCTCAGCGCATACACAAGGCGATGGGAAATCGGCAGAGAAACGTAAAGGCGTGCATGTGCAGTGCTGTGCTGTGCTCTGGTGGTGTAGCTAGCGACAGAGAAGAAATGGAGCTTGTGTGAGCTTTCAAGGCCTGGCTGGTATGGTATGCCAGATTAGGCAGTGGCCTGCTAGGCACGTTTCGACAATTTACGCCAATCTCAATTAATCGTTGGTGGAACAAGCCTAGCCGATCGACTGGCGGCCGGCACTAACCTTAATTTTGCCTGATTTGATGTGGTCTAGAGTCCCGACGTCCAGCACAGGGGTTCTGCCGGTGAGGTTCTTCAGCTCGATGGGCCCCGTCTTGGGCCGTCTAAGCCCCAGCTGGCTCGTGTTGCCCAGGGTCAAGCGCGCCGCCGCCAGGATGAACCGATCCACCAGCTGGACCGGCAGCCATTTGAGCAGAGCCATAGCAATGCCAAACGTGGACACACCCAACATCTCCTTTGGCAGCACATGGACCTGTACAACATAATAATAATTACCGTGAGTACTTATTAGTTTTAGCGTGAACGAAACGAGCATAAATAGTTGAAGCAAAAGTTAAGGGAAACAAAACGGATCAACAACAACATATACTCCATATAACCATGCAGATTGGAACATGCATGTCATGAAAGATAGCAGCAAGTAAGGTGGGTGACAGAGAAAATAGGCTAGGCACCGAAGGGGAAATGCCCAAGAAGCAAGGGCACGAAAGAGCAGAGTCAAAATAATTGCACGAACTACAACAGAAAACAAACAAAAGGCAGCAACAAGGACGGATCCTAACAGCACAATCTTAGCTACATAGATATAGCAAGAGCTCATTGTGATTGTAGTATTACCGTGTTCCGCACCACCATGGAGGGCTTAGCGCCATGCCGGCATAAATCCAAGCTCACCTCCATGCCGGAGTTCCCGCACCCCACCACCAACACCCTTTCCCCGGCGAACTCCTCGCCGCACTTGTACTCGCACGTGTGCAGGACGCGCCCGGCGAACTGCCGTATGCCGGGGAAGTCCGGGACGTGCGGCTCGGCGTTCTCGCCCGTCGCCACCACGAGCCACCTCGTCATCAGCACCTCGCCGCCCGCCAGGCGCACCGCCCAGGCGCCCGCGGACGCGTCGAACGCGGCCTCCTCGACGCTGGCGCCGAAGCGAGGTGCCACGCCCGCCGCGGCGGCGTACGCCTCCATGTACGCCACGAACTGGTCCTTGCAGGGGTAGGTCGGGTACTCCGCCGGGAACGGGAGGAGCGGCAGCTCGCAGAAGCGCTTGGGCAGGTGGAGCGCGAGGCGGTCGTACATGCGGTGGCGCCACGTGAAGGCCAGCGAGTCGGACCTCTCGAGCACCGTGGCCGGCACGCCGCGAGCCGCGAGGCACGCGGCCGCTGCCAGCCCCGACGGGCCCGCGCCGACGATGAGGGCGCCGGGGACCCACGTCGCGCGACCTTCCTGCTCCTCCTTGTCCATGGCACTGGCTGCTTCGATCGGTCCTGGAGCCTCTGCTTGCTTGTGGGCGTGTGGGTTTTTACTGTGGAGTGGAGGTGTGTTTTACTGTGGAAGGGGTTTTATAGGGGTTTTGGCGAGGGCTCGTACGCACGCATTCATCGGCAGGAGCTTGGAGCTCTAGCTGCCGAGTACGCCTACCAGCTTTGGAAGCTCGTAGTATTTCCTTGCTCTGTTTAAAAGCCCTTGAACCCGAGCGAATTCGTGGATTTTTCTGTCGTGCGCAAAAAGGAAAAATGGAACTTGAAGACTTGAAGGTGTCGTAGTCTGTCACTTGACGATATCATGGACCGTGGTCCACGCTACCATTGGTAGATGTAGGTGGGAATTACCGGGTCTTTGTCCTTGGTTGTAAATTTGGCGTGTCTCTGTTAATAACGCAAGACCACTCTGCTATGATCGGAACCCAACAATCCAAAGATGATGGGCAACAGTGACCTTTGATGGGGAGCTTGGGAGCACCCTACTTTTCAGGAACTGGGGTGGTGCATGATTATATACTCTCTAGAAATATGAAATGGGTATCTATTTTTCGGTGGATGCAGGGAGTAGTTTGGACAGCGAGAGGGCTAAATGTGATGTGCACATGAGGAGTGGCAGAGCAATTCCAGCCGGTAACACCAAAAGCAGCTCAGGGTGTTCCAGCGGTTTCAACACGGAGAGCATTTGCTTCCTCCGTGTGCTTGTGGTTCTAGACTTCTAGGTGAAGGATGGCACTAGCTAGCTATAAATCAATAACGTTGGCGAGGGTTAATTACGAGTCCAATGGCCAGAGAGCAGTCGCTGGTGTAAGTTGATGGACTGGTGGTACGAGTCAACTCGGAGCGATCGAGTTCAAAATGATGGGCGAGGAATAAGGAATCGCCTACAAGCTACAGTTGTCACAAGTCAGGCTCGCTGCAAATCCAGTATTTATTATGATATGATGAAGCCCCCGCTGCTCGTCACAATCTTCCTACTCCGCCTAGGACGAGGATTCGCTCGCTGCACAGGCGAGTGATACTAGCATGCAACGGTAGCTTGCAGTTGCAGGCCATAAAATCAGGGATTCAACACTTCATCTGAATATGTGCTTATTTACGCAGACGGAGGCGTCGGACAACAAGGTGTGCGACTAGACGCAACTCCAGTGGAACCACATGATATCTGGTGCTACCGACGCCCAGGTGCTCCCATGATACGGGCTTCTGGCCGTCGGATCTCAGATCAGATGTCACCTGGGAGCTGCTGTAGCTGGTGTACTTTGCGCGCAATTTTTGGACTCCCGGAGGGTTTTTTTGCAAAAATGTTCGACATCTCCTGCGAGCCCTTGGATCTTATATCCCACGGCCGAGCTCGCACCGTAGCACCTGGGCTTAGGTGCTACGGGAGGACCAGATACTTTTCCCGCGGACAAGCACGGGCACCGGCGGCGCCCGGTCTGAGACGGTACAAATTTGGCTCCATTTTGTATTCGCTATGCCATTGGATTAATTAATTTCATATGCAATTCAATTAGTTAGTTGCATATTCGGTTAGTTTATTTGAAATCATGGACGACGTTCCTAAGTGTTGTGGCCGTTTTTTCCCTCCTCCCCTTGTGTCGCTCCCGCGAGCGACAGCTTCCCCCACCTTCCCCTCCCCCTCGCCACCGCCGATCTGCGCCGCCGGGCAAAGCCCGGTAGGTGCTGGCGGCGGCAGGGCCTTCTCTCCTTGCCGCGCGTGGGGGCTTGGCGCGGGCCGGTGGCCCTGGGCGGCGACGTGGCGCTGGGCTAGGGCGCGCGGCACATCGGCGAGCTCGGAGGCAACTCTGCCACAAGCGTGGAGGGCTAGCGCGACGGTGGTTGGTCGGGGTGCGTGGCCAGGGTGGCTGCGTCGGCTTCGGCGATCTGCCCCGCGGGCGGCGCGGGCTGCGGCGGCTCTGCTCAAGGCGGGCCTGGCGGCCGGTGGGCGGCTCAGGCGACAGTACCTAGCGGCGGGGCGGCTTGGCGTCACTGCGGTGGTGCGGGACAGCGTGCTGGCTCCTCTGGAGGTCTTCTTCGGTGGTAGGGTGCGGTCGATCGGGCGGCCCTTGCCGGCGGACGGGTGGCTGCCTCTGCCTCGAGTGGATCTGGCCTGAGGCCGAGGTAGGGCATTAGGGGTGACGCTGGGGTCTGTCACCAGCGCGGGGGTGCGCCGGTCTGAACATGCTCCGCTCCTTCCTCCCTATTTCCAGGCCTAGTGCTTCCTGGTTGCAGATCGATGTTCGGGGCGAGACGGTCACTGATACGTCTCCAACGTATCTATAATTTTTGATTGTTCCATGTTGTTATATTATCAATCTTGAATGTTTTTATATACATTTACATCAATTATATATCATTTTTGGAGACTAACCTAATAACTTAGTGCCCAGTACCAGTTGCTGTTTTCTGTCCTGTTTTTGTTTTACAGAATATCAATATCAACGAAGTCCAAATGCCACGAAACTTTTTGGAGATTTTTTTCTGGACAATACCAACACTAGAAGCTTCGGGAGGAGGCCAGAAGCCCCAGGGGGTGCCCACGAGGCAGGCGCGCCCTGGTGCCTCGTGGGGCCCACAGAGCTCCGTTTGACCTAATTCCTCCACTATAAATTCCCAAAAAATCAGAAACCCTCAGGGGAGTCCACGAAATACTTTTTCCGCCACCGCAAGCTTCTGTTCTTGAGAGATCCCATCTGAGGTCCTTCTCCGGTAATCTGCCAGAGGGGGAATCGATCACGGAGGGGCTCTACATCAACCTTGCTGCCTTCCGATGATGCGTGAGTAGTTTACCACATACCTTCGGGTCCATAGTTAGTAGCTAGATGGCTTCTTCTCTCTTTTTGATCTTCAATACAATGTTCTCCTCGATGTTCTTGGAGTTCTATCCGATGTAATCACTTTTTACGGTGTGTTTGTTGGGATCCGATGAATTGTGAGTTTATGATCAGATTATCCATGAATATTATTTGAGTCTTCTCTGATCTCTTTTATGCATAATTATTATAGCTTCGTATTTCTTCTCCGATCTATTGATTTGGTTTGGCCAACTAGATTGATTTATCTTGCCATGGGAAGAGGTGCTTTGTAATGGGTTCGATCTTGCGGTGCTCAATCCCAGTGACAGAAAGGGACATGACACGTATGTATCGTTGCTATTAAGGTTAAAAATATGGGGTTTATTCATACGTGAGTTTATCTTGTCTACATCATGTCATCGTTCTTATGGCGTTACTCCGTTCTTTATGGACTTAATACACTAGATGCATGCTGGATAGCGGTCGATGTGTGGAGTAATAGTAGTAGATGCAGGCAGGAGTCGGTCTACTTGTCTCGGACGTGATGCCTATATACATGATCATTGCCTTGGATATCGTCGTGATTATTTGCTTTTCTATCAATTGCCCAACAGTAATTTGTCTACCCACCGTATGCTATTTTATTGAGAGAAGCTTTTAGTGAAAACTATGGCCCCCGGGTCTATCTAAATCATATACTAAAACCCTAAAAATAATTGCTGTAATTTTATCTTATTTATTTTATTTTGTATTTTTGTTTCTATCTATCTATCTATCACATACAATTTAATCTTGCAACTTACCGCCGAGGGATTGACAACCCCTTGATTGCGTTGGGTGCAAGGATTTGTTGTTTGTGTGCAGGTGCTGCTAACGAGGTGTTGCGTGATTCTCATACTGTATTGATAACCTTGGTTTCATAACTTAGGGAAATACTTACTCTACTATGCTGCATCATCCCTTCCTCTTCGGGGAAATGCCAACGCAAGCTACAAGTAGCAGTCACCGGCAGTTGCGATGGTGCTAGGGATCGTCGGTCAGCTCAAAGCTCGTACCTTTGATGGTCTCCGGAGTGTCTGGTGATACATCTCCAACGTATCTATAATTTATGAAGTATTCATGCCATGTTTACAACAATTTTATATGGTTTTTGTATGATTTGATTAGAACTAACCCGGACTGGCGTTGTTTTCAGCAGAACTACCGTGGTGTTGTTTTTTGTGCAGAAATAAAAGTTCTCGGATTGGGCTGAAAATTTACGGTGATTTTTTATGGACAAAAAGAGACCCCCGAAGCTTCCAGGAAGTGCCAGAAGATCCACGAGGGCACTACAAGCCTGGGGGGCGCGCCCTAGGGGGCGCCCCCCCTCCCCCGAGCTTGTCGCTCCCTCGTGGCCCCCCTGGCGTAAATCCAACGCTGAAAATCCTATAAATACTAGAAACCCAAAAAGAAACCTAGAACTTCCACGCCGCCGCCGCAAGCCTCTGTACCGAAGCGATCTCATCCGGAGCCCTGTTCCGGCACTCTATCGGAGGGGGGAATCATCACCGGAGGCCATCTTCATCATCCCGGCGGTCTCCATGACGAGGAGGGAGTAGTTCACCCTCGGGGCTGAGGGTATGTTCCAGTAGCTATGTGTTTGATCTCTCTCTCTCTCTCTCTCTCTCTCTCTCTCTCTCTCGTGTTCTTGATTTGTCACGATCTTGATGTACCACGAGCTTTGTTAATATTGTTGGATCATATGGTGTTTCTTCCCTCGCTATCTTCTTGTGATGAATTGAGTCTTTCCCTTTGAGGTTTCGTTATTGTCGGATTGAATACTTTGGATTTGAGAACACTTGATGTATGTCTTGCATGTGGATACCCGTGGTGATAATGGGGTATTCTATTGAGTCACTTGACGTATGTTTTGGTAATCAACTTGTGGATTCCCGTGACCTTGGGGTAATCTAGGCATATAGGTTGGTACACGTTTTCATCTTCTTTTCTCCGATAGAAACTTTGGGGTACTCTTGAAGTTCTTTGTGTGGATTGAATATTATGAATCTGAAGTTGTTTTGATGCATATCGAATAATCAACTCACGGATACTTGTGGTGACATTGGAGTATCTAGGTGACATTAGAGTTGGTTGATGCGTATCATATGGTGTTATTTTAGTACGAACTCTAGGGCTGTTTGTGACACTTATAGGGATGGCTCAATAGATTGATCGGAAAGGATAACTTTGAGGTGGTTTCGTACCCTACAACAATTTCATCTTATGTTCTCCGCTAATAGGAACTTTGGAGTGATTCTTTGTCGCATGTTGAGCGATTGTTATATGATTCAATTATGTTAGCACTGTTGAGAGATTGCACTAGTGAAAGTATCAACCCTAGGCCTTGTTTCTAGGCATTGCAATACCGTTTGTGCTCACTTTTGTTACTTGTTACCTTGCTGTTTTTTATTGTTCAGATTACAAAAACTCATATCTACTATCCATACTACACTTGTATCACCATCTCTTCGCCGAACTAGTGCACCTATACAATTTACCATTGTATTGGGTGTGTTGGGGACACAAGAGATTGTTTGTATTTGATTGTAGGGTTGTTTGAGAGAGACCATCTTCATCCTACGCCTCCCACGGATTGATAAACCTTAGGTCATCCACTTGAGGGAAATTTGCTACTGTCCTACAAAACTCTGCTCTTGGAGGCCCAACAACGTCTACAAGAATAAAAGTTGCATAGTAGACATCATCTGGATACAGGGCCCGTGGGTGGAGCTCATGGCTTGAGTGCTGACGGGCTCGCTGCCATGGCCGCATGGGCGACGTGGGGGTGGGTCTTCGACGTTCTACGGTGGTGGTGTGGCTGGCGCTCTCGTGTCGGGCCATACACCGGGCGGAGGCAGAGGGTGGTGGCCAAGGTGGAAACCTTGTCTGGCTCTGGCCAGGCCGACGGCGGCAACGTCCATGCGTTGTTCCCTTCTTGAAGGCACCATTGCGGTGGCCCTGCGTCCTTCGTGTTACTCCGGGTGAAAACCTCGATTCAGTGGATCGGGCGGTGGTGGCACTCCGGTGTCGTTTCTTTCTTGGAGACACCCTGGTCCGTCGAGTTTCGGCTTCATCTCCACGCAGTGACTCGTTCACAGTTGAGAGCTCCTTAGATCCCAAGCTATGCTCTATCTATCCGCTCATTGTTTTCTTTGGGGTAGTTGGAGTAGTGTTGTTGTTCGTCAGCTCCCTTGTATCTGCCTTGGGTGTGTGTGGTGTGTGGTTGTATGCATTTTGCGTGTTGGTCATTGCTTTATATATAAAGCAGGGCAAAAGCCTTTTTTGGTATTTGAAATCATATCAGTTTAGGAGAATTTTATGTCGGATATGATCAATGAGGGTAAAGAGCCTACGGATCTTACGAAATATGACTTGGCGGATCCAAATTGTCCTACGTTTGATGTTGGGGGAACATTGCACACTAACAAGAAAAGAACAACAAAGATACTAAAGGCAAGAGGTCCGGCACTCACAATGTCTGAGGGTGTTTTGTTAGTTAAATCTTGGTTGGTGAAAGTGCTAGTTATCAACCAGAGGGGGTGAATGGGAGAGTTTTATCAAACTATTCGAAACAGGTTAAGTCTTCAAAAATGCGGAAGCAATAGCAGTGCGAAACAATATAAGAAAGAAGTAGAACTAATCTAAGCATGCAATCAATGAGAAGTCACAGACATCAAGACAAGGGATAGCATGCAAACTAAATAGCAGTATATGTAAAACAAGCGAAATACAAGCACACACTTAAGAACTGTTAGGCTAAAGACAAAACAAAGCATGGTAAAGAAAGTCTTCAGGAAAAATCTTCATACATAGGAGCAAGCAAAGTCTTCACAATACAAAACACAAAGTAAAGTACTGAGGAGATAGAACCAGTTGCTCGGAGAAGACTCAAAATTTGTTGGACTAGTTCCACTTGTTGTGACGAATGTACGTCTGGTTGAAGATGTTGAGATTTAACTGAGAAGACCAAGTCTTCACCTTATTCTTCTTGAGCTAAGGTCACTCAAACCTCGCCCAATCACTCGTGGTAAGTATTCATGGTAGACTTTCGAAACCTTTCCAGACTTGTTCACCGACACTCCACAATGGCCTCTTGGATGTTCAGAACATGATGCCTAACCGTTTGGAAGATCACAGTCTTCAAGTGTAACAAGCCTTCGGTTCACTCAGAACAGAAAGTCTTCAGTGATGCTCAATCACTTTGGGCTCGGAGCGTTTGGTTTTTTTTTCTTGCAAATATTCTCTCAAATGCTTCAGAGGTTGGATTGCTCTAGATGACAACTCTCATGCAATAACTCGGAGCAGCCACCAACTTATGGTGGAGAGGGTGGCTATTTATAGCTGGGGTAGCATCCCGACCTGATATGACTGAAATGACCCTGGGTCAATGACCAACCGACACGTGTACCAACGGTCAGATTTCAAACTCAACACATCAACTTTACTTGGGCTACAAGCAAAGTTGAATCAACCAATCGGAAGAGTTTTGAAATGTCTTCGCTTGAAGAATTAGGTCTGGGTTGAGCATCACATCAAACACTATATTTGTTTGCCTCGACCCCACTTAACAGTACGGTGGTTCCTACGACTCACTAAAGAAGAAAAATGAAACTACCAAAAAGACCAAGTCTTCTTGTTCCAAGTCTTCAAGCTAAGTCTTCGCAGGACACCAAAGTCTCAATGTCTTCAGACATTTTTAGGGGTCGTCTATGATGGTTAAACCAAATCTCCAGGGAGTTCTATCTGTGTTATCCTGTGTACACTTACAAACTTAGTTCCTTAACCAAGTTTGCCGTCAATACTACAAAACCACAAAGGGGACACTAGATGCACTTACAATCTCCCCATTTTTGGTGATTGATGACCAATTGCTTAATGTTTTCAACGGGAATTAAAATATTTCAAGGTAAGACTTTCATACTTTGATTACATGATATAGAAAGACCTCCCGTGATTCCATGATATAGAAAAATCTCCCCGTGAAGATGTGCATATGAATAATTTGATTTGAATGCAAATGCACATGGCATGTTTTGATTGTGGAGAACCCCGCTATATCCTGGAATCCTATCATAGTGCGTTTAAGAGATAATATGAAGAATATGAAATGCCCAATGAGAACTGGGCGTCTGCGGAATGTCTTCATACGCATATGATTAAGAAGCAAATAAAGCACGAAGAATAGTGGTAGCAGAAGTGTAGGCATCCACCAGGACTTAAGTTTTACAACCCAATTGCCACAAATCACACTGAAGAACGAGAGTTGTAAACTTAACGAAATATAAAGCACCCTGCCCATAGCCCGCTTGAAGACTATTAACTCGAATTCTTCTCCCCCTTTGTCATTATATGACCAAAAAGCTTGAAGAAACTGAGTGTCCACACGTCCCTCGGAGCAGTTGATGAAGAAGGACGATCAGCCAAGGCGACGCTTGAGTTTGGTGGGCAGGTGATGCAGTAGACGTGTCTTGGCGCTGTGCAGGTGTAGGCGGTGAAGTAACATCACCCTCATCTTCAATGGAGACGCAGTGGATTGAAGGGACAGATGAAGAATAATTCGATGGCTCTGGCGATGGTGTGCGACGCCATTGGGCAGTAGCGGGAGGCGAAAGAAGACCATGGGAATTGCTCTTTGAAGCCATCTGCTTTGAGGTCTTCCACGGAGCGCTGAAGTGTCAAACTATGTCAAGCGCGACAACAAGCCTCAGGTCCAAGGAAATCATTCTTGATGGAAACGTTTCGAATGCGATTCACATCATGAAGAAGACTTCACATTTGCCCCACAGACCAGTCATGATGCCTATCATATTTTTGGTGAAGAGAAACAAGAAGCTCTTTGTTAGTCACCACCTTTGATTTTTTGGATCTGGACTGAGGAGGCACGGAGCTAGTGTTGGTTACTTCGGTTGTTGTTGTGCTTGCTCTGGGTTCACCAAATTTTCCAGAAAAGCTAGGGCCGTGTTCTATGGGCGTCTTGTGAGCACTAGGATAGATTGTTTCTTGAAGAACTTCTACCTCTGGCAAGAAAATGTCGTGATTTTTTGCATGAGGCTTCATATAGAGTGTTTGACCGATACTTGATGAAGTGCATAATCCATGGGGCATATGCCTTTGGATCAAATAGTTCTCCAATCGTAGTGCCCAAAATACGAATGAAGAAATGCAATTTCCAGCGAATTCCATGGATGACATTGTACACCACCGTCTTCATGAAATGAATGAGGTTGGAATTTGGTGAGTGACCTTTGATTGGACAGAGAGTATTCCTCAGAATGTGATATATGGTCTTGGGAAGATACTCTAACTATTTAGCAAGAAATTCCTTGGGCAAATCAGCATCAGCAGCAAAGACTTCATCATAGATAGCATTTGCAACATTTGGGCTCAGGAGCTTTGAAGATACTGAGCATCTTAGCAATTGCTTCAGGCGACTCTGGTTCAAGTCCATCTACTGGAGTTGGCAAGTTTGTGGGCGGCAAGAGCTCAGATGCAGGAGCCTTGAGATGCCTATCGCGAATGAGCCATTCAAGCACCCAAGTGGAACTGTGTCTGCTTTTGACAGAAATATGGAGGGGGCACACTACTATCCTTTTATACACACTTGTGCTTCGGAGTAGCACCACACTTCATATAGAGAGTTTTCATATATTTCATCATCATACTAGTGGAATCTTCTACATATAGAACTTGGCTTGTGTATTCTGATGGCGAGCTTCCTCAAAATGCTCGAGGTCTTCATGTGCAAGCTAGTTGGATGCACACCCCACTAGTTCATTTGGAGAGCTTTCATGCACTTATAGCTCTAGTGCATCTGTTGCATGGCAATCCCTACTCCTCGCACCAATATTGATTGCAAGGCCTCTCAATTGCCTAACGGTCAGCTGCATTAGTGTGAGACTTTCTTAGCTTTTGACTTCTATTAAACCTCCATCATCATTCTATTTTCCATTTAAGTGTGAAGATCAAAGCTTGTGACTTGGGTACTGAACGAAGTGATGAGTACTTGAAAACGGAGAATCCTGGATTCGTTACTTGTTCGATGCTCTGGGTTGTGTTATGATAAGGTGTTTGGATATGATAAAGCCTTGAGCATTTGGAGCCATGAATTTGATACATATGAGTATTGATTGGTATTACATGAAAACATTGAATCATGAAATCAAGAGTAATTTTATTTGCGCATTTTTAGGTTACTTGCTTGTTATTAACTATAGACTATTGATTTGAATCACTTTTATCCTGAGTTCACAACACTTTACATCATTTGATCAAGATCATGCTAGGTAGCATTCTACATAACAAATTATCTGTGTTTTATCATCTACCTACTCAAGGATGAGTAGGGATTAAGCTTGGAGATGCTGATATGTCTCATCTATAATTTTTTATTCGTTCATGCAATTCTATTATCACTTGTGAATACTTTTTATAGAAATTTATATTATCTTTCTCCACTAACGTATTAATTTAGTGCCCAGAGCCAGTTGTTGTTTTCGACATGTTTTTGACTTACCAGAAAATCCATATCTACAGAGATAAAAAAACCCAGAGGATTTAATACGATTTTCCCAAGTCAGGGGAGTCCAGAAAGTGCCGGAACCTGCCGGGGGGGCTAGCTAGGGGCCCACGCGGCCAGGCGGTGGGGCCAGGGGGACCCGCGCCACTAGGCCGCTTGGTCCCCTGTGCACATCCTTTCGCCTATATATCCCATATTTCGTGAAACCCTCCGTACCAATTTTCTCCGATTTTTCCGCCGCCACAAGTTCCTGTTCCGAGGAGATCCAATATGGAGGCATGTTCCGGCACCTTGCCGGAGGGTGAATCCAGCACGGGAGGCTTCTTCATCAACCTTGCTGCCTCCATGACCATGTGTGAGTGGTTCCTTTAGGACCTTAGGGTCCATAACAGTAGCTAGATGGCATCCTCTCTCCCTTGTGATTCAATACAAAGTTCCCGTGAGTTGCCTCACATGATCGGGATCCATATGAGGTAATCGGGTGTGTGTTTGTTGGGGTATTATGAATTGTCACTTTATGATCAAATTGTTCATTAAAATATATTGAACCTTTTGAAGTTTCTTTGCTGTATAATTAAGTAGCATTGTATGCTCTCCGATCTATTTGTTTACTTTGGCCAAGTTTGACGGGTAGTTCTTCAGAGGGAGTGGTGCAGAGTAGTAGGTTCAATCTTGCGGTGATTCATCAAGTGACAGAAAGGGAACAAACACATATTGAATTGTTGCCACTAAGAATAAAATGATGGTTTCTTTATCACAGTTGGATGATAGTTTTAGTGTCTACATTATGTCGTCATGCTTATTGCAATGCTTTATTTGTCATAAACTTAATACTTCAAGATGCATGCTGGATAGCAGTCTTCGGGTGGAGTATTAGTTGTAAATGCGGTTGGATAACGGTCTACATATCACAAACGTAATGCCTATATGAGATTGTACCATGAATGATCATAGTCATAAATGTAAATATAAAATTTAATTGTTGTCTAACTGTAATTTGTTCACCACACTACACTAGTTCGCTTGGAGAGATGCCACTAGTGAACCTATGGCCCCGGGGGTCTATTTTACTTTACTGAAAACATCACCAAAAATATTATTCTTTGTTGTACAGTATTATTTATTTTATCCATCTATCAATTCCTACCATGTCATGCAATTTAATCTTGTAACTAGCAGGACAAGAAGCTTGGCAACCTTCTTGACGTGTTGGGGACAAGTTCGTATTGTGTTTTATGTGCAGGTATCCGCGACTTTGTTTGCTGGAAGAACTCTTTCTGATTCAATAAACCTTGGTTCTCTACTGAGGAAAATATTTATTGTTAGGTTACTTCACCCTTATACTTGGGGGTTTCCCAACCACTCTTACGAGAGAGCAAGCATACACCAAGTCTTTTGAAACCTTCTGATTATACGTCATGGGCTGCCCGATGTGGCCCAGGTCGAAACCGACAAATGGATCCTTAGCCTGGCGCATCAGGTCGGGAGTTGATATGGTGAGAGGCCCCTTAGCCGAGACACCGTTACCCTCCAAAACCGCCGCCGCCGCCGCTGTACCACTCCGACCACCACCCAGGCCTTGTCGGACCTCCGCTGCTCCACCTTGTGACCACCGCTGCTACTTTACCGTCGTTGCACCTCGATCCCAGCCCAAGTATCCTTCGCCCCGTGCCGATGTCGTGCATGGCGGACACCATGCCCGACAAGTGTTTGCCAAATGCCATTAAGATTATTTTTTTGACGGTCTCATTGTTTACTATGAAGAAAGCATGATGACAGGGAACTCAGTGAGGGAGGAAGGAGTGATTGGCCACAAGTGCGGAGTTTGTAGGCATGAAGTAAAAGGGCACGATATTTGGCAAAATGTGCCTTCTTGGTTTCATGAACACAAGCACTCCGCCCCCCTACAACTTGAAGGTAATCCATGACCGCAATGTGAAGTCGCTACTACATCGATGGTACACCATTCAAAACGACATCATGAAGTATTACAATGCGATTGCACAAGTGGAAAGAAGGTGACCGAGGGGCACGCCATTCATAGAGCTCGTAAGTTATGCTTGTTGAGTTGTTGTTACTCTGCGTGTTGGTTAATTCATTGATTTGCTCCATGTTTCAACTTGCTGATCACGTCAATGTATAACCCGGATGTGTGTGTGTGCATTGTACCAAATGACATAGGGCAAACCATTTACATTGATGCATTGTTGGATGGAGCTCAGTAGGCACATCAACTGAATCAATAACATGTGCCCATGAAGAAGTTCAAGCTCGATGAGAGGAAGCTTAGATGACGACCATTTTCAAGGAGTATTGTTGAATTTGGGTTTGATGAATTCAAATAACTTATTGAACATCCGGCGCTTTCGGATTTAAATGTATGATATAATTTGCTATTGGTCGATGATTCAAAGTGAGGCTGCATCAAGAATGAACATTCGGTTTAGCTTTAGTTTTTTTAAAGAGAAAGGGTCAGACATTTGGTATGCAGATTAGATGGTCGACTCCTCTATCCCTATCCACGAACAATTCCAAAACATTTGGCGTCGTCTGTCCGTTTGATGAACCGCTTTGGATTTGCCCCAGGCTAACTCAACGCACGCCGGTGCGCCATGCCTCGGCTACAAGCTCCCCAGGTCTAGAGCAGCGCGCTCGCGCGCGGCAGTCTACGGTATGCGGAAGTGGCCCCGGCTTGATTCGCTCGTTCAATCATTGATGATTCTGCCCACTGCGCCATGGGCCCGCCGGCGTCGTAATCGCGCAAGTGGTGCGGACCACAGCCACCGATCACGCCTCATGCACAATAGCGCCAGCACCTGCCTACTCGTACAGACTTCTTTCTGGAGAAACTCTACGTACACGTAGACTGGTCCAGGGTTTAATCTCCCATTTTTTATTTTTTGAGTGGATTTTTAATTTTATTGGCAGTATTTTTTTTTTTGCGGGAAGTATATTCTGGACGAATCGAATTGAGTAGGTGTACATGGCCGTCTCGATCGTGCAAATCGTTGTTGAGTGCAGTGGAGATTGCAAATGCGCCATCTCGTCTCCGGACCAAGAGCAATATTTGGACGATATCTACAAATTGAACAAGAACCATACATCTCCTTATACCACCTTCTCAAGTTGTCATACTTAATTTGCTTTTATCTTATGCCGCTTGTCATTTTTTTTTATTTTGCCAAATTATGGCATGCTTGCGCCCACAATTTGTACAACTTGTACCCTCTCTTTTGCTGCGCTCATCACCAGTCCACCCCGCATATAAACTATGAAAACACAAACATGTGGCAATGAGAAATGACTATGCATACTCCTAAAAAAGAACAATACACATGGGAGGAAGACGAATAGAATCGGAGGGTAGGTGCACCCGTTTTTCGAAAAAATAGTAATTGTAAAAATGGTCAAAAAATCATGAAATTTGTTGGCAACAAACTTGACAAAATCGTTACACCTGCGTAAATATTTTGGGGACGAAATGACTTCCATGGTGTTGTTGGTGAAAAAAAATCAGCAACATATTAGAGATATTATTCACTCTGTTGTCCTGGAAAAATCGTTCTTTATGCTCACATTTTTTACGGTAGTTTTTCTTTGTCAAAATTTTTATACAAATACGTCAGTAGGTCAATGCTGCCAAAAAAGTTTTGAAGATTTTTGACTTTTCCTGAATTGCTAAAGAGAATCCGGATGTTTTTTTATCAGGTGCATATACAAACCAGGTGTATCAGGGTTCTCTTTTCCAAAACACACGCCCTTACAGTTGTGTGCAAGGAGCATTCCTCATTTTGAGAAAAAAAAAAACAATAATATTTTTTTTTCTGGTAAAAACTAATTTCGGTGCTCCCACAGATCGTAGTACAAGTACGGAGCACAACGTTGCGTAATCCTATTCCGTCCATCAGAACTGATGAATTTGACTCCCCCTACTCGAAATAAAGTCAACATGAGCGCTCTTTTGTAGAAAAAAAAGTCAACATGAGCGCGTTCAAACATTAAAATCGACTGCCAGTACACAGGTTGGAACCTAAACTTTCTCCATCGAGGCAGTCGTAATAAAGTGGGCAGAGGGAAGGCCAAGTCAAGCAGTGCCCGAAGAGTAAACGGACAAGGTTGGGACTACTCCTAGCTAGCCGTGTCGCGTCGCGTAGAGGTAGAGCAGCAGTAACTCCGGCCCAGACTACTATACCGAGGTGGGTCGTGGTGGACAGGAGGAGGAATGACGTCCTCACGCGCCAATTACCGCAAATGGGAAGAAAAATCCCAATCGAACGGTACCACCTCGGCATTATCCTCGCCATAAAGCGAGCTGATCAGGGAAGACGAAGCAGTAGCATGCGCGCGTACGTAGCTTTCGAGGCTCCACGGATTGTCTAGGCTTTAGGCTGGGCCACACGATGGTTGGAGAGATGGATCACCCTACGAACCTCTTGGACCCTAACGTGATCGCGGGAGTACGTGCCAATGCCACTGTAAAGCAGGAAAAGGTCCATTTTAATCCTTGAATTCGTAGATGTTCGGCGAATCAAACCCTGAAGTCGAAATCCCTGTCGTTCGCACCCTAAACTAACTAATCCCGGTCCAAATCAAACCCTAGTGTCGTTTCCCAAACAGGGATTGCCGATGTGGCAAAGGGTTGGCCGGGATGGGTCGTTCGGCGCGCGCCTGCGTCGATAAAAGTGGGCTGGCCCAGTTCGGCCCGTCATTTTCATTTTCACTTCGTTCTCTCCGCGTCCCCCTGCCTTCCTCCTTCTCTTGCGACGGCAATGGCGACCGGCGATTGATCGCCGCCGCTGCGACGATCGTGATGACGCGACGGCTCACCCAAGAAAAAGGTAATGTCCTGGATGACCTCCTCCCCTGATATTCATAGTTTAGAGTAGTTGCGGCATTAGGGTTAGGGTTTTCAGCGGCAAATTTGGGGACGAATTTGGGTGACGCAAAAAGCTTGATTTTTTGTGAAAGGAAATAGGTTCATATGCTTTATTTTGATCCCAGTGTATGTTTATTTCAGTGAAATCATGGACCCAAGTGAGATTTTGAACGTTCGATTTCATATTGGAGGGCAGTTCATCCACATTTGTCCAAATTTAGACTATGTTGGGGGAGAAGAAGCAATGTCAGAGATTGAGAGGGATAAATTGTCTCTGCAGGAAGTTAAAGATTATCTAAAAGATCATATTGAATTGAAGGAATCTATGAAGTTCTATTTTTTGCTTCCTAGGAAAGAGCTTATCAATGGCTTGGTGTTCCTTCATGATGACATTGGTTGTATGAAGATGACTGACTATATTTGTGTTGGAGGAGTTGCTGATGTGTATGTGGAGTATCATGGAGAGGAAGATAGCAATGGCAGCAGCAGTGGGAGTGACTTTGAGGATGAAATCATGGAACAGAGTGATGATGAACCAGATGCAGTGATAACTGCTGTTGAACCTGCATAATCTGATGATACGTCCATTTTGCATCATGTTTTACTACTGTTATTTATAGTGTTTTTAATCAATATAACACTTTGCGGAGCAATTCTAATGCCTTTTCTCTCTTAATATGCAAGATTTACACAAGGAGGGAGATTGCCGGCAGCTGAAATTCTGGACCTGAAAAAACTATGTCAGAGATACCTATTCTGCACATCTCCAAATGAGCTGAAATTTCACGGAGATTTATTTTGGAATAAATAAAAAATACTGAAAGAAAGAAGTACCAGAGGGGGCCACCCAGATGCCCACGAGGCACCAGGGCGCGCCACCCCTCCCCCTCCCCCAGGCGCGCCCTGGTGGCTCGTGGGGCCCCTGGCCAGCCTCCGATGCCCATTTTCTGGTATATACGCCCATTTGCCCTAGAAAAAATAAGGAGAATACTTTTGGGACGGTGCACAGCCGTCTCGAGGCGGAACTTGGGCAGGAGCACTTTTGCTCTCCGGCGGAGCGATTCCGCCGGGGATACTTCCCTCCGGGAGGGGGAAATCGGAGCCATCATCATCACCAATGATCCTCTCATCGTGGGAGGACCAATCTTCATCAACATCTTCAACAGCATCATCTCATCTCAAACCCTAGTTCATCTCTTGTATTCAATCTTTGTCTCAAAACCTCAGATTGGTACCTGTGGGTTGCTAGTAGTGTTGATTACATCTTGTAGTTGATACTAGTTGGTTTATTTGGTGAAAGATTATATGTTCAGATCCATTATGCTATTTAATACCCCTCTGATCTTGGATATGAAGATGATTTGTGAGTAGTTACTTTTGTTCTTGAGGACATGGGAGAAGTCTTGTCATAAGTTGTGACGCCCGAAACCGATGCTCCAGATGTCTTCCATTTATTCGTCGTCGTTGCCATGTCATTCGCTTGCGTGTTGCTCTTGGCCATGTCATCATGTGCATTTCATCCGCATGTTTTTCAAAAACTTGCATCCGTTCGTAGTTGGCGTTCTCCCCGTTCCTTCCGTTGTCCGTTTCGAGACCCGACACACTCGCACGCGCCCGCGGCACCTCCAAAATATTATTTTATAAGTGGGATAAAAATGGTCTCAGAATGGAGTGAAAGTTGGCGTGCGGTCTTATTATATTGTAGGTAGACCGCCTGCCAAATTTCGTTCCATTCGTGGGCCGTTTGATGCCCCAACGGATAACTATAGCGGCACTATAGCCGGATAAATCGTCGAACGTTTTCGGTGTTCCAAAGCCGTGCCGGGCTGCACCACTTCCCTCTCTCCTCAGCCCAACCCCTCTACACAGCCCATCTAACCCACCTAGCTATCCCCTCGACCGGAGTCGTCCGATCGTCATCGAAGGGCTCCAAACCAACCCCTAATCCTCTCCAATTGCCTACCTGCTATAAATAGCAGATGAATCCCTTCCTAATCTGGCAAAACCCTAGCCTAGCCCCTCCCATAGCCAGCAGCCGCCGTCGCCCCCATCATTTTCTGCGCCGGCCAAACCCAGCACCGCCACTTGTCAGCCGCGCCGCCGCTCCCACGCGCCGATCCGATCCGTCGGATCTGGATCTGACGGCCACAGGCAGTCCCGCAGCTTCCCCAGCCACCGCGGCCCGCGGGGCCCATCCGCGGCCCGCTCGGGCCCGCCGCCGCTGCCGCTCCCCGCGGGAGGAGCCCGAGCTGGTCCTCCTCGGCCGTGCGCCTCCGCTCGCGCACGAGGCAGGCCAAGCCGTCAGGGCAGCCAACTGCCGGCGACCAAGGCCGTCGGACTCCACCAGCGCAGCCCTCTTCTTCTTCCTCACCTCTCCTTCTCTTTCCCCTCTCCCTCTCACGATCTCTCTCTCTCTCTCTCTGTTGACTTCTACAGGCCGCCATGGACAGCCGATGAAGCTCTGCGCCGTCCTGCCGTTTGACCTCGCTGCCGGCCGGATCCGGCGCCCCGAGGTCAGATCCGCCCATCCCCAGCCGTCCTCACCCTTCCCCCGCCTCCTCGCGCCAGTGCCGCCGCCATGGCCTCCTGCTTGTACAGGAACACGAGGAGGACGGCGACCGCAGGCGCCGCTCGCTAGCGCCCACGTGGGCCACGGCCTCGCCAGGCCCAGCCACTCCGGCCTCCCCAGCCCGCAGCCCCGCCAGGCCTGCCTCCTCTCCGTCCTGGGCCAGGCCCATGGTGAGCACGCGCTAAACCTCGCCCTGTGCATGTTTTAGTATACGACGCTCAGTTCTGAGAAAAAAACGTCTAAATCCTCAGTATTTTCAGCATCATGTTGCATTTTCTGGAGCTTGTAACTTTGTGCACTTTTGTTCTATGATGATGATTTATATATGTAAATGATCTACTCTTTGTGCTCTACATGATGGTAGTAATTGCATCCATGGTAGAACTCATCTACATATCATAATCTCTGTTGCAAGAGTGCTATGTGCTGTTAACTGCTGAAAACTGTTAATATTTGTCATTTTGTCATTTTTGTGTGATTTAATGCATTGACCATATGAGCAACTTGTCAACATGACTTTGAAGCATTTTCATGTGTTCTTGCTAGTAGTATTTATTTCATGCCATGATATGCCCTGATATGAGGGCCATGAGCTTGTAAACATGCCTAGTTAATGTTGTTGTTCTGAGTAAAAAACTGTCTCTGATAAAACTTGCCAACTTTGCTTGATGGTTGCCACTAATCTAGAGCTCATATGCATATGATTTCTTCAGGTGATTTGGTCTATGCAATGTGTACTTTGATGCCATGCCCTTGGTTGCTATGTAATCTTGCTGTATCTTGTCTATTTGTTGCTCTCAAGTTGCCATCGTGATATAAATGTCAGCCTGTTGACAGAATGTTCCATTTTTTAATAATCATAGTAATTAATCTGTGCATCCTATGAACTTTTGCCAATGGAGTGATTTGAAGATTGCCATGTCTACTGTATGCTCATGTCAATTTCATAAATATTAAAATTGCTATGCTTGCGGTTATGTGCCTCCCAAGTCAGCATCATAATGTTGTTGTCAGCATGCCCAGTTTTCTGTTAGTTCATGATTGCATATTGCCTTGATGATTGCCATGAATCTATTGTAGATCATCATGATGCATGTTAACTTGCTGTTTAACAACTTTAACATTGTGTTTAATCCAGATCAGTACTAATTTCGAAATTTGCATATGGGGATTTTCCGGAATTGTTGTTTGTGTTTCCGGCCTCATTTAAACTTGCCTAGTTGTATGGATTGCTTTTGCTTCATCTCTTACCATGTTTAACAACATTTAATCTTGTCATGCATCATATTTGATTGTGCATCATGCCATGTTTATGCTTGTGTGTTTACCATGTTGTTTGCTTCTTTCCGGTTGTGCTTCTTCTCGATAGTTCCGGTTTCGTTGCGATTGTGAGGATTCGTTTGACTACGCGTGTTCGTCTTCTTCATGGACTCGATCTTCTTCCGAGCGGGATTTCAGGCAAGATGATCATGACCTTGGATATCTTTACTATCTTTGCTTGCTAGTTGTCTCGTTGCTATCGCTATGTCGCGCTTCCTACCACATGTATGTTAGCCTCCCATACGCCAGGATACAACCTCTAACTACCCAGCAAACTGTTGTTTGGCTATGTTACCGCTTTGCTCAGCCCCTTTATTATAGCGTTGCTAGTTGCAGGTGCTCTTGCAGGTTGTTCCATGTTGGGACATGGATATGTTGGGATATCACAATATCTCTTATTTAATTAATGCATCTATATACTTGGTATTGGGTGGAAGGCTCGGCCTTTTGCCTAGTGTTTTGTTCCACTCAAGCCGCCCTAGTTTCCGTAATGCTGGTGTTATGATCCATGTTTAGCGTTCCTAACATGCTTAGGGGAATGGGACCCTCTTGACAGTTCGCTTTGAATAACCGCTTCCAGCAAGGCCCAACTTTGGTTTTAACATTTGCCAACATAATAATACTGAACTAAATAATTAATTGGCATAGGGCGTCATGAACCCGAGGATTCTTTTAATTCCACATAATACAGGTGGGCCAGTGCCGATGGTGTTGGTCCGAACCGGGCAGCCTGCGAGGCCACCACGAGGAAACTCGAGGTTCTGGTTTTACTCGTAGCTTGTCCCATCCGGTCGTGGCCTGAGACGAGATACGCGCGGCTACTATCAGGGTGTCGGCACGCCGGGAGGTCTTGCTGGAATTGTGTTACCATTGTCGAAATGTCTTGTGCACCAGGATTCCGAGGATACTTTGGGCTATCTCGAGGTTGAGGTATTTCCACTGCAGCTTGTGTAGGCTTATGATGGGCCAGGTTGGAACACCCCTACAGGGTTAAATCTTACGCGAAGCCGTGCCCGCGGTTATGTGGCACTTGGATATTTATAACCTCCGGTTGTAGAGAACTTGACACTAAATCCTAATTAAAATACACCAACCGTGTGCGTAACCGTGACCGTCTCTTTTCGAGGAAGTTCGCGAAGAGAACACGGTGGGGTTATGTTTGACTCGTAAGAAGGTGTTCAGGATCACTTAGTGATCATTTGTAGTTTGCGACCGTTTTGCGTAGATGCTCCTCTTATTCTTGTACTCGTAAGTTAGCCACCATATAATGCTTAGAGCTTGCTGCAACCTCACCACCTTACCCTTACATACCATTTAAGCTTTGATAGTCTTGCTACCCATGGTTATGGGATTGCTGAGTCCTCGTGGCTCACAGATTACTACAACAACAGTTGCAGGTACAGGTAATGCGATGCCTTGACGTGAGAGCGATGCTTGTTTGCTTTTGGAGTTCTTCTTCTGCTTCTTCTTCTTCGTCGATCTGGGGATAGGTTCCTGGTCGGCAGCCTGGGCTAGCAGGGTGGATGTCGTTCTTCTTTTCATTTGATTTCATCCGTAGTCAGATGCTGCCCTTCTGTATGATGTTTGTTATGTATTGATGTATTCATGTGATGTTTGTATGTATTTGTTTGTATCCCCATCTATTATGTATGTGGTACGATGTAATGATATCCACCTTGCAAGCATCTCCAATATGCGTTTCTACTCTTGGTGGGGCCTCCGAGTTCCTCGAGAATAGGATCGCATATTGGGCGTGACATAAGTAATCATGTGAATTTGGTATTCGTTCGATATTTTGATGATATGTATGTTGTTGATTCTCTTAGTGGTGTCATGTGAACGTCGACTACATGACACTTCACCATCTTTGGGCCTAAGGGAATGCATTGTGGAGTAGTAATTAGATGATGGGTTGCTAGAGTGACACAAACTTAAACCCTAGTTTATGCGCTATTCCGTAAGGGGCTGATTTGAATCCATATGTTTAATGCTATGGTTAGAGTTATCTTAATTCTTCTTTCGTAGTTGTGAATGCTTGCGAGAGGGGGTAATCATAAGTGGGAGGCTTGTTCAAGTAAGAACAGCACCCAAGCACCGGTCCACCCACATATCAAATTATTAAAGTAACGAACGCGAATCAAACCAACATGATGAAAGTGACTAGATGAAATTCCCATGTGTCCTCGAGAACGCTTTGCTTATTATAAGAGATCGTTCCGGCTTGTCCTTTGCTACAAAAAGGATTGGGCCACCTTGCTGCACTCTTTGTTACTATTGCTACTTGTCACTTGTTACAAATTATCTTACTATCAAACTACTCTTTACCGATAATTTCAGTGATTGCAGAAAATACCTTGCTGAAAACCGCTTGTCATTTCCTCCTGCTCCTCGTTGGGTTCGATACTCTTACTTATCAAAAGGACTACGATTGATCCCCTATACTTGTGGGTCATCAAGACTCTTTTCTGGCACCGTTGCCAGGGAGTGAAGCGCCTTTGGTGAGTGGAATTTGGTAAGGAAACATTTGTATTACGTGCTGAAATTTACTGTCACTTGTCACTATGGAAAGTAATCCTTTGAGGGGTTTGTTCGGGGTATCTTCACCTCGACCGGAAGCACAAATAGTTGCTCCTCAACCTACAGCACCTACTGAAAATATTTATTATGAGATTCCTTCGGGTATGATAGAGAAACTGCTAGCTAATCCTTATGCAGGAGATGGAACGGTACATCTTGATATGCACTTGATCTATGTGGATGAAATTTGTGGATTGTTTAAGCTTGCAGGTTTATCCGGAGATGGAGTTAAGAAGAAAGTATTCCCTTTATCTTTGGAGGGAAAGGCATTGACATGGTATAGGCTATGTGATGATACTGATACATGGGACTGGAACCGGTTGAAGCTGGAATTCCACCAGAAATTTTATCCTATGCATTTGGTTCATCGTGATCGGAATTATATATATAATTTTTGGCCTCGTGAAGGAGAAAGCATCGCTCAAGCTTGGGGGAGGCTTAAGTACATGATGTACACATGCCCCAATCATGAGCTCTCAAAATAAATTATCTTACAGAATTATTATGCTCGGCTTTCTCATGATAATCAAACCATGCTCGATTCTTCTTCGACTGGCTCCTTTATGAAGAAAACTATTGAATTCAGATGGGATCTTCTGGAAAGAATTAAACGCAACTCTGAAGATTGGGAACTCGACAAAGGTAAAGAGTCAGGTATAAAACTTGAGTTCGATTGTGTTAAATCTTTTATGGATACCGATGCTTTTCGTAAGTTTAGCACTAAATCTAGACTTGATTCTGAGATAGTAGCTTCCTTTTGTGAATCATTTGCTACTCATGTTGATCTCCCTAAGGAGAAGTGGTTTAAATATCATCCCCCTATTAAAGAAAAGATTGAGGAACCCGTTAGTGTTAAAGAAGAAACAATTGTTTACCATGTTGATCCAGTTGTGCCTACTGCTTATATTGAGAAACCATCTTTTCCTGTTAAGATTAAGGAACATGCTAAAGTTTCAATTGTGGTTAACAAAAGTAATATTAGAGCACCTAGACCCTCTGAAGAAATTAAAGTTCAAAATAATGTTGCTATGGTTAAAGATCTCTTGGTCGATAATATAGATGGGCATGTTATTTACTTCTATGATGAAGCAGCTAGAATTGCTAAACCAGATCCTAAAGATAAAAACAGACCTATAGTAGGCATGCCTGTTGTCTCTGTTAAAATAGGAGATCATTGTTATCATGGCTTATGTGATTTGGGAGCCAGTGTGAGTGCTATTCCGTTTACCATATATCAAGAAATTATGAATGATATTGCACCTATTGAAATAGAGGACATTGATGTTTCTATTAAGCTTGCAAACAGAGATACCATTACACCAGTTGGGATTATTAGAGATGTTGAAGTCTTGTGTGGAAAAATAAAATACCCTACTGATTTTCTAGTCCTCGGTTCTCCACAAGATGATTTTTGTCCCATTATATTTGGTAGACCTTTCTTGAACACTGTTAATGCCAAGATTGATTGCGCTAAAGAAACTTTTAGTGTTAATTTTAGTGGTATGTCTCATGAGTTTAATTTCTCCAAGTGTCGTAGACAACCTCATGATAAAGAATTGCCTAGTAAAGATGAAATTGTTGGTCTTGCTTCTATTGCCGTACCTCCTACTGATCCGTTAGAACAATATTTGCTAGACCATGAAAACGATATGCATATGAATGAAAGGAATGAAATAGATAGGATGTTCTTTGATCCACCACCTATCCTTAAACACAATTTGCCTGCTGAAACTCTAGGAGGCCCTCCTCCACCTAAGGGTGATCCTGTATTTGAATTGAAGCAATTGCCTGATACATTGAAATATGCTTATCTAGATGAAAAGAAGATATATCCTTTTATTATTAGTGCTAACCTTTCAGAGCATGAAGAAAAGAGATTACTAAAAACTCTGAGGAAGCACCGTGCTGCTATTGGATATACTCTTGATGATCTTAAGGGCATTAGTCCCACTCTATGTCAGCACAAAATAATATGGAGCCTGGTGCTAAACCAGTTGTCGACCACCAACGACGATTAAATCCTAAGATGAAAGAGGTGGTAAGAACCGAAATATTAAAGCTTCTGCAAGCAGGTATAATCTATCCCATAGCTGACAGTAGATGGGTAAGTCCCGTTCATTGTGTCCCTAAGAAATGAGGTATTACCGTTGTTTTCCTAATGATAAAAATGAAGTCATTTCACAAAGAATTGTAACTGGTTATAGGATGGTAATTGATTTTAGAAAATTAAACAAAGCTACTAGAAAAGATCATTATCCCTTACTGTCGGTGTAAAAACCGGCAGACCTCAGGGTAGGGGGTCCCGAGCTGAGGATCTTGGATCGATGGTAACAGAGACGAGGGAGACGATGTTTACCCAGGTTCGGGCCCTCTTGATGGAGGTACAACCCTACGTCCTACTTCTGTTTATATTGATGGAGATGTAGCAAGTACAGAGTTGATCTACCTCGAGATCGTAATATGTGTCTAACTTCTAGGGCTAGGTGAGTGATATTGCGTCGATCCCCCCTACCAGCTAAACCCTATGGATTATATACATGCCAGAGAGGGTATCTTGGGTTACAAGGTCGGTATCTTTAGGAGAGAGGCGACAGGAGAGATCTTGGAGTATACGCCAAGTCTTCAGGAGAGACAGTCCAGATCACGCTTCCTGTATACGGCCTCCGGAGTCCATCTTGATCACGTACGTGGGCTCATCGGCCCAACTGAGGAGACCGGCCGGCTAGGTTGGCACCCCCTAATCCAGGACACCGTCAGTAGCCCCTGAACTGGTCTTCGATGCCGAAGTTGACGTCCTTTAATTTCTGGAGCCTTGGCTCGACAGACAAGTTCCCATGCTTTTTCCTCCAACCAGACTTAAAGACCTCGGCCAACCCTTAAAATTCCGTTGGGGCCCAGTTTCAGGTTTCGAGAATCGTGCCGCCTAAGGAATCAGGCCCCTTTATGGAAAAAAACGTCGAAGAGTCAGCCCTTTCCGCCTTTACTTAATAAACGCACAGCCTTCTGCTAGCGGCCATACACATCAACCGTAACTGTAGCAAAAATCCCCCATCTTTCCCCACCCAAGCTCTAGAGCCCGAACAATGGCGAGTGGTGAAGGATCGTCTAGGCTCCCTCATGGTCCTGACAGAGGGGACTGGGGGAGCTGTTTCGTCGCGCGCCTTCAACTAGAGCGCTTGGCGACGCAAGGCTATCTACCGGATGCGGATCTGGCGCCAAGCCGTCCTGGATTAACGTCCCTCGACGGTCAAGCCCACGCCGAGAATTTCCCTTCGCCGCGAGGAGACGAGCGGGTATGCTTCGTGCCTTTCCTCCTCCGCGGTTTAGGATTTCCAATCCACCCTTTCCTCCGCGGCCTGCTGAGTTTTACGGGTTGCATCTGCACCATCTCTCCCCGAATTCGATATTGCACATCGCGGGGTTCGTCGCGCTCTGCGAGCTACACCTCGGCTGTCAGGCGCACTTCGGATTATGGCGAAAGTATTTCTGCGACGTGCCCCGCTCCTCGGCCGACAAGCTGTTCGAGGTTGGAGGAGCCGAAGTCTGCCGAGTTGACAAGACCGGTTATCCAGCGGGAACACCTCAGGAGGACGCCGATTACTGGCCATCCGAGTGGTTTTATATCAATGACGTCCCGTTGTACGAGCCAGTCCGGCCAGGCCTCCCGCCCTTCTCATTGGATCCACCGAGGAAATGCTATAGTTGGAGGCCACGAAGTTTGGCACAAGAGGAAGACGAAGCCGTGACCAATCTTGCGGCCAAGGTGAAGCTACTATCGAGAGCTGGCCTTACCATCATTGACGTGATGGCGGTGGCCCTTGACCGAAGAGTCCAACCCCTCCAGCAGCGCCAACACTTATTGTGCGAGTACAATGGGTCCAATGATGCTTCCCGATCCATCAAGGGAGCCTTTATGGACCAAATGACCCTTGGAGCTGTACTAGCCAGCATGTACGAAGGGTCCGCGGAGGATTTCGCCAAGCGCCGGTTCCAAGACGGGCTGTCGTACTACAACCCGACCGACATAGTAAGTTTTTTCTTCCGAACTCTCGCGTTTACCTTGTTATCCTGGGAGTTAACCCGCAACACCTCGGCCTTTGAACAGCGGTGGAGGCGTTGGCTTGAAGGCGTGAATAGTCCAGCCCCTGAGCCGGAACTGCGCTGCCACGTGGAGGACCCTCTCTATAACGAGGATGAAGACCTGGACCTGATCTACAAAGGGAGGAAATTTTTCTTGGAGAGCCTTAACAGCTCAAAAGTAGCTGTCATCCCAGACACGCCGGGGAAACTCCCTTCCTCTAAACGAAAGAGAGCCCCTCGTCCTCCAGCCACCAGCCATCTGACTTCTCCTCCAAAGGGGCGGCGCTACCAACGCCTACACAGAGAGACGGCTTCACTGGGAAGGGCCCCGGCCGCGACGCGAGAAGTTCAAGCCGAGGTCACGGGGGCAGGCGAAAGTGCCCCCTCCATCACCGGGTAACACTTCAGTCTATGTTGCAGCAAAAACACTTCGGATTCTAACATCCCCAATTATTTGCAGCCAACCTTCGCCCACCTCAGCACATGTGGAGGCCGAGGGAGACACAGCCCCGCCCAAGGGAACAGAGGCCCAAAATCCCGCGAGGGTTGACCCCGGAGCCGCCCAGCCCGAGGACTCAGCGACATCGGCCACTCCATCAGAGATCCAATGCGCCGTGAATTATCGCCGGCGAAAAGCTTCTTTGAACAATCCCGTTTTCTCGGACAGGGAGTTCAATGCTCTCAGCGCCGTGGACGCATACCTCGGGGCAACCCGAGGTGCCTTTGATGAGTCGTTGGATGTCTTGTTGCTGGGGCTGCGGGTAAGGCTTTAAAAACAAATATGACTAGCAAGTATGGTAGTAGCCCCTAAGGCTTGGTACGAGCCCCTGGGGTCGAATCAAGACTTGAATACTAACCAGCAATCACTGTCATAACAGGAAGCTCGATTGAAGAACGAGCAATTGACCTCGGCGTTGGCCCAAACAAAGGTGCAGCTTGACGCGGCTTTGTCCGAGGTTGAACAGGTGAAGAAATTCACCAGAGAGGCACTCGGTAAGTGCTTAGTGCTTGAAGTGAGTAATACCAAAAAATAGAGCTGATGCCAGAATCGCTTGTAGCAGCGGAAGCCCTGGGCCATCTTGAAAGAGATCTGAAACAGGCCCACGAGGATCTGGCGTATGCTGAAGCACAACGCCAGGCAAATCAACATGTGGTCACTTAGAGAGCGGACATCGTGACAACGCTTAGGGCTGAGAATGCCCGCCAGGCCCAGGAAATTGAGAGCTTAAAGGCTCGCCTCGCTGTTGCAGAAGCAAAGAATCGACAAACAGACGACATGATTTATGGTAAGTTTATAAGTCTCTAAGGAATGGTTTGTAGGAGATATGCCCTAGAGGCAATAATAAATGTTATTGATTATCTCCCTGTTCATAATTAGGTTTATGTTCCATGCTATAACTGCTATGGTTCTCGAGTCTACAATAACCACGAGGCTCGGAGGAAGACTCATATGCACGTGTGGGATAATAAACGGTAAAATGTATTCCTAGTCAAGCCTCTATGACTGGCTCAAGTATTGCATGATGATCCTGTTTTCCTGATCATGGGCATGGCTATGCCGGCAATTTTGAGGGCACAATTGTTGGTAGAACACTTGTGTTGAATCGACCCGATTGATGTTATGCTATGAGATACATTCGTCATAAGTTAATGGTTAATAACACAGAGATGGTTAACGTTTGCATGATTCCTTAGACCATGAGAGTATCGAGTTTCTTCATGCTTGCTTCATGAACTTTGGGGTTTGTTAAACGTCATCCGTAAATGGGTGGCTATTACGGCGGCTTACGGGTTCATGGAAAAGTGTGTCAAGTAACTTGATAGCTCGAGATTGGGATTTTCTCCTCCGACGATGGAGAGATATCTCTGGGCCCTCTCGGTGTTACGGTATCCATCATCGTCTGGCCAGACACATTGTGATTTGATCACAGGGATGCCGGAACACAGAAACGAGAAAAGAGAACAATACCGGCAACGAGGTAACTGGCATTATGGACAAGTGTTGATCCACGAGGATGCCGATGTTTCTCACCTCGGGTAATTGTAACATATCGCGAAGCAACATGAATAGCTCACGGCAACTGGAGGTTCACTCGAATATTTATTCGTGTGGGTATAGGGATCGATATGGGTGTCCACGGCTCCGATGTTGATCATTGATCGGAAGGGGTTCCGGGTCATGTCTATGCTTCACCGAACCTATAGGGTCACACGCTTAAGGGTCATCTATCTGCTGAATACTAGACAGGGAGTCTGAGAGAAAATCACCGAAAAAGTTTCGGACACCGGAAAAGTTTCGGACAGCGGAAAAGTTCCGCAGAGAGGTCACCGGATGAGTTCCGGTGAAACTGAAAAGTTGTTTCAGAGGATACCATAAAGTCAAATTGATTTTGGCACATGCCTGATAATTCTTGGAGGGTGCCAGAATCATTCTGGAATTTTCCGGGATGAAAACCGGAAATGTTCCGGAGCTGCCGAAACCGCTTCAGATGCTTTTCGCAGATGAAATCACTAAACTGGAATTGTTCCGGCTCGCGTTGAAAATTATTTTGGTGGGTACTAGAATTGTTCTAAGCCCACATGAATATTTTCAGTTCGATCAGACGCTGAAAAATGTCGTCGTGAATAGTGAAAGTGTTTTTTGGGATATTTATTGGAAAGCCCCCTTTTGGGGCTTTTCCCAAAAGGCTTCTAGAAGGGCTTGGGGATCAAGGAACCCCCTTTGGGGGCCCCCCATGAAGGTGGGACGTTCACATGTGCAGCTCCTCCCTGGAGCTCCACATGGCATCCCATTTTGCACTTAACACCCTCATGTGTGAGCTAGTGCATGGGAGTTTTTGGGTTTTATTGTAAAACCACCCTACCCCTTGGTTTTCCTATAAATAGGAGGTGAGTGGGCTGCCATCTCACACACTCTTGCTCTCATACACAAAGCCATGCATGATCTGGCCTTCTCTCTCCCTCCCAGCGAAATAGTTTCGTAGAGCCGAAAGGCTGTCTGGGTTCCGGCAGGAACTAGTTCTGGACGGCGAAGCCCTGCCGGATAGATGACACCGTATGTGTGCAACTCTGTAGAGAGATCGTAGTTTCGGACTTAGTTCGAGAGTGCCTCCCGTAGGGCTGTTCGTGTGACCGTCCGAGTTTTGGAGGTCCTCCCGAAGGGCTGTCCGAGTGACAGTCCGAGTTTCGGAGGTCCTCCCGAAGGGCTGTCCGCGGGGCAGATGAGGGTATACATCCTCGCGGTTGGGAGGTTGTAAAATCCTAGCTGCGGGGATCTGCACCGCCGTTCGTCATCGACTCTTCTTCCGCTGCGCTACGAGTCGGTAACGAAAAAGATCAAACCTTGTATGCAGTCTCCATAGTGGTCCTGGGCTGGTGCGTAGGTCGGAATTTTTTTGTTTTCTACTGCGTAACCCTACAGTGGCATCAAGAGCCGTGCTATGCGTAGATGCAGGTTGCGATCTAGAATACATAGAGATGTATGGGTGTTGCACAATATAATTAGGTAGTAGATGAGATCTATTGCTGAAAATTATTTGTGTGGGTAGCAGATGAAGTCTGTTACCCGATGTTCTTGTTGCTTCCCTAGAATTTGCATATTTCTGATCTTGATAATAGTATGGTGGAGTTTCAATGTTCTGGCAATCCGCGATCCTGATTGATCAACGAAGTGCTAACAGTTCATTGAATTCCACCGTAGTTAAAAAGAAAGATGAAATTTCGCAGACGAAAGGGCAATGCAGATATGATCTGCACGGGGGTCACGCGTATGACGAAGTTTAGTATGGGGCTCGAGATTTTATTATCTCGTGTTTCATACACCCCGCAATGTTAATCTAGCGACTTGGATTATCATGCTTGATGATGGACGTTGGTAGCTTCGGTTTGTTTCGAAACCTTAGAAGCCACGTAAAATAAAATTTTGCATGAACCGATTAGAGGCGTCTAACTTGGTTTTGCAGGATGGTTTGCATGTGCATGTGATGTGGTATAGCAGTGTTCATAATAATTTGATTATGTATGAGATGACTATATGATGTAAATTGATTAACATGACCTGCGTGTCATGATTCGGCATGATGGCTGGAGCCATATGATTGCACTTTAATGACCTGCGTGTCAACCTTATGTAATGCACTTATTTTATTAGCTATAGAGATAGCAATATTATCTGGTGCACCGACAAGGTGGTGGCAATCTTCGCAAAGGTGAATACCGACGTGAATGCCGAAGACGAAGAAATACAAGACTTCTCCGTCGGAAGGGCTATACCATATCATGCTATTATGAATTGCCTGAGATGTTTATCCCTTATGATGCACCCTTCTTGATTGCGCGGTAGTCGTTTTTATTAGGGTGATCTCTCACAAAAATATCAAGTAGTTAGTGTTCTCCCAAGTGTAGCACCGTCACGGCACCTATCTTTTCGGGGTGCGCCGTGTCACACGGGTACGAACGATTAGGGATGTGTGAGGCGAGTGAGTTGAGACCTCGCAGCGAGATCACTTGGTTGTCTTGACGTTCAGGCATGACCGTCATGAGCTCAGAACACACGCATCGAAAGATGAACAAGAGTCGCATGGAAGATGTGATTGGCAAGTTTGCCTACCGGTTGAGATTTTCGTCATCAGTGGTGTTACACCAATGGCGAACAATTGATACGTGGGTCTTGTATCACTCACAATCAATTATGAGAGATATTGATTTGAGTGGGAGCGCACTGTTGAATTAACTTGTTTAATTCTCAGTGCAATTAATTTTGAACACTGTCTAAGTGTGATTTGCATAATAGTTGTAGAAGAATGGCTCGCGTTTCCACCTTTCCTATTAAGATTGAATAGCTGTTTAATATCTGGTTAAAACTTTACGGTTGGTAAACGTAATGTGAGGATTGTCCTCTAGAGTGCCGAGAAGGACTTTGTCCTATCGCATATTTTCGGTATTCTCCCGCTAATGCTATGGATCATGTGACTCACGTCCTTCGATCCAAAAGCTAAAATTCCGTTACGGTCGAGTGAAATATGTTTGCTTCCATGAGACCCGAACTTCAAAAGTTTTGGGATAGTTATGTGATATTCGTGGAACTGAAAATTAATTTTCAGATACAAACAAAGGCTGAAAGATATGAGATATCTAAAGCCATGTTTGTTTGCAAACTATTAGTAAAAGTGTTTACTGGGCATTTGACTGATAAGAGAGGGATCCAGAAGAACGCCTGTCATATGATGATGGTGAATAAAACAACAACTTAAAGAGAAAGGAAGTATCCGAAGGGTGTTAGTGAAAGTTTCACGCCTAGGAAATCCAGGGCTAACGCCACTCTTAAGTTGGGTGCTTCTTCTGAGAGTAGGAGAAATACTAAAAGTTAAACTGTTAGAAGTATAATGGCAAAAGGATAGAAGACTGGAATATCCAGCTCATGTATGAATGTCATACAGGTTTTTTGATGTATAGAAGGCTGGTCAAAGATATAGTTCTTGGGAATTATGGTTAAACATGTTAATCACTAATTCTTGGGTATTGTGAGTTAATCACAAAGATACCCGCTCGATTGCATTCTGTTGCAACTCGATGTAAGAACTACTATGGCCTGAGAGACTAGCCAGGAATGAGGTTTAGATACACACAGGGAACATAGTAAATGTTACTATGCCTTCCATCGGTGTATTCCCTATTTATTTACTTTCATAATTCATTTTAGAGTTTCACACTCTAGCCCTTTGCATAAGGTATCTTGCAAGAAGGTTGTTCATAAGAGAACTTTTGATGTTCGGTGTTATGAATAACATAAGGGCCATACTTTCATTATGAATGAGATGTATGTTATGAATATTGATAATAATACATTACCTCTGGGTTTGCTTTCATAATTCATTTAGAGTTTCATACACTCTAGCCCTTTGCATAAGGTATTTTGCAAGAAGGTTATTCATAAGAGAACTTTTGATGTTCGGTGTTATGAATAACATGAAGGGCCATGCTTCCATACAGGATGGGATGTATGCTATGAATATTGATGGTAATATGATACATCCATAACACTGACGCTAAATGTCGCAAGACTAAAAGAATACCACACAAGTGTGGCACTGCATTTGGGCACATTGGAGAAACCCGCATGGAAAATTCCATTATGATGGATTTTGAAGTCGTTTGATTTTGAATCATCTGACACTTGCAACTTTCCTCTGAAAGGTAAAGTGACTGAAATACCATTCACAGGCCATAAGGAACGAGCAAAGAACATATTGGTGATCATACATTATGATGTGTGTAGTCCAATAAATGTTGTTGCAAGTAGTGGATTTATCTATCTTCAGAAATGACTCAAGTAGATATATGGATATTTACTTGATGGGACGTAAGTCTGGATCTTTTGAATTCATTCATAAGGTTTTAAAAAATGAAATAGATGTTATTGTAACAAGAAAATTGTGTTTCTACAATTCGATTGCGGAAAGGAATATTTGAGTTACAAGTTTAGCGAATGTCTGATGAGTTGTGAAAGGGGTTTCATAACTTGCACCTCCCGGAACACCACTGCAAGTGGAAAGTCTGTGAAGATGTAATCGAACCATTTATGACATGGTAAGATCAAAGATGACATAAATAAATTTGCCATTATCCCTTTTATAGAGTGATGCTTTAGAGACTGCGGCTTTTACACTGAAAAGAGCTTCATCGGGTCTGTTGAAATAACGTCATGGTATGGTACGCCCAACCATGTTATATCTTTTCTTAACATTTGAAATATGGGGCTTGTGTAAAAGGTTACAAACCTATTCCAAATCAGACAAGTGCTACTTTGTAGGTTATCCCAAGTAAATGGGTATTCCTCCCTCACAATACCGAGGCAAATAAGTTTGCCACAAAGAACGGTATGCTTTTTGAAGGAAATAGTTCTTTCAAAAAGGGTGAGTGGGACAACAGTGCAACTCGACGAGATAAACAGTATCTTCGTCGTCAGATCAAAGGAAAGGAACCTTGGAAGTGATTCCAGGGTTTCCTACTGCGACTGATACGGAAGTCTCTACAATAAAATGTATGGACTTCGGTCGAACTTGCAGCTCAACTTTGTAGGCAAGGCTTGTGCAAACCTCTCAGGTACGCAAACGAGATATTGTTGTTGGATAACAGTATACCTACGATACACAAGGAAGCGGTGATGGGCCCTGACTCTGGAATTGGCTAAATGCCAATACAATCTGAGATAGTTTCCATATAAGTGATTCAAGATTAAAATCTTGATACACCTTTCGGAAGACTTAGAGTCTAACGAATATTTATGGAACTAAAAACTGATACGGAAAAAAATGTTTTATCCATAAAGCTCGACTTGTTGCAATAACAAGTTCAAGGAGTTGACTACGATGAGATTGTTTCACCGTCGTGATGCTTAAAGTCGGTTCGGGTTGAACTAGCAATTAATACATATTTCAATCATGAGATATGAAACATGGATGACAAAGGGATTTCCATCTGATGAAAATGAAACCAAGGACTTGTATGTGATACAGTCCAAAGTAATTTGTCGATCCAGAGGATGCTAGTAAGTATGCAAACTTCAGAGTTCCAGCGATGGACAGAAGAGAGCAAAGTGGAGTTGGAATCTTCGTTTTTGATGGAATGGTCAAAGGGGTTTGACTTCATCAAATGGGTATCGAAGATGCTTGTGATTCAAGAAAGTAAGTGGGAGCATAATAATATTTCTAAAAACCTTGTGTACTTGACACATTGTTAATTGGAAATAAATTTCTTGACACGAATTAGGACTTCATTTGAAAATAGTTTTTCAATGAAGTGCTTAGGCTAAATAGCCTCAATATTAGGCATGATGATCTATGGAGATAGATTTACCTAATGGGGCTAAGCAATGAATACATATTGACAAGATGCTAAAACCTTTTAGCATTTAAAACGCCAAGGAGTGATTCTTGCCGAAGTCACATGGAAAGAGTTTTTGCAAGACTCGGTGTCCCAAAACACTGATGAGTAAAATACATGATGGAGATTCCACACACTCTTGTGTTTGGATTAATCATGTATTCCATGGTATGTAAAAACAAACAGATATGTCCAATACTCCAAAGTTGTTGCGAGTATAGATACCATAGTGATCAAAGTACTGATCATAGGACAACAGTGAAAGATGTCATTAAGTGCTAAGAGTAGTGCTGATGACATGTTTTCTCGCAAGTAGAGATTATGAAGTGCTCGTTGTAAGTGATTACATCGATACAGTCTTCATCAATGCTCCATGCGATTTTCGATTTAAATTGAGGGTTTTGTGTGATACACAATATGGTGGCACGGTAGTTGGAAATTGTTCCAAACAAGATACTGTGGCGAATTCTATAACAAAGGCTAAGTATGTTGATGCTTAAGAAGCGACAAAGAAGTTGTTGAATCATATAGTTCATTCATGAACTTAGTATGATTCCAAGATGACTTTGGTCTATGGGACACTATTGCAGATAGTTGCTCCATAGCTCAGTCTGAGGAATCAGGTTTCGACCAATGATTCACACATATGCAAGGCCAAGTCCAGACAAAATATGAATTTTGTGAAAGCGTGAAAACGCAAGGACATGCAAGTTACACACAGAGCTGAAGTCGTCAGATCCGTTGGACATCAGGCTATACCACATGCGAAGCATATTTTACACCAGTATGCCATAGGTGTAAAGTGCATTAGCATTGACTAGATTATTGACTCTAGTTCAAGTGGGAGTCTGTAGGAGATATGCCCTAGAGGCAATAATAAATGTTATTGATTATCTCCCTGTTCATAATTAGGTTTATGTTCCATGCTATAACTGCTATGGTTCTCGAGTCTACAATAACCACGAGGCTCGGAGGAAGACTCATATGAACGTGTGGGATAATAAACGGTAAAATGTATTCCTAGTCAAGCCTCTATGACTGGCTCAAGTATTGCATGATGATCCTGTTTTCCTGATCATGGGCATGGCTATGCCGGCAATTTTGAGGGCACAATTGTTGGTAGAACACTTGTGTTGAATCGACCCGATTGATGTTATGCTATGAGATACATTCGTCATAAGTTAATGGTTAATAACACAGAGATGGTTAATGTTTGCATGATTCCTTAGACCATGAGAGTATCGAGTTTCTTCATGCTTGCTTCATGAACTTTGGGGTTTGTTAAACGTCATCCGTAAATGGGTGGCTATTACGGCGGCTTACGGGTTCATGGAAAAGTGTGTCAAGTAACTTGATAGCTCGAGATTGGGATTTGCTCCTCCGACGATGGAGAGATATCTCTGGGCCCTCTCGGTGTTACGGTATCCATCATCGTCTGGCCAGACACATTGTGATTTGATCACAGGGATGCCGGAACATAGAAACGAGAAAAGAGAACAATACCGGCAACGAGGTAACTGGCATTATGGACAAGTGTTGATCCACGAGGATGCCGATGTTTCTCACCTCGGGTAATTGTAACATATCGCGAAGCAACAGGAATAGCTCACGGCAACTGGAGGTTCACTCGAATATTTATTCGTGTGGGTATAGGGATCGATATGGGTGTCCACGGCTCCGATGTTGATCATTGATCGGAAGGGGTTCCGGGTCATGTCTATGCTTCACCGAACCTATAGGGTCACACGCTTAAGGGTCATCTATCTGCTGAATACTAGACAGGGAGTCTGAGAGAAAATCACCGAAAAAGTTTCGGACACCGGAAAAGTTTCGGACAGCGGAAAAGTTCCGCAGAGAGGTCACCGGATGAGTTCCGGTGAAACTGAAAAGTTGTTTCAGAGGATACCATAAAGTCAAATTGGTTTTGGCACATGCCTGATAATTCTTGGAGGGTGCCAGAATCATTCTGGAAACTTTCTGGAATTTTCCGGGATGAAAACCGGAAATGTTCCGGAGCTGCCGAAACCGCTTCAGATGCTTTTCGCAGATGAAATCACTAAACCGGAATTGTTCCGGCTCACATTGAAAATTATTTTGGTGGGTACTAGAATTGTTCTAAGCCCACATGAATATTTTCAGTTCGATCAGACGCTGAAAAATGTCGTCGTGAATAGTGAAAGTGCTTTTTGGGATATTTATTGGAAAGCCACCTTTTGGGGCTTTTCCCAAAAGGCTTCTAGAAGGGCTTGGGGATCGAGGAACCCCCTTTGGGGGCCCCCCATGAAGGTGGGACGTTCACATGTGCAGCTCCTCCCTGGAGCTCCACATGGCATCCCATTTTGCACTTAACACCCTCATGTGTGAGCTAGTGCATGGGAGTTTTTGGGTTTTATTGTAAAACCACCCTACCCCTTGGTTTTCCTATAAATAGGAGGTGAGTGGGCTGACATCTCACACACTCTTGCTCTCATACACAAAGCCATGCATGATCTGGCCTTCTCTCTCCCTCCCAGCGAAATAGTTTCGTAGAGCCGAAAGGCTGTCTGGGTTCCGGCAGGAACTAGTTCTGGACGGCGAAGCCCTGCCGGATAGATGACACCGTATGTGTGCAACTCTGTAGAGAGATCTTAGTTTCGGTCTTAGTTCGAGAGTGCCTCCCGTAGGGCTGTCCGTGTGACCGTCCGAGTTTTGGAGGTCCTCCCGAAGGGCTGTCCGAGTGACAGTCCGAGTTTCGGAGGTCCTCCCGAAGGGCTGTCCGCGGGGCAGATGAGGGTATACATCCTCGCGGTTGGGAGGTTGTAAAATCCTAGCTGCGGGGATCTGCACCGCCGTTCGTCATCGACTCTTCTTCCGCTGCGCTACGAGTCGGTAACGAAAAAGATCAAACCTTGTATGCAGTCTCCATAGTGGTCCTGGGCTGGTGCGTAGGTCGGAAAATTTTTGTTTTCTACTGCGTAACCCTACATGGTTGCCGTGTAACTTGTCTGAGATGATTTCTCATGCGAATGTTACTTTGTTTGGCAGCTTCTTTGTCTGGCCTTCCTCCGAAATCTCGGGGTCCGATGTCCGAGGACATGGTCATTCATCTATCCGAGGTGCATGAAAGGGCATGGAAATCGATGAAGGATGTGCACAAGGCGTTATGGCCCGAGGTGTCGGTCCCCGAAGACATGGCCGTGCTAGCCGAACAGCTGAAGAGAGTGCGGCGCCGGATCCAGGCTTGGAAAGTATCAGCTTGCCGAGAAGGTGCGAGGGAGGCCTGGGCCATGGTGAAGACCCACTACACCGGTCTGAAGACGATGGAATTAGCAGAAGTGGGACCCATGGGGCCTGATGGGGAAGAAATCCCTACCAGCCAGGCATATGATAGTGTAATACCTGTGGCACACCTCTCGCAAAAGGATTGCGCGTTGGACACCCTAATAGATGGGCTAGACCGCGCGTGAAAACTCTGTATGACTTTATGTACCGAGGTATTCTATGTCAATTTTTTCCGTCCGTTTATCCAAACTCTGTCAGCCAGCCTTCGGCTTCCGCCTCCTCGGATAAATTCTGAGGAGTGTCCCGTACTACTGGCCGAGGTCATCAGACCAGGTGCGTCAGGTGACCAGGCAATCGGGCTGTGCGGCTCAAAAGACAAGAGGGTAACGAAAGGTTATGTTATATTACTATTTAACGTAAGAAACATCGTCCGAGGAAAATAGTTCTGCCAACAATTCCTTTCATCGGGTCATTGTGTCGAACACTTTTGTCCGAAGACGTACGACCTCGGGGGTAAAGCCCCTGGTCGGGGTTTGAAAAGACCCCTGCCACGTTAGTCCTATGTCATAGCCGACTGATCCGCATTATAAGAACGCTAGCTTTCGGCTTTATCCGTCTGAGGTACTACACCGGTTGACCCGGGAGTAACAATCACAATGGTGGTCCCGTTGCCCCCTACCCGAAATATCGGGAGCGTAAGGGGCAAGCACAGGAGCCGGGCAACCCAGCTTGGCCAAATCTTAAAGCGAATCGATGCATATAGTGGCCCAAAAGACAATAGTACATAAGAGGTGGAATAGCACCTGTTTTAAAAAGAACATGCTATATTGTCCTCGGGGTCATTGAAGAATGTTCCGAGGTGTGTAGATAAATAATGAATAAAAGATTAAGGCAAAGAAAATGTACAAGTTATTTACACGGACCGTGTTTGTAGTGTCAAGCGTAGAAACGTCGGAGTAGTGCCGCGTTCCAGTGGTGGGGCTCTAATCGGCCGTCCTCCGGATCTCGGATTCAATAAGCTCCTCCGATAAGAACATGATCAATGATGAACGGCCCGTCCCATCTAGGTGAGAGTTTGTGCTTTTGTTTCTCGAGGTGTAGCCTCATTACGAGATCCCCGACGTTGAATTCCTTAGCACGAACTTCTCTACCATGGTAGCGTCGGGCCTGCTGCTGATAAATAGCTGATCTTGCCCGTGTGACGTTGCGCTCTTCTTCGAGAGCGTCTAGGGCATCTTGCCGATCGAGCTCGGCTTCTAGCTCCTCATACATGCGCACCTGAGGTGCATCATGTATGATATCGCAAGGGAGGACCGCTTCGGCGCCATACACCATAAAAAACGGGGTATATCCTGTGGATCTGTTTGGTGTTGTACGCAAGCCCCATAGTACAGAATCAAGTTCCTCAACCCATTTACAGTCAGCTTTTTTAAGGGAGCGAACGAGCCGTGGCTTAATTCCACTAAGGATAAGTCCATTGGCTCGCTCCACCTGCCCATTAGACTGCGGGTGGTAGACGGACGCGTAGTCGAGTTTAATGCCCAGTTTCTTGCACCATGCCTTAACCTCTTTGGCCGTGAAGTTGGTTCCGTTGTCTATAATCAGGCTATGGGGGACACCGTAATGATGTACTACTCCCGAGATGAATCCGATTACCTGGACGGCCTCGGCCGAGGTGACCGGCTTTGCTTCGATCCATTTGGTAAATTTGTCTACCATAATGAGGAGGTATTTGTTTTTGTTTGATCCTCCCTTGAGTGGCCCGACCATATCGAACCCCCAGACCGCAAAGGGCCAAGTAATGGGGATGGTGCGAAGGGCCGTGGGGGGCATGTGGCTCTGCCTGGCGAATACCTGGCAGCCTGGGCAACGATGTACAAATGCCGAGGCATCGGCACCTGCCGTTGCCAGTAGAAACCGGCTCGAAAAGCCTTGCTGACCAGGGTCCGAGCAGCGGCGTGATGTCCGCTCATGCCGGAGTGTATCTCCCGAAGTACGAGTTTTCCTTCTTCCTCGGATATGCATCTCTGGAGGACGTCTGTTGTGCTCATTTTATAAAGTTCCCCTTCATGAACCTTGTAAGCTTTAGACTGTCTTACAATCCGGCGGGAGTCAGTTTGGTTATTAGGGAGCTCTTTTCAGAGTAGGTATGCGAGGAGCGGCTCGGTCTATGGTGTGATAACTGCCATGACTTCATGCGCTGAAGCAGTCTTCCGGATCATTGACCCGCCTATGATACCCTCGTCTTCTTCGGGCGGGGCCTGTTGCCCGACGTCGGTTGATTCCGATGTTCCTTTGCTATCTTGCCAGACTACAGATGGCTTGAAAAGCCATTCGAGGGAGGTGTTTCGGGAACCTTATCCCGCTTTGCGCCCAATCGGGCGAGTACATCTGCGGCCTGGTTGCTATCTCGGGGTATATGGTGAAATTCCAACCCCTCGAACCTGGCCGAGATCTTTATGACGACATTTCGGTAGGCTGTCATCTCGGGTCTTTGGCGTCAAACTCGCCATTGATTTGTGAGATGGCGAGGTTGGAATCACCTCGGACCTCGAGGCATTTGACACCCATGGAGACTGCTATCCGAAGTCCGTGTAGGAGGGCTTCGTATTCAGCCGCGTTGTTAGAGTCCGTGTACATGATTTGTAGCACATATCTAATGTTATCTCCCGTGGGAGACGTGAGCACCACGCCAGCCCCTAGTCCGGCGAGCATTTTCGAGCCATCAAAATACATTGTCCAATGCGAGTAGGTACTGTACTCACGGGGGAGTTCGGCTTCAGTCCATTCGGCCACGAAGTCCGCCAACACCTGGGATTTAATGGCCCGGGGTGGTTTTTTGATAATTTCAAAAGGTAGGAGCTCTATGGCCCATTTGGCGATGCGGCCTGTTGAATCCCTATTATTGATTATGTCACTTAACGGGACGTCGGATGCCACGGTCACCGTGCACTCTTGAAAGTAGTGTCGAAGTTTTCGCGATGCCATGAAGACTGCGTAAGCTATCTTTTGATAATGAGGGTAGCGTGTCTTGCACGGGGTTAAGACCTCGGACACGTAATATACGGGTTTCTGGACCTGGAATTTGTGACCTTCCATGTCTCGTTCCACCACGAGGACTGCGCTAACCACTTGGTTTGTGGCCGAGATGTATAGTATCATCGGTTCGCAAACACCTGGTGCTGCCAGGATGGGATTGGTGGCGAGGAGGGCCTTGATGTCTTCCAGGGGCCGCAGCAGCCTCCTTGGTCCATTTAAACGTTTTGGTTTGCTTTAACAGCTTGTATAATGGTAAATCTTTTTCTCCAAGCCGTGATATGAAGCGGCTCAAGGCTGCTACGCAGCCTGCCAGTTTTTGTACGTGCTTGAGCTCTGTCGGGATCTCCAAACGATCCAAGGCTCGAATTTGGGCCGGATTGGCTTCAATTCCTCGGCTGGATACGATAAAACCAAGGAGTTTGCCAGCTGGGACCCCGAAAACGCATTTTTCCGGGTTGAGCTTTATTTGATATTCCCGTAGGCTAGCAAATGTATCTCGAAGGTTGTTCACCAACTGGTTGACGTGTTTAGTTTTGACAACTACGTCGTCTACGTAGGCCTCAACGGTCTTTCTGATGTGTTTTTGCAGGCATGTTTGAATCATACGCTGGTACGTGGCGCCAGCGTTCTTTAGTCCGAAAGGCATTGTGTTGAAACAAAATGGCCCGTAGGGCATGATGAATGCCGTTGCTGCCTGGTCGGATTCCTTCATCTTTATTTGATGATATCCTGAGTAGGCGTCTAAGAAGCAAAGCGCCTCATGGCCCGCGGTGGCATCCACGATTTGGTCGATACGGGGTAAGGGGAAGGGGTCTTTGGGGCAAGCTTTATTGAGGTCTTTGAAATCGACACACAACCGCCACGACCTGTCCTTTTTTGGTACCATGACCAAATTGGCTAGCCAGTCAGGGTGTTTTATGTCCCTGATGAATCCTGCCTCCAGCAGCTTTGCTAGTTCCTCGCCCATTGCTTGATGCTTGGGCTCGGAGAAACGCCGAAGTGTTTGTTTAATTGGCTTATAACCTGTCAATACATTTAGGCTATGCTCGGCCAGCCTACGGGGTATCCCCGGCATATTTATACGTCTCCAACGTATCTATAATTTTTGAAGTATTCATGCCATATTTATAACAATTCTATATGGTTTTGGTATGATTTGATTAGAACTAACCCGGACTGACGCTGTTTTCAGCAGAACTACCGTGGTGTTGTTTTTTGTGCAGAAATGAAAGTTTTCCAAATGAGCTGAAACTTTTTGGAGATTTTTTATTGGACAAATAAAGAATATTGGCACCAAGACCCACTGGAGGGGGGCCACCCAGTGCCCATGAGGCACCAGGGCGCGCCACCCCCCCAGGCGCGCCCTGGTACCTCGTGGGGCCCACATGGCTCTATTTCGCGTGATTCCAATGCTGAAAAATCATATATATTCAGAAACCCCTGAAAGTTAACCCAGATGAGTTTTTACGCCGCCGCAAGCCTCTGTACCAGAGAGATCCCATCTACAGCCCTTTTCCGGCACCCTGCCGGAGGGGGGAAGGCATTACCGGAGGCCATCTTCATCATCCCGGCGGTCTCCATGATGAGGAGGGAGTAGTTCACCCTCGGGGCTGAGGGTTTGTACCAGTAGCTATGTGTTTGATCTCTCTCTCTCTCTCTCTCTCTCGTGTTCTTGAGATGGCACGATCTTGATGTATCGCGAGCTTTGTTGATATAGATGAATCATATGGAGTTTTCCGCTCTCTATCTTCTTGTGATGAATTGAGTTTTCCCTTTGAAGTTTTCTTATCAGATTGAGTCTTTAAGGATTTGAGAACACTTGATGTATGTCTTGCATATGGATATCTGTGGTGACAATGGGATATTCACTTGAATAACTTGATGTATGTTTTGGTGATCAACTTGCGGGTTCCATGACCTTGGGAATTTATGCATAAGGGTTGGCACACGTTTTCGTCTTGACTTTCCGGTAGAAACTTTGGGGCACTCTTTGAAGTTCTTTGTGTTGGTTTGAATAGATGAATCTGAGATTGTGTGATGCATATCGTATAATCAAACCCATGGGTACTCGTGGTGACATTGGAGTGCCTAGGTGACATTAGGATTTTGGTTGATGTGTATCTTAAGGAGTTATTCTAGTACTAACTCTACGGCTGTTCGTGACAATTAATGGGGATGGCTCATAAGATTGATCGGGAAGGATAACTTTGAGGTGGTTTCGTACCCTACAACAATTTCTTCGTTTGTTCTCCGCTATTTGTGACTTTGGAGTGAACTCTTTGTCGCACGTGAGGGATTTACATATGATTCAACTATGTCAACAATGTTGGGAGATCGCAATAGTGAAAGTATGAACCCTAGGCCTTGTTTCTAAGCATTGCAATACCGTTTTTATGCCCGTTTACTATTTGCTACCTTGATGTTTTTATATTTTCAGATTACAAAAACCTATATCTACTATCCATACTACACTTTTATCACCATCTCTTCGCCGAACTAGTGCACCTATACAAATTACCATTGTATTGGGTGTGTTGGGGACACAAGAGATTTCTTGTATTTGGTTGCAGGGTTGTTTGAGAGATACCATCTTCAACCTACGCCTCCCACGGATTGATAAACCTTAGGTCATCCACTTGAGGGAAAATTGCTACTGTCCTACAAAACTCTGCGCTTGGAGGCCCAACACGAGTCTACAAGAACAAGTTGTGTAGTAGACATCACATATCGAAGGGGTGCCAGGCAAATATGTCCCAGTTTTCCTTGAGGAAAGTACGTAGGGCTTCGGCAACTTCTGGGTCGAGGTTAGCCCCTATGGACGCCGTTTTAGCAAGGTCCGTTGGGTGAACCTGGAATTTGACTATCTCGTCGGCCAGTTTGAAAGAAGTAGGTTTTGATCTTTTGTCGAGAAAGACATCGTCTCGGTCGACCTCGGCGCGCAGCGCGGTCAACCCCTCGGCCGCGAAGGCCTCGGCCAGGGTCTCGAGGGCGAGGGACACCATTTTATTCTCAGCTCTGAGTGCCCTGTCGGGATCACTTGAGATAGTAATGATCCCCTTCGGGCCCGGCATCTTGAGCTTCATGTAGCCATAGTGCGGTACCGCTAGATATCTTGAAAAGGCGTCCCGTCCGAGGATGGCGTGGTATCCGCTCTTGAAAGGCGTGATGTGGAACGTAATCTCCTCGGAGCGATAATTATCCGAGGTCCAGAAGACCACATCTAGAGTTATCTTTCCACTGCAGTGTGCCTCTCGCCCAGGGACTATTCCTTTGAAGGTGGTGGTGCTCTTTTCTTTGCGCGATTTATCGATGTGCATTTTATCCAGAGTGTCCTCGTATATTAGGTTTAAGCTGCTACCTCCGTCCATAAGGACCCTACGGAGGCGGCAGTGGTCCACGATGGGGTTGAGGACTAGTGCGGCGGGGCACCTGTCCAGGGCTGACTTCAGCTGATCGTGGTGGGTGAAGGTGATCGGCGTGTCTGTCCACGCACCCTGTCGTGGTATTTTCACGGCAGATGTCCTCATAGGACTTGATCTCGAAGCCATCGCGTAAGTAGTAGACCGAAGGGGTTAAACGAGGAACACGGGAGGCAAGGTTTACCCAGGTTCGGCCCCTCTCGTGGAGGTAAAAGCCTACTCCTGCTAGATGTATTGAAGATCTCGATTACAAGGGTTTTGGAACTTGTCTAGCCCTAGCTCTCGAAAGGTTTCAACGTAATCTCTCTTGCCCCAGGGCTCCCCCTTTATATATAGGCGGAGGTCCAGGGCTTACATAAGAGTCCGGGTCGGGATAGCAATCCGAGCCCAACTCTCCTTTACTTGTTTCCTAAGTTATACCTCGAGGCGGTTTGCACATACCGCCTCTCACGGCGGGTCTTGGGCCGGCCCTTCCTTGGGCGGCTCTTCTTCTGGGCCTCTTGAGAACGCTCCGGCCCAACTAGCCTATCTTCAATAAAGATCCCCAGAACCCGGCCCTAAACGGGCGGGTCTCACCGAAAGATATTTCCCTGACATTAGCCCTCGGGTTGACTTGAACTGGTTCTGGACAACCTTGTCTTCATACAAAACTGTCTTTGACATTTGGCGAGTCTCCGCAGAACCCGCCACTTCTGAATATTTCTTAATTGTTTTTCTTTTAAACCTGTTCGCCTTGTGACGTCACCGAATCTTTAAAACGGATATTTCCATGACATCATCCATATCTCAAATGAATCGATTAGGCACGAAAATCGGGGCGTCGGGGTACTGTAGATCCATAATTTCCGCCCCGACTCTTGAGCGTCCCATCCTCTTATAAATACCCCCTCGGGTCATTACTTTATCATTTCCTCGTCTTCTTCCTCCTGCCGCCCGAACCGTCGCGTCCTTGCGCCACCTCTCGAGCTCGCCGGCTACTGGAAGGAGAAGCAGCCCTGACGCACCGCCGTCGCCCGTCCGCAACCGCGCTGCGCCGCCGTCAATCCAGGTAATCCCTGTCCCTTTTCATCTCTCTTAGGGTTCCGCCATTGTAGAGCTTCAACTCCACCTCGGCTTCTCCGTGGCTGCCGCCGCCGGCCTCATCTTAAGGCTTCCTCGGCATAGAAACGGTGCCGTTGAACTCCCCTTTATCCCAGGAATCAAATCTGCGTTAGAATAGATCTAAGAAAAATCCATCAGTGATGACTTGCTGCGGCTGGACGAACAGTAGCATGAACTGCTCTTTTCCTTATTTTTACAGGCTTCTTGATCCAAAATTTCACCTTCCTCGGTAGAAAACTGTTATCAAAGGCTTAGTAAAAAATTTCACCTCGCCAAGCAGCTCTCACTTGTGGCGACTTATGTAAGCCGCCGTATATATTCAATGATTTCTCCAACCATATGTCTCAGGCCCTAGGAACATAATCCAACTGCCGTCTTTCATTTCTTGTAACATCCCTTACTTTGTGCCGAAAGCCGCTAACTCAACTCCTTGCTCCCTTAACTAGGATGACAAAGAAAACAATTGAATGCAACTGGGTTCCTTCTGAGATCACCAAAGATTTTCTCAAAAATGCCATTCAGACAGGCATACTGAAAGGGGCTACCAACACCTGACTTGGAAGAGGCGAATGTCCCCCAACGCCTAAAGAAGGAGAAGTTATTATATTCCTTGATCATGTGGAGAGGGGATTTTCCCCTCCCGGCTCCAAGTTCTTTAGGGACCTTCTGAACTTCTATGGGTTGCACCCACAAGATCTTTCCCCCAATTCAATTGTGAACATGAGCCAGTTTGCAGTGATATGTGAAGCTTATCTTCAGATAGAACCTACAGTTCTATTGTTTCGGGAATGCTTCTATGTCAACAAACAAACTGAAACCGCCCAAGGCCGTCATCAAGAGCTTGGTGGCGTTTCTTTCCAGAAACGACGAGGAGTCACCTTCCCCGGAGCTGATCTGCTAAGCCACCCCAAGGGCTGGGGCAAGTCTTGGATATACTGTAAGGCGCCTGTTCCTGAAGGAGAGCACCCATTGCCGGGTTTCAGGCCAGGGCGCTTGGATCACAAAAAGAAATACCCTCCCAGGCCTACACCCGCGGAACAAGCAGAGCTGAAACCTTGGATGGATAAGATATCTGCCTTGGCCGCCAACGGCCTGGAAGGTGCCGATTTAATCCGTTGCTGGTTATCATGGAAAATCCAGCCACTGAGTTTCCAGAGTAAACTGATGCATGAATACTCCGGCTTACAGGATCCACAAAGGATCAGCGCTACAGACATCTCCTTGTCATCTGTAATCAATCAGATGAGAATTATTGTTAACTTGCCAGACAAATACACTGGCGAGTTTGGATTGGCGCCTTTCACCAGTACTAACCCGCCACCACCAGTAAGAAACTTTCAAGCAATCTTTCATTTTTCTACTTAAACTTTCATATCATGAAAACCTTTTCTCTGATAAACCACAGGCGGATAGCTTCTTCTGGCAAGCGAGGCCGATGTTGAAAGAAATAGCTACGAAGGGCCAGAAGAAGACGGGGGAAAAAGCCGTCGCTAAGAAGAAGAAGCAGAATACCATCAATCCTTTAGAGGTGGATCCGTCCATCTTAGAATCCTCTAAAGATGAGTCAGAGGCAAGTATATAACTTGAATCAATCTGTCTTTCATCTGCAACTTTCTGCTAATAATTTTAATCTGTAACTTTCCAGGACGAAGAAAAAGAAGAAGACCAGGATGAAACTGAGGTAACTTCGACCTTGTCTGACTTCGACATTCGTAACCCTAAGAAAAACAGAGTAGCTGTGAGAAAATACCCTTTTTCTCATCCTTTTGCTCGTTTGGACCCAAATTATTCATGGAAGACGTCTCAGCACGCCGAGCTCCGCCAAACTGATTGTGGCGGCTCTAGGACTGGTACGGGCGGGTCTGACGCCGATGCGGGCGGCTCTCATAACCGCCCTCGTGAGGTACTTCTTCACCCGACTCTTCTGTTTCCCAAAGCCGGCTTGTTTAAACGACCTCTTAATCCCGAAGATCCGGACTATCAGGACACATCCTCTGATGATGACGCCTCAGAGTCGCCAGATACGACTTTTGTTATTAAAGCAGGGTAAAGATATGATCACCCTTATTCTCACTCCTCTTACATAAAGCAAAAGATAGTAGTTATTGAGATCTTTGTCGAAAATGCAGGGTTACCTCCAAGAAACTAAAACCCACAACTTCTACCTCGTCTCCGCCTCCTGAAAGTTCTGAAGACCCGGCCAAAGACACAGAGGAAAAGGCCAATGATCCTCCTCTGCCAGATGTTTCCACCGCTCCAGAAACTCAGGTTTCTTTAGAACCAGAGATGGCAGCGCCGGCTGATAACATTGAACAACAGCCGGATACTATTATCCCCTCCTTCGATATTGAAGAGGGTACTGTTGCTACTGCCACTGCCACCGCCCCAGACTCGTCGGCGGCTTTGGGCAAATCTTCCTTTGAAGCCATGTCTTCTAAAGAGAAGAATAAATTAGATCTCTCCTCATTGGAGAGCACTGATTTAAATGATCTTCATGAAGCCCTTCAGACTCGACTACTTGAGAGTCAGGAGATTGCCAAGACCTTGGCCACCAAACCAAAGGTGAGTCATAATTTACTTATGGCCCTTATTAGTCGCCCAAACCTGCATATTACTGATTTCATAGTTGTATGAAGGTTTGTAAGCTTACATATTTGAAAATACGTAAATACACACATGCGGTCCCCAAGAGCCGGCTGTTTTCTTGAAACAGCCGGGTCTTACATGGAGCAAAGAACCACATGCTTATATAGAACAAAGAGCCAATTGTTGTCCCCAAGAACCGGCTGTCTTCTTGAAACAGCCGGGTCTCAGAGCAAAGAACCACATGTAGTCCCCAAGAGCCGGCTGTCTTCTTGAAACAGCCGGGTCATAGAGCAAAGAACCACATGTAGTCCCCAAGAGCCGGCTGTCTTCTTGAAACAGCCGGGTCTTAGAAGCAAAGAACCACATGTAGTCCCCAAGAGCCGACTGTCTTCTTGAAACAGCCGGGTCTTAGAGCAAAGAACCACATGTGTCTAAGTCTTAAATGCTTCCAGCTATTCGATAATATTCCTTTGTAAAACTTCGGGATTGCATTAGCCCCCAAGTGCCATGTGGATTACTTGTAATCAATATGGAACTTCTTCTGCATAAATAACTTGAACTTTTCCTTTCTTTCAGGTTCAAATAACTTCCCTTCACACCCAGCTGGCTGACAGTCAGAAAGAGCTGAAAACTGAGCAAGAGCTGAGAGTGGCCGCTGAAGAAAGGGTGAAGACATTGGAGGAAGCCGCGTCTGAGGCGGCCACCAAGCTGGCTGCTTTGACCGCTGAGCATGAGAAGGAGAAGCAGCTCCTTGTTCAACGTGCTAAAAACGCTGAAGGCCGCCTGAAGACTGCCTCCGATGAGCTCAGCGGATTAAAATTGCACATCCAGCAAATGAGCAGCGCCATCTTTGGTAAGTCGCCTGTTTATAATCCCTATTTTGATAATCTTGATAACTCTGACACTTTTCCCTTGCAGGTCCTAGAAGTGATAAACTGGCGAAAGAACCCGTAATGCAGCTCAAGGCGACTTATGACTTCCTTGAACAGTTATACACTGGGAGTCGGCGGGCTATTCAAGCTGCCTTCTATGGAAAAGAAAACCCATCCAGCATCAAGGAAGTCCTGAAGACTTTATCCACTCTGCCTGCTCAGCTGCAGATCATGAAAGAGTCCAGCGCCCGCATCGCCACTATGCACACCATGGCCCGCGCTAAAGCAAATTACGAGGATTTAGAACTTTCAACTTTAGTTGGTGGCTTTCCCGAAACTTATAAGGGGCAAGCTCTTGATCAGCTTACCTATAACGCTTTGAAGAAGGAGACCTTTGTCCCTGCAAGCCAGTTGGTCCAAGAGATGAAGCTTACAAGGTTTCAGTCAGCCTACAGCGAAGACGGAAAATGCGTAAAGCCCGGTCCTCTTCCGCCTCTCGATCTTACTCCTGAAGGCCGTAAGGACGAGTTTGCTCCGGACATTGATTCTTCAGATCTTATTGATGATGGAGAAATTTTTGATGCCTTTGCCACTGTTGACTGGGCTGCCAATCAAGCCAAGACAGATCCTTCAACAGACGCAGCCCAAGCCGGAGGCAGCAAGACCCGGGAGTAAAACCGGAACCTTGAAAGTCGCCAGTTGTTTAACAGCTTGTAATATATGTCTTGAACAATGATTCTGAAATGCCCTCTAGTGGCCTTTTGTAATAGACTTAGAAAAAATTCTGTTTAAATTCATACTGGCTTCCTTGGGAAGCAAGTCTGCTTCTTTTGCCTGAAGCTTCCTTATGAAAAGTTATTCTGGCTGCTTCTGGAAGAAATTGAAACCTTTGACGCTGGCGGCTCTTGGCCAAACATCAAGACAGTCATAAAGCTTGATAAGATGTATAATTTATTCTTAACAAGTATTAAACCAATAACTAAAGCAGTCATGGCGGCTTATAACCAGTAAACTTGCAGATGCTTAAGGTGTAGCCAATATAATACAACTGGCGGCTCTTGGCCAAATACGAACACTAAAAAGAGCTCATAAGAGAGGTCATAAAACTCTTTAAAGCAGTATATCTTAAATAAAAGCTTTAGCAAATTTCTAAAGATTGCAAAGTCCCCAGTATGGTGGCGACTCTTGGATCACCCCCAACCAGATCAGTTATTTCTTTTCCTGTGTGGTGGCGACTTCTGACTTGCCAGTTAGTTCGGCCCATAAGGTTGATTATTTCAAGATGGTAAAGCCTTCTGGATTACCAGCAGGAAGCATCCCATCTAAATCGTTTGTGCCCGTACACGGATGAAGGTTCTGGATTACCAGTAACACAACCCGTTTGTTAGGTCTTTTTCCCAATATGGCGACTTCTGGTTTACCAGTAAGTTTAGCTTCATAAGGGCTGAAGGTCCCAAGATGGTGAAGGCCTCTGGATTACCAGGAGGCTCAACCCACATGAGTCTTTTATGCCTGTACACGGATGAAGGTTCTGGATTACCAGGAACACAGCCCGTTTATTCGGTGCCTGTACACGGATGAAGGTTCTGGATTACCAGTAACACAGCCCGCTTATTAGGACTTTGACCCGATATGGTGGCGACTTCTGGCTTACCAGTAAGTTCGGCCCATAGGGTTAAGTGTCCCATGATGGTGAAGGCTTCTGGATTACCAGGAAGCTCATCCGAAGTGGGTCTTTTGTTTCTGCACTTTCACAATATATGTATGATATAGCACAAGTAATAATGTAATAAAACTTACTTATCATGTTGGATGGAAAACGACAGATACCCCGAATTTCAGGGCCACCGGCTTTTATTCATTATTGATAATATATACATGAGAGGTATGTATAAGATTCCCAGAGCCGGAACTCTAGGTGTAGTAGGGTCTCAGATGAGCTATGTTCCAGGGCCTGTTGGTCTCTTCTTCAGATGTTCGAGACTCCTTCCCAGGCCGGAGATCAATCAGATAATAAGACCCGTTATGAAGATTTTTGCTGACAACAAAGGGCCCTTCCCAAGGAGGCGAAAGCTTATGCATGCCTGACTGGTCTTGTATTAAACGAAGCACCAAATCTCTTTCTTGGAAAGTCCGGCTTCTGATCCTACGGCTATGATAGCGACACAGGTCTTGCTGGTAGATAGCAGATCGGGTGGCTGCCAAATCCCGCTCTTCCTCCAAGGCATCCAGAGAGTCCTGACGAGCCAACTCATTATCCTCTTCAACATATGCTGAGACCCGGGGCGAGTCATGGCGGATGTCGCTTGGCAAAACGGCCTCTGCCCCATAAACCATGAAGAAAGGTGTGAAACCCGTTGATCTGTTGGGAGTTGTCCGTAAGCTCCATAAGACAGAGGGAAGTTCTTCTACCCAACAGCCGGGTGTACGCTGAAGAGGAACCATAAGCCGGGGCTTTATTCCTCGAAGGATCTCCTAATTGGCGCGTTCAGCTTGCCCATTGGACTGTGGGTGCGCAACAGCCGCCACATCCAGTCTGATGTGCTCCTCGAAGGAAATAGTCAGGAACCTCCGCCAGAGGAATAGCCACCATCAACGTAAGTCGCCGAGCCCTCCGTGGAAGCCGACGATCCAGAATACTCCACCCCTTGAGTGAAGCCAACGAAGACGTGCTCTCGCCTGGCGGGCTGCGTGTCCTGGACCGGCTTGAAGGTGTCGGTGAAGATATCCGGCCCAGATCCAGATCCGCCGGCCTGCACAGGAGCCGGAAGCCTAGGGGCGGCTCTCGCCACGGCGGGTTGCGCGCGGCGGGCCGTTTCAACGACCTACGTGGAGGTGGCCGGCTTAGAGCCGCCGGCCTTCCCGATGAAGACATGAATTCCGCCAAAGGGGACCCGGTACCCGTACTCAAGAGAGTCGGCCTCGGGGCCCCAGCCTGAGTCGTCGATGAGCAGATTGCCGCGGCGACTCTTGGTCATCCGGCCAATCACGTATCCCTCGAGTCCTTGGGGAGGACCCTTCGAATACTCAACACCACCATGCGATAGCCCCACGGTGGGCGCCAACTGTCGTGGTATTTTCATGGCAGATGTCCTCATAGGACTTGATCTCGAAGCCATCGCGTAAGTAGTAGACCGAAGGGGTTAAACGAGGAACACGGGAGGCAAGGTTTACCCAGGTTCGGCCCCTCTCGTGGAGGTAAAAGCCTACTCCTGCTAGATGTATTGAAGATCTCGATTACAAGGGTTTTGGAACTTGTCTAGCCCTAGCTCTCGAAAGGTTTCAACGTGATCTCTCTAGCCCCAGGGCTCCCCCTTTATATATAGGCGGAGGTCCGGGGCTTACATAAGAGTCCGGGTCGGGATAGCAATCCGAGCCCAACTCCCCTTTACTTGTTTCCTAAGTTATACCTCGAGGCGGTTTGCACATACCGCCTCTCACGGCGGGTCTTGGGCCGGCCCTTCCTTGGGCGGCTCTTCTTCTGGGCCTCTTGAGAACGCTCCGGCCCAACTAGCCTATCTTCAATAAAGATCCCCAGAACCCGGCCCTAAACGGGCGGGTCTCACCGAAAGATATTTCCCTGACACACCCCGAGGTGGTACTTGCCGGACGGCGTTGATTTCCCGCAAGGCCCGTTTGCGCTGGTTGTTAGACGTAAAGGTCTCATAAATCATTAGGACCTCGTCCTCTTCCGAGGTCTGTTTGAGGTGGCTGGAGGTGCTCGCCAGGAGGGCGGGTCCCCCTTTGGCCACATGCCTCAACACCCTATAGTCGCGAAGACTGTGGGTCGGGCAGGAGTTGATCAATACGGCGTGGATCGGGCATGGTTTATCCAGAAGGCCGTCCAGAGCCATTCCGGGGTGACCGGAGGTTTTCCTCTTCAGGGGTCAATCGCCCGGAACGTTCCATTTGCGATTTTCGCGCCGAAGTGCCGATCGGTCGCGTTCCGTTTAGTCCTCACAGACCGAGTCCGTGTTTTCCTCGGTTCGCCAGGCATCTTCGATGGCGCAAAATTGTGTTACCAGGTTGGTTAATTCAGGAAGTGTTTGGACGCAACGACGAGCGAGGACGTTTGAGACGCCTTTATCCTTGCATCTGCGCTCGAAAGCGGCAATTATGTCAGAGTCTTGGCAATCCAGTATCTTGCTCTTGACGGACAAGAATCTGGCCCAGTATCGTCTAATCGGTTCATCGGGGAGCCGTTGTACGTAGGCCAAGTCCCAGACATCGTGTGGGCCGGAGTTATCGGGGCGATATTCTATATGGGAGGTGAGCGGACCAGCTCCGATCTCTAAAGATCGCGGGCTCAAGACCTGATTACTCTCACTTGACGTCGGATCCGCGGTTATCGGTTTAACTGAATTGCTCTGAAGGTCGGCCGCCGGCAGGTCGCTGTCCGATCCGCTCTCCAAGAAGTATCTTAGCCCTTCGTCGGCGGGGGGATTCCTTGTTGGAACCAAAGAGGGGTCATGGTTCGCTTCTGCATTACGTGGAGGCGTCTCTGTGACCAAAGTTTCGAACGTGGAGACGTGCTCCATGGGCTCAAGGTTGTTAACCGGCGATCCCATCGATCGCTTTGGCGATCGCACAGCGGAACAATCAATGAAAGCACCAGTGTCGGTGTAAAAACCGGCAGACCTCGGGGTAGGGGGTCCCGAGCTGTGGATCTTGGATCGATGGTAACAGAGACGAGGGAGACGATGTTTACCCAGGTTCGGGCCCTCTTGATGGAGGTACAACCCTACGTCCTGCTTCTGTTTATATTGATGGAGATGTAGCAAGTACAGAGTTGATCTACCTCAAGATCGTAATATGTGTCTAACTTCTAGGGCTAGGTGAGTGATATTGCGTCGATCCCCCTACCAGCTAAACCCTATGGCTTATATACATGCCAGGGAGGGTATCTAGGGTTACAAGGTCGGTATCTTTAGGAGAGAGGCGACAGGAGAGATCTTGGAGTATACACCAAGTCTTCGGGAGAGACATTCCTGATCACGCTTCCTGTATACGGCCTCCGGAGTCCATCTTGATCACGTACGAGGGCTCATCGGCCCAACCGAGGAGACGGGCCGGCTAGGTTGGCACCCCCTTATCCAGGACACCGTCACTTACCTTTTATTGATCAAATGTTAGAAAGATTGTCTAAGCATACACACTTTTGCTTCCTAAATGGATATTCTGGTTTCTCTCAAATACCCGTATCACAATCTGACCAAGAGAAAACCACCTTTACTTGTCCTCTTGGAACTTATGCGTATAGACGTATGCCTTTTGGTTTATGCAATGCACGTGCTACCTTTCAAAGATGTATGACTGCTATATTCTCTGACTTTGGTGAAAAGATTGTTGAGGTTTTCATGGATGATTTTTCCGTTTACGGAACTTCTTTTGATGATTGCTTAAGCAACCTTGATCGAGTTTTGCAGAGATGTGAAGAAACTAATCTTGTCTTGAATTGGGAGAAGTGCCACTTTATGGTGAATGAAGGTATTGTCTTAGGGCATAAAATTTCTGAAAGAGGTATTGAAGTTGATAAAGCTAAGGTTGATGCTATTGAGAAAATGCCATGTCCTAAAGATATTAAAGGTATAAGAAGTTTCCTTGGTCATGCTGGTTTCTATAGAAGGTTTATTAAAGACTTCTCTAAAATTTCTAGGCCTTTTACCAATCTTTTGCAAAAAGATGTTCCATTTGTTTTTGATGATGATTGTCTAGAAGCCTTTGAAACACTTAAGAAAGCCTTAACCATTGCACCTATTGTTCAACCACCTGATTGGAACTTGCCTTTTGAAATTATGTGTGATGCTTGTGATATGTTGTTGGTGCTGTTCTAGGACAGAGAGTTGATAAGAAATTAAATGTTATCCATTATGCCTGTAAAACTCTAGACAGTGCCCAAAGAAATTATGCTACTACTGAGAAAGAATTTCTAGCAGTTGTGTTTGCATGTGATAAATTTAGATCTTACATAGTTGATTCTAAAGTAACTGTTCACACCGATCATGCTGCTATTAAATACCTTATGGAAAATAAAGATGCTAAACCTAGACTCATTAGGTGGGTTCTATTGCTACAAGAATTTGACTTGCATATTATCGATAGAAAGGGAGCTGAGAATCCTGTAGCAGATAATTTGTCTAGAATGGAAAATGTTCTTGATGACCCACTACCAATTAATGATGATTTTTTCTGATGAACAATTAGTTGTCATAAATGCTTATCGTAATACTCCTTCGTATGCAGACTACGCTAATTATATTGTTACTAAATTTATACCACCTAGTTTCACATACCAACAAAAGAAAAAGTTCTTCTATGATTTAAGACATTACTTTTGGGATGAACCACATCTTTATAAAGAAGGAGTAGATGGTATTATTAGACATTGTATACCTGAGCATGAACAAGAACAAATCCTACGGAAGTGTCATTCAGAGGCTTACGGAGGACACCATGCGGGAGACAGAACTGCACATAAGGTATTACAATCTGGTTTTTATTGGCCTACTCTTTTCAAGGATGCTCGTAAGTTTGTCTTATCTTGTGATGAATGTCAAAGAATTGGTAATGTTGGTAGACGTCAGGAAATGCTTATGAATTATTTACTTGCTATTGAACCATTTGATGTTTGGGGATTTGATTATATGGGACATTTTCCTAAATCCAATGGGTATACTCATATTTTAGTTGTTGTTGATTACATTACTAAGTGGGTAGAAGCTATTCCAACTAGTAGTGCTGATAATAACACATCTATTAAAATGCTTAAAGAAGTTGTTTCCCGAGGTTTGGAGTCCCTAGATATTTAATGACTGATGGTGGTTCACATTTTATTCATGGTGCATTCCGTAAACTGCTTGCTAAATATGATGTCAACCATAGAATTGCATCTCCCTATCACCCTCAATCTAGTGGTCAAGTAGAATTGAGCAATAGAGAAATAAAATTAATTTTGCAAAAAACCGTCAATAGATCTAGAAAGAATTGGTCTAAGAAACTTGACGATGCATTATGGGCTTATAGAACTGCTTATAAAAATCCTATGGGTATGTCTCCTTATAAAATGGTTTATGGAAAATCATGTCATTTACCTCTTGAGTTAGAACATAAAGCATATTGGGCAATTAAAGAACTCAATTATGATTTTAAACTTGCCGGTGAAAAGAGGTTATTTGATATTAGCTCATTAGATGAATGGAGAACCCAAATTTATGAAAATGCCAAATTGTTTAAATAAAAATTTAAAAGATGGCATGATAAAAGAATTCAAAAACGGGAGTTTAAAGTGGGTGAGCAAGTTCTATTGTACAATTCTCATTTGAGATTCTTTGCAGGAAACCTTCTCTCTAAATGGGAAGGACCGTATATCATCGAAGAAGTATATCGCCCCGGAACCATCAAAAGAAACAACTCCGAAGGCACTAATCCGAGAGTGGTGAATGGGCAAAGAATTAAGCACTATATTTTAGGTACTCCCATTTATGTTGAAACTAATATTATTGAAACAATGACACCTGAGGAATATATAAGAGAGACTGATACGTCCATTTTGCATCATGTTTTGCTACTGTTATTTATAGTGTTTTTAATCAATATAACACTTTGTGGAGCAATTCTAATGCCTTTTCTCTCTTAATATGCAAGATTTACACAAGGAGGGAGATTGCCGGCAGCTGGAATTCTGGACCTGAAAAAGCTATGTCAGAGATACCTATTCTGCACATCTCCAAATGAGCTGAAATTTCACGGAGATTTATTTTGGAATAAATAAAAAATACTGGAAGCAAGAAGTACCAGAGGGGGCCACCCAGGTGCCCACGAGGCACCAGGGCGCGCCACCCCCCCCCCCCAGGCGCGCCCTGGTGGCTCGTGGGGCCCCTGGCCGGCCTCCGGTGCCCATTTTCTGGTATATAAGCCCATTTGCCCTAGAAAAAATAAGGAGAAGACTTTTGGGACGGTGCGCCACCGTCTCGAGGCGGAACTTGGGCAGGAGCACTTTTGCTCTCCGGCGGAGCGATCCCGCCGGGGATACTTCCCTCCGGGAGGGGGAAATCAGAGCCATCGACCTCACCAACGCTCCTCTCATCGTGGGAGGACCAATCTTCATCAACATCTTCAACAGCACCATCTCATCGCAAACCCTAGTTCATCTCTTGTATTCAATCTTTGTCTCAAAACCTCAGATTGGTAACTGTGGGTTGCTAGTAGTGTTGATTACATCTTGTAGTTGATGCTAGTTGGTTTATTTGGTGGAAGATTATATGTTCAGATCCAATATGCTATTTAATACCCCTCTGATCTTGGGAATGAAGATGATTTGTGAGTAGTTACTTTTGTTCTTGAGGACATGGGAAAAGTCTTGTCATAAGTAATCATGTGAATTTGGTATTCGTTCGATATTTTGATGATATGTATGTTGTTGATTCTCTTAGTGGTGTCATGTCAACATCGACTACATGACACTTCACCATCTTTGGGCCTAAGGGAATGCATTGTGGAGTAGTAATTAGATGATGGGTTGCTTGAGTGACAGAAGCTTAAACCCTAGTTTATGCGCTATTCCGTAAAGGGCTGATTTGGATCCATATGTTTAATGCTATGGTTAGAGTTATCTTAATTCTTCTTTCGTAGTTGCGGATGCTTGCGAGAGGGGGTAATCATAAGTGGGAGGCTTGTTCAAGTAAGAACAGCACCCAAGCACCGGTCCACCCACATATCAAATTATTAAAGTAACGAACGCGAATCAAGCCAACATGATGAAAGTGACTAGATGAAATTCCCATGTGTCCTCGAGAATTCTTTGCTTATTATAAGAGATCGTTCTGGCTTGTCCTTTGCTACAAAAAGGATTGGGCCACCTTGCTGCACTCTTTGTTACTATTGCTACTTGTCACTTGTTACAAATTATCTTGTTATCAAACTACTCGTTACCAATAATTTCAGTGCTTGGAGAAAATACCTTGCTGAAAACCGCTTGTCATTTCCTTCTGCTCCTCGTTGGGTTTGACACCCTTACTTATTGAAAGGACTATGATTGATCCCCTATACTTGTGGGTCATCAAGACTCTTTTCTGGCGCCGTTGCCGGGGAGTGAAGCGCCTTTGGTGAGTGGAATTTGGTAAGGAAACATTTATATTACGTGCTGAAATTTACTGTCACTTGTCACTGTGGAAAGTAATCCTTTGAGGGGTTTGTTCGGGGTATCTTCACCTCGACCGGAAGCACCAATCGTTACCCCTCCACCTACTGCACCTACTGAAAATATTTATTATGAGATTCCTTAGGGTATGATAGAGAAACTGCTAGCTAATCCTTATGCAGGAGATGGAACGGTACATCCTGATATGCACTTGATCTATGTTGATGAAATTTGTGGATTGTTTAAGCTTGCAGGTTTATCCGGAGATGGAGTTAAGAAGAAAGTATTCCCTTTATATTTGGAGGGAAATTCATTGACATGGTATAGGCTATGTGATGATACTGATACATGGGACTGGAACCGGTAGAAGCTGGAATTCCACCAGAAATTTTATCCTATGCATTTGGTTCATCGTGATCGGAATTATATATATAATTTTTGGCCTCGTGAAGGAGAAAGCATCGCTCAAGCTTGGGGGAGGCTTAAGTACATGATGTACACATGCCCCAATCATGAGCTCTCAAAAGAAATTATCTTACAGAATTATTATGCTCGGCTTTCTCATGATAATAAAACCATGCTCGATTCTTCTTCGACTGGCTCCTTTATGAAGAAAACTATTGAATTCAGATGGGATCTTCTGGAAAGAATTAAACGCAACTCTGAAGATTGGGAACTCGACAAAGGTAATGAGGCAGGTATAATACTTGAGTTCGATTGTGTTAAATCTTTTATGGATACCGATGATTTTCGTAAGTTTAACACTAAATCTGGACTTGATTCTGAGATAGTAGCTTCCTTTTGTGAATCATTTGCTACTCATGTTGATCTCCCTAAGGAGAAGTGGTTTAAATATCACCCCCCTATTAAAGAAAAGATTGAGGAAACCGTTAGTGTTAAAGAAGAAACAATTGTTTACCATGTTGATCCAGTTGTGCCTACTGCTTATATTGAGAAACCACCTTTTTCTGTTAGGATTAAGTAACATGCTAAAGTTTCAACTGTGGTTAACAAAAGTAATATTAGAGCACCTAAACCCTCTGAACAAATTAAAGTTGAACCTAGTGTTGCTATGGTTAAAGATCTCTTGGTTTATAATATAGATGGGCATGTTATTTACTTCTGTGATGAAGCAGCTAGAATTGCTCAACCAGATCCTAAAGAGAAAAATAGACCTGTAGTAGGCATGCCTATTGTCTCCGTTAAAATAGGAGATCATTGTTATCATGGCTTATGTGATTTGGGTGCTAGTGTGAGTGCTATTCCGTTTACCTTATATCAAGAAATTATGAATGACATTGCACCTATTGAAATAGAGGACATTGATGTTACTATTAAGCTTGCAAACAGAGATACCATTACACCGCTTGGGATCGTTGGACATGTTGAAGTCTTGTGTGGAAAAATAAAATACCCTACTGATTTTCTAGTCCTCGGTTCTCCACAAGATGATTTTTGTCCCATTATATTTGGTAGACCTTTCTTGAACACTGTTAATGCCAAGATTGATTACGCTAAAGAAACTGTTAGTTTTAATTTTGGTGGTATGTCTCATGAGTTTAATTTCTCCAAGTTTCGTAGACAACCTCATGATAAAGAATTGCCTAGTAAAGATGAAATTATTGGTCTTGCTTCTATTGCCGTACCTCCTACTAATCCGTTAGAACAATATTTGCTAGACCATGAAAATGATATGCATATGAATGAAAGAAACGAAATAGATAGGATGTTCTTTGATCAACCACCTATCCTCAAACACAATTTCCCTGTTGAAACTCTTGGAGGTCCTCCTCCACCTAAGGGTGATCCTGTATTTGAATTGAAGCAATTGCCTGATACATTGAAATATGCTTATCTTGATGAAAAGAAGATATATCCTGTTATTATTAGTGCTAACCTTTTAGAGCATGAAGAAAAGAGATTACTAAAAACTCTGAGGAAGCACCGCGCTGCTATTAGATATACTCTTGATGATCTTAAGGGCATTAGTCCCACTTTATGTCAGCACAAAATTAATATGGAGCCTGATGCTAAACCAGTTGTCGACCACCAACGACGATTAAATCCTAAGATGAAAGAGGTGGTAACAACCGAAATATTAAAGTTTCTGGAAGCAGGTATAATCTATCCTATAGCTGATAGTAGATGGGTAAGTCCCGTTCATTGTGTCCCTAAGAAAGGAGGTATTACCGTTGTTCCTAATGATAAAAATGCACTCATTCCACAAAGAATTGTAACTGGTTATAGGATGGTTATTGATTTTAGAAAATTAAACAAAGCTACTAGAAAAGATCATTACCCCTTACCTTTTATCGATCAAATGTTAGAAAGATTGTCTAAGCATACACACTTTTGCTTTCTTGATGGTTATTCTACTTTTTCTCAAATACCCGTATCACAATCCGAGCAAGAGAAAACCACCTTTACTTGTCCTTTTGGAACTTATGCTTATAGACGTATGCCTTTTGGTTTATGCAATGCACCTGCTACCTTTCAAAAATGTATGACTGCTATATTCTCTGACTGTTGTGAAAAGATTGTTGAGGTTTTCATGGATGATTTTTCCGTTTACGAAACTTCTTTTGATGATTGCTTAAGCAACCTTGATCGAGTTTTGCAGAGATGTGAAGAAACTAATCTTGTCTTGAATTGGGAGAAGTGCCACTTTATGGTGAATGAAGGAATTGTCTTAGGGCATAAAATTTCTGAAACAGGCATTGAAGTTAATAAAGCTAAGGTTGATGCTATTGAGAAAATGCCATGTCCTAAAGATATTAAAGGTATAAGAAGTTTCCTAGGTCATGCTAGTTTCTATAGAAGGTTTATTAAAGACTTCTCTAAAATTTCTAGGCCTCTTACCAATCTTTTGCAAAAAGATGTTCCATTTGTTTTTGATGATGATTGTCTAGAAGCCTTTGAAACACTTAAGAAAGCCTTAACCACTGCACCTATTGTTCAACCACCTGATTGGACCTTGCCTTTTGAAATTATGTGTGATGCCAATGATTATGCTGTTGGTGCTATTCTAGGACAGAGAGTTGATAAGAAATTAAATGTTATCCATTATGCTAGTAAAACTCTAGACAGTGCTCAAAGAAATTATGCTACTACTGAGAAAGAATTTCTAGTAGTTGTGTTTGCATGTGATAAATTCAGATCTTACATAGTTGATTCTAAAGTAACTGTTCACACCGATCATGCTGCTATTAAATATCTTATGGAAAAGAAAGATGTTAAACCTAGACTCATTAGGTGGGTTCTATTGCTACAAGAATTTGACTTGCATATTATTGATAGAAAGGGAGCTGAGAATCCCGTAGCAGATAATTTGTCTAGAATGGAAAATGTTCTTGATGACCCACTTCCTATTAATGATGATTTTCCTGATGAACAATTAGCTGTCATAAATGCTTCTCATAATACTCCTTGGTATGCAGACTATGCTAATTATATTGTTGCTAAATTTATACCACCTAGTTTCACATACCAACAAAAGAAAACGTTCTTCTATGATTTAAGACATTACTTTTGGGATGACGCACATCTTTATAAAGAAGGAGTAGATGGTATTATTAGACATTGTATACCTGAGCATGAACAGGAACAAATCCTACGAAAGTGTCATTCCGAGGCTTACAGAGGACACCATGCGGGAGACAGAACTGCACATAAGGTATTGCAATCTGGTTTTTATTGGCCAACTCTTTTCAAATATGCTCGTAAGTTTGTCTTATCTTGTGATGAATGTCAAAGAATTGGTAATGTTGGTAGACGTCAGGAAATGCCTATGAATTATTCACTTGCTATTGAACCATTTGATGTTTGGGGATTTGATTATGGGACCTTTTCCTAAATCCAATGGGTATACTCATATTTTAGTTGTTGTTGATTACGTTACTAAGTGGGTAGAAGCTATTCAAACTAGTAGTGCTGATCATAACACTTCTATTAAAATGCTTAAAGAAGTTATTTTCCCAAGGTTTGGAGTCCCTAGATATTTAATGACTGATGGTGGTTCACATTTTATTCAGGGTGCATTTCGTAAACTGCTTGCTAAATATGATGTCAACCACAGAATTGCATCTCCCTATCACCCTCAATCTAGTGGTCAAGTAGTATTGAGCAATAGAGAAATAAATTTAATTTTGCAAAAAACGTTAATAGATCTAGAAAGAATTGGTCTAAGAAACTTGGCGATGCATTATGGGCTTATAGAACTGCTTAGAAAAATCCTATGGGTATGTCTCCTTATAAAATGGTTTATGGAAAAGCATGTCATTTACCTCTTGAGTTAGAACATAAAGCATATTGGGCAATTAAAGAACTCAATTATGATTTTAAACTTGCCGGTGAAAAGAGGTTATTTGATATTAGCTCGTTAGATGAATGGAGAACCCAAGCCTATGAAAATGCCAAATTGTTTAAAGAAAAAGTTAAAAGATGGCATGATAGAAGAATTCAAAAATGGGAATACAAAGTGGGTGAGCAAGTTCTATTGTACAACTCTCGTTTGAGATTCTTTGCAGGAAAGCTTCTCTCTAAATGGGAAGGACCGTATATCATCGAAGAAATTTATCGCTCCGGAGCCATCAAAATAAACAACTCCGAAGGCACTAATCCGAGAGTGGTGAATGGGCAAAGAATTAAGCATTATATTTCAGGTACTCTCATTAATGTTGAAACTAATATTATTGAAACAATTACACCGGAGGAATATATAAGAGAGACCTTCCAGAACGCTCCAGAACCCTGAAAAGGAAGAGGTACGTGATACGGTAAGTAAACCGACTCCAAAAATTCCATAAAAATACTTTTTGTCAGTTTTGGAATATTAGAAAAAAATACAAAAATAAGAAACAACCGAGGGGACCCACCTGGTGCCCACGAGGCACCAGGGCACGCCACCCCCCTAGGCGCGCCCTGGTGGCTCGTGGGCCCCTCGTGAGCCTTCCCGACTCCGTTTTCTCCTGGATTATTTGTTTTGCAAGATAAAAATTCTTTATATATACTCCCGTATGTTTTGACCACCGTATCACAAGTTTTCCCCCTGTTCTTGTTTTGTGTTGTTTTCTGTCAGATCTCGAAGCCAGGCATCATGTCTTCCTCTTCCTCAAACAATGTGGGGGACGATGCTTGCTTGCTTTAGAAGGAGCTCAGGCGAGAGGGGGAAGGAGAGGTTACCATGGAAGAAGATGATGGAGATTCGCGTGAGGTTCACCCTCCGGCCTCCGAGAGGGGCATCCTTGCCGGCATCTCCACAATTCCAAACCCACATCAAGCTATGAGAAGCATTACAAGCCATGGGAGTCCAGAGGTACAAGAAGGGTTTCCCCCTAGGAGGCCCCTACACAGGTTACATCGGAACAACTTTCATAATTTGGTTCACAATTATGGGGTTGAAAATACTCCTCGTATGCACATACCTTCCAATTGGGACATCCCTCGTCCAAGTGAAAGTGATGCACGAAAGAATGCATGGGGGCCAGAAAATAAGCATATCATGGCCGAAGTCCAAAAGAATACAGAGATGCTACAGCATGTGCTCTGAGAAATTCAAAGCTTAAAGGAGATCCTAATTAATGTTATGAAGGACAAGCCCACTTCACCACCATCACCGAAGAAAAAAACTTGAGTAAATGGGTATGGGCACTCCCCTTGGCTTGTGCCAAGCTTGGGGGAGGTGCCCCGGTATCGTATCACCATCACTTTTATTATCTTTACCTACTTTTAGTTCGATCCTTAGTTATTTCATGATCTAGTTGAATAAAAGTTTAGTATGATCTATTTTCGAGTGTTAGTTTCGTTATCTATCTATCTATGTAATTGAGTTGAGAGTTATATAATAAAGAGTAGTTTGAATTTTTGTTTCTTTACTTTTATGTTTCAATCCTAGCAATGAAAATAATGAAAAAGATCATATGCTAATCTTATGGAAAGTAATGACATTACATAAAGAAAAGTATAAGTGGTAAAATTTATTGAAAGTTAACAAACATAGCATTGGTCAATGATGCAATTCATGAAAAAATTAATAGGGAAGATAAGATTCACATGCAAATATACTATCTTGGACATCTTTTATGATTGTGAGCCCCCATTAAGTATTTTATGTCAAATTGTTGACGTTGGACAAGGAAGACAACATAATGAATTATGTTTGCTTATATTCACATAGAAGCTATATTGTCATAGATCCTCCAACATGTGGTGCTTGCTCAATATCTTTGCTAGCCAAAAATCCGCACCAAGTGGAGATACTACTTGTGCATCAAAAACCCTTAAACCCAGTTTCATGTCATGAGAGTCCACTATATCTACCTATGGATTGAATAAGATCCTTCAAGTAATTTGTCATCGGTGCAAAAAGCAATAAAAATTGCCTCTAAATGTGTATGAACTTTTATTGTAAGGGAAAATAAACTTTGTACGAACTTGTGATGGCAAAGAAATAAAAAGCAACAGACTGCATAATAAAGGTTGCTATCACAAGGGGCAATATAAAGTGATGTTCCTTTGCATTAAGAGCTTGTGCATCCAACAACAAAAAGCGCATGACAACCTCTGCTTCCCTCTGCGAAGGGCCTATCTTTTACTTTTATGTATTTACTTTTTATGCAAGAGTCAATAGTGTTCTCCTCTATTCCTTTTTATTTTTCTCTTTTGCAAGCATCATGTGGTGGGGAAATATCTAGGCATATATATCCAGTTGGATATGAGTAATCATGAGTTATTATTGTTGACATCACCCTTGAGGTGAATGAGTTGGGAGGCGAAATTATAAGCCCCTATCTATCTATGTGTCTGGCTGAAACTTTTTGCTCCATATATATGTTATGAGTGTTAGCCATCATAGAAGACTATATGATGGTTGAGTATGTGGACTTGCTAAAAAGCTCCTACATGAGACCCTTCCTGAAAATATGATGAATTGCAATTGCATTGTTGACTGAGAACATAGTTTGTTAGTTTTCAAGAAAGTGTATGCCTTATACTTCATTGTTGTGATGAATCATTACTTGCTCATGAGAAGTTTTATGATAATGAATATTGCTGTTACAATAATGATCATGATGCTACTATGTCCGTATTTTGTTTTTATCGACACCTCTTTCTCTAAACATGTGGACATGATTATCGATATCGGCTTTCGCTTGAGGACAAGCGAGGTCTAAGCTTGGGGGAGTTGATACGTCCATTTTGCATCATGTTTTGCTACTGTTATTTATAGTGTTTTTAATCAATATAACACTTTGTGGAGCAATTCTAATGCCTTTTCTCTCTTAATATGCAAGATTTACACAAAGAGGGAGACTGCCGGCAGCTGGAATTCTGGACCTGAAAAAGCTATGTCAGAGATACCTATTCTGCACATCTCCAAATGAGCTGTAATTTCACGGATATTTATTTTGTAATAAATAAAAAATACTGGAAGCAATAAGTACAAGAGGGGGCCACCCAGGTGCCCACGAGGCACCAGGGCGCGCCACCCCCCCCCCCCTTAGGCGCGCCTTGGTGGCTCGTGGGGCCCCTGGCCGGCCTCCGGTGCCCATTTTCTGGTATATAAGCCCATTTGCCCTAGAAAAAATAAGGAGAAGACTTTTGGGACGGTGCGCTGCCGTCTCGAGGCGGAACTTGGGCAGTTGCACTTTTGCTCTCCGGCGGAGCGATCCTGCCGGGGATACTTCCCTCCGGGAGGGGGAAATCGGAGCCATCGACCTCACCAATGCTCCTCTCATCGTGGGAGGACCAATCTTCATCAACATCTTCAACAGCACCATCTCATCTCAAACCCTAGTTCATCTCTTGTATTCAATCTTTGTCTCAAAACCACAGATTGTACCTTTGGGTTGCTAGTAGTGTTGATTACATCTTGTAGTTGATGCTAGTTGGTTTATTTGGTGGAAGATTATATGTTCAGATCCAATATGCTATTTAATACCCCTATGATCTTGGGCATGAAGATGATTTGTGAGTAGTTACTTTTGTTCTTGAGGACATGGGAAAAGTCTTGTCATAAGTAATCATATGAATTTGGTATTCGTTCGATATTTTGATGATATGTATGTTGTTGATTATCTTAAAGGTGTCATGTGAACGTTGACTACATGACACTTCACCATCTTTGGGCCTAAGGGAATGCATTGTGGAGTAGTAATTAGATGATGGGTTGCTAGAGTGACAGAAGCTTAAACCCTAGTTTATGCGCTATTCCGTAAGGGACTGATTTGGATCCATATGTTTAATGCTATGGTTAGAGTTATCTTAATTCTTCTTTCGTAGTTGCGGATGCTTGCGAGAGGGGGTAATCATAAGTGGGAGGCTTGTTCAAGTAAGAACAACACCCAAGCACCGGTCCACCCACATATCAAATTATCAAAGTAGCGAACGCGAATCAAACCAACATGATGAAAGTGACAAGATGAAATTCCCATGTGTCCTCGAGAACGCTTTGCTTATTATAAGAGATCGTTCCGGCTTGTCCTTTGCTACAAAAAGGATTGGCCACCTTGCTGCACTCTTCGTTACTATTTCTACTTGTCACTTGTTACAAATTATCTTGTTATCAAACTACTCGTTACCGATAATATCAGTGCTTGCAGAAAATACCTTGCTGAAAACCGCTTGTCATTTCCTTCTGCTCCTCGTTGGGTTCGACACTCTTACTTATCGAAAGGACTACGATTTATCCCCTATACTTGTGGGTCAATAGAGACCTTCCAGAATACTCCAGAACCCTAAAAAGGAAGAGGTACGTGATACGGTAAGTAAACCGACTCCAAAAATTCCATAAAAATACTTTATGTCAGTTTTGGAATATTAGAAAAAATACAAACATAAGAAACAGCCGAGGGGACCCACGAGGTGCACACGAGGCACCAGGGCGCGCCACCCCCCCAGGCGTGCCCTGGTGGCTCGTGGGCCCCTCGTGAGCCTTCCCGAGTCCGTTTTCCTCTGGAATACTTGTTTTGCAAGATAAAAATTCTTTATATATACTCCCGGACGTTTTGACCACCGTATCACAGAAATCTCCTCTGTTCTTGTTTTGTGCTGTTTTCTGCCAGATTTCGAGGCCAGGCACCATGTCTTCTTCTTCCTCCAACAACATGGGAGACGACGCTTGGTTGCTGCAGATGAAGCTTAGGAGGGGGGAGGAAGGAGAGGTTACCATGGAATAAGATGATGGAGATTTGCTCGAGGTTGACCCTCCGGCTTCCGAGAGGGGCACCCTTGCTAGCATCCCCACAATTCCGAACCCTCATTAAGCCGTTAGAAGCATTACAAGCCACGGGAGTCCAAAGGTACAAGAAGGGCTTCCCCTAGGAGGCCCTTACACAGGTTACATCGGAACAACTTTCATAATTTGTTTCACAATTATGGGGTCGAAAATACTCCTCGTAGGCACATACCCTTCAATTGGGACATCTCTCGTCCAAGTGAAAGTTATGCAGGAAAGAATGCTTGCGGCCCAGAGAATAAGCATATTATGGCCGAAGTCCAAAGGAATACAAAGATGATACAGCATGTGCTCCGGGAAATCCAGAGCATAAAGAGATCCTAATTAATGTCATGAAGGACAAGCCCACCACTTCATCATCACCACCATCACCGAAGAAGGAAACTTGAGTACATGGGTATGGACACTCCCCTTGGCTTGTGCCAAGCTTGGGGGAGGTGCCCCGGTATCGTATCACCATCACTTTTATTATCTTTACCTATTTTTAGTTCGATCCTTAGTGATTTCATGATTTAGTTGAATAAAAGTTTAGTATGATCTATTTTCGAGTGCTAGTTTCAAGATCTATCTATCTATGTAATTGAGTTGAGAGTTATATAATAAAGAGTAGTTTGAGTTTTTGCTTCTTTACTTTTATGTTTCAATCCTAGCAATGAAAATAATGAAAACGATCATATGCTAATCTTTGGAAAGTAATGATATTACATAAAGAAAAGTATAAGTGGTAAAATTTATTGAAAGTTAACAAACATAGCATTAGTCAATGGTGCAATTCATGAAAAAATTAATAAGGGAAGAGAAGATTTACATGCAAATATACTATCTTGGACATCTTTTATGATTGTGAGCCCCCATTAAGTATTTTATGTCAAATTGTTGACATTGGACAAGGAGGACAACGTAATGAATTATGTTTGCTTATATTCACATAGAAGTTATATTGTCATAGATCCTCCAACATGTGGTGCTTGCCCAATATCTTTGCTAGCCAAAAATCCGCACCAAGTAGAGATACTACTTGTGCATCCAAAACCCTTAAACCTAGTTTCATGTCATGAGAGTCCACTATATCTACCTATGGATTGAATATGTTGGGGAACGTTGCATGGGAAACAAAAAAATTCCTACGCACACACAAGATCTATCCATGGTGATGAGCATCTACGAGAGGGAGAGTGAATCTACATACCCTTGTAGATCGCTAAGCGGAAGCGTTAAGAAACGCGGTTGATGTAGTCAAACGTCTACGCGATCCAAATCGCAAGTCGTCCCTCGATCCGATCACGAACTAGTGCCGAACGGACGGCACCTCCGCGTTCAACACACGTACGGCTTGATGACGCCTTCACCTCCTCGATCCAGCGAGCGATGATGAAGTAGTAGATGAGTTCCGGCAGCACGACGGCGTCGTGATGGTGGTGAGGAACAATCTCTGCAGGGCTTCGCCAAGCACTACGGAGATTATGACGGGAGAACTAGAGGGTTAGGGTTGCCGACACATGGCTTGGGAAATCTTAATGTGTCCCGTGTGCTAGCCCTGCCCCTCTATTTATATGTTGAGCCTTGGGGTCTAAACTTGGAGTAAAAGCCTCCTCCAGGTCGGTTTTGCCCGCACAAGGTCGGTTTGGCCCGCAGGGAAAGAGTCCAACTCGGATCCCTGCAGTACCGCGCACAAGCGGTAGTACCGCTCACGAGCGGTAGTACCGCTTGAGCGGTAGTACCGCTTCACACAAGCGGTAGTACCGCTTGGGCGGTAGTACCGCTTCCAACAAGCGGTAGTACCGCTTACGCGGTAGTACTGCCTTTACCAGCGGTAGTACCGCTTAAGGCAGTAGCAAAACTTCCTTTTGCACTTTCCAATACCTCATGGGCTTTACCCCTTTGGCTCATATAAAGTGTTGCTGCACCCGAACACTTCGGTAAACACCCGGAACCCCTTCCGGTGAATTCCGGAACCTTTCCGGAGATCAAAACACTATTATCACATATATTAATCTTTACCTCCGGACTCTTCCGAAGACCCTCGTCATGTCCTGGATTTTATCCGGGACTCCGAACAACCTTCGGTCACCAACACAATAACTCAACTATACTAATCGTCACCAAACGTTAAGTGTGTAGACCCTGCGGGTTCGAGAACTATGTAGACATGACCGAGACACCTCTGCGATCAATAACCAATAGCGGGACCTGGATGCCCATATTGGCTCCTACATATTCTACGAAGATCTTTATCGGTCGAACCTCTATGTCAAGGATTCAGTTAATCCCGTATGCTGTTCCCTTTGTTCTTCGGTATGTTACTTGCCCGAGATTCGATCGTCGGTATCTCTATACCTAGTTCAATCACGTTACCGGCAAGTCTCTTTACTCGTTCCGTAATACAAGATCTCATGGCTAACACTTTAGTCACATTGCTTGCAAGGCTCATTGTGATGTTGTATTACCGAGTGGGCCCTGAGATACCTCTCCGTCATACGGAGTAACAAATCCCAGTCTTGATCCATGCCAACCCAACAGACACCCTCGGAGATACCTGCAGAGCACCTTTATAGTCACCCAGTTACGTTGCGACGTTTGATACACACAAGGTACTCCTCTGATGTCAGGGAGTTGCATGATCTCATGGTCATAGGAACAGATACTTGACATGCAGAAAACAATAGCAATAAACTGACACGATCATATGCTACGTTTATAGTTTGGGTCTTGTCCATCACATCATTCTCCTAATGATGTGATCCCGTTATCAAATGACATCTCATGTCAATGGCTAGGAAACCTTAACCATCTTTGATCAACGAGCTAGTCAACTAGAGGCTTACTAGGGACACAGTGTTGTCTATGTACCCACACATGTATTTGAGTTTCCAATCAATACAATTATAGCATGGATAATAAACGATTATCATGAACAAGGAAATATAATAATAACCAATTTATTATTGCCTCTAGGGCATATTTCCAACAGAATAAGATCCTTCAAGTAAGTTGTCATCGGTGCAAAAAGCAATAAAAATTGCCTCTAAATGTGTATGAACTTTTATTGTAAGGGAAAATAAGCTTTGTACGAACTTGTGATGGTAAAGAAATAAAAGCGATGGACTGCATAATAAAGGTTGCTATCAGAAGGGGTAATATAAAGTGACGTTCCTTTGCATTAAGAGCTTGTGCATCCAACAACAAAAAGCGCATGACAACCTCTGCTTCCCTCTGCGAAGGGCCTATCTTTTACTTTTATGTATTTACTTTTTATGCAAGAGTCAATAGTGTTCTCCTCTATTCACTAATGGAATCAAGGAATTTGCCATCAGCCAGTTCTTTGCCGTCTGCTAGCTGACGGCAAAGAAGGTCTTTGCCGTCCGCCTACAAAAAACAGATGGCAAAGAACTGGCTGATGGCAAAGATAATGTTTGCCATCAGCCAGTTCTTTGCCGTCTGCTAGCGGACGTCAAAGAATCTTTGCCGTCCGCTAGCAGACGTCAAAGAGGTGGGTGGGGCCCACTGGAGGCCAGCGCATGGAGATTCCCTCTTTGCCGTCTGCTAGCTGACGGCAAAGATTCTTTGCCGTCCGCTAGCAGACGGCAAACAAAAACCCTTCTAACGGCCCTAACGGCCACCCCCCACCTCCTACTCCTCTCTCTCTTCTCTCTCTCCCCCGTTCCCCGCACCCGCCGCCCCCGACCCCCACCGCCCCCGCTGCCACCGCCCTCCGCTCCGCCGCCCTCTGCCCCGAGCTCGACGCCGCCGCCCTCCCTCTGCCCCGATGCCGCCGCCCCACCCTCTGCCCCGACCCCCCCTCCGGTGAGCCCCCTGCCCCACCCCCACCCCCCCTCTGTTTTTTTAGTTTTTTTGCATCAATTAGGTTTTTTTAGGTGAGCATTCATCTTATTTTTTCTTTTCTTTTTTTTTCTACAGTTAATTGGTACTGTTAAATTAGGTTAGTTCTAGGTTAGGTTAGTGCTAGGTTATGTTAGTGCTAGGTTAGGTTAGTGCTAGGTTAGGTTAGAAAGATGAAAAAAAAGAAGAAAAGAAGGAGAAGTAGAACAAGAGGAAAAATGAAAAGAAAGGAAGATGAAGAAGAAGAAAAAGAGGGGGAGGAGAAGAAAAGAAGAAGAATAAGAAGAAGAAGAGGAGGAGGAGAAGAAGAAAATAAGAAGAAGAAGAAAAGAAGGAGAAGTAGAAGAAGAGGAAAAAGGAAAAGAATTGAAGAAGAAGAAGAAGAAGAAGAAGAAGAAGAAGAAGAAGAAGAAGAAGAAGAAGAAGAAGAAAAAAAGAGGAGAGGAGGAGAAGAAGAAGAGGAAAAAGGAAAGGAAGAAGAAGAAGAAGAAGAAGAAGAGGAGGAGGAGAAGAAAAAAGAAGAAGAAGAAGAAGAAGAAGAAGAAGAAGAAGAAGAAGAAGAAAGAGGAGAGGAGGAGAAGAAGAAGAGGAAAAAGGAAAGGAAGAAGAAGAAGAAGAAGAAGAAAATGAAGAAAAGGAAGAAGAGGAAGAAGAAGAAAAGGAAAAAGAGAAAAAAAAAAGACCCCGACACCACGACACCCCGACACCCCGACCCGACAGCACGACACCCCGACACGACACCCCGACACCCCGACACCCCGACAGCCCGACACGACACCTCGACACCCCGACACGACACCCTTACACCCCGACACCCCGACACCAAGACACGACACCCCGACACCCCGACACCCCGACCCGACACTCCGACACCACGACACCCCGACCCGACACCCCGTCATATATATGTGACTTATGAGTTAGGTCATATATTTTCTGATTTTGTTATGAAAAACATCATATATATTTGTGTTGATCGGGTGGATTTAAATGTGCAGTTGTTTCGTCGCTGCGAGGGTCTGGTGTTCGACGACCTCCCCGTGCGTTCGACGAGCTCCGCCCCTGCGTTCGTGGGTGAGCACAAATGACATCTCCTCCTCCCCCCTTCATTTGCTCTGTTCCGGTCTTCGTGCTGATGAAACTTGCTAGCTATAGGTGTCTTCAATCATCAGTATGCGTCTCCCATTCGAAAGGGTTACATCTATAAATATGCATGCATTTGCATATTTATAACCGTGATTCTTTCGAATTGTCCAACGTTATCCATGGACAGCCCGAGTACATGTAGATTGGGTTCGTTTTCCCATATGCTCTGCTCCGGATCCGATGCAGAATTTCGTCAGTGCCTCCCTGTTGTTCTCCGGGTACACATCCTCTCTGCTTGTTGCCGAGACGTGTATCAGGAGAACAGCGGGGAGGTGCTGCCAAAATTTTGCGTCGGATCCGGAGCAGAGCATGGGAAAACGAACCCAATCTACACATACTCGGGTGGGATTAGGACCTATCTTTACCTATTAGCGTCTAGGTTGCATGGACATAATAAAACTGACAAACTCCATTAACTGATGAATATGGTTTGCTGAATTGTGTATATATTTCTTGTGTGTCCAGTAGCTAGGCAAGATGAGTGATCGTGCGTGGATGTACACCGGTCACACTAGTCAGAAAGACATGACCGATGAATGGAAGACAAAAACCAAGGGGTTTCTGAGAGCCGCATTTGCAAATGGCCAGAGAAAAACCTGGTGCCCCTGTGTCCGGTGCGACAACTATTATAAGAGGACAGAGCTTGAAATGAGTAAACACCTGCAGAAGTGGGGTTTTACGCCTGCTTATACGGTCTGGACATTTCATGGTGAGTCTGCCCAACGTGCCAGAGCTAAGGTGGGCCGTCGTCGCACCGACGAGCATGGTACCGGGATCGAAGACATGGTGGAAGACTTTGATGATGCTCGGGATTCGGACGATGAGATGGAGGAATCTGCAAAGGCCTTCAATGATATGTTGGAGTCTTCAAAACGTCCTCTCCACGAGCACACTGAACTTTGTCAGCTGGATGCCATCGCACAAGTAATGGCTCTGAAGGCTCAATTCAACTTGGGCAGAGAATGCTACGACGCGATGATGACACTATTTGGACGCTTTCTACCCAAAGGCCATGTAATGCCTGCAAACCTGTATCAGTCGGACAAAATCCTCCGTGTACTTAAGATGCCCTATGAGAAGATAGATGCCTGTGAGAATGGATGTGACTTATTTAGGCTTGAGTATGCGGACTTGAACTATTGTCCCATTTGCAAGTCTTCCAGGTATGTTGTGGTAGACAACGGTATGGGTGAGAAGAGTCAAACAAAAATCCCAGTTAATGTTCTTCGGTATATGCCAATCATACCAAGACTTCAACGTCTTTTCATGGTCGAAGAGACGGCCAGACAGATGACATGGCACAAATTGGGCAAAAGAACCGAACTAGATGCAGATGGGAATCAGATGTTGGTACACACATCGGACGCTTTTGCGTGGAAGCACTTCGATGCAATACATCATGATAAAGCGGCAGATCCAAGGCATCCTCGAGTCTGCATCGGCACGGATGGGTTCAATCCGTTTGGTATGACGGCAACCCAATATAGTTATTGGCCTGTATTTGTCATTCCACTCAATCTCCCCCCGGACAGATTATGCAAAGAAAGAACATTTTCCTGACATTGATAATTCCAGGGCCCAACTATCTGGGGAAGAGTATGAATGTGTACATGCAGCCGCTTAAGGATGAATTGCAAGAAGCTTGGGATAATGGGATCAAGACATACGACGCCACTACAAAAAGAAACTTCATAATGCGTGTCTGGTACATGTACTCGATGCATGACTTGCCGGCGTATGCGCTATTCGTTGGCTGGTGTGTGCATGGAAGGTTCCCGTGCCCCACATTCAAGGCAGCTCTTCAGTTTCGTTGGCTGGATGCGGGTCGCAAGTATTCTTGCTTCGACTTGCATAGACAGTTCCTGGATCCTCGCCATAAGTTCAGAAAAGACAAGAAGAACTTCATCAAAGGTAGAGTTGTGAAAAACTCAGCACCACCTATGTTGACAGGCCAACAGATCCTGGATCAGTTAAACGCTCTCGAGTCTGATGCAGAGCGTCCAGGGTATTTCAAGGGGTATAATTCGGAACACGCCTGGACTCACAAGACATGCTTGTGGGATCTGGCTTACTTCAAAGACCTCCTTTGCCCACACAACATCGACGTGATGCACACTGAAAAGAATATCGCCGAGGCCCTTTTTGGTACATTTTTTGGCATAGAGGGGAAGTCAAAGGATAATCCTAAGGCTAGAGTCGATCAGGAGGCTCTATGTGATAGACCGTTACAGAACATGCGACAACCGAAAGGAAAGCAGAACTGGACGAAGCCAAAGCCATGGTTCAATCTTGGAAGGCCAGCTATGAGGGAAATTATCTTGTGGGTGAAAATGTAGTTGATGTTCCCCGATGGGTATGCAGCGAATCTAAAGAGGGGAGCGAGTCTTGAAAAATTGAAAATATTTGGTCTCAAGAGTCATGATTGGCACATATGGCTTGAGCGGGTAATGCCGGTGATGTTGCGTGGCTTTATCCCTGAGGATGAATGGCTAGTACTGGCAGAGCTGAGCTATTTCTTCCGTGTTCTTTGTGCGAAAGAACTATCGCCTGCGGTGATAGATGAAATGGAAGAGTTGGCGCCGGAGTTGATCTGCAAGTTAGAGAAGATCTTTCCACCGGGCTTCTTTAATCCAATGCAGCATTTGATTTTGCATCTCCCGACCGAGGCAAGATTGGGGGGGGGGGCGTGCAAAATCGTTGGTGCTACGCAACTGAGAGGATGCAGAAGACGCTTCGAGCAAAATGTAAAAATAAACGTAGAATTGAAGCATTGATAGCCGAGGCATTCATTACTAAGGAGGCGGCAAACTTCGTGACAGCACACTACGAAGCCAAAAATCGTCATTTGCATAATCCGAAGCCTCGGTACAATGCTGGCGACCCTAAAAAAGGTGGATCCAACCTCAGCCTATTCAAAGGGAAGCTCGCACCAGCCGGTGCTTCGAAACCAGTAGGGTTGGATGTCGAAGAATGGAGGACCATTTTGTTGTATATCTTCAACAACCTAACAGAAGTGCGGCCGTACATCGAGTAAGTTCTCGGTACATTGTTTCGCAACTTCTAATTCCTTTGAACTGCTCTTATTCCCTGATATTTGATACAGTCGATACGTCGCCAAATTCTCGGATGGAGCGGTGATCCAAAAGGATTCCGTCGAAGAGTATGAGCTTCTGGCAAAGCATGGAGGCGGTTATCCCGCTTTCATCTCTTGGTTCAAACAAACGGTAATTTCCATTAGACCATTTCATTCTTCGTCTAATTTGCGGCTAATGCAACAATCCTTCCGTATTAAACTTGTAGGCTAATTCAGAGTCAATGGACGCCGAATTGAGACAAGTCGCTAATGGTTTTGACTATAAGGTCCGTTCATTTGACAAATACGACATCAACGGGTATCGCTTTCGTACCTTTGGCAAAGATCTATCTATGGCCGACCGAAAGTCTACAAATTTTTGTGTCTCTGCTATCGGCGAAGGAGATACCGAGTATTATGGAAGAGTTGAAGCAATTTATGAACTTCTATTCTATGGTGAAAACCCACCGAACGTCGTAGTCTTCAAATGTTATTGGTTCCAGCCGAAGGAGACTAGAAGGACTCATGAACATTTAGGGCTAGTCGAAATCAAACAAAGCACCCATTTAGATGTTCCCGATGTCTATATTACGGCTCCACAGGCGACCCAAGTTTTCTATCTACCGTGGGCCTGCCAAACTGATCCAAATCTGAATGGTTGGGATGTCGTTTATGAAGTGCCGCCACGTGTTAGACTACCTCCCCCCAATGAAGAGGATTATGAACCTCACATTAACCCAGACACATATGAAGGAGAATTCTTCCAAGAAACACGTCTTTCCAAAAAACGTTTCAAGAACCGCTCTGCTTCACCCCAGAACATTGAAGTAGACAGCGACAGTGAATCCGACTTCACCCCTGAGCCGAAACAAGAAGAGCCGGAACAAGAAGAGGTTACTGCTGCGGATGACCTGTCAATGCTTGACCGATTACGTAAAGGAGGCCTTCCACATGTTGATGCATTTATTGATGATGATGATGCGCACGTCATTACTGATAGTGATGATGATGATGCATTTATTGACCCCGAAGCATATATAGACGATGAAGATTAATATTAGTTCATGTCAGGTATTCAATTATTATTATGTACATATATATTATTAATTAGTTCATGTTAGGTATTCCATTTTTTTATTATGTTCATGATGATGATACACTTAAATTATATACATATTATTATTCATGTCAGGTATTCAATTTTTTTATGTTGTACTAATTTCGTTTACTCTTTGTCATTGCAGGTGTTGACAGATGGTGGGCGCGGGTCCAGAGCGCTCCGAGGCTCCTTCCTCGGCGCGTGGTGGGAGGGGTGCTTCCATTCCACCCCAGCACCTCCGGAGAGTGCTGGATCTCAGTATGCAGACACCACCGGCGGGCGCTTCTTCTTCGGCCAGGAGAGGTCGGGGGAAGAAGAGGGGTACTAGAGGTGGCCGTGGCGGCGGGAGAGGTAGGAAGGCTGCTACGCCTTCCTCGTCGCCACCCCCAGCTGATTCACCCGACCACAAGACTGCTCCATCTGAGGTGGACCCGTCTCGGACTCCGGTCCATGAGCCTCGGGCCGACGAGCCTCAGGCCGCCGAGCCTTTGCCCCACCAGACTCCGGACCACGAGCCTCGGGCCGCCGAGCCTCGGGCCGCCGAGCCTTCTGTTGGAAATATGCCCTAGAGGCAATAATAAAATGGTTATTATTATATTTCCTTGTTCATGATAATTGTCTATTGTTCATGCTATAATTGTATTAGCCAGAAACCGTAATACATGTGTGAATACATAGACCACACCATGTCCCTAGTGAGCCTCTAGATGACTAGCTCGTTGATCAATAGATGGTCATGGTTTCCTGGCCATGGACATTGGATGTCGTTGATAACGGGATCACATCATTAGGAGAATGATGTGATGGACAAGACCCAATCCTAAGCATAGCACAAGATCGTGTAGTTCGTCTGCTAGAGCTTTTCTAATGTCAAGTATCATTTCCTTAGACCATGAGATTGTGCAACTCCCGGATACCATAGGAATGCTTTGGGTGTATCAAACATCACAAGGTAACTGGGTGACTATAAAGGTGCACTACAGGTGTCTCCGAAAGTGTTTGTTGGGTTGGCACGAATCGATACTGGGATTACTCACTCCGTGTGACGGAGAGGTATCTCTGGGCCCACTCGGTAATACATCATCATAATGAGCTCAATGTAACTAAGGAATTAGTCACGGGATCATGTGTTACGGAACGAGTAAAGAGACTTGCCGGTATGAGATTGAACAAGGTATAGGGATACCGACGATCGAATCTCGGGCAAGTAACATACCGATGGACAAAGGGAATTGTATACGGGATTAATTGAATCCCCGACATCATGGTTCATCCGATGAGATCATCGTGGAACATGTGGGAGCCAATATGGGTATCGAGATCCCGCTATTGGTTATTGGACGGAGAGGTGTCTCGGTCATGACTGCATGGTTCTCGAACCCGTAGGGTCTACACACTTAAGGTTCGGTGACGCTAGAGTTGTAATGGGAATTGTATGTGGTTACCGAAAGTTGTTCGGAGTCCCGGATGAGATCCCGGACGTCACGAGGAGTTCCGGAATGGTCCGGAGGTGAAGATTTATATATGGGAAGTCCAATTTCAGTCGCCGGAAAGGTTTCGGGGTTTATCGGTATTGTACCGGGACCACCGAAGGGGTTCCGGGGGTCCACCGGGAGGGTCCACCTGCCCCGGAGGACCTAATGGGCTGTAGTTGGTTGGGAACCAGCCCCTTAGTGGGCTGGTGTGCCCCCCCAAGGGCCCAAGGCGCCTAGGGTTGGAAACCCTAGGGGGGCCGCCGCCCCCCCCCCCCCCGGGGGGCCGCCGCCCCCCAAGGGCCCAAGGTGCCTAGGGTTGGAAACCCTAGGGGGCCGCCGCCCCCCAACCCCCCCTCTAGATGGATCTAGGGGGGCCGGCCCCCTCTCCCCTTCCCCCTATAAATAGTGGGGGGTGGGAGGGCAGCCACACACCCTTCCCTTGGCGCAGCCCTTCCCCCTTCCTACACCTCCTCCTCCTCCGTAGCGCTTAGCGAAGCTCTGCCGGAGAACCACGAGCTCCACCGCCACCACGCCGTCGTGCTGCCGGAGCTCTCCCTCAACTTCTCCTTCTCCCCTTGCTGGATCAAGAAGGAGGAGACGTCCCCGGGCTGTACGTGTGTTGAACGCGGTGGCGCCGTCCGTTCGGCGCTTGGATAGGATCTTCCGCGATTTGAATCGCCGCGAGTACGACTACATCAACCGCGTTCTTTGTAACGCTTCCGCTTAGCGATCTTCAAGGGTATGAAGATGCACTCCCTCTCTCTCGTTGCTAGCATCTCCTAGATTGATCTTGGTGACACGTAGGAAAATTTTGAATTATTACTACGTTCCCCAACAGTGGCATCATGAGCTAGGTCTATGCGTAGATTCTATGCACGAGTAGAACACAAGTAGTTGTGGGCGATGATTTGGTCAATTTGCTTGCCGTTACTAGTCCTATCTTGATTCGGCGGTATTGTGGGATGAAGCGGCCCGGACCGACTTTACACGTACGCTTACGTGAGACTGGTTCCACCGCCTGACATGCACTTGTTGCATAAGGTGGCTAGCGGGTGTCTGTCTCTCCCACTTTAGTCGGATCGGATTCGATGAAGAGGGTCCTTATGAAGGGTAAATAGCAATTGGCATATCACCGTTGTGGCTTTTGTGTAGGTAAGAAACGTTCTTGCTAGAAACCCATAGCAGCCACGTAAAACTTGCAACAACAATTAGAGGACGTCTAACTTGTTTTTGCAGGGTATGCTATGTGATGTGATATGGCCAAAAGGATGTGATGAAATATATGTGATGTATGAGATTGATCATGTTCTTGTAATAGGAATCACGACTTGCATGTCGATGGGTGTGACAACCGGCAGGAGCCATAGGAGTTGTCTTAATTTATTGTATGACCTGCGTGTCAATTAAAAACGCCATGTAATTACTTTACTTTATTGCTAACCGTTAGCCATAGTAGTAGAAGTAATAGTTGGCGAGACAACTTCATGAAGACACGATGATGGAGATCATGGTGTCGTGCCGGTGACAATGGTGATCATGCCGCGCCCCGAAGATGGAGATCAAAGGCGCAAGATGATATTGGCCATATCATGTCACTTTATGATTTGCATGTGATGTTTATCATGTTTTTACATCTTATTTGCTTAGAATGACGGTAGCATAAATAAGATGATCCCTCACTAAAATTTCAAGAAATGTGTTCCCCCTAAGTGTGCACCGTTGCGAAGGATCGTTGTTTCGAAGCACCACGTGATGATCGGGTGTGATAGATTCTAACGTTCGCATACAACGGGTGTAAGCCAGATTTACACACGCGAAACACTTAGGTTGACTTGACAAGCCTAGCATGTACAGACATGGCCTCGGAACACGAGAGACCGAAAGGTCGAACATTAGTCGTATAGTAGATGCGATCAACATGGAGATGTTCACCATTGATGACTAGTCCGTCTCATGTGATGATCGGACACGGCCTAGTCGATATGGATCATGTATCACTTAGATGACTAGAGGGATGTCTATCTGAGTGGGAGTTCATTAAATAATTTGATTAGATGAACTTAATTATCATGAACTTAGTCTAAAATTGTCTTTACAATCTATCTTGTAGATCCAATGGCCCACGCTAATGTTGCCCTCAACTTCAACGCGTTCCTAGAGAAAACCAAGCTGAAAGACGATGGAAGCAACTATACGGACTGGGTCCGTAACTTGAGGATCATCCTCATAGCTTCCAAGAAATTATATGTCCTTGATGCACCGCTAGGTGACACACTCGTTTTCCCAGCAACTCAAGACGTTATGAACGCCTGGCAGTCGCGTAGTGATGATTACTCCCTGGTTCAGTGCGGCATGCTTTACAGCTTAGAACCGGGGCTCCAAAAGCGTTTTGAGCAACACGGAGCATATGAGATGTTCCAAGAGCCGAGAATGGTTTTCCAAGCTCATGCCCGGGTCGAGAGATATGAAGTCTCCGACAAGTTCTTCAGTTGTAAGATGGAGGAAAATAGTTCTGTCAGCGAGCACATACTCAAAATGTCTGGGTTGCACAACCGCTTGTCTCAGCTGGGAGTTAATCTTCCGGATGACTCGGTTATTGATAGAATCCTCCAGTCGCTTCCACCTAGCTACAAGAGCTTTGTGATGAACTACAATATGCAAGGGATGGAGAAGTCCATTCCTGAGTTATATTCGATGCTGAAATCAGCGGAGGTGGAAATCAAAAAGGAACATCAAGTGTTGATGGTGAATAAGACCACTAGTTTCAAGAAAGGCAAGGGTAAGAAGAACTTAAAGAAGGACGGCAAAGCAGTTGCCGCGCCCGGTAAATCAGTTGCCAGGAAGAAGCCCAAGAATGGACCCAAGCCTGAGACTGAGTGCTTTTATTGCAAGGGAACCGGTCACTGGAAGCGAAACTGCCCCAAGTACTTAGCAGATAAGAAGGCCGGCAACGTCAAAGGTATATATGATATACATGTTATTGATGTGTACCTTACCAGCGCTCGTAGTAGCTCCTGGGTATTTGATACCGGTGCGGTTGCTCACATTTGTAACTCAAAACAGGAGCTGCGGAATAAGCGGAGACTGGCAAAGGACGAGGTGACGATGCGCATCGGGAATGGTTCCAAGGTCGATGTGATCGCCGTCGGCACGCTACCTCTACATCTACCTTCGGGATTAGTTTTAAACCTCAATAATTGTTATTTAGTACCAGCTTTGAGCATGAACATTGTATCTAGATCTCGTTTGATGCGAGATGGCTACTCATTTAAATCCGAGAATAATGGTTGTTCTATTTATATGAGAGATATGTTTTGTGGTCACGCCCCGCTGGTCAATGGTTTATTTTTATTGAATCTCGAACGTGATGCTACACATATTCATAGTGTGAATGCCAAACGATGTAAGGTTGATAATGATAGTCCCACATACTTGTGGCACTGCCGCCTTGGTCATATTGGTGTCAAACGCATGAAGAAACTCCATGCAGATGGAGTTTTGGAGTCTCTTGATTATGAATCATTTGACACGTGCGAACCATGCCTCATGGGCAAGATGACTAAGACTCCGTTCTCCGGAACAATGCAGCGAGCAACCAGCTTGTTGGAAATAATACATACCGATGTATGTGGACCGATGAGCGTTGAGGCTCGCGGTGGCTATCGTTATGTTCTCACCCTCACTGATGACTTAAGCAGATATGGGTATGTCTACTTGATGAAACACAAGTCTGAGACCTTTGAAAAGTTCAAGGAATTTCAGAGTGAGGTAGAGAATCAACGTGACAAGAAAATAAAGTTTTTACGATCTGATCGTGGAGGAGAATATTTGAGTCACGAGTTTGGCACGCACTTAAGGAAATGTGGAATTGTTTCACAACTCACGCCGCCTGGCACACCTCAACGTAATGGTGTGTCCGAACGTCGTAATCGCACTCTATTGGATATGGTGCGATCTATGATGTCTCTTACTGATTTACCGCTATCATTTTGGGGATATGCATTAGAGACTGCCGCATTCACTTTAAATAGGGCACCGTCTAAATCCGTTGAGATGACACCGTATGAATTATGGTTTGGGAAGAAACCTAAGCTGTCGTTTCTGAAAGTTTGGGGATGCGATGCTTATGTCAAGAAACTTCAACCTGAAAAGCTCGAACCCAAATCGGAAAAGTGCGTCTTCATAGGATACCCTAAGGAAACTATTGGGTATACCTTCTACCTCAGATCCGAAGGCAAGATCTTTGTTGCCAAGAATGGATCCTTTCTAGAGAAAGAGTTTCTCTCGAAAGAAGTAAGTGGGAGGAAAGTAGAACTTGATGAGGTAATTGTACCCCCTCTCGAACCGGAAAGTAGCGCAGCGCAGGAGACTGTTTCTGTGGTGCCTGCACCGACTAGAGAGGAAGTTAATGATGATGATCATGAAACTTCTGATCAAGTTACTACTGAACTTCATAGGTCCACGAGGACACGTTCGCACCAGAGTGGTACGGCAACCCTATCCTGGAAATCATGTTGTTAGACAACGGTGAACCCTCGAACTATGAAGAAGCCATGGCGGGCCCAGATTCCAACAAATGGCTTGAAGCCATGAAATCGGAGATAGGATCCATGTATGAGAACAAAGTATGGACTTTGGTGGACTTGCCCGATGATCGGCAAGCCATAGAAAATAAATGGATCTTTAAGAAGAAGACTGACGCGGATGGTAATGTGACCGTCTATAAGGCTCGGCTTGTCGCTAAGGGTTATCGACAAGTTCAAGGAGTTGACTACGATGAGACCTTCTCACCCGTAGCGATGCTGAAGTCCGTCCGAATCATGTTAGCAGTTGCCGCATTTTATGATTATGAGATCTGGCAAATGGACGTCAAAACAGCATTCCTTAACGGTTTCCTTAAGGAAGAATTGTATATGATGCAGCCAGAAGGTTTTGTCGATCCTAAGAATGCTGACAAGGTATGCAAGCTCCAGCGCTCCAACTATGGGCTGGTGCAAGCATCTCGGAGTTGGAACATTCGCTTTGATGAGGTGATCAAAGCGTTTGGGTTTATACAGACTTATGGAGAAGCCTGTATTTACAAGAAAGTGAGTGGGAGCTCTGTAGCATTTCTCATTTTATATGTGGATGACATATTGTTGATGGGAAATGATATAGAACTTTTGGAAAGCATAAAGGCCTACTTGAATAAGTGTTTTTCAATGAAGGACCTTGGAGAAGCTGCTTACATATTAGGCATCAAGATCTATAGAGATAGATCGAGACGCCTCATTGGTCTTTCACAAAGCACATACCTTGACAAGATATTGAAGAAGTTCAATATGGATCAGTCCAAGAAGGGGTTCTTGCCTGTATTGCAAGGTGTGAGATTGAGCACAGCTCAATGCCTGACCTCGGCAGAAGATAGAGAAAAGATGAGTGTCATCCCCTATGCCTCAGCCATAGGCTCTATTATGTATGCCATGCTGTGTACCAGACCTGATGTGAACCTTGCCATAAGTTTGCTAGGGAGGTACCAAAGTGATCCCGGATTGGAACACTGGACAATGGTCAAGAATATCCTTAAGTACCTGAAAAGGACTAAGGATATGTTTCTCGTTTATGGAGGTGCCGAAGAGCTCGTCGTAAAGGGTTACGTCGATGCTAGCTTCGACACGGATCCGGATTTCTCCAAGTCACAAATCAGATACGTGTATATTTTGAATGGTGGGGCAGTCAGCTGGTGCAGTTGCAAGCAAAGCGTCATGGCGGCATCTACATGTGAAGCAGAGTACATAGCTGCTTCGGAAGCAGCACAGGAAGGAGTCTGGATGAAGGAGTTCATCACTGACCTAGGAGTGATTCCCAATGCGTCGGGCCCGATGACTCTCTTCTGTGACAACACTGGAGCTATTGCCATTGCCAAGGAGCCCAGGTTTCACAAGAAGACCAAGCACATCAAGCGCCGCTTCAACTCCATTCGTGGTTACATTCAGGATGGAGATATAGATATTTGTAAACTACATATGGATCTGAATGTCGCAGATCCATTGACTAAACCTCTTTCACGAGCGAAACATGATCAGCACCAGAACTCTATGGGTGTTCGATTCATCACAATGTAACTAGATTATTGAGTCTAGTGCAAGTGGGAGACTGTTGGAAATATGCCCTAGAGGCAATAATAAAATGGTTATTATTATATTTCCTTGTTCATGATAATTGTCTATTGTTCATGCTATAATTGTATTAGCCGGAAACCGTAATACATGTGTGAATACATAGACCACACCATGTCCCTAGTGAGCCTCTAGATGACTAGCTCGTTGATCAATAGATGGTCATGGTTTCCTGGCCATGGACATTGGATGTCGTTGATAACGGGATCACATCATTAGGAGAATGATGTGATGGACAAGACCCAATCCTAAGCATAGCACAAGATCGTGTAGTTCGTCTGTTAGAGCTTTTCTAATGTCAAGTATCATTTCCTTAGACCATGAGATTGTGCAACTCCCGGATACCGTAGGAATGCTTTGGGTGTATCAAACGTCACAACGTAACTGGGTGACTATAAAGGTGCACTACAGGTGTCTCCGAAAGTGTTTGTTGGGTTGGCACGAATCGAGACTGGGATTTGTCACTCCGTGTGACGGAGAGGTATCTTTGGGCCCACTCGGTAATACATCATCATAATGAGCTCAATGTGACTAAGGAGTTAGTCACGGGATCATGTGTTACGGAACGAGTAAAGAGACTTGCCGGTAACAAGATTGAACAAGGTATAGGGATACCGACGATCGAATCTCGGGCAAGTAACATACCGATGGACAAAGGGAATTGTATACTGGATTAATTGAATCCCCGACATCATGGTTCATCCGATGAGATCATCGTGGAACATGTGGGAGCCAATATGGGTATCGAGATCCCGCTATTGGTTATTGGACGGAGAGGTGTCTCGGTCATGACTGCATGGTTCTCGAACCCGTAGGGTCTACACACTTAAGGTTCGGTGACGCTAGAGTTGTAATGGGAATTGTATGTGGTTACCGAAAGTTGTTCGGAGTCCCGGATGAGATCCCGGACGTCACGAGGAGTTCCGGAATGGTCCGGAGGTGAAGATTTATATATGGGAAGTCCAATTTCAGTCGCCGGAAAGGTTTCGGGGTTTATCGGTATTGTACCGGGACCACCGAAGGGGTTCCGGGGGTCCACCGGGAGGGTCCACCTGCCCCGGAGGACCTAATGGGCTGTAGTTCGTTGGGAACCAGCCCCTTAGTGGGCTGGTGCGCCCCCCCAAGGGCCCAAGGCGCCTAGGGTTGGAAACCCTAGGGGGGCCGCCGCCCCCCAAGGGCCCAAGGTGCCAAGGGTTGGAAACCCTAGGGGGCCGCCGCCCCCCGCCCCCCCCTCTAGATGGATCTAGGGGGGCCGGCCCCCTCTCCCCTTCCCCCTATAAATAGTGGGGGGGTGGGAGGGCAGCCACACACCCTTCCCTTGGCGCAGCCCTTCCCCCTTCCTACACCTCCTCCTCCTCCGTAGCGCTTAGCGAAGCTCTGCCGGAGAACCACGAGCTCCACCGCCACCACGCCGTCGTGCTGCCGGAGCTCTCCCTTGACTTCTCCTTCCCTGCTGGATCAAGAAGGAGGAGACATCCCCGGGCTGTACGTGTGTTGAACGCGGAGGCGCCGTCCGTTCGGCGCTTGGATCGGATCTTCCGCGATTTGAATCGCCGCGAGTACGACTCCATCAACCGCGTTCTTTGTAACGCTTCCGCTTAGTGATCTTCAAGGGTATGAAGATGCACTCCCTCTCTCTCGTTGCTAGCATCTCCTAGATTGATCTTGGTGACACGTAGGAAAATTTTGAATTATTACTACATTCCCCAACACCTTCGCCCCACGAGACTCCGGTCCCAGAGTCTTCGTCCCACGAGACTCCGGAGCAGAGCACGGATCAGGCTACATCGCAGTCGACCCGATGGGGGGACTGGCCGCCGGAGGCGAGTGGCCATGCTGATGGTGGCGAGGATCGCTTTTCGGATGATAGCTATAGCGAGGACGAGCTGGTTGAGGGGGGGCAACGTCTACCAGCGTGGTGGTACAAAGCTCCCGCCCATGCCGGCGACCCGCGAGCAGAGGTGGTTGATTGCGCCTAATGGGGAGAAGTAAGTGCATTTACTCTTTTTTAACCTTTTGCCTTCACGTTTCTTCAAAATCTAATGCGTTGGCCTTGTCATACTGCAGGGGTTGGATGCACGGCCCTGGTATCCGCAAGCCCAACTCCGTCCTTGGTGTGCTTTGCCGGCAGAACTTCCCGGGGTGGGTCACGTTGCCCGGTGAGGGTCAGGTTCGACAGCTCGGACTGAGCTGGGAGCTGTACTTGGCTGCCCCGGCCCCGCCGCAGGAGAGGATTGACGGTCCTTGTGCCGCACGAGGGCCGAGATGGTGATCCAGACGTTTTGGGTAATTTCTCCTTGACAGAATTAAAAATCAACAGTACCGAGTTATTGTACTAATCAGTGTTGTCTTGTTTGATTGCAGACCTTCTACAGGTGTCTTGAGGGAGAGGACGAGGCGGCGGTTATGGTTATCGAAGCCGAGTGCAGGCGCCTACTTCAGAACTTATGGCACGAGGCTCGGGTGCAGGCTGTTCGAGACTACTACGCCTCGAATGGTATTAAGAGGTCCAAGACGAAGTGCCGCGGCAAATTTCTGAGTAAGGAGAAGTACATGAAGGTAAATACCTATTCTTAAGGCCTTGTACTTAGTTTCCTTGATTTGATTCGTAGGCGTAGCGCTGAAATTTCTCTTGACTAACTTACGTGCCCCCGAGATGGTGTGCGGATAGGATGGACTGTTGGGAGGCGTTGGTGGATGAGTGGTGCTCTCCCCAATGGCTAGCCGTCCACAACATTGCCAAGGAGCGGCGTGCCAAAATGGTTGGTGTGCCACACCATCAAGGGAGCGCCAACATATATGTGTTCGGGAATAACTGGGTATGTGGTTTGCTTCATGATTCATGCAATTTCATTCTTCATGCTAGCTTGAGCCCTTAACTAATACTTTGTTCCTCTCTTTTAGGTGCGACACAACAAGACGGAGGTGCCAGAGGTGTTCGACCTCTATGCCATGGCCCATACTGCGCTGTACAAGAAGGCCAAGGCATTCTCTGAGTCTGACCTTGATCATCCAGAGAGCTTCACCAACATCTCCTCCCACAACAAGCTCGTGAGGTACAGAGATGAGGGGAAGGCGAGGAAAGGGGAGGACTTTAACCCGAGCCGGCAACCTCTTGATCCAGAGCTGGTGATGATATCTGGTGGCGGGAGGCCCCATGGCTCGATAGCCATTGGGGATGGACTGATACGTTGTCCTAGCACTCTCCCGGAGATCAAGAAGCACCAGACGAGCTCCGATCCTGAGATAAGGCCTCGTCCACGGCCAGTGGAGTTCCAAATCGAGGTTAGTTATACGGACTCAGATACCTTTCCTCCATTACATTGTGTGTGCGGCCGTCGATGATTACAATGCTAACGAGGAGTGGTGTTGCAGGCTGCTCTTGAGAAAGAGAGAGCGAAGACCCAGGAGCTTCTGGCGGAGGCAAAGAGGCAGGCGGCGGAGAGGGAGAGGGAGTTGGAGGAGAGGACTGCTACGCTGTTGGAGGAGGACAGGAACCGGAACGACGCGTCTAACCGGGCCTTATACGAGCTCTTCGTGGTAAGTTTCTTCTGCATATTAGCCAAATCATGCACGTAATGTTCGTTTCATTACTAACTAATATGACTGACTCGTGAAAACCAAATGTGCAGACCATGTGCTAGAGCAACGGTCAGACCCCTCCGCCGATGTCAGTCATTGCTCCGGCGGGCACGGTGAGTTTCATTTGAATGGTCATTAGTTACTAGTCTTCACATTTGAGTTGCATCATGCTAACGAGACATTGCAAATGATCTTTGGTGCAGCGTAACTCCCGACAAGCATCGACCGATCCTTCTGCGTCTGCCACTGGCGCGGCCGGTCCTTCACCTCCGTGATGACGGTACGTTTTCCCTAGTGTTTTGCTTAACAAATGCATACTTAGCTTAAGAAATGACCTATTTAGCTCCAAAATGTCATATAGTTAGCTTATTTTCCTCAAAAATGACATAATAACCTTACTTAGCTCCAAAATGACCTATTTTACCTAGGCTAGCTCAATAATGACCTATACTTAGCTTAGCTAGTTCATTTATGACATAATTAGTTTACTTAGGTCAAAAATGGCATAATAACCTTGGTTTAGCTCCAAAATGTCATATACTTAGCTTATTTTCCTCGAAAATGTCATAATAACCTTACTTAGCTCCAAAATGACCTATTTTACCTAGGATAGCTCTAAAATGACCTACACTTAGCATTTTTTCCTCCAAAATGACTTAATATGCTTAGTTAGCTCAAAAATGGCATAACTACCTAGGCTAGCTCAAAAATGACCTATACTTAGCTTAGCTAGTTCATTTATGACATAATTAGCTTACTTAGGTCAAAAATGGCATAATAACCTTGGTTTAGCTCCAAAATATCATATACTTAGCTTATTTTCCTCGAAAATGACATAATAACCTTACTTAGCTCCAAAATGACCTATTTTACCTAGGATAGCTCTAAAATGACCTATACTTAGCATTTTTTCCTCCAAAATGACTTAATATGCTTAGTTAGCTAAAAATGGCATAACTACCTAAGATAGCTCAATAATGACCTATACTTAGCTTAGCTAGTTCATTTATGACATAATTAGCTTACTTAGGCAAAAAAAATGGCATAATAACCTTGATTTAGCTCCAAAATGACCTATTTACCTAGGTTAGCTCTAAAATGACCTACACTTAGCATTTTTTCCTCCAAAATGACTTAATATGCTTAGTTAGCTCCAAAATGGCATAATTACCTAGGTTAGCTCAATAATGACCTATACTTAGCTTATTTAGTTCATTTATGACATACTTAGCATACTTAGGTCAAAAATGGCATAATAACCTTGGTTACCTCCAAAATGTCATATACTTAGCTTATTTTCCTCGAAAATGACATAATAACCTTACTTAGCTCCAAAATGACCTATTTACCTAGGTTAGCTCTAAAATGACACAAGTAAGCAATAAGAAGAAGAAAAAGAAGAGGAGAAAAATAAAGAGAAGAAAAATTCTTCTTCTTCTTCTTCTTTTTCTCCTTCTTCTTCTTCTTCTAGTCTTCTTCTTCTTCTTCTTCTTCTAGTCTTCTTCTTCTAACTTTCTTCTTTCCCATTTTGCAGATTTGCTTCAGATCACGGAAGCTTGCGTTGATGGAGTCTACTCTTCTCCTTGTCCTTCCTTTTTGTTTTGATTTTGTAGGATGAACAATGTGAAACTTGCTACCTATATATGTATGTATGGATGAAACCATTGTATATGGACTTTTTGCTTAATTGTTGGATATATATATGTTGGATATGGACTTTTGATTTGGTATATATATGTGTTGGATGATCATATCCATATGGCAGGGATATGTATGCTTGTTGAAAGTATTTTCAAATGAATATATATATATATATATATATATATATATATATATATATATATCTGTGAAATTGATTGAATTTAAGAAAAAACAGAATTAACAGGGGCAATACAGGCACTTTGCCGTCCGCCAGCGGACGGCAAAGCTGCCACGTGGCAGCTACCTGTGCAACCTGGGGGCACCTGGGCTGGCCTATTTGGGCACTTTGCCGTCTGCCAGCAGACGACAAAGGCTGGTGTGCTTTGCCGTCTGCTGGCAGACGGCAAAGGGCAGGCATTGGCCCCAGCTGACGCCTGACGTCAGCTGACGTCAGCTGGCAGACGGCAAAGAACTTTGCGCCTTTGCCGTCTGCTGGCAGACGGCAAAGTACGCCGTTAGCCATCTAACGGGCCTAACCCTATCCCTCTGCCGTCCAAGCCCTTTGCCGTCTGCTTGCTTAGTATGGCTGACGGCAAACTTCTTTGCCGTCCGCTTTATTTAAGCAGACGGCAAAGCAACCCTTTGCCGTAGTTCATTCAGCCGAACGTGGGGCCGTCTGCTGGCCGACGGCAAAGGGCTTTGCCGTTCGCCAGACATTCCTTTGTCGTCTGCCATGGCAGATGGCAAACTGCCTGATTCCTGTAGTGATTCCTTTTTATTTTTCTCTTTTGCAAGCATCATGTGGTGGGGAAAGATCTAGGCATATATATCCAGTTGGATATGAGTGATCATGAGTTATTATTGTTGACATCACCCTTGAGGTGAATGAGTTGGGAGGCGAAATTATAAGCCCCTATCTTTCTATGTGTCTGGCTGAAACTTTTTGCTCCATATATATGTTGTGAGTGTTAGCAATCATAGAAGACTATATGATGGTTGAGTATGTGGACTTGCTAAAAGCTCCTACATGAGACCCTTCCTGAAAATATGATGACTTGCAATTGCATTGTTGACTGAGAACATAGCTTGTTAGTTTTCAAAAAAGTTTATGCCTTATACTTCGTTGTTGTGATGAATTGTTACTTGCTCATGAGAAGTTTTATGATATTAAATATTGCTGTTATAATAATGATCATGATGCTACTATGTCCGTATTTTGTTTTTATCGACACCTCTCTCTCTAAACATGTGGACATGATTATCGATATCGGCTTTCGCTTGAGGACAAGCGAGGTCTAAGCTGGAATTCTGGACCTGAAAAATCTATGTCAGAGATACCTATTCTGCACATCTCCAAATGAGCTAAAATTCCACGGAAATTTATTTTGGAATAAATAAAAAATACTGGAAGAAAGAAGTACCAGAGGGGGCCACCCAGGTGCCCATGAGGCACCAGGGCGCGCCACCCCCCCCCCCCCCCAGACGCGCCCTGGTGGCTCGTGGGGTCCCTGGTCAGCCTCCGGTGCCCATTTTCTCGTATATAAGCCCATTTTCCCTAGAAAAAAATAAGGAGAAGACTTTTGGGACGGTGCACCGCCGTCTCGAGGCAGAACCTGGGCAGGAGCACTTTTGCTCTCCGGCGGAGCGATTCCGCCTGGGATACTTCCCTCCGGGAGGGGAGAAATCGGAGCCATCATCATCACCAACGATCCTCTCATCGTGGGAGGACCAATCTTCATCAACATCTTCAACAGCACCATCTCATCTCAAACCCTAGTTCATCTCTTGTATTCAATCTTTGTCTCAAAACCTCAGATTGGTACCTGTGGGTTGCTAGTAGTGTTGATTACATCTTGTAGTTGATGCTAGTTGGTTTATTTGGTGGAAGATTATATGTTCACATCCATTATGCTATTTAATACCCCTTTAATCTTGGACATGAAGATTATTTGTGAGTAGTTACTTTTGTTCTTGAGGACATGGGAGAAGTCTTGTCATAAGTAATCATGTGAATTTGGTATTCGTTCGATAGTTTGATGATATGTATGTTGTTGATTCTCTTAGTGGTGTCATGTGAACATCGACTACATGACACTTCACCATCTTTGGGCCTAAGGGAATGCATTGTGGAGTAGTAATTAGATGATGGGTTGCTAGAGTGACAGAAGCTTAAACCCTAGGTTATGCGCTATTCCTTAAGGGGCTGATTTGGATCCATATGTTTAATGCTATGGTTAGAGTTATCTTAATTCTTCTTTCATAGTTGCGGATGCTTGCGAGAGGGGGTAATCATAAGTGGGAGGCTTGTTCAAGTTAGAACAGCACCCAAGCACCGGTCCACCCACATATCAAATTATCAAAGTAGCGAACGCGAATCAAACCAACATGATGAAAGTGACAAGATGAAATTCCCATGTGTCCTCGAGAACGCTTTGCTTATTATAAGAGATCGTTCCGGCTTGTTCTTTGCTACAAAAAGGATTGGGCCACCTTGCTACACTCTTTGTTACTATTACTACTTGTCACTTGTTACAAATTATCTTGCTATCAAACTACTCGTTACCGATATTTTCAGTGCTTGCAGAAAATACCTTGCTGAAAACCGCTTGTCATTTCCTTCTGCTCCTCGTTGGGTTCGACACTTACTTATCGAAAGGACTACGATTGATCCCCTATACTTGTGGGTCATCATCTGACACTGATGTGCTGATTGCTGATGAAACTGGTGTGATCACACAGAGAATTTGCAGCCCCATCAAGCAGACAAGATGCAGTACAAGACAAGTAGATGTTGATCATGATGTAGATGAAATGGCAGGGATTGAAGGAGTTTGTTCTCAAGTTTTGAATCCAACTCAAGGTGCATCTGCCTCTGCTTCTGAACCTCAAGCTTCAAGGCATGTCAATGACCAAATGGTGACAGCTGCACATGTTGACAATGGCAAAGAAAATTCAGATTCAGACAGTGACACTAAATACATTAGACATACTGATGACAGTGGGGAGGATTCAGAAGTTGTGGAGCTTAGAAGACATGCTAGAAAGTTTATGAAAAGGATGAGGGAGTCCAAGAGCTGGATTGGAAGGGATGCTACAGGTCCAGTGCCAATTGATCTGATAGCCAACATGGAAAAACAAATTGAAAGAGAAGAAATGGATTGGAATTATGATTCATCTGATGAAGACTACAGCTATATTGAAGATTCAGATGGTCACATAAGGAAGAGGAAGAGCACATTCCCAAGATACAACACTGAAAGTGAAGTACCACATTTTGCTTTGACCATGGTTTTTAGAATCAAGAATTAGTTGTGCAAAGCTTTGAGAAGATATGGACTAGTAACAAAGAGGAGCATCAAGTTCATGAAATCTAAGTGTGATAGAGTAAGGGCAAAGTGTGGATGGCCTGGCTGCCCATGGCTTATATATGCAGCCAAGAGATCAAGAACTTCTAGATTCCAAGTGATAACATATAATGATGATCACCAATGTGCACAGAATAGATGCAACAAGTTGGTTACTACAAAGGTGATTGCACAAAGGTATGAGCACTTCATATTGGCAAATCCTATGTGGAAAATTGACAGCATGAAAGCAACTATTTTGCAAGATATGTTTGCTGATGTCTCCACTTCAAAGTGCAAGCATGCCAAAAAATTGTCATGGACAAATAGTTGTGTGGAATGAACAATGAGTACACTAGAGTGTTTGATTACCAACTTGAGCTGCTAAGGAGCAACCCTGGAAGCACCGTTGCTATTTGCATGGATCCAACCAACATGGAGGAAAGTGTGTTCCAAAGCTTCTATGTGTGCTTTAATGCAATGAAGCAAGGATTCAAGGCTGGTTGCAGAAAAGTAACAGGCCTTGATGGATGTTTCTTTAAAGGTACAGTGAAGGGTGAGCTACTGTGTGCCATAGGCAGAGATGCCAATAATCAGATGTATCCTCTAGCCTGGGCTGTAGTTGAGCAAGAAACAAATATAACCTGGAAGTGGTTTGTTGGGCTGCTCATTAAGGACTTGGAAATAAACAACAATGGAGCTGGCTGGGTTATTATTTTTGATCAACAGAAGGGCTTGATAAATGCAGTGAAGGATTACCTGCCTGAAGCAGAGCATAGGATGTGTCCTAGGCACATTTATGCTAGTTGGAGGAAGAAACATAGAGATCATGAGTGGCAGAAGAAATTCTGGGCAATTGCTAAGGCTTCAAATAGGCAAGATTTTAACTACTACAAGGCCAAGCTTGCACAGGTGACACCTGAAGGGGCTAAGGATATCATGAGAACTGAGCCAGTGCACTAGGCAAGGGCTTTTTTCCCAGTTGGTTCAAACTGTGAGTCAGTTGACAACAACCTTTGTGAGTCATTCAACCATGCAATAGTTGATGCTAGGTTTTATCCTATCATTTCCCTGAATGAGAAAATCAGGAAGAAAGTGTTTGTCAGAATTCAAGAACAAAGAGAGAAGGGTGCCAATTTTACAGGGAAAATATGTGTAACATCCTGATTTTCGCTCCTCGATTTTTCCCTTCACGGGATTTGGCTCCCATTTTTTTCGATGTTATCGGATTTTCTCCCGATCTTGGCTATATAAAGATGGTCATTTAGCCTTGCATTTCCTAGCCATCTAGGGATTCTCTCCAGTCCAACCTTGCCACCCAAGATATTTTCTCAGGATTTTGCCACCGAAACCCTACTCTCCGATCTACCGGAAGGGAAACCCTAATTTATTTCGTTACAAAGGAACCCCAATTTCCTTTGATATTTTGCCTCCCAAACTTTTCCCAGAGACTCTCCCATATATATAAACCCTGGATATGCAAAAATATTGCCAAGTCATTTGCAATATTTTTCATTTAAAATTAATTCCTTTTTCTGCTGTTTAAAGGAATTAAATCCAGGAAAATATCTATCCATCTCCAAAGTTCATGAAAAATTGTGGAGATATTCTTTGTGATTATATTGAGCTCTCATAAAAATATTGGCCATAATTAAATAAGGGAAATTGCATTTTCCTATTTAAAGCCAATATTGCATTTTGGGCACTTTCCAAAAGAACCACTATTTTGGTAGCCAGGAAAAATCCCAAATAATTTGTGGAGCTTCTCCTATCCATATCTTCACCATTTTCATCAAGAACCCAAGTTCCACAGTTCAAAGTTTGAGAGCATCATCCAGTTCTTGTTTCTGGACCTATTTTGAGGTTGTGAAGTAACTATATTTTATATTGCTTCAAAATTCTTGAAATTAATCCAGGACCTCACATTCCCTATATTATGTGAGTATGCAAAAACTCACATCATTTTGTCAACCCATTATTTCCCAGAAATTCTCCCAAGTTTCTGTCCAGCAGGGAGCATTGTGAAGGAAGTACCATTTTGGTATTTCCAAATGAGCTGAAATTTTACCAGTGCCTCCATACCACTGAATAATCACTCTCCACCAAATTTCAGCCCAATCCATTCAGCCATTTGAGCACGACTTCAAAATCTAGTTTCTGTCCAGATTCTGGCATTGTGAAGGAAGTACCAGCTAGAGTGATCCAATTGGCCTGAAATTTTTCCAAGATGTGCACCTTGATGGATCATTCTTGCGTGACAAAAACCAGCTCCAACCCTCTAGCAATTTCTTCACAAAAATTCAGCCAAGTTCCTGTTCAAAACCTAGGTCAGCTCCAATCAGTCAATATCTTGTCTACCCTTGCTGTCAAAACCCCACAGCTAAGTTCCAGAGGCATTAACACACCTATTTGACATGGTGTGAGGTCAAGTTGATGGTCGGGCCACGTGGTGCCAGTGGTGACCATGCTCAGGATAGGTCAAACCAGCGCTCTGCCCTCGGGAGGTCACTTCTGGCCGGCCTCCGCTTGTCTATTCATGCCGAAGAGCTTCCCCACCGTCCACGTACCCCGCCCCGGTCATTTCCCCCTTCGGCCGCTTCCTCGCCGCGCCGGGACAAGCGTCGCCGTACCGCTACTATGCGTACGCGGTCGTCGCCGTATAGCTCCAACCGGAGCTCTCCCGAAGCCGCTGCTGGCTTCTTCCCTCTCCTGGAGACCCTGCCGACATCGCCCCCTCCCTCCGTGTGTCCCCGAACACCAATACCCGGCTAAGGACGCCACGGTGGCCGTCCCTATCGCCTCGGCCGGCCGGCTATAAATAGCCGCGGTCCGAGCCTCCCTGGGCATCCCTGAGCACCGCAACCTCCTTCCCTCTCCCTCCAGCCCCCTCCAGTGCGCTCGCCCAGCCGAACCCCTTCCCGGAGCACGGCAATTTAGCCGGAGCGCCACCATGGCCGCCGCGGCCCTCACCTCGAATTAGAGCATCGTGGCCCTCCCCTCCCCACCTATCCCCTACCAGAGGCCCTCCACCACCGCCGGGAAGCCCCTCCGCCCTCTCTCCCCTCCTCCCCAAGGCCGCAGTGTCGTGCCCAACATCGCCCGACCCTGGTTGCCGCCACGGCCGAGGGTGCACTCGAGCCCGACCTCCTCGAGGTCCGTGCGCCCCCGGAGTTGATGCGCCTCGGCCTCCCGAGCACGCCGGTGGGTCGAACGCTGTGGATGGTGGCCTAGGTCACCGGCAATCCTCGTCGGCGTCGCGGCGGCCGTCGGGCGCGAGGTAAGGGATGGCCCTGTTTAATTATGACAGGCGGGTCCCCTACGTCGGTGGCTCAACCCTCCTCTCCTTGTTTTTTTTCCAGGCGCAGTGCAAACGGGCTCGGCCCACATCAACAGTAGCAGTAGCGGCAGTTTCGGCCTGGGCCGGCCCAAAGCGCAGTAGCATCTTTTTTTTATCGGCAAAATAACTGGCCAGGACTCGGATGCAAATAAAATACTTACAGACAGGTCCCTGGCAGTTATGCCATCACATCTTTTTATCCATAGCTCCGATTTAGGTAATTCCAAAGCCCACGGTTTCTATTCGTCGAGCCCGTTCTGATGATGTCACTTTCACCATGTTAACACTTTCTAAAAATGCCCATTTTGCCCCTGCCCTATATTCAGCCCCTCCGAGAGGGAATCTTCTCCGGCGAATTCTTCCGCAAGGTGATCGCACTTCTCCCGGAGTACTCCTTCACTCCCAGGCAAGCCGACCATCTGATATATGCCCTAAAGCATTGCTCTGTGTTATTCTTGCATGTTTAATTAATGAATATGCCTGTGTTAGAAATAGTTGAACTCCTGCTAGGCTGAACTTGCTATTTGCATTACCTGCTAATGCTCATCATATTATCGCACTAGTGACTCGTAGGTGACAATAGGGAGACAGGTTGCTATGTTTTCATCATGCATTACTGTTGTTATTGTAATAAAAGAATGTGACTTAATAATGACAACCTCCTCCGTCGGCTGGATCGAGTCATAGTGCCACTGAACCAAGCTCATTCGTGCAGCCACATTTGCCTTTATAGGAAGGCCCTAGCTTGGTCTATTGTCGTGCCTCTTATCGGTATCACCAAAGAGGGGGGATTATGCGTGCATGCTACCCTGGCCCGGTAGGCGGCGATAATCCTGTGAGCCCAGTTTGGTTTTATGTGCACAGGTCCCCGTTTGGGACCGTTTTGGCCACGACGGTGGTAGGTGCTAGGAGTGATACAGGGGCCACCCAGGACATGAACCGGAAGGGGTATGGTTATCGGTGGGACCGTAAGAGTGCCAGGTAATAGACAAGTTTTGTATGAGCAGCACTGGTCCACCCGAATGGGAGCATGAGGCCAGGAGCTCCATGGTGTGGGTAAAGTGCGCAACCTCTGCAGAGTGTAAATCTATTCGAATAGCCGTGTCCTCGGTCATGGGACACAGTTCGTACTAGGTCACACTATTTGGTCTGTGTCGAGTCTGGAGGAACAAACTATATAATGTTATTGCTAAGATTGAACCAGAGAATGGTAAGGTTTGTCAGACTTGCAGTACAGATGCATGGACATCAGATGGTGTCAGGGATATGAATGTTAGCCATGCAATGGCTATGAGATGAACGGTCGGATGACCGCAAAGTTTGGATCGGATTTGGATCGTGAGAATATTCGGAGTATGGATTATTTACTTGATATGCTTTACCCTACTGTGTTTACTCTAATAGTTATCATGCTAGATAATCTTGCTATGACATGATGATTAATGCTGCTAGATGATTAATCTTGCTAGATAAAGCCTGCCATAACATGATAGTTAATACTGTTAAGATAACAAGTGCATGCTTGAATGCCATGGATTTCTTTGCTTGGTGTATATGTTGCTTTAGTTTGCTTGCGAGTACATTCAAAAGTACTCAACGACCTTCAATGTGGCCAGGTTCACCTAAGGATTCGACGACCCCTAGCGAGGAGTCGGAGCGTTCGCGGGCTAGAAGAGTAACCCAGTCAGATCCCTGTGGATTGGAGCCGCACCAAGATCATGCTGCCTTAGATAGAGCTTTTCCGCTGCCATCACCCTTGTACAATATCATGTAAGACTTATATATCCAATAATAGAAATGCCTGTGTTCACGATACTTGTTGTAAACGTGCATGCCAGAGTGATTTCCTGGGCTAGCATGTGCGGCGACCGTCTGGCTACAGTGGTATTCAGGTGGGGCGCCACAATATGCCCTAATGTGTTTAAGAAGCTCAAGAAAAGTATTGCAAGAACACAATATCTAGAGGTGCTCTGGAATGGAGAAGATGGATTTGAAGTGAAGCAAGTCAATGGGAGAGGGAGGCAGTACACAGTGAACCTAGATAAATGGACATGCTCTTGTGGGTACCTCCAGCTAGCAGGGCTTCCTTGCCACCATGCAATTAGTGCCATCTACAAGTGCAACAAAAATATTGAAGATTTTATTGCTCCTTGCTACTTTGTTGAAGTGTTCAATAAAATCTATGAGCATTGCTTGCAGCCAGTGGAGGGTGAAGAGATGTGGTCAGTGTCATCCAAACCTAGGCCAGTGCCTCCTGAGTATGTTAGGTTGCCAGGAAAAGAAAAGAAAGGAAGGCCTAAAAATAATGACAAGAGAAGAGAAGAAACTGAGCAACCTAAGGGAAAGAAAATGAGCAAGCATGGCACAATTATCAAATGCTCATTATGTGGTAACCCTGGGCACAACAAGTCAGGCTGTAAACAGAATCCAGAGAGAGGCAAGAAAAAGAATGCACATCTTGCTAAAACTAGCAAGAAAAATAACCCAACTGAGGTATTAGTCTTTTCTTGGTCATCTACTTATTGCATATTTATCCTGGTTATTAGTCTTTTCTTGATACTTATCCTAAATTTGCAGCAAGCCAAAGGAAGTGCATCTGCCTCTACATCTCAACCCCAAGCTCCACCACCAACAACTAGTTCAGTACCACCACGTCCTTCAGTTGGTACAAGTTCCAACAGGTTTAAGCTTCCAAGAAAGAGAGCTGCAACTGCTGAAGGTGGATCATCTGCTGCCCCTGCACAACCTGGAACATCTACTTCCAGAAGGACAGGATCTGGAGCTAAGAGGGGAAGAAGAAGGGTTGCACCATCAGTGCCAAGCTTCCAGTATTTCACTTGCAGTGGAAACTACTAGTCATAGCTGAAAATAGGGGAGAAGAAGGGCTGCATCTAGTACTTTTGTTGATGTTGCAATGTTCCAAAACATTTATGATGTAATGTTGCAAACATATCTTTTGTTCATGGCTCAAACTAGGGGTCATGTATATGTGGGTTTAAGACTTGTTTCAAACCAATTTTATGAGGATTTAATTTGGTCTGGATGACCTTGCTATTACCAGTTGCATTTCTTTGTTATTTAATTGCTAGCAATGGTTACTAAATGCCAGTAGTGCTTTCTGTTAATCTTGACAATGTTGTCCTGAAGTTTGCATTTCAGTGGTTACTAAATAACAACAGTGCCTTAGTATAATTTCAGTGGTATAAATTGCCAGCAAAGATTGCAAAATATATGCATTATCTTCCTATTTTAGTGGTTACTAAATGCCAGTAGTTGTTGTAGCAGAATTTCAGTGCTTACAATCTGCATGATCTTGCTACTTTCAAGTTGCATTTCAGAGGTAAAAAATTGACAGCACACATTTACATCACTGCAAATGATGGCCAGAACACAACTTCCACTTTAGTTCAGTCTAAACAGTGCATGCATACAACTTCCAGATCACAAATTTAAACAGGGCATACAACTTGCATCTTTAGTGCCAAAAGATCACTTCAGTCTAAAACAGGGCATACTACATTGCATACAACTAGCACTGAATAACCTTAATGCAGTAGCATCTTGCCTGCCACTAAACCAACCACAAAGACAACAAAAAGCAAGACAACATTTTGATATTTCCCCTTCAGTGCATCTATCTCTGCATTTTTCTTCCTCAGCTGGTCTTCCAGAGACATAGCCACCACCTCTCTTCCTGTTTGAGCTTCAGGCAGAGCCACAACTGCAGTGGGATCTTCAAACACAGCAACACTTCCTTCACCTCTCAGCCTACGCACTTCATCTCGCAAATCTCCAATCAAATCACTCCAAAACTTCGGCAGAGGACCATCATGCCATTCAACAAAGCCACAACCACCATGCTGTTCAATTGTAGCAACAGAAATCATTGAGAGGGGAGAAGAACAAATGAACAGCAAAATAAGACCAAAATGAAGCTCACCATGGCATCCACGCAGGCATAGTACCTCCTGCCTGGGTTCTGACGGCTCCACGAGATCCATCTCGGCGCCTTCTGACGCGTATTGCACCAGCAGAGCTTCTCCGGCTCGTACGCCATCAGGTTCTCCCGGTAGGGCACCAGCGACCTCGATTCCTGCCCTCTCCTTCCGGCGGCTTGACGGAAGCCGGGAGCGGTAGAAGGAGATGAAGACCACGACATTGCCTTCCACGCAGCCGCTGCCGCCCCCCTGCGAAATCTCCTCCGCCGCCGCCCCGCTCAAGAATCGCCTCCGCCGCCGCCTAACCCTAGTTTCTTCCCCCAAATCCCCAATCCGTTTGCTGTTCGCCCCCGCGCGTTGCGGTTATAACCTGGCCCACCGCTCAGAGCAATCCCGGTTGATACTTGCCACGTCAGCGTTTTTTGGGCTAAAACGACATTAGGGTTTGATTTGGACCGGGATTAGTTAGTTTAGGGTGCGAACGACAGGGATTTCGACTTCAGGGTTTGATTCGCCGAACATTTACGAATTCAAGGTTTAAAATGGACTTTTTCCTACACGATGAGCAGCGTTCAAGTGGATTAGGGCATCTCCAACGCTGAAACGGTATTCATCCGCCGACTGGTCCTGACCAGTCCGTGGACAGAGACGCGGGCGTCAGCCATCCAACCGTGTCCGCGTATATTTGAAAGCAAAATTTTAATAAGCTGAACAAATTTTATCAAACACGATGAATTCAGCAAAGTTCAGACATAATTTACATAAAACAAATGATATTTCGTGGTTTAACTAAAATCTTACAAAAAAACAAGAAGGCTAACTAGTAGCGGGCGATGACTTCGTACACGTGGCCACCCTAACAGGCCGCACCGCCGTCGTCGTCTGTGCCGTCCTCGGAGTGGTCCTTTCAGCGATGGAAGGGCGCGGGGCTGCGGTATCCTTGCCTGGCCGCCACCTAGCGCTCAAGGAGGAGCCGCTCCGCTTCCTTCTGCGCCATGCGGAGGGCCATCGCGGCCAATGCCGACCACGGTCGTGGAGCCCTGGCGGCGGCCTTGCCACTACCGGCATTGGCGGAGGTGCCGCTTACCGACCATTCCTCGTCGATCATGGCGAGCTCCCCTTCTAGGCGGCAGAGGCGCCGCGCAGCCAGCTTCGCCATGGTGATGAACCTGTTTTTATTTTCCATCAAGTCCAAGCCTTTCTGTTACCTTTTTTGCTTTTAGTCATTGTAACTAGTAACACTAGTGAGATTGATAACCTCGCTAGTTCTGTTGGGGTGCAGCAAGGCAGTTTTGTATTTGTGTGTGCAAATGCTGATCATTGCCGGTGTTACTAAACGCATGTTTGTTTGATAAACCTTGATATCACTTAAGGGAAATTGTTGCTTGCTACAAACCCTTGCACTTGGGGGCAGTGGCGAAGCTATGTACAAGTCTGGGGGGTTGTGCCCCCCCCACCCCCAACTTTGGACCAAACTGTGAAGAAAATTTCTCGGGGAGGACTTAGATGAGATTTGTTTTAGCATTTTACACCCTCAAACACTCATGTTTTAGCCTTGCCCCCCACCTCCCAGCAGTTTCTACCTAGCTCCGCCACTGCTTGGGGGCCCAACACCTTTCTAGTTGAGATGAAGCAAGGATTACCGATGGTCGGCACCAATGTTGGCGTTCAAGAATCATCTTTTGACTAGGGGGTATCTTTACCAGCGTGATCGGACGTTAGCGAGGGCGTGTACGACGGCCTTATGTCGAAGGTCACCGTATACTTGAGAAAGTGACACATCGATGTTTTTAAATTAGGTTCAGTCGCCTCGTGGGAGCGCGACCTATGTTCTATGGGAGGGTCATCGAGAGTAGTGCAGGGGGCACAGGGCACTTGGAGCATGGTCGTTTCAGGAGTCCCAGGACTCTCGACTAGTCCGAACCTTGCTAGGTCCCTCGGACTCCGAGTTCTGGGCTTTCGTTTGCCCTTCTGAAGGGGCTTAGAAGGGGAGAGTGACCCTCTACTTGATTTTATTCAAGTGAGAGTGAGTTACATGCCCGAGGGGGGCTTTATATAGCCTAGAGGTCCTTGACAAGTGACCAAGGCTACCCTTGAAGTAAGAAAGTGAGAGGGTAGAACTAGATAATTTTTCATCTTTTAGCCCATGTGCTCCTTGTTGGGCTAGGAGGTGGGTTGTGGCCCATTAGGGGAAATAATCCCTACACTATGAGGAGGCTTTCTTGCTTGGTCTTGGGCTTCTTTACTCCTTTGACTTATTCGTTCTTAGGTCCTTCTTTTGCCTGATTGACCATGAAACCTTACTTAAACTGCTTTGGCGTTTACCGCGTGTGTGGCACTCCACAGGATAGGGGGTGACGCCTTAAATAGGATTAAAATCCACTACTACGACGCCACACATGCATTCATGTCCTCTAACACCAAGACACACCACTCATGATTAATTATTATATGCCTTTTAAAAATATGTTTTTGACAATAATCCATTTTCAATATTATATGCCTTTTACCCTAGACACATATTATACAATATGCCTTTTACCCTAGGCATCATGTATGTTTACATGTTTTTGAGAATTTTAAAAAATAGTTACATATAAGTAAAAAAAAATTACAACAATCCATAGTCGTTATTAATTGGATAAATTATTTCCTTTTTCTAGAGCAACAGCAAAATAAAATGTTTTTTACAATAATCCATATTCAATATTAATTTGACAAATTGTTCATGTTTATAGAGCAACAAGAAAATACAATGTTTTTTCACAATAATCCATATTCAATACTAATTGTATAAATTGTTCCTTTTCATTGGGCGAAACCAAAATAAACAAAAACATGCATATTTCAAGGATCAAACCCAAGACTTCCTAGTAGTAAGTAGGTCAAGCTAGCCAATATGCCTTCAGAAAAGTCTGTTCTCAGCTCGAGCTCATATGAGCTCGGTATGAATAGTAAAATCCAATAATAATAATAATAATAATAATTTTTTGACAAACATTGACAAATATTTTGAGTGGTTGCAATGTTTCATCATGGATTGACATTCGTCGAAGTCATGGAAAAAAAGAATTGCCATGACTTCCAGAATTTTATTTCTTGATGAAATTTTGCAAGGAGTTAAAACATTCATTCATGTTTGCCAAAAAAAAAACAGATTTTTAAGATTTTTCTTCTTTAGATTTTACTGTTCATCCGAGAGCATATGAGCTCGAGCCGAGAAAGTCCGCGACCAACCATATGCCCTCACTCTATTTGTTGTGTACACGGCAACCACTAGTACTTATAGTATAGGATACAAGAGAGATACTAAATGGTCCTACCGCCGAAGGACGTGGCGGTTGGACCGTATGGGCTACCGCCGAAGGTATTGGTGGTAGACAACTTGACACGTCGGTATGGTCAGCCAGCATGGACCCTTGGCTATCGTTATTAGCTATGGCGGCAGCTCGTCTACACTACCGCTATGGTGTTTGGCGGTAACAGAAACGGTTAGATGGTGCTATAATTTCAAACGTGGGTCATTTCATTCGAAATTCGTCTCCAAAGATCAAAACAATGGTTTTGGCCTCCCTTGGGTTTTACTAAAGGAAGAAAGAAGATAAAAGTTAACATGATGATATCAATCATTCACCATTCGTCGGGACGGGACGGACGTGCAGTTGGAGCTGTAGCTAGTTGCAGAGAAGAAAGGAGCGCGTGGCATCAGCCACACGTGACCTGACCCGGGGCGGGCAGAAGGAGGCCAAAATCACTGTTCTGACCTTATACGTAAAGTTTTGCACAAAATGAACTCCACAGGAAAGTATTTCACGATCTGACCCTTTTAGAAATGCCACAGCCCGCGGCGTTGCTGATTTACCTAGAAACGCCGTCGCAAGCTGCGTTGCTGACCTGCTGACGTGGCAGGCCAGAAATGCCGAGGCAGACTGCGTTGCTGGAAACGCCAAGGTCCATTGGCGTTTCTGCCCACCATGGAAACGCCAACGGCTATGGCATTTCTGCCCAACATATTTAATTGGCCGTGGTCCCCCACTCCTCACTCTCACCCACCCCTCACCACTCACTCTCTTCTCCCCCACTGCCCCCCCCCCGAGCTTTAGCCCTTTTCCCCGTTTTTCTTCCTCACTCAAAAGACCTCAAATCCTTACAAATCAATTGTGTTGGTCCGTGGATCCGGTGCCATTTCCGTTCCTCGAGGTAATCTCCTTCATCTCACAAAATTTTATTGGTTGGATTTGTCTATTTGGATGGTTTTGTTCATATGGATCCTAACCCTAGTTTTGAACATTGTTCCATAATATGATGTTTGTAGTGTTTACTAATGAGTATGGTTGGTCCAATAACGTTGATTTGTGATGTGGATGAACAAACCTTAGGGTTTGTGTTATGCTTAATGTTAGGATTTAGGGTTAGGGTTAGGGTTTGGGTAATGCTTAATTTGGATGGACATTGTTGTTCTTAGTGGTTTTGTATGCAATGTGTTATACTTTGCATTGTCCTTTGTTGTACTTATGTTCCCCTTTTTTAGATGGAGAAGGTTGTCAATATTCATTATGTTGACAAAGTGGGATTTATGAATGTTGATATTGTTGACAAGTATGAGGAAGTGTTGATATTTCTTGAGAGTCCTAGTTATGAAGAGGTTGTGCAAGAAACACGGATAAGATTAAAGTGGGTGGATGCAAGTGATCAAGTTGAATTAGTAGGAAGATATGATGTTGGGTCGGCACACAAGTGTCGAATGAAGACAATGCCTATCAAATCCAATTTGCATTGGGGTGCATATAAGGAGGTTGTTGCATCCTCGGAAGTCAAATCACTCGAAGTGTTTGCAAGTAAGGTGGTCAAGGCTCCTCTCTTTCATCTTGACTTGAACCAAACCTTAGTAGATGATGTGAGCCCGATTGTTGAGCAAAAAGTTGAAGTGGAAGCCAATGCAATGAGCCAACCTCATGTTAGCCAATCAAATGAAGTTAAGGTGAAAGATATTAAACATGACAACGAACAAGTTGATTATGTCAATGAGTATCCCCAATATGAGTACGGAGGCAGTGCACCGATCAATGATGATGGTCATGAGTCCGACGAAGAGTATGAGAGGCACCAGAACATTGTTGGTGACGTAGAGGCTGAAGTAAGGCATAAGGACATGGATCCTGACATTATCTATCAGTGTGCTTGTGTGGATGACTCGGATGATGAAGGCCCGATGAATGAGTTGGACGAGGATGGCTTCACTGAGAAAGAAGCAGAGTGGTACACAAAAATCACCGGTAGGGATCACAAAGTCCCCTTGTTTTGTGATGTTAGCCTTGCAGATAAGGCTATAGTCGACGGTGGCATGAGCAAGACAATTGAGGCTAGACAGTTCCCAAGTAGTACACCCGACGAGATTTCTATGTCTTACCTAAGGAAAGGTTTGATGTTCGAGCACATGCTAGAATTCAAGATGTGGCTGTGTGAGTATGCTGTCAAACACCACATGCCTTTCATAGTTGTTCACTCGGACTGCAACAAGCGATACACCGTGAAATGTGAGGTAGAAAGATGCAAATGGAAAGTCAATGGAAGACTCACGAAAGATGGTTGGTGAAAGATAACTAGTTGCAAAGCCACTCACCAATGCACACCGCCAACCGTAGAAGCACGGACGACACACCGTCAGCTAACCTCGGAATTCATCGGTTATAAATACCAGAAACATATAGCTGAGGATCCAACCATTAAAGTGAAGTTGTTGATGAGTTGGGTTGAAGATAAGTTTGGATATAAGGTCAAGTATGGGAAGACATGGAAGGCCAAGCAAGTCACTCTTAGAATGTTGTATGGTGGATGGGAAGAGGCGTACAACATGCTACCCAGGTTGTTGGGAGTGATGTCCTATGGAAACCCAAGAATGTACCACTATGTCCAAGATATTGAAGGAGTGTTCCGTCGTGCCTTTTGGACGTTTGGCTCATGGATTGCAGCTTTTGAGCATTGTCGTCCGGTTTTGTCTATAGATGGAACATTCTTGACAGGCAAATACAAGGGCACACTCATGATAGCAATGGCACATGATGCTAATGATCAGGTGTTGCATGTGGCATTTGCTTTGGTGTCTGTGGAGAACCAAGACAACTGGGAATGGTTCATGAGACTTGTGAGGAGCACGGTCATTCCTCCGAATAGGGAGGTATGCATCATATCCGATCGGCACCAAGGCATATTGAAGGCCGTGGATATTCACATTCCAGGGCATGCGAGGCTTCACCACCGATGGTGTACGAGGCACTTCGTTGCAACCTTTTACAGGGCTTGTAAGAACAAGGATCTTTGCAAGGATCTTAACTCCGCATGTGTAGCCTTCTCCATTAAGTCGTTCACGACACGCTTGGACAAAATCTATGAGAAGGCAAACGAAGGTGGGAAAGAATTCCTACAAAGGAATATTGATGAGAGACAAAAGTGGTCACGGGCATGTGACGAAGGAGGCATGAGATATGGTGACATGACAAGCAATCTTGTTGAGTGCTTCAACTTTGTCTTGAAGGGTGCCCGTCAGTTGCCGGTGACAGCAATAGCGGAATATACCTTTTACAAGCTAAATGAGTATTTTCTGAAGCACTCCGATGAAATCGACAAGTTGATTGCCGATAGTGAGAAGCCTCCCAATGAGATTTATCCGAAGAAGGTTGCCGAGTGGCTAGACTATCAGAAAGACAAGTCAGCCATCCAGCGAGCCACTTGTTTCGATAATGTTGAAATGAAATACCAAGTGAATGAGCCAGGTGGGACAACGAGAGATGGAGAATCATATGGTGGTCGCTCATTTAAGGTGGCTCTTCGGACACGGCATTGCACTTGTGAGCGGCCTAGTAAGTACCACTGGCCATGCTCGCACATGATGACGGCGGCCCGCATGAGGAATTTGCCCGTCTCTGATGGAGTAGTTGTGAGGTTGCATGAATTCAACTTGCAAACTCATAAGTTAACATGGGCGTCTAGATTCCACCCTTTTCTGGACGCATCACAGTGGCCAAAGTATCACGGCCCTAACATTAGGCTGGATCCGAAGATGATGGTACAACCCAAGGGTAGAAGGAGAACAAAGCGATACAGGAATGATATGGATGAACTCATGAGCACCAGAGAGTTTGGTAGTGGACATTTCATGGAGCCACGTGATAGGAACCAATGCGGTGATTGCAATGAGACGACACATAACAAGAGGACTTGCAAAACAAACAAAACTTCACAAGGGCGCAATGCTTCTACTAGTGATGCCGGTGGCAGAGGTGGTTCAAGTGGTGGTCTTGGTGGTGGCCGAGGATCCGGTGGTGGTCTTGGTGGTGGCCGAGGATCCGGTGGTGGTCTTGCTGGTGGCCGAGGATCCGGTGGTGCTCTTGGTGGTGGCCGAGGATCCGGTGGTGCTCTTGGTGGTGGCCGAGGTTCCGGTGGTGGACTTGGTGGTGGCCGAGGTTCCGGTGGTGGACTTGGTGGTGGCCGTGGTATAAGCGCTGGTGGTCGTGGTAGATGCCGAGTTACCGGTGGTGGTGCTCGTGGCAGAGGTAGAGGTTCGGGTGGTGGTAGAGGAGGTTTCATGGGTAGAGGCCGTGGTCGTGCTAGAGGAATGGTTGGATACCTAGATGGACCATTTCCCTACGTGGTTGCATTTCAATATTATTTCCATGTTGTACAATATTTTTTTTCATGTTCTTTTTGTCCTTACTAAGTAATGTCTTGCAATTTTTCGTAGATATGGCGGCTTCTCAACCCAACAAGGCAACAATGAAGGGGGTGGAGGAGAAGGATGGGGAAGGTGAGATGCCGGGGTGGTGGGAGAAGGCTGCGAGGAAGTTGAGAGAGGAGGATGCAGCCGCACTAGAGAGGAAGAAGCAAGAGGAGTTCGAAGAGAAGATGAAGGAAAAAGAAAGAATGACATTTCAGGAGATCGCGATGACAGACAAGGTGAAGATTGCATGTGAGAAGGCAGCTGCGCAACGGCAAAAGGATTTTGAAGAGAGATGTAAGAAACTTTGGGCTTTTGAGAAGGCAAAGAAAGAGAGGTAGAATAAGCTATTCATGGAGAGGGTGGTTCACGAGGCTCATCTCATAAGGAAAAGGGAGGAGGAAGAAGAAGAAGAAGAGAGGAAGAAGAAGAAGGGAAAGGGGCCTTTCTCTACACAATAGAGCAATGTGGTTCTTTATGGACTCCTCTATGTGTTAAATTGTTGTACACTCCTCTATGTGTACTCTTAATTGCTATGGACTCCTCTATGTGTTAAATTGCTATGGACTCCTCTATGTGTTAAATTGCTATGGACTCCTCTATGTGTTAAATTGCTTATGGACTCCTCTATGTATTAAATTGCTATGGACTCCTCTATGTGTTAAATTGCTATGGACTCCTCTATGTGTACTCTTAATTGCTACGAACTCCATTATGTGTATTGGTGTACTCATATATGCTCTGTGTAATTTCTAGTTGTGCTATAGCATGTGTTTTGTTATATCTTGATTATCATGCATCACTCTATCTCTTATTTTTTGTCTATCATCTTCTCATTCTTTCTTACACGTTCTCAAGGTCTCTATTTTACTTCTAAATCTAAATCTTCTCTCTCTCAAATAATCATGCTTAGTGCTATTGCACTTATCTCTCTCAAATTATCTCTCACTTTCTATTATTTTCTCACTCTGGTTCTGTTCTATGCCAAACGCCAAGCATCTTTGGCGTTTTGATGTTGTCTTGAAACGCCAAGGACTTCGGCGTTTCTATGTTTTCTGGAAACGCCAATGGCGTTGGCGTTTCTTCTCTATATAGAAACGCCAATGTTGCCTTGGCATATCAAGGGGCACCGCACACGCCAAAGATGTCTGTCACGAAGGCACATATTGCTCAAAGGAAACTGCCTAAGTACCATGTACGGCCTCCAATTGACCTACATCACAACATGTCACTCGCTCATGCACACAAAAAAAATCAGGATTGATTGCAAAGCATTTGGATAATTACCTGATTATAACTCAGCATGTCAAGCTCGCTTATGTATGCCTTGTACCGCCCCATGGCGGCGATACTCGACACTTGGACATTAGCCCATATGTGTGCGATAGTGGGGTACCGCTCCTCATCCCCGTCAAAAGCCCACTCCCAAGGTTCTTCCGGAGCAATGGTGATGTTACGGCCTACAGGGATACGCTCCCACATCCAAATCTGTAGGGCCCAAACGAAACCACCAAGACAAGATGTGGCCTTACTCCTCATACATGCTCCGTCCAACTGCACATTTGTACACACGTTAAACGATCACACGCAAACATCTATTTCATATAATGAAAATGCATCATATTAAGCATTACCTGACGGTACAAGAAGGCTAGTGCCGCGGACCCCCAACTCCACTTAACATCCCAGTTACGAAGAGGGTCCAAGAACATCCAGGAGGCTGTGTCCCCCGTGCCATCCGGAAACACCACTTGGGTCAACAGATTCCATAAGTAAGCCCTCGCGTGCTGCTCCACAACCGCCGGACTGGCATTCTTTGGGCACTCGTAAAAATGTTCTCGTATCCACGAGAACAACACATCGGATGGCCTACGATCCTTCTTGGTTTCATTGAGCCACGGTGGTGGTTCAACACCAACCAATCCGGCAACCCGTTGTCGCCACCCCTCAGACTTCACCTTCCCGGTAAGAGCCCTGCCCTCGATCGGAAGCCCGGAGATCATCGCAATATCCTCCAAAGTGATGGTCATCTCACCAAGAGGAAGGTGGAATGAGTGCGTCTCCGACCTCCAATGGTCCGTAAGGGCGGTAATGGCCGTCGAGTTCAGCCATGGTGGTGTGCCTTTAAAGTTGAGCACAAACTGAAGAAGATCCATTCTTCTAAAATAAGGCTCGTAGCGAAGGTCATATTTGAGAGATTCACGCGGGTTGTGGCCCCTCAACCGAAGTACTGGAGGAACCTAAAAAAACAAACGCACAATTTTGTTACTTCTCTCAACAAGTCACAATATGAAAATCAAACAATGTAGATACATAATTACCTCCCCTCTTTCCACTAGCACAGCACGATGCTTGCTCTCGTAATAATCATCAAGGCCGGGATATTTATCCGGCTCAAACATCCTACATGTTACATTATAGACTAGTTAATATGAATACTTAAAACTTTCAACACATTATAAAATACTCTCTAAATCCACTTGCATTTTACACAATGCTTAAAACTTTTCAACACATTCATATACATACATACACAATCATACATACATAATACACATTTGAAATTCTATCTAAAGTCACAAGCATTTGAATACTTATATATAAAGTCACAAGCATATTATAAAAAAAGACACTTTCAACCAAACTTATCACAAAGAATTTATTCAAACTTATAAAAAAAAAAGACACTTTCAACTAAACTTATCACAAATAATCTTAGGATTCAACCTAATACTAATTTTTTTCCTATCTCTAAATTCAATACTACACAATAGCAAGTGCTTCAACACAACTACTATATCTTCCTTCTAAACGACTTGGCTAGGTTACTCCTTCCAAATTTAATCCAAACAATGTACAAATAAATCACAAAAAATGGATCTTAGGGTTCCACCATGTTTCAAATAATGCATCTAAAATAGGCAATATTGACTGAAAAAAATTGGAGGAATAGGGGGAGAATACCTCAAGCAACTTGGGGATGATCCGATCCACGAGTTCTAATGGCGAAAAAAGAAGATTTGGGAGGGATTTGGAGGAGAGGAGAGAGGGGCGAAACGCCTCTGTTCGTCCTGGCGGCTGGAGGAAGACGGGGCTGTGAGTGGGCTGGGTCCCACCCGCGGCCCCGCGCATGTTACTTAATTCAGGCCAGCAACGCCATAGCCATTGGCGTTTCCATGGTGGGCAAAAACGCCAATGGACCTTGGCGTTTCCAGCAACGCAGTCTGCCTCGGCGTTTCTGGCCTGCCACGTCAGCAGGTCAGCAACGCAGCTTGCCTCGGTGTTTCTAGGTAAATCAGCAACGCCGCGGGCTGTGGCGTTTTTAAAAGGGTCAGATCGTGAAATACTTTCCTGTGGAGTTCATTTTGTGCAAAACTTTACGTATAAGGTCAGAACAGTGATTTTGGCCGCAGAAGGAAGAGCATGGCATTGCCAGCTAGGAGTACTAGTAGATGCGTAGCCTGCGTGGCAGGCGGTCGCACGCGCGCGCCCGGGCGATCGATGCTTGTATACGGCGGGCACTTAAAATTACCGGGCGTGACGACTGACGACGGCATCACCATACGGGAGAGGATATTCTCTCTCTCTCTCTCTCTCTCTCTCTCTCTCTCTCTCTCTCTCTCTCTCTCTCTCTCTCTCTCTCTCTCTCTCTCTCTCTCTCTCTCTCTCAAGATGAGAGACGACGAGCTTTTCCCGGCGAGGAATGCGTGACGGGAAAGCTTTGATGGGAGGGAGGCGTGGCGCTCCATTCAATTGCATGCATGCGTACTCTCTACCAAGCCCTCTGCTCTCCCTGCAACCTGGCAAAACGGAAGGAAGAAGGAGGTCCAGGACTGCAGGCAGGCGTGCTCGAATCTCCTTTTATTTTATTTTATGATATGATGATCATCACTGTGACAGTATACATTGATGCCAGCTTGGGGACCGTTAACCTTGGCTGCAAGAAATTCGGATCTCGGGTCCCCTGCATCTGCATGCATCATCTGCCGCAGCAATGGCGACCATGTGCTTGCTATATGTTGAGGCATTGTGACTCCCGGTGGAACCGGTCACCGGGGTGGTAGGTACCAGCTTCATACAACTGGCGGCACTTGATTCTAGCTGCCTCTTGGATCCAGATCGACCCTCATATCCAAAACAAACTTGCGGGGATAGATAGATAGATAGATAGACAGATAACGCGATCCTGTTATCCATCGTATCATCGTAGCGTGCAGATAAAGTAGTAGGTGTCGACTGGACGTGGTTGCAGCTATAGCTTTGCATGCAGTACGGGCCGGACGTAGGAAAGGGCATGTCAACCACGCTACGGCTACGCGGCCAAACTTATGATGCCACCATGATGAGCGGAGTAGCTCGATCGATCCTCCCATCAAAATCAGTGTGGAAGGAAGATCCCACAGCCATACTGCTATAGGCACTGCACCCATGCCATGCCCGCCCATCATAACGTCGCGCGTCGCGTGTGCATCACGGGTTGTCCGTACGTCGTGCGTGCAATGCCTCATGTTTATTCCCCGGTGCCGTGGGTCGATCCATTCATCCAACTCAGAGATGGGACTCGACTCGATTGACCTCGTTTTATGCCTAAGACTAGGAGTAACTAGCGTCCCTCCGTCCTACTTGATCTTGTCAGCGTCCTACTGCGATATACACTACTCCCTCCATTCCACAATCTAGCGCGCCCACACTTTCTGAGATCTAAGTTTGACCATAAATTTAACCAACGAGACTGACTGCGGCGGGAGCAAAAATTATACCACTGAATTCGTATCGTTGGTTAAATTTAGTGGTATAATTTTTGCTCCCGCCGTAGTCGGTCTCGTTGGTTAAATTTATGGTCAAACTTAGATCTCGGGAAGCGCGGACGCACTACATTGTGGAATGGAGAAAGTATTTGTTATGTAATGTAAGGGCATCTCCAACGGCAATCCGCAAAAATCCTCCCGCATCCGTCCGCGGACAGGGGGACCAGTCCGCGGACACGGATGCGGGAGGACACCATCCAACACTAGCTGCATACATCCGGCCTTTCTTATTTTTTTTTCAAGTCCGCACGATCAAATAGCCGCATGCAAAGAGTACACACGTTCAAATAGCCGCATGCAGCACTAGTTCAAATTTTAAAAAGTTTAAATATTACATCCCAACATTGTTGTCCCCTTTCACCGCCCACTGATGCTCAATCAGATCTTCCTTCAGCTGCTCGTGAGTTGGTCGATGCCGAATTTGTTGATGCATTTGAATAAACTCTTCAAATGTGGCCGGATTCTGGTCCAGAAGTTGGATATGATCACCCATGTTCTCAAATTCCAGAGCTGTGGCAGCATCACGACCCACATCCTCGACGATCATGTTGTGCATGATTACACAACATGTCATCACCTCCCAAAAGGTCTCCGGATCCCATTGTTTTGCAGGTCCACGAACAACTGCAAAACGGGCCTGAAGAACTCCAAATGCTCTCTCGACATCCTTTCTAGCTGCTTCTTGTCTTTGGGCAAAGTGAGCCTTTTCTGGCCAACTGGGTTAGAGATAGTGCTGACAATGGTAGCCCATGGAGGATAGACACCTTCAACCAGATAGCCCATGTTGTACTCATGTCCATTGACATTATAGTGGCAAGGAGGATCTTTTCCTTCAGCCAGCCTCGCAAACAACGGCGATCGTTGCAGCACATTGATGTCATTGTGAGACCCGGGCATGCCAAAGAAAGCGTGCCAAATCCAAAGATCATGTGTTGCAGCAGCTTCAAGAATGATGGTGGGCTTCTTAACATGACCCTGATATTGCCCTTGTAAAGCCTTCGGGCAGTTCTTCCATTTCCAATGCATGCAGTCAAGAGATCTAAGCAAACCTGGCCACCCTCTTGCTTCTGAGATTGCCAAGAGCCTCTCGGTGTCGGTCACAGTTGGTTCTCTCAGGTACTGAGGTCCGAACACCTCAACCACGACAGTTGCAAACCTGACCATGGCATCTCCACATGTGCTCTCAGACATCCGTAGGTACTCGTCCCACGAATCAGCGGTCGTGCCATATGCAAGCATCCGGAGTACGGCCGTGCACTTCTGGTAACCAGAGAAGCCAATCGTTCCCACGGCGTCCTTCTTCAGGATAAAGTAGTCATCGTAGGACCGGACGCCATGGTACAAACGATCGAAGACAGTCTTGCGCATCCGAAAACGCCGGCGAAAATGGTCAGCGAATAGTGCATCGGGGACAAAGTAGTTAGCCATCAGTGTCAAATGCCCGCGCGCCCTGTTGCGGTTGAGCACTCGATGACCCTTGATCGAGCCCTTGAAATTGAGAACATGCTCCTCCGCACACTCCGCGTCTTCAAGGATCGCCTGCATCATCGCCATCTCATCGGAGTACTCCTCCTCGTCCGACGAGCCGTCGGACGACTCAACATACTGCTCGTATATGTACTCCAAATCGGAATCCATTACTAAAAAGAAGAAGGGACAACTGTTTTCAGCTCCGGCGATTCATCGAACAGTGATACGTCCATTTTGCATCATGTTTTGCTACTGTTATTTATAGTGTTTTTAATCAATATAACACTTTGTGAAGCAATTGTAATGTCTTTTCTCTCTTAATATGCAAGATTTACACAAGGAGGGAGATTGCCGGCAGCTGGAATTCTGGACCTGAAAAAGCTATGTCAGAGATACCTATTCTGCACATCTCCAAATGAGCTGAAATTTCACGGAGATTTATTTTGGAATAAATAAAAAATACTGGAAGCAAGAAGTACCAGAGGGGGCCACCCAGGTGCCCACGAGGCACCAGGGCGCGCCACCCCCCCTCCCCAGGCGCGCCCTGGTGTCTTGTGGGGCCCCTGGCTAGCCTCCAGTGCCCATTTTCTGGTATATAAGCCCATTTGCCCTAGAAAAAAAGGAGAAGACTTTTGGGATGGTGCGCCGCCGTCTCGAGGCGGAACTTGGGCAGGAGCACTTTTGCTCTCCGGCGGAGCGATTCCACCGGGGATACTTCCCTCCGGGAGGGGGAAATCGAAGCCATCGACATCACCAACGCTCCTCTCATCGTGGGAGGATCAATCTTCGTCAACATCTTCAGCAGCACCATCTCATCTCAAACCCTAGTTCATCTCTTGTATTCAATCTTTGTCTCAAAACCTCAGATTGGTACATGTGGGTTGCTAGTAGTGTTGATTACATCTTGTAGTTGATGCTAGTTGGTTTATTTGGTGGAAGATTATATGTTCAGATCCATTATGCTATTTAATACCTCTCTGATCTTGGACATGAAGATTATTTGTGATTAGTTACTTTTGTTCTTGAGGACATGGGATAAGTCTTGTCATAAATAATCATGTGAATTTGGTATTCGTTCGATATTTTGATGATATGTATGTTGTTGATTCTCTTAGTGGTGTCATGTGAACGTCGACTACATGGCACTTCACCATCTTTGGGCCTAAGGGAATGCATTGTGGAGTAGTAATTAGATGATGGGTTGCTAGAGTGACAGAAGCTTAAACCCTAGTTTATGCGATATTCCGTAAGGGGCTGATTTGGATCCATATGTTTAATGCTATGGTTAGAGTTATCTTAATTCTTCTTTCATAGTTGCGGATGCTTGCGAGAGGGGGTAATCATAAGTGGGAGGCTTGTTCAAGTAAGAACAGCACCCAAGCACCGGTCCACCCACATATCAAATTATCAAAGTAGCGAACGCGAATCAAACCAACATGATGAAAGTGACAAGATGAAATTCCCTTGTGTCCTCGAGAACGCTTTGCTTATTATAAGAGATCGTTCCGGCTTGTCCTTTGCTACAAAAAGGATTGGGCCACCTTGTTGCACTCTTTGTTACTATTGCTACTTGTCACTTGTTACAAATTATCTTGCTACCAAACTACTCGTTACCGATAAGTTCAGTGCTTGCAGAAAATACCTTGCTGAAAACCGCTTGTCATTTCCTTCTGCTCCTCGTTGGGTTCGACACTCTTACTTATCGAAAGGACTACGATTGATCCCCTATACTTGTGGGTCATCAAGACTCTTTTCTGGCGCCGTTGCCGGGGAGTGAAGCGCCTTTGGTGAGTGGAATTTGGTAAGGAAACATTTATATTACGTGCTGAAATTTACTGTCACTTGTCACTATGGAAAGTAATCCTTTGTGGGGTTTGTTCGGGGTATCTTCACCTCGACTGGAAGCACCAATAGTTGCCCCTCCACCTACTGCACCTACTGAAAATATTTATTATGAGATTTCTTCGGGTATGATAGAGAAACTGCTAGCTAATCCTTATGTAGGAGATGGAACGGTACGTCCTGATATGCACTTGATCTATGTAAATAAAATTTGTGGGTTGTTTAAGCTTGCAGGTTTATCCGGAGATGGAGTTAATAAGAAATTATTCCCTCTATCTTTGGAGGGAAAGGCATTGACATGGTATAAGCTATGTGATGATACTGATACATGGGACTAGAACCGGTTGAAGCTGGAATTCCATCAGAAATTTTATCCTATGCATTTGGTTCATCGTGATCGGAATTATATATATAATTTTTGGCCTCGTGAAGGAGAAAGCATCGCTCAAGCTTGGGGGAGTCTTAAGTAAATGATGTACACATGCCCCAATCATGATCTCTCAAGAGAAATTTTCTTATGCTCGGCTTTCTCATGATAATCAAACCATGCTTGATTCTTCTTCGACTGGCTCCTTTATGAAGAAAATTATTGAATTCAGATGGGATCTTCTGGAAAGAATTAAACACAACTCTAAAGATTGGGAACTCGACAAAGGTAATGAGTCAGGTATAATACTTGAGTTCGATTGTGTTAAATCTTTTATGGATACCGATGCTTTTCGTAAGTTTAGCACTAAATATGGACTTGACTCTGAGATGGTAGCTTCCTTTTGTGAATCATTTGCTACTCATGTTGATCTCCCTAAGTAGAAGTGGTTTAAATATCATCCCCCTGTTAAAGAAAATATTAGGGAACCCGTTAGTGTTAAATAAGAAACAATTGTTTACCATGTTGATCCAGTTGTGCCTACTGCTTATATTGAGAAACCACCTTTTCCTGTTAGGATTAAGGAACATGCTAAAGTTTCAACTGTGTTTAACAAAAGTAATATTAGAGCACCTAAACCCTCTGAACAAATTAAAATTGAACCTAATGTTGCTATGGTTAAAGATCTCTTGGTTGATAATATAGATGGGCATGTTATTTACTTCTGTGATGAAGCAGCTAGAATTGCTAAACCAGATCCTAAAGATAAAAACAGACCTGTTGTCTCTGTTAAAATAGGAGATCATTGTTATCATGGCTTATGTGATTTGGGTGCCAGTGTGAGTGCTATTCCGTTTACCTTATATCAAGAAATTATGAATGATATTGCACCTATTGAAATAGAGGACATTGATGTTACTATTAAGCTTGCAAACAGAGATACCATTACACCGCTTGGGATTGTTAGAGATGTTGAAGCCTTGTGTGGAAAAATAAAATACCCTATTGATTTTCTAGTCCTCGGTTTTCCACAAGATGATTTTTGTCCCATTATATTTGGTAGACCTTTCTTGAACACTGTTAATCCCATGATTGATTGCGCTAAAGAAACTGTTAGTGTTAATTTTGGTGGTATGTCTCATGATTTTAATTTCTCCAAGTTTCGTAGACAACCTCATGACAAAGAATTGCCTAGTAAAGATGAAATTATTGGTCTTGCTTCTATTGCCGTACCTCCTACTGATCCGTTAGAACAATATTTGCTAGACCATGAAAACGATATGCATTTGAATGAAAGAAATGAAATAGATAGGATGTTCTTTGATCAACCACCTATCCTTAAACACAATTTGCCTGTTGAAACTCTTGGAGGCCCTCCTCCACCTAAAGGTGACCCCGTATTTGAATTGAAGCAATTGCCTGATACATTGAAATATGCTTATCTTGATGAAAAGAAGATATATCCTGTTATTATTAGTGCTAACCTTTCAGATCATGAAGAAAAGAGATTACTGAAAACTCTGAGGAAGCACTGCGCTGCTATTGGATATACTCTTGATGATCTTAAGGGCATTAGTCCCACTCTATGTCAGCACAAAATTAATATGAAGCCTGATGCTAAACCAGTTGTCGACCACCAACGATGATTAAATCCTAAGATGAAAGAGGTGGTAAGAACCGAAATATTAAAACTTCTGGAAGCAGGTGATGTCTACTACGCAACTTTATTCTTGTAGACTCGTGTTGGGCCTCCAAGCGCAGAGTTTTGTAGGACAATAGCAAATTTCCTTGAAGTGGATGACCTAAGGTTTATCAATCCGTGGGAGGCATAGGATGAAGATGGTCTCTCTCAAACAACCCTGCAATCAAATACAAGAAATCTCTTGTGTCCCCAACACACCCAACACAATGGTAAATTGTATAGGTGCACTAGTTCGGCGAAGAGATAGTGATACAAGTGTAGTATGGATATTAGATATAGGTTTTTGTAATCTTAAAATTTAAAAATAGCAAGGTAGCAAGTGATAAAACAGAGCACAAATGGTATTGCAATGCTTGAAAACAAGGCCTAGGGTTCATACTTTCACTAGTGCAATCTCTCAACAGTGCTAACATAATTGAATCATATAACAATCCCTCAACACGCGATAAAGAATCACTCCAAAGTTCCTATTAGCGGAGAACATAAGATGAAATTGTTGTAGGGTACGAAACCACCTCAAAGTTATCCTTTCCGATCAATCTATTGAGCCAACCCTATAAGTGTCACAAACAGCCCTAGAGTTCGTACTAAAATCACACCATATGATACACATCAACCAACTCTAATGTCACCTAGATACTCCAATGTCACCACAAGTATCCATGAGTTGATTATACGTTATGCATCAAACAACTTCATAATCATAATATTCAATCCACACAAAGAACTCCAAGGAGCACCCCAAAGTTTCTATCGGAGAAAAGATAATGAAAACGTGCATCAACCCCTATGCATAGATTACCCCAATGTCACCTCGGGAATCCGCGAGTTGAGTGCCAAAACATATATCAAGTGAATCAATATAATACCCCATTGTCACCACGGGTATTCATATGCAAGACATACATCAAGTGTTCTCAAATCTGAAATATTCAATCCGACAATAACGAAACCTCAAAGGAAAAAGATTCGATTCATCACAACAAGGATAGAGAGGGAAGAAACACCATATGATCCAACTATATTAACAAACCTTGCGATACATCAAAATCGTGCCTTATCAAGAACACGAGAGAGAGAGAGATCAAACACATAGCTACTAGTACATACCCTCAGCCCCGAGGGTGAACTACTCCCTCCTCGTCATGGAGACCGCCGGGATGATGAAGATGGCCTCCGGTGATGATTCCCCCCTCCGGCAGGGTGCCGAAAAAGGGCTGTAGATTAGATCGTCGAGGTACAGAGGCTTGCGGCGGCGTAAAAACTCATCTAGGTTAACTTTCAAGGGTTTCTGAATATATATGATTTTTCAGCGTTGGTGTAGGATCGAGGAGATAGGTCTAGAGGGGGGGTGAATAGACTCCTAACCAGCCAAATTAGCAGTTTTTAATTTCTCTTGGAACTTAGGCAGATTTTGGCACAAGTTAAGATCTCTCCAATACTTTCTACACATGCATATCTAGAGATTGAGCAGCAGAAATAGTAAAGCATGCAATAGTACGAAAAGTAAAGGGGTAGAGTATGGAAGATCAAACGCAATGAAGACACGGTGGTTTTTGGCGTGGTTCCGATAGGTGGTGCTATCGTACATCCATGTTGATGGAGACTTCAACCCACGAAGGGTAACGGCTGCGCGAGTCCACGGAGGGCTCCACCCACGAAGGGTCCACGAAGAAGCAACCTTGTCTATTCCACCATGGCTTACGTCCACGAAGGACTAGCCTCACTCGGGGTAGATCTTCACGAAGTAGGCGATCTCCTTGCCCTTACAAACTTCTTGGTTCAACTCCACATCTGGTTGGAGGCTCCCAAGTGACACCTAACCAATCTAGGAGACACCACTCTCCAAAAGGTAATAGACGGTGTGTTGTTGATGAACTCCTTGCTCTTGTGCTTCAAATGATAGTCTTCCCAGCACTCAAACACTCCTCACAGATTTGGCTATTGTGGAAGAAGGATTTGAGTGGAAAGCAAACTTGGGAAAGGCTAGAGATCAAGGTTCAAATGGTAGGAATGGAATATCTTGATCTCAACACATGAGTAGGTAGTTCTCTCTCAGAAAATGTATGGTGGAAGTGTAGGCACGTTCTGATGGCTCTCCTTCCTGAGAAGGATGGGGTGGAGGGGTATATATAGCCTCCACACAAAATCTAACCGTTACACACTTTTGACCCAACTCGGTGGCACCGAAACAATCATCTCGGTAGCACCGAACTGTGTAAAAGATATGAACTTTAGGAATCTCGGTGGGACCGATACGAACAACTCGGATGGACCGAAGTGCAATGGCTTAGGGCAATCCTCATCTCGGTGGCACCGATTGCATCAACTCGGTAGGACCGAAGTGAAGCAATAAGGCAACAGAGAGTTGGCAAGCCATCTCGGTGAGACCGAAGTAATTGCAAACGATTACAGAGATTTGGCAAGGCCATCTCGGTGGGACCGAGATCCATTTCGGTGGATCCGATTTGTTAGGGTTTGGCAGTGGCTAAGTCTTGGATGAACTCGGTGGGGCCGGATTGGAAATTTCGGTGGGGCCGAGTTGGACTTTGGGTTTAGGACATATTTGGGTAGAGATAGTGGTTGAGGGTTTAGGAATACTGTCACTAAGCACTTGAGCAAAAAGACCATTAAGCAACACCTCATCCCCTTTTAATAGTATTGGCTTTCCTATGGACTCAATGTGATATTGGATCACTAAACCAAAAATGTAGAGTCTTGATCTTTGCCAATCCTTGTCCTTAGCATTTTGAAGGGGTTCCACGTCCTCTTGTCCATGCCACGCCATTGTTGAACTTGTCTGAAATTCACTAGATAAAAGCATTAGTCCAACACATGTATGTTGGCATAAATTACCAAAACCACCAAGGGAGCAAATGTGCTTTCAATCTCCCCCTTTTTGGTAATTGATGACAACATACATCAAAGCTTCAAATAAAGATTTAGCAGAAGTATGTATGAAAGCTTTGAAGGAGACATGTAACATGTATGGGCTTCCTTGAACTCCCTCTGAAGATGTGCATAACATGATGATATCGCATGGGAAAATATACATGCAACACGTATCTTGGCTATATGCATCAGAGCAATATATATGACATTAGAGTATCCACATGTACAAGATTTTCTCCTTGCAAACAATATATACTTAGCAAGAGGTCAATCATGTACATGAGTGTGATGCATATACTTACCTTGAAGTTCTTGATCAAGTACCTGAAGAAATACACTTGAGAAAACAGGGTTAGATAACACAAGATAATTTCTTCAAGAAAAAAAGACACGAGATCAACAAGAAACCAAGATTGGGATGACATGTAGAATGGAGTATCACTAGGTGAATACTTCTTTTGAAGCAGACATGTCCCCAAAAGAAATAGCTGTCTCCCCTTAAAGATCTTCCTCTCCCCCTGAATCTGACATGGATATTGGGAGTATGTAGGGTGAGAAAACTAGAACAACCAAAGAACAAACTTATCATGTTTCCCTCCCCTAAAAGAAACATGTAGCATTCTCTCCTCTTGTAAGGTGCATCTTTTGGTTTGAATAGATAAGCTTAAGCTTTGATGTATTCCTCTCTCCCCCTTTGACATCAATTTCCAAGAAGGGTCTTCAAGGTTATTGATTAAGTGGGTTTGGTCCTTGAGAAACACATCTAGATGCAAGTAGAGGATAAGAATCATCGAGTGGAGTTGGAGCAGAAAAACTTAGGAAAAAATTTGACAGAAAATTCCTTAGAGCAGCAAAATCGGTGACACCGAGTTGATATAAATCGGTGGAACCGAGTTTGACGCAATGGAATTATTTGTCAACTCAGCTCACTAGACAAAGGAAATCTCACAAGGATTTGCAAGGAATTAACTGCGAATCAAGCTAAAAGAAATGAAACAGAAAAGAAGCAAAGAGATATCTAGATGAAGTTTTTTTTTACTTCATCTAGATGGGTCGACGACTAGGTCACCTATGTTAGAGTATATTGACTTAGGAGTCAAGTGAGAACACTTGATCATAGGTCATACTCATCATTTAAGCTCAAAAATGGGGTTGCCATTTTCCTTTTAAGCATTTCAATGTATTCACATCTTGTTGAGTTGCTTTAGCTCATGTCTTTGAGTGAAGCTTCTCTAAGATGTGAGAACTTACATTGGTATTTTGTGGTGAAGTCCATCATGTAGTTGAACTTGAAGTGGATGCTCAAGAGTTGAAGTTTGGAGCGATCCTATCATTTGTAGTTCATCTTCCTACATGGGTTAGATTTGCAAGGAACAACATGTATATCCAAAATGACAAGAATGAAGCATAACTCAAATGTTGTCAAAGGATATGTTTAGGTTGTCTTGTTCCTTGTTACTCCATCAATTGTTGATACTTGGGTTATACAAGATTGCTCAAGATAAGAGTGAGATGCAATCTTGTGACATGAAGCTTGTCCAAGTACCTACAAAAGGTTAGATACCATACAAGGGAGCAAAATATCCAAGATATAATATGATCATGAAAGTATCATGGATTAGTCAAGAATGCTCATGCCCTTGTATGCATCCACATGAACCTCTAGTTCACGTTTGAAGCATCAATGATGTTCAACTCACTTCTCAGGTGAAAAAACACTTTCTCATCAAGAGGTTTGGTAAAGATGTCCGCCAATTGTTTGTCAGTACGAACATGTTTAAGGTCACATTTCTCAACATGATCTCGAATGAAATGGTGACGAACCTCAATATGCTTAGTTCGAGAATGTTGCACGGGATTGTGTTCTATCTTAATAGCACTCTCATTGTCACAAAGTAATGGTACATGTCTCACATGCACACCATAATATTTAAGAGTTTGTGTCATCCATAGTAATTGAGCACAACATGATCCCGCGGCAATGTATTCCGCTTCGGCAGTAGATAGAGATACGGAATTTTGTTTCTTGGAGGACCAAGACACAAGAGATCTACCAAGAAATTGACATGTACCCGAAGTGGATTTTCTGTCAACCTTGTCTCCGGCATAGTCCGAATTGGAGTAGCCAACAAGATTGAAAGAAGATCCTTTGGGATACCATATGCCAAAGTTTGGTGTATGTATCAAGTATCTCACAATTCTTTTCACGGCCTTAAGGTGACACTCTTTTGGTGCCACTTGGTATCGTGCACACATGCACACACTTAGCATAATGTCGGGTCGAGAGGCACATAGATATAGTAATGAACCAATCATCGATCGATAAACCTTTTGATCAACCGGTTTGCCATCCTTGGTCAAGTCAAGATGTCCACTTGTGGGCATGGGAGTTTTCATAACTTTACTCTCTTGCATGTTGAACTTCTTGAATAAGTCCTTGGTATACTTTGTTTGAGAGACAAAGGTACCTTCCCTAGTTTGCTTGATTTGCAAACCAAGAAAGAATTTGAGTTCACTCATCATAGACATCTCAAACTTCTCCGACATCAACCTTCCAAACTTTTCACTTAAAGAGGGGTTAGTTGAACCAAAGATAATATCGTCAACATAAATTTGGCATACAAATAATTCTCCATTAACCCTCTTAGTGAACAAAGTTGAATCAATCTTCCCAATTTCAAAACCTTTTTCAAGAAGAAACTTTGTCAAGCATTTGTACCAAGCTCTAGGGGCTTGCTTGAGACCATAAAGAGCTTTACGAAGTTTGTACACATGATTAGGTTTCTTGGGATTCTCAAAGCCGGGAGGTTGTTTAACATATACTTCCTCCTCAATTTCACCATTTAAGAAGGAACTTTTAATATCCATTTGGTAAAGAGTGATATCATGGTGGTTAGCATAAGCAAGTAAAATGCGAATGGATTCAAGTCTTGCAACGGGGGCATAGGTCTCACCATAGTCCATACCTTCGACTTGTGTGTAACCTTGTGCTACGAGACGAGCCTTGTTGCGTACAACTTGTCCATCTTCATCTTGCTTATTCCGAAACACCCATTTGGTTCCAATGATGTTTTGCTCTTCCTTAGGCTTCTCGACCAATGTCCACACTTGGTTCCTCTCAAAGTTGTGTAGCTCTTCGTGCATTGCATTCACCCAATCGGGGTCCTTGAGAGCATCTTCTACATTCAAGGGTTCAACACTAGAGATAAATGAGTAATGCTCACAAAAGTTAGCTAAACGAGATTTAGAGCGAGTAATGTTCGACGGGATGATCCTTGTCGATTCTTGCTCTAACTCGGGGTAGCTTTTTCTTGGGTTGTGGTGAGGCTTCCTCATCATCATATTCTTCTTCTTCTTCTTCGTTGATGTTGTCGTTGTTTGTTTGTGGAGGTGGAGAAGGAGGTTGAGGTGGATCATCTTGTTGCACTTCCTCATTCCCATCGTCTTGACGTGTTCCACTTGTGGATGCCTCCATATCAGCTTGTCGTTCACCTTGATGTGAGGTTGGGGCTTCCACTTGAATAGACGAGGTACTCTCCTTTACTTCCACGGGGCGAATCTTGCCAATGGGCAAGTCTTGGATTGCTTCCGATGGTTCTTTATCTCCTACATCAAGTGGCAATTGCTCGACTTGCGAGCCGTTAGTCTCATCAAAATTCATATCTACCGTCTCTTCAACTTTTCGAGTGAAGTTGTTGTAGACACGGTAAGTGTGAGAGTTCGATCCATAACCAAGTAGGAAACCTTCATGAGATTTAGGAGCAAATTTTGAACGACGATGCTTATCAAGAATGTAACATTTTGAGCCAAATACTCGAAAGTATCCAACTTGTGGTTTGTTACCGGTGAGCAGTTCATACGCCGTTTTACCAAGAAGCTTGTGAAGATAGAGTCGGTTTGTTGCATGACAAGCTGTTTCAACCGCTTCTGCCCAAAAATGTCTTGGCGTCTTGTATTCATCAAGCATTGTTCTTGCCATCTCAATAAGTGTACGGTTCTTCCTCTCAACAACTCCATTTTGTTAAGGTGTGTACGTAGCCGAGAACTCATGTGAAATACCCTCCTCATCAAGAAAGGTGTCCACATTGGCGTTCTTGAACTCCGTTCCGTTGTCACTCCGAACCTTCTTGATCTTGACTTCAAATTGGTTTTGAGCCTTTCTTGCGAAGTTCTTGAAGATCTTTTGTACCTGCGATTTATCATCAAGAAAGAACACCCACGTAAATCTGGAAAAATCATCAACAATGACTAAACCGAAAGAGTTACCACCAAGGCTCTTATAGGCGTTGGGACCAAACAGATCCATATGAAGTAGCTCGAGTGGTCTCCTCGTGGTCATAATGTTCTTTACGGGATGGCTTCCTCCAACTTGTTTTCCTGCTTGGCAAGCACTACAAAGTCGATCTTTGTCAAATATAACATTTTTCACTCCAAGAATGTGATCTCCTTTAACAAGTTTATCAAGGTTACGCATACCAACATGTCCAAGTCTTCTATGCCATAACCAACCTTTAGAAGATTTTGCAATTAAACATGTACGAGGTTGGGCTCTCTTAGTGAAATCAACAATGTAAAGATCACCTCTACGAATGCCGGTAAAGACTATATTATGATTATCTTGGCGAAACACCTGGCAATCTACTTTGGTAAATAGAACATTAAAGCCAAAATCAGCTAGTCTAGATACGGAAAGAAGATTGTAACCAAGAGATTCAACAAGCATAACATTTTGTATGGAGCTATCATTGGATATGGCCACCTTACCAAGGCCAAGTACCTTACCCTTGGAGTTGTCTCCAAAAGTCACATACTTGCGTGGACCATCATTTTTAGTAAGCTCACGAAACGTGTCTCTATCTCTGGTCATGTGATCGGTACATCCACTATCAAGAATCCACTCTTTTCCTCCGGCCATATAATCTCGAAGATTTGCCATAAGACTGAGATTCCTCATGGTCTTCTCAAATTCAATATCAAGGTCTTCGTCTTCATCATAATAGCCGTGCTCAACAACATCATCATCATGCATTTGATCATTACCTAGGGCAATAGATTTATTAGTTTCATGATCATGACAATGTTCAAGTTTATGGATTCTAATAGTTTCCATGATAATGTTGCTAATAGTTCTAACATCTCCTTTGGCACGCATGAGATCATGAAGCTCAAACAAGCAATCATCAAACTTAGGATCATTAGGACTCATCTTGTGAAAAACAACAGCCTTATGAAGAATCTTATCAAGACTCTTTAAGAAATAATCAGGATATCGCTTTTCTAAATCATGCCATAGAGTATAAGCACATGCAAAGTTTTGCATACAACCAAGCACAATCTTAGGTAATCCTCTAATGATAAGATTGACAGTTCTAAGATTACGAAGCATGTCAATTTCCTCTTCATGAGTAGGATGCAAGGGATCAATAGGGGGCACATAAGGATTATGAATATATTTGCTCAAGTTAAACTCATCAAAGATATCAAGCATTTCATCCCTCCAAAAGTTGTAATACTCCCCATTGAGAATAGGCACTCTACGTCTAATACTCCCGAACGTAGACATATCCATCTCCCTCCAATGGTGATGAAACCAAAGCAATGGAGACCAATGCTCTGATACCAATTATAGGATCGAGGAGATAGGTCTAGAGGGGGGTGAATAGACTCCTAACCAGCCAAATTAGCAGTTTTTAATTTCTCTTGGAACTTAGGCAGATTTTGGCACAAGTTAAGATCTCTCCAATACTTTCTACACATGCATATCTAGAGATTGAGCAGCAGAAATAGTAAAGCATGCAATAGTACGAAAAGTAAAGGGGTAGAGTATGGAAGATCAAACGCAATGAAGACACGGTGGTTTTTGGCGTGGTTCCGATAGGTGGTGCTATCGTACGTCCACGTTGATGGAGACTTCAACCCACGAAGGGTAACGGCTGCGCGAGTCCACGGAGGGCTCCACCCACGAAGGGTCCACGAAGAAGCAACCTTGTCTATTCCACCATGGCTTACGTCCACGAAGGACTAGCCTCACTCGGGGTAGATCTTCACGAAGTAGGCGATCTCCTTGCCCTTACAAACTTCTTGGTTCAACTCCACATCTGGTTGGAGGATCCCAAGTGACATCTAACCAATCTAGGAGACACCACTCTCCAAAAGGTAATAGACGGTGTGTTGTTGATGAACTCCTTGCTCTTGTGCTTCAAATGATAGTCTTCCCAACACTCAAACACTCCTCACAGACTTGGCTATGGTGGAAGAAGGATTTGAGTGGAAAGCAACTTGGGAAAGGCTAGAGATCAAGGTTCAAATGGTAGGAATGGAATATCTTGATCTCAACACATGAGTAGGTAGTTCTCTCTCAGAAAATGTATGGTGGAAGTGTAGGCACGTTCTGATGGCTCTCCTTCCTGAGAAGGATGGTTGGAGGGGTATATATAGCCTCCACACAAAATCCAACCGTTACACATTTTTGACCCAACTCGGTGGCACCGAAACAATCATCTCGGTAGCACCGAACTGTGTAAAAGATATGAACTTTAGGAATCTCGGTGGGACCGATACGAACAACTCGGATGGACCGAAGTGCAATGGCTTAGGGCAATCCTCATCTCGGTGGCACCGATTGCATCAACTCGGTAGGACCGAAGTGAAGCAATAAGGCAACAGAGAGTTGGCAAGCCATCTCGGTGAGACCGATTTGCAAACTCGGTGAGACCGAAGTAATTGCAAACGATTACAGAGAGTTGGCAAGGCCATCTCGGTGGGACCGAGATCCATTTCGGTGGATCCGATTTGTTAGGGTTTGGCAGTGGCTAAGTCTTGGATGAACTCGGTGGGGCCGGATTGGAAATTTTGGAGGGGCCGAGTTGGACTTTGGGTTTAGGACATATTTGGGTAGAGATAGTGGTTGAGGGTTTAGGAATACTGTCACTAAGCACTTGAGCAAAAAGACCATTAAGCAACACCTCATCCCCTTTTAATAGTATTGGATTTCCTATGGACTCAATGTGATATTGGATCACTAAACCAAAAATGTAGAGTCTTGATCTTTGCCAATCCTTGTCCTTAGCATTTTGAAGGGGTTCCACGTCCTCTTGTCCATGCCACGCCATTGTTGAACTTGTCTGAAATTCACTAGATAAAAGCATTAGTCCAACACATGTATGTTGGCATAAATTACCAAAACCACCAAGGGAGCAAATGTGCTTTCAGTTGGAATCACGCAAAGAGGTGCCACAGGGGGCCCATGAGGCACCAGGGCGCGCGTGGGGGGGGGGGGGGGCAGGCGCGCCCAGGTGGCTCGTGGGGCCCATGTGGCTCTTCTGCTGCTCCTCCGAAGCTTCCTGGGTCTATTTCCTTCCAGAAAAAATCGTCAAAAAGTTTCGCTGCATTTGGACTTTGTTTGATTTGGATTTTCTTGAAAACCAAAAACAAGCAGAAAACAACAACTGGCACTGGGCACTAGGTCAATATGTTAGTCCATGAAAATCACATAAAATCCATATAAAAGTGCACCAAAATCATACAAAACTTTAATAAACATGGCATTAATACTTCATAAATTATAGATACGTTGGAGACATATCAGCATCCCCAAGCTTAATTCATGCTCGTCCTCGAGTAGGTAAATGATAAAAGAAATAATTTATGAAGTGTGAATGCTAGCATACTGCATAAGTTTGATCAATAATATTTTCAATCACTTTTCCTAGCATCATAACATCAACTTTTTCTCATAAAATTCATCATGATAAAGTAGCAATTAAAAACAGAAATTTTGACGTGGAATGCTACCTATCATAATCATCATATAATCTTTTCTTTTGTTGCATGGACACTTGGACTTGAATGATTCAAAGCAATAGTCTATAATTTGACATGAAGACATAAATACTCAAGCATACTAACAAGCAACCATGTCTTTCAAAATATCAACGCTAAAGAAAGTTATCCCTAACCCATTATGCTCAATCATTGATCCATTCATGAAACACACTCAATATTAGCTACATCCAATGCACAAGTATGACAATAGTGCTCTCTAGTTAGTGCTTTGTAAGAGAAGATGGAGACTCAAAATAAAAATAAAAATTGCATAAAAGAAAATAGATAGGCCCTTCGCAGAGGGAAGCAGAGATTTGCAGAGGTGCCAGAGCTCAAGGTTTAAATTAGAGAGATAAAATTATTTTGAGAGGCATGCTTTTCCTGTCAACGAAAATGACCGAGAATTCCCAATATCTTCCATGCTAGACACATTATAGGCAGTTCCCAAACAGAAAATAAAGTTTATTTCCTTTCCACCATACTTTCACGATCCATGGCTAGCCGTATCCACGGGTGCCCTCCATACCAACACTTTCCAAGGAATTTCGTTGTTATTAATTTTTGATTCATTGTGGGACTGGGCATCCCTATTACCAGCCACTCTGTCGTGCAATGACAAGTGAATAAACACTCATCGTGAGAATAACACACCTAGCATGGAAAATGTTGGCCACCCCCTGCCGCTTCATGAGCGGTACGGGCACACAAAATGGAAAATTATTTTGAAAATTTTAGAGTTGGCACATGCAAATTTACTTGGAACGGCATGGAAATACCGCATATAGGTAGATATGGTGGACTCATTTGGCACAACTTGGGTTTAAGGAGTTTGGATGCACAAGCAGTATTCCCGCTTAGTACAAATGAAGGCTAGCAAATAGATTGAGAAGCGACCAACCAAAAAGCGAAAACGGTCATAAACATGCATTGAACATAACTAACACCGAATAATGCACCATAAGTAGGATATAATTTCTTTGCATAACTATTAACTTTAATCAAAAACCTTAACACTAATATTCTTACTAAATCACAATTACTCACTAACATGACTCACATATTATCACCTTCATATCGCAAAACTATTGCAAGGAATCAAACTTATCATATTCAGTGGTCTACATAAAAGTTTTTATTATATCCTTCTTAAATATCCATCACATTAGCACAAAATTCATATCTTAAGCATATTGCCTTTACTATAGTCAACTCTCAAAATAATATAAGTGAAGCATGAGAGTGTATGACAAACTACTCCAAAAGATATAAGTGAAGATCAATGAGTAGTTAAACAATTAAGTAGCTATGTGAAGACTCTCTCCAAACAAAGATTTCAGATCTTGATAATTTTATTAAAACCGCAAACAAAATGAAAATAAAAGGATACTCCAAGAATAGCACATATCATGTGAAGAAGTAAAAACTTAGGCTAACCGATAGGTTTTGATGAAGAAAGGTGGGATGCCGACCGGGGCATCCCCAAGCTTAGTTGCTTGAGACTTCTTGGAATGTTATCTTGGGGTGCCTTGGGCATCCCCAAGCTTGAGCTCTCGTGTCTCCTTAATTCCTCTCATATCATGGCTTCTCCTAAATCTTAAAAACTTCATCCACACAAAACTCAACAAAAACTCGTGAGATAAGTTAGTATAAATCAACTCAAAACCTTAACATTCTCTACTGTAACAAATCACTAAAATTATAAATAAACATTGCATACTAAATGCCTCTGCATATTTAATACTCCTATCCATAAATAGAAACATTAAACAAGCAACATATGCAAACAATGCAACTATAACCGAAATCTGTCTAAACAGAACAGTCTGTAAAGGGTGAATAAGAATTCATATTTCCCTAACTCCAAAAATTCTGAAAAATTACCACGTGACAGAGAACTCATGCATTCTTACTGTGTAAAATTTCAGATTTTTATCATGTTCTGACTATTCAGGAATATTCTGGACATAACAGAAAACTTTCTGTTTCCAAACAGCAACACATGAACTTGCAAACTGAGCATGGTAAAGGCTATAATTGGCATTTTATTGAACTAAAAGATACAAAACATGATTATTGATAACAAAAATCAAATATCAACAAAATAAAATGATGCTCCAAGCAAAACTCATATTATGTGACGAATAAAAATATAGCTCCGAGTGAGGTTACCGATAGTGTTGAAGACGAAAGAGGGGATGCCTTCCGGGGCGTCCCCAAGCTTAGACGCTTGAGTATTCCTTGAGTATTACCTTGGGATGCCTTGGGCATCCCCAAGCTTAGGGTCTTGCCACTCCTTATTCTCCTCATATCGATATCTCACCCAAAACTTGAAAACTTCAATCACATAAAACTTAACGGATCTTGTGAGATAGGTTAGGATGACAAAAATAAATCATCCACTTAGGTACTGTCAAGACAAGATTGATAATTTTTATCACATAATGCCTACTGTAGTATATCATTTCCACAATTTATATCTCATAATATAAGCTATGGAAACACTAAAACATGCAAACTATGCACCGAAAACAGAACCTGTCAAAAACAGAACAGCGTGTAGTGAGCGATTTAAAACCCATACTTATGTACCTCCAAAAATTCTGAAAATTAGGAAAATGTAAACAATTTGTAACCCAATACTCTGTAAAAATTTCAGAATTTTCTCACGCTCCAGTACATAATAGAAATTCCAGCACTGGACGCAAAAGTTTCTGTTTTTGCACAGAATCAAGTCAACTATCATCCACACTATCCCAAAGGCTTTACTTGGCACATTATTGAAACAAAACATATAAAACATGATTACTACAGTAGCTTAATCATGTGAGCACACAAAAACAGTAGGTAGAAATATTGGGTTGTCTCCGAACAAGCGCTTTTCTTTAATGCCTTTTAGCTGGGCATGATGATTTCAATGATGCTCACATAAAAGAATTGAAACATAACGGGAGCATCATGAATCATATGTTCCTCTCTCATAATAATTTTCAGTAGCATCATGAATGGATTCATCAATATAGCTATCACATAAAGCATTCTTTTCATGATCAACAAGCATAGAAATTTTATTACTCTCCACACAAGCAAATTTCTTCTCATTAGTAATAGTGGGAGTATCATATGAAACTCGAATACTACAAATTGTTTCCACATTAAAGGGGTAATGTTCAGTAAAAGCATATTCATAATTATGACAAGTTTTATAAATATAATCATCACTACTTTTTATAACATAAGTATCATCACAATAATCATCATAAGTAGCAATTTTGTTCTCATCATAATCAATTGAAACCTCTTCCAAAGTAGTGGATTCAACATTAAATAAAGTCATGACCTCTCCAAATCCACTTTTATCATTATTAAAATAAGATTGAACACCCTCCAAAATAGTGGGATAATTATTATCTAGAGTTGACACTCTTCCAAACCCACTTTCATAAATATTGCAATCATCATAAATAGGAGGCATGCAATCATCATAACAAATTTGATCATTCAAAGTAGGGGGACTAAAAAGATCATCTTCATTAAGCATAGCATCCCAAAGCTTGGGACAAACATTAATTGCAGCAAATAAATTCTCAAACATGTCATTCTCATCAAACATAGCATCCCCAAGCTTGTGGCTTGGCATATCATTAGCATAATCACTATTATCATCAATAGTATGAATAGCACCAATAGTATAACAATTATTATCATCACAATTTTCTAAGTTGGTGCCAAAAAGATTTTCAAGATTATAAGAAGTGTCATTATTTTCCCAATCATAATCATCATAATGAGTAATAGGCATAATAAAATCATCCTCAATCGTTCCTTCGGACATTGTACCATAAAACAAAGAAGCAATATCATCATCAAGTATATCATCTTCCACAATCATTTTTGATTCACTCTCATGAGGCACAACAATAATAGGAGCAACATTATTTGGGAGGGATACCTTTTTACCTCTACTCTTTCTTCTTTTCTTCTTCTTCACCACATCATGTGTGGGTTTAATCAATTTTTTCGAGCTTATTATTGATGAGATTGGTTGAATAGGAAGCTCCTCCTCGTCACCTATTTCATCAAGAGACACAATAGGAGGGAAAGTGGAAATATTTACCCTTTCATTAGTGTTCCTTTTATATTCTATTGGTTTTCCCGTCTTTCTATAGTTGGCAATATAAGCATTCTCATTGCAATTTACCATACAAAACATATAGATTTCCTTTAGATTAGTTTCAATGTTGTCTGTGAGAATGAATACTTCAAACCAACTATTTTTATGTGACAATTCCTCACACCCCAAAAATAGATAAAGCTCATTATATAGTTCAAGGGCAGTCAAGTCATTACAATATTTAGCCATGATTCGATCATGAAAAAGTATGCATTGAAAATTAAGGTGACCAACATTATTGCAAAGTTCACAAGTAATAGGATAAAGAGAACATAATTTTGTAGCAAATTCATCTATCACTTTGAGCAAAAAATTGGTTCTATCATGTTTATGCTTCTTACAAAATCTATCATCCCTATAAGGCATGTCTTCACAAACTTTATGCACTCCACAAAAATTGACATGCTTATAAGAAACATTTTTGTCATGACTAGTGCAATCATCTTTAGTATTTTGGATATTCATAGAATTCATACTAACAACATTGCAATCATGCTCATCATTCAAAGATTTTATGCCAAACATTTTATTGAATTCTTCTTCTATCAATTGAGCACAATTTGGCGCTCCATCATTTTCAAGAAACACATTATAAAAGATGAATAATATGAGGCAACCTCCATTTTTTTATAGTTTTCTTTTATAAAACCAAACTAGTGATAAAACAAGAAACTAAAAGATTCAATTGCAAGATCTAAAGATATACCTTCAAGCACTCACCTCCCCGGCAACGGCGCCAGAAAAGAGCTTGATGTCTACTACGCAACTTTATTCTTGTAGACTCGTGTTGGGCCTCCAAGCGCAGAGTTTTGTAGGACAGTAGCAAATTTTCCTCAAGTGGATGACCTAAGGTTTATCAATCCGTGGGAGGCGTAGGATGAAGATGGTCTCTCTCAAGCAACCCTGTAATCAAATACAAGAAATCTCTTGTGTCCCCAACATACCCAATACAATGGTAAATTGTATAGGTGAACTAGTTCGGCGAAGAGATGGTGATACAAGTGTGGTATGGATAGTAGATATAGGTTTTTGTAATCTGAAAATAAAAAAAACAGCAAGGTAGCAAGTAACAAAAGTGAGCAAAAACGGTATTGCAATGCTTGAAAACAAGGCCTAGGGTTCATACTTTCACTAGTGCAATATCTCAACAATGCAAACATAATTGGATCATATAACCATCCCTCAACTTGCGATAAAGAATCACTCCCAAGTTCCTATTAGCGGAGAACATAAGATAGAAATTGTTTGTAGGGTACGAAACCACCTCAAAGTTATCCTTTCCAATCGATCTATTGAGCTATTCCTACAAGTGTCACAAACAGCCCTAGAGTTTGTACTAAAATAACACCATATGATACACATCAACCAACTCTAATGTCACCTAGATACTCCAATGTCACCACAAGTATCCGTGAGTTGATTATACAATATGCATCAAACAACTTCATAATCATAATATTCAATCCACAAAAAGAACTCCAAGGAGCACCTCAAAGTTTCTATCGGAGAAAAGATAATGAAAACGTGCATCAACCCCTATGCAAAGATTACCCCAATGTCACCTCGGGAATCTGCGAGTTGAGTGCCAAAACATATATCAAGTGAATCAATATAATACCCCATTGTCACCACGGGTATTCATATGCAAGACATACATCAAGTGTTCTCAAATCTGAAATATTCAATCCGACAATAACGAAACCTCAAAGGGAAAAGATTCGATTCATCACAATAAGGATAGAGAGGGAAGAAACTGTTGGAAATATGCCCTAGAGGCAATAATAAATTGGTTATTATTATATTTCCTTGTTCATGATAATCGTTTATTATCCATGCTATAATTGTATTGATTGGAAACTCAAATACATGTGTGGGTACATAGACAACACTGTGTCCCTAGTAATCCTCTAGTTAACTAGCTCGTTGATCAAAAGATGGTGAAGGTTTCCTAGCCATGGACATGAGATGTCATTTGATAACGGGATCACATCATTAGGAGAATGATGTGATGGACAAGACCCAAACTATAAACGTAGCATATGATCGTGTCAGTTTATTGCTATTGTTTTCTGCATGTCAAGTATCTGCTCCTATGACCATGAGATCATGCAACTCACTGACACCGGAGGAATACCTTGTGTGTATCAAACGTCACAACGTAACTGGGTGACTATGAAGATGCTCTACAGGTATCTCCGAGGGTGTCTGTTGGGTTGGCATGAATCAAGACTGGGATTTGTTACTCCGTGTGACGGAGAGGTATCTCGGGGCCCACTAGGTAATACAACATCACAATGAGCCTTGCAAGCAATGTGACTAAAGTGTTAGCCACGAGATCTTGTATTACGGAACGAGTAAAGAGACTTGCCGGTAACGAGATTAAACTAGGTATAGAGATACCGACGATCGAATCTCGGGCAAGTAACATACCGAGGAACAAAGGGAACAGTATACGGGATTAACTGAATCCTTGACATAGAGGTTCAACCGATGAAGATCTTCGTAGAATATGTAGGAACCAATATGGGCATCCAGGTCCCGCTATTGGTTAGTGACCGTAGAGGTGTTTCGGTCATGTCTACATAGTTCTCGAACCCGCAGGGTCTACACACTTAACGTTTGGTGACGATTAGTATAGTTGAGTTATTGTGTTGGTGACCGAAGGTTGTTCGGAGTCCCGGATAAGATCCCGGACATGACAAAGATCTCCGGAAGAGTCCGGAGGTAAAGATTGATATATGTGATAATAGTGTTTTGATCTCCGGAAGGGTTCCGGAATTCACCGGAAGGGGTTCCGGGTGTTTACCGAAGTGTTCGGGTGCAACAACACTTTATATGGGCCAAAGGGGTAAAGCCCATGAGGTATTGGAAAGTGCAAAAGGAAGTTTGCTGCTGCCTTAAGCGGTACTACCGCTGGTAAGGCAGTACTACCGCGTAAGCGGTACTACCGCTTGTGTGAAGCGGTACTACCGCGTAAGCGGTACTACCACTTGTGTGAAGCGGTACTACCGCTCGTGAGTGGTACTACCGCTTGTACGCGGTACTGCTGGAATCCGAGTTGGACTCTTTCCGTGCGGGCCAAACCGACCTTGTGCGGGCAAAACCGACCTTGTGGAGGCTTTCTCTCCAAGTTTAGACCCCAGGGCTCAACATATAAATAGAGGGGCAGGGCTAGCACACGGGACACATCAAGATTTCCCAAGCCGTGTGCCGGCAACCCTAACCCTCTTGTTCCTCCCGTCATAATCTCCTTAGTGCTTGGCGAAGCCCTGCAGAGATTGTTCCTCACCACCATCACCACGCCGTCGTGCTGCCGGAACTCATCCACTACTTCACCATCGCTCGCTGGATCGTGGAGGTGAAGGCGTCATCAAGCCGTACGTGTGTTGAACGCGGAGGTGCCGTCCGTTCGGCGCTAGATCGTGTTTGGATCGAGGGACGACTTGCGATTTGGATCGCGAAGACGTTCGACTACATCAACCGCGTTTCTTAACGCTTCCGCTTAGCGATCTACAAGGGTATGTAGATTCACTCTTCCTCTCGTAGATGCTCATCACCATGGATAGATCTTGCGTGTGCGTAGGAATTTTTTTGTTTCCCATGCGACGTTCCCCAACAGTGGTATCAGAGCTAGGACTATGCGTAGATGAGATCTCGAGTAGAACACAAACGAGTTGTGGGCGTGGGTGTATACATATTGCTTGCCGTTACTAGTTGATACTTGATTCGGCGGTATTGTGAGATGAAGCGGCCTGGACCGACATTACGCGTACGCTTACGCGAGACAGGTTTCACCGCTACGTGCACTCGTTGCATAAAGGTGACTGGCGGGTGTCTGTCTCTTTCACTTTAGTTGAATCGATTTCAATGAAGAGGGTTCTTTTAGAAGATCAAAAAGCAATCACTACACCACGTTGTGGTTTTGCGTAGGTAAGAACGGTTCTTGCAAACCCGTAGCAGCCACGTAAAATTTGCAACAACAAATTAGAGGACGTCTAACATGTTTTTGCAGGGTATGTTGTGATGTGATATGGCCAATTACATGATGAGATATATGTGATGTATGAGATGATCATGTGTTGTATAGAATATCACGACTTGCATGTCGATGAGTACGGCAACTGGCAGGAGCCATAGAGTTGTCTTTAATTATTTTCGCCGTTTTGCTTTACTTTATCGCTATGAGTTAGCAATAGTCATGGAAGCAACAGTCGGCGCGACAACCTCATGGCGACACGTTGATGGAGATCAAGATGATGGAAATCATGGTGTCATGCCGGTGACGATGGAGATCATGCCGGTGCTTTGGAGATGGAGATCAAAAGCACAAGTTCATGGCCATATCATGTCACTTATGATTTGCATGTGATGTTAATCCTTTTATGCATCTTGTTTTACTTAGGACGACGGTAGCATTATAAGGTGATCCCTCACTTAAATTTCAAGATAAATTGTGTTCTCCCCGAGTGTGCACCGTTGCGAAAGTTCGTCGTTTCGAGACACCACGTGATGATCGGGTGTGATAGACTCTACGTTCACATACAACGGGTGCAAGCCAGTGTTGCACATGCGGAACACTCAGGTTAAACTTGACGAGCCTAGCATGTACAGACATGGCCTCGGAACACAAGAGACCGAAAGGTCGAACATGAGTCATATAGTAGATATGATCAACATAAAGATGTTCACCATTGAAACCACCTCAACTCACGTGATGATCGGACTTGAGTTGGTGGATTTGGATCATGTTACACTCGAATGACCGGAGGGATGTCAATCTGAGTGGGAGTTTTAAGTAATATGATTAACTAAACTCATTATCTTGAACAATAGTCTAAATTGTCTTTGCAATATTTATGTTGTAGATCATGGCTCGCGCAGTAGCACCCCTGAATTTTAATGCGTTCCTAGAGAAAGCTAAGTTGAAAGATGATGGAAGAAACTTTGTAGACTGGGCCCGTAATCTAAGGATTATCCTTACGGCTTCCCAGAAGGCTTATGTCCTTGATGCACCGCTTGGTGATCCACCCGCTCCAGTTGAGTCTCTAGACGTTGTGAACGCTTGGCAGGCTCGTTCTGAAGATTACTCAATAGTTCAATGTGCAATATTGTATGGCTTAGAACCGAGACTTCAAAGACGTTTTGAACGTCATGGAGCATATGAGATGTTCCAGGAGTTGAAGTTTATCTTTCAGAAGAATGCCCGGATCGAGAGGTATGAGATCTCCGATAAGTTCTATGCTTGCAAGATGGAGGAGAACGGGTCTATCAGTGATCACGTACTCAGAATGTCTGGGTACTCCACCCGTCTGGCTGAATTGGGGATGCCCCTTCCACCAGAGGCTATCACTGACAGAGTTCTTCAATCATTGCCACCTAGCTACAAGAGCTTCGTGTTGAACTATAACATGCACGGGATGAACAAGTCAGTCGCCGAGCTGTTTGCGATGCTGAAAGCCGCTGAGTCTGAAATTCAGAAGGAGCATCAAGTGTTGATGGTCAATAAAACCACTAGTTTCAAGAAAAATGGCAAGGGTAAGAAGGGTAACTCCAAGAAGAGTGGCAAAGCAGTTGCTCCTCCCGTGAAGAAACCCAAGGCTGGACCCAAACCAGAAACTGTGTGCTTTCATTGCAAGGGAACTGGACACTGGAACCGGAACTGCCCCAAGTATTTGGCTGACAAGAAGGCGGCCAACAACAAACAAGGTATATATGATATACATGTTATTGATGTGTACCTTACCAACTCTCGTTGTAGTGCCTGGGTATTTGATACCGGTGCGGTTGCTCATATTTGCAACTCAAAACAGGAACTGCGGAATAGACGGAGGCTGGCAAAGGACGAAGTGACGATGCGCGTGGGAAATGGTTCCAAGGTTGATGTGATCGCCGTCGGCACGCTCGCTCTTTGATTACCATCGGGATTAGTGATGAACCTGAATAAATGTTATTTGGTGCCTGCGTTAAGCATGAACATTATATCTGGATCTTGTTTATTGCGAGACGGTTACTCATTTAAATCAGAGAATAATGGTTGTTCTATTTATATGAGTAATATCTTTTATGGTCATGCACCCGATGTGAGGGGTTTATTCTTATTGAATCTCGATAGTAATGATACACATGTTCATAACATTGATGCCAAAAGATGTAGAATTGATAATGATAATACCACTTTCTTGTGGCACTGCCGTTTAGGTCATATTGGCGTAAAACACATGAGGAAGCTCCATGCTAATGGACTTTTGGAGTCACTTGATTTTGAATCACTTGACACATGTGAGCCATGCCTCATGGGCAAGATGACTAAAACGCCGTTCTCTGGAACAATGGAACGGGCAAGTGACTTGTTGGAAATCATACATACTGATGTGTGCGGTCCGATGAGCATTGAGGCGCGCGGTGGTTATCGTTACTTTCTCACCTTCACTGATGACTTAAGTAGATATGGGTATATTTACTTAATGAAACACAAGTCTGAAACATTTGAAAAGTTCAAACAATTTCAGAGTGAAGTTGAGAATCATCGTAACAAGAAGATTAAATTCCTACGATCTGATCGAGGAGGAGAATATCTGAGTTATGAGTTTGGCAGTCACTTAAGACAATATGGAATTGTTTCACAACTGACACCGCCTGGAACACCACAGCGTAATGGTGTGTCCGAACGTCGTAATCGAACCTTATTGGATATGGTGCGATCTATGATGTCTCTTGCCTATTTGCCACTATCGTTTTGGGGTTATGCATTAGAGACAGCTGCATTCACTTTAAATAGGGCACCATCGAAATCCGTTGAGACGACGCCATATGAACTTTGGTTTGGCAAGAAGCCAAAGCTGTCGTTTCTTAAAGTTTGGGGATGTGATGCTTATGTCAAAAAGCTTCAGCCTGAAAAGCTGGAACCCAAAGCGGAGAAATGCGTCTTCATAGGATACCCAAAAGAGACAGTTGGGTATACCTTCTACCTCAGATCCGAAGGCAAAGTGTTTGTCGCTAAAAACGGAACATTTCTTGAGAAAGAGTTTCTCTCGAAAGAATTGAGTGGGAGGAAGATAGAACTTGATGAGGTTGTTGAACCTTTACTTCAACCTGAGAGTAGCGCAGCGCAGAAAGATGTTTCTGTAGAGCCTACATCAGCTGAAGAGGAAGTTGATGATGATCATAAAGCTTCGGATCAAGTTGCTATCGAACCTCGTAGGTCGACAAGGACGCGTACTGCTCCTCAGTGGTACGGCAACCCTGTCTTAGAGGTCATGTTGTTGGACAACGATGAACCTACGAGCTATGGAGAAGTGATGATGGGCCCGGATTCCGAGAAGTGGTTAGAGGCCATGAAATCCGAGATGGGATCCATGTATGAAAAAAAAGTATGGACTTTGGAAGTATTACCTGAAGGGCGTAAGGCCATTCAGAACAAATGGATCTTTAAGAGGAAGACGGACGCAGACGGTAATGTCACCGTCTATAAAGCTCGACTTGTGGCAAAAGGTTTTTCACAAGTTCAAGGAGTTGACTACGATGAGACCTTCTCACCCGTAGCGATGCTTAAGTCCGTCAGAATCATGTTAGCAATAGCTGCCTTTTTCGATTATGAAATTTGGCAGATGGATGTCAAAACAGCGTTCCTTAACGGTTTCCTTAAGGAAGAGTTGTATATGATGCAACCAGAAGGTTTTGTCGATCCAAAGAATGCTGACAAAGTTTGCAAACTCCAGCGATCCATTTATGGACTGGTGCAAGCATCTCGGAGTTGGAATCTTCGCTTTGATGAGGTGATCAAAGCGTTCGAGTTTATACAAGTTTACGGAGAAGCTTGTATTTACAAGAAAGTGAGTGGGAGCTCTATAGCGTTTCTAATATTATATGTGGATGACATATTACTGATTGGAAACAATATAGAAATGTTGGAAAGCGTGAAGGAAAATTTGAACAAGAGGTTTTCAATGAAGGACCTAGGAGAAGCTGCTTTCATATTAGGCATCAAGATCTATAGAGATAGATCAAGACGTTTAATAGGACTTTCACAAAGCACATACCTTGATAAGATTTTGAAGAAGTTCAAAATGGATCAGTCCAAGAAGGGGTTCTTGCCTGTTTTGCAAGGTGTGAAGTTGAGTAAGACTCAATGCCCAGTGACTGCAGGAGATAGAGAAAAGATGAGTGTCATCCCCTATGCTTCAGCCATAGGCTCTATCATGTATGCAATGCTGTGCACAAGACCCGATGTGAGCCTTGCCATAAGTATGGTCGGAAGGTTTCAAAGTGATCCAGGAATGGAACACTGGACGGCGGTCAAGAATATCCTGAAGTACCTGAAAAGGACTAAAGACATGTTTCTCGTTTATGGAGGTGATCAAGAGCTCGTCGTAAAGGGTTACGTCGATGCAAGCTTTGACACTGATCCGGATGACTCTAAGTCACAAACCGGATACGTATTTATTCTTAATGGGGGTGCGGTTAGCTGGTGCAGTTCCAAGCAAAGCGTGGTAGCTGATTCTACATGCGAAGCGGAGTACATCGCTGCCTCGGAGGCGGCGAAGGAAGGTGTCTGGATGAAGGAGTTCATGACAGATCTTGGAGGAGTGCCTAGTGCGCTTAACCCAATGACTCTGTTTTGTGATAATACTGGTGCCATTGCTCTAGCCAAGGAACCAAGATTTCACAAGAGGACCAGACACATAAAGCGACGTTTCAATTCCATCCGCGGTTACATCAAGGAGGACGACATAAATATTTGCAAAGTACACACGATCTGAATGTTGCAGATCCGATGACTAAACCTCTTCCAAGGGCTAAACATGAACAACACCAGAACTGCATGGGTGTTCGATTCATTACAATGTAAATCACATAGTGATGTGAACTAGATTATTGACTCTAGTGCAAGTGGGAGACTGTTGGAAATATGCCCTAGAGGCAATAATAAATTGGTTATTATTATATTTCCTTGTTCATGATAATCGTTTATTATCCATGCTATAATTGTATTGATTGGAAACTCAAATACATGTGTGGGTACATAGACAACACTGTGTCCCTAGTAAGCCTCTAGTTAACTAGCTCGTTGATCAAAAGATGGTGAAGGTTTCCTAGCCATGGACATGAGATGTCATTTGATAACGGGATCACATCATTAGGAGAATGATGTGATGGACAAGACCCAAACTGTAAACGTAGCATATGATCGTGTCAGTTTATTGCTATTGTTTTCTGCATGTCAAGTATCTGCTCCTATGACCATGAGATCATGCAACTCACTGACACCGGAGGAATACCTTGTGTGTATCAAACATCACAACGTAACTGGGTGACTATAAAGATGCTCTACAGGTATCTCCGAGGGTGTCTGTTGGGTTGGCATGAATCAAGACTGGGATTTGTTACTCCGTGTGACGGAGAGGTATCTCGGGGCCCACTCGGTAATACAACATCACAATGAGCCTTGCAAGCAATGTGACTAAAGTGTTAGCCACCAGATCTTGTATTACGGAACAAGTAAAGAGACTTGCCGGTAACGAGATTAAACTAGGTATAGAGATACCGACGATCGAATCTAGGGCAAGTAACATACCGAAGAACAAAGGGAACAGTATACGGGATTAACTGAATCCTTGACATAGAGGTTCAACCGATGAAGATCTTCGTAGAATATGTAGGAACCAATATGGGCATCCAGGTCCCGCTATTGGTTATTGACCGTAGAGGTGTCTCGGTCATGTCTACATAGTTCTCGAACCCGCAGGGTCTACACACTTAACGTTTGGTGACGATTAGTATAGTTGAGTTATTGTGTTGGTGACCGAAGGTTGTTCGGAGTCCCGGATAAGATCCCGGACATGACAAAGATCTCCGGAAGAGTCCGGAGGTAAAGATTGATATATGTGATAATAGTGTTTTGACCTCCGGAAGGGTTCCGGAATTCACCGGAAGGGGTTCCGGGTGTTTACCGAAGTGTTCGGGTGCAGCAACACTTTATATGGGCCAAATGGGTAAAGCCCACGAGGTATTGGAAAGTGCAAAAGGAAGTTTTGCTGCTACCTTAAGCGGTACTACCGCTGGTAAGGTAGTACTACCGCGTAAGCGGTACTACCGCTTGTGTGAAGCGGTACTACCACGTAAGCGGTACTACCACTTGTGTGAAGCGGTACTACCGCTCAAGCGGTACTACCGCTCGTGAGCGGTACTACCGCTTGTACGCGGTACTGCTGGAATCCGAGTTGGACTCTTTCCGTGCGGGCCAAACCGACCTTGTGCGGGCAAAACCGACCTTGTGGAGGCTTTCTCTCCAAGTTTAGACCCCAGGGCTCAACATATAAATAGAGGGGCAGGGCTAGCACACGGGACACATCAAGATTTCCCAAGCCGTGTGCCGGCAACCCTAACCCTCTTGTTCCTCCCGTCATAATATCCGTAGTGCTTGGCGAAGCCCTGCAGAGATTGTTCCTCACCACCATCACCACGCCGTCGTGCTGCCGGAACTCATCCACTACTTCACCATCGCTCGCTGGATCGAGGAGGTGAAGGCGTCATCAAGCCGTACGTTCGGTGCTAGATCGTGCTTGGATCGAGGGACGACTTGCAATTTGGATCGCGAAGACGTTCGACTACATCAACCGTGTTTCTTAACGCTTCCGCTTAGCGATCTACAAGGGTATGTAGATTCACTCTTCCTCTCGTAGATGCTCATCACCATGGATAGATCTTGCGTGTGCGTAGGAAAAATTTTGTTTCCCATGCGACGTTCCCCAACAGAAACACCATATGATCCAACTATATTAACAAAGCTCGCGATACATCAAGATTGAGCCATATCAAGAACACGAGAGAGAGAGAGAGAGAGAGAGAGAGAGAGAGAGAGAGAGATCAAACACATAGCTACTAGTACATACCCTTAGACCCGAGGGTGAACTACTCCCTCCTCGTCATGGAGACCGCCGGGATGATGAAGATGGCCTCCGGTGATGATTCCCCCTCCGGCAGGGTGCCGGAAAAGGGCTGTAGATTAGATCATGGAGGTATAGAGGCTTGCGGTGGCGTAAAAACTCATCTAGGTTAACTTTCGGGGGTTTCTGAATATATATGATTTTTTAGCGTTGGAATCACGCAAAGAGGTGCCACAGGGGGCCCACGAGGCACCAGGGCGCGCCTGGGGGGCAGGCGCGCCCAGGTGGCTCGTGGGGCCCCTGTGGCTCATCTGCTGCTCCTCCGAAGCTTCCTGGGTCTGTTTCCTTCTAGAAAAAATCATCAAAAAGTTTCGCTGCATTTGGACTTCGTTTGATATTGATTTTCTGGAAAACCAAAAACAAGCAGAAAATAGCAACTGGCACTGTTCACTAGGTCAATATGTTAGTCCATGAAAATCATATAAAATCCATATAAAAGTTTACCAAAATCATACAAAACTTTAATAAACATGGCATGAATACTTCATAAATTATAGACACGTTGGAGACGTATCAGCAGGTATAATCTATCCCATAGTTGATAGTAGATGGGTAAGTCCCGTTCATTGTGTCCCTAAGAAAGGAGGTATTACCGTTGTTCCTAATGATAAAAATGAACTCATTCCACAAAGAATTGTAACTGGTTATAGGATGGTAATTGATTTTAGAAAATTAAACAAAGCTACTAGAAACGATCATTACCCCTTACCTTTTATTGATCAAATGTTAGAAAGATTGTCTAAGCATACACACTTTTGTTTCCTAGATGAATATTCTGGTTTTTCTCAAATACCCGTATCACAATCCAACCAAGAGAAAACCACCTTTACTTGTCCTTTTGGAACTTATGCTTATAGACATATGCCTTTTGGTTTATGCAATGCACCTGGTACCTTTCCAAGATGTATGACTGCTATATTCTCTGACTTTAGTGAAAAGATTGTTGAGGTATTCATGGATGATTTTTCCGTTTACGGAACTTCTTTTGATGATTGCTTAAGCAACCTGGATCGAGTTTTGCAGAGATGTGAAGAAACTAATCTTGTCTTGAATTGGGAGAAGTGCCACTTTATGGTGAATGAAGGTATTGTCTTGGGGCATAAAATTTCTGAAAGAGGTATTGAAGTTGATAAGGCTAAGGTTGATGCTATTGAGAAAATGCCATGTCCTAAAGATATTAAAGGTATAAGAAGTTTCCTCGGTCATGCTGGTTTCTATAGGAGGTTTATTAAAAACTTCTCTAAAATTTCTAGGCCTCTTACCAATCTTTTGCTAAAAGATGTTCCATTTGTTTTTTATGATGATTGTGTAGAAGCCTTTGAAACACTTAAGAAAGCCTTAACCACTGCACCTATTGTTCAACCACCTGATTGGAACTTGCCTTTTGAAATTATGTGTGATGTTAGTGATTATGATGTTGGTGCTGTTCTAGGACAGAGAGTTGATAAGAAATTAAATGTTATCCATTATGCTAGTAAAACTCTAGACAGTGCCCAAAGAAATTATGCTACTACTGAGAAAGAATTTCTAGCAGTTGTGTTTGCATGTGATAAATTCAGATCTTACATAGTTGATTCTAAAGTAACTGTTCACACCGATCATGCTGCTATTAAATACCTTATGGAAAAGAAAGATGCTAAACCTAGACTCATTAGGTGGGTTCTATTGCTACAAGAATTTGACTTGCATATTATTGATAGAAAGGGAGATGAGAATCCCGTAGCAGATAATTTGTCTAGAATTGAAAATGTTCTTGATGACCCACTACTAATTAATGATGATTTTCCTGATGAACAATTAGTTGTCATAAATGCTTCTCGTAATACTCCTTGGTATGCAGACTATGCTAATTATATTGTTGCTAAATTTATACCACCTAGTTTCACATACCAACAAAAGAAAAAGTTCTTCTATGATTTAAGACATTACTTTTGGGATGACCCACATCTTTATAAACAAGAAGTAGATGGTATTATTAGACGTTGTATACCTGAGCATGAACAGGAACAAATCCTATGGAAGTGTCATTCCGAGGCTTATGGAGGACACCATGCGGGAGACAGAACTGCACATAAGGTATTACAATCTGGTTTTTATTGGCCTACTCTTTTCAAGGATGCTCGTAAGTTTGTCTTATCTTGTGATGAATGTCAAAGAATTGGTAATGTTGGTAGACGTCAGGAAATGCCTATGAATTATTCACTTGCTATTGAACCATTTGATGTTTGGGGATTTGATTAAATGGGACCTTTTCCTAAATCCAATGGGTATACTCATATTTTAGTTGCTGTTGATTACGTTATTAAGTGGGTAGAAGCTATTCCAACTAGTAGTGCTGATCATAAAACTTCTATTAAAATGCTTAAAGAAGTTATTTTCCCGAGGTTTGGAGTCCCTAGATATTTAATGACTGATGGTGGTTCACATTTTATTCATGGTGCATTCCTAAAGTGCTTGCTAAATATGATGTCAACCATAGAATTGCATCTCCCTATCACCCTCAATCTAGTGGTCAAGTTGAATTGAGCAATAGTGAAATAAAATTAATTTTGCAAAAAACCGTCAATAGATCTAGAAAGAATTGGTCTAAGAAACTTGACGATGCATTATGGGCTTATAGAACTGCTTATAAAAATCCTATGGGTATGTCTCCTTATAAAATGGTTTATGGAAAAGCATGTCATTTACCTCTTGAGTTAGAACATAAAGCATATTGGGCAATTAAAGAACTCAATTATGATTTTAAACTTGCCGGTGAAAAGAGGTTATTTGATATTAGCTCATTAGATGAATGGAGAACCCAAGCTTATGAAAATGCCAAATTATTTAAAGAAAAAGTTAAAAGATGGCATGATAGAAGAATTCAAAAATGGGAATTCAAAGTGGGTGAGCAAGTTCTATTGTACAATTCTCGTTTGCGATTCTTTGCAAGAAAGCTTCTCTCTAAATGGGAAGGACCGTATATCATCGAAGAAGTTTATCGCTCCGGAGCCATAAAAAAAACAACTCCGAAGGCACTAATCCGAGAGTGGTGAATGGGCAAAGAATTAAGCATTATATTTCAGGTACTCCCATTAATGTTGAAACTAATATTATTAAGACAATTACACCGGAGGAATACATAAGAGAGACCTTCCAGAACACTCCAGAACCCTGAAAAGGAAGAGGTACGTGATACGGTAAGTAAACTGACTCCAAAAATTCCATAAAAATATTTTCTGATAGTTTTGGAATATTAGAAAAAATACAAAAATAAGAAACAGCCGAGGGGACCACGAGGTGCACACGAGGCACTAGGGCGCGCAACCCCCCTGGCGCGCCCTGGTGGCTCGTGGGCCCCTCGTGAGCCTTCCCGACTCCGTTTTCTCCTGGATTACTTGTTTTGCAAGATAAAAATTCTTTATATATACTCCCGGACGTTTTGACCACCGTATCGCAGAAATCTCATCTGTTCTTCTTTCGTGCTATTTTTCTGAAAGATCCGAAAGTATGTCGTCCCATGACTCAGATGGAGAGAGCTTCGTATCGCACTATGTTACAAATCCAAGAATATATGGGGATATAGATCCCTATGGATGGTCCGCAGAGGAGGAGCGAGATGCCGACATAAAGGGAACAGAAGACGCAAGCTCGGATGAAGAAGATGCCCCTCTTCCTCAACCGGGAGATATGCATGTGGTGTTCAAGAAGTCGAGCCTCCCGAACACAGTAAACAAATCTAAGATCCAATTTATACCTTTCCATCTTCTACAGGAAAACAAGAACGTATTGTGTGAGAAGATAGTGGAGCTTGAGCAAGAAATTAGCAAGTTGAAGGAAGAAAACTATGTTCTCAAGCAGAAACTAAAGGACAAGCTCACCACTTCATCACCACCACCATCATCGAAGAAGGAAACTTGAGCACATGGGTATGGGCACTCCCCTTGGCTTGTGCCAAGCTTGGGGGAGGTGCCCCGGTATCGTATCACCATCACTTTTATTATCTTTACCTATTTTTAGTTCGATCCTTAGTGATTTCGTGATTTAGTTGAATAAAAGTTTAGTATGATCTATTTTCGAGTGCTAGTTTCTTGATCTATCTATCTATGTAATTGAGTTGAGAGTTATATAATAAAGAGTAGTTTGAGTTTTTGCTTCTTGACTTCTATGTTTCAATCCTAGCAATGAAAATAATGAAAAAGATCATATGCTAATCTTATGGAAAGTAATGACATTACATAAAGAAAAGTATAAGTGGTAAAATTTATTGAAAGTTAACAAACATAGCATTGGTCAATGATGCAATTCATGAAAAAATCAATAGGGAAGAGAAGACTCACATGCAAATACACTATCTTGGACATCTTTTATGATTGTGAGCCCCCATTAAGTATTTTATGTCAAATTGTTGACATTGGACAAGGAAGACAACGTAATGAATTATGTTTGCTTATATTCACATAGAAGTTATATTGTCATAGATCCTCCAACATGTGGTGCTTGCTCAATATCTTTGCTAGCCAAAAATCCGCACCAAGTAGAGATACTACTTGTGCATCAAAAACCCTTAAACCTAGTTTCATGTCATGAGAGTCCACTATATCTACCTATGGATTGAAAAAGATCCTTCAAGTAAGTTGTCATCGATGCAAAAAGCAATAAAAATTGCCTCTAAATGTGTATGAACTTTTATTGTAAGGGAAAATAAGCTTTGGTTCAAGGGTTTTGGATGCACAAGTAGTATCTCTACTTAGTGCGGATTTTTGGCTAGCAAAGGATAGGGGGCAAGCACCACATGTTAGAGGATCCAAGAACATATAACTTCTATGTGAATATAAACAAACATAACCCATTACGTTGTCTTCCTTGTCCAACATCAACTACTTGATCAAGGTTGAAAATAATTAATGGGGGCTCACAATCATAGAAGATGTCCAGGATAGTATATTTATCTGTGAAATCTCTCTTCCCTCAATATTCTTTCATGAATTGTTCAAGCGACCAATGCTATGTTTGCTAACTTTCAATAAATTTTACCACTTATACTTCTTATATGTGAAGTCAATACTCCACATGGGACAAGCATATGAAGCATATATAATTTCAAATTTATGATATTCAATTCATTCAACAGTTTACTCTTGGAATATAAATGAAGCACGAGAGCAAATGACAAACTACTCCAAAAGGTATAAGTGAAGAACAAAGAGTAGTTTAGTGAATGGGTAGCTATGTGAAGACTCTCTATCTCAATAAAGATTTCAGATCTAATAATTTGTTTCAAACATCAAACAAAATTAAAATAAAAGGACACTCCAAGAATAGCACATATCATGTGAACAAGTAAAAACTTAGGCTAACCGATAGTTGTTGATGAAGAAAGGTGGGATGCCCACCGGGGCATCCCCAAGCTTAGTTGCTCGAGACTTCTTGGAATATTATATTGGGGTGCCTTGGGTATCCCCAAGCTTGAGCTCTTGTGTCTCCTTAATTCCTCTCATATCATGGCTTCTCCTAAACTTAAAAACTTCATCCACACAAAACTCAACAAGAACTCGTGAGATAAGTTAGTATAAATCAACTCAAAACCTTAACATTCTCTACTGCATAAAATCACTAAAATTATAATTAAATATTGCATACTAAATGCCTCTGCATATTTAATACCCCTGTCCACAAATAGAAACATTAAACAAGCAACATATGCAAACAATGCAACTATAACCGAAATCTGTCTAAACAGAACAGCCTGTAAAGGGTGAATAAGAATTCATAATTACCCAACTCCAAAAATTCTGAAAAATTACCACATGACATAGAACTCATGCATTATTACTGTGTAAAAATTTCAGATTTTTATCATGTTCTGACAATTCACAAAAAATCAGGACATAACAGAAAACTTTCTGTTTTCAAACAGCAACACATAAACTTGCAAACTGAGCATGGTAAAAGCTATAATTGGAATTTTATTGAACTAAAAGATACAAAACATGATTATTGATAACAGCAAGCAAATAGAAACAAAATAAAATGACGCTCCAAGCAAAACACATATCATGAGACGAATAAAAATATAGCTCCAAGTAAGGTTACCGATAATGTTGAAGAAGAAAGAGGGGATGCCTTCCAGGGCATCCCCAAGCTTAGACGCTTGAGTCTTCCTTGAATATTACCTTGGGGTGCCTTGGGCATCCCCAATATTAGGGTCTTGCCGCTCCTTATTCTCGTCATATCGATATCTCACCCAAAACTTGAAAACTTCAATCACACAAAACTTAACGGAACTTGTGAGATAGGTTAGTATGATAAAAATAAATCATCCACTTAGGTACTGTCAAGACAAGATTCATAATTGTTCTCGCATAATGCCTACTATAGTCTATCATTTCCACAATTTATATCCCATAATATAAGCTATGGAAACACTAAAATAAGCAAACTATGCAATAAAAACAGAATCTGTCAAAAACAGAACAACATGTAGTGAGCGATTTAAAAACCATACTTTTGTACCTCCAAAAATTCTGAAAAATGAGTACAACCTAAAACATTTGTTACCCAATACTCTGTAAAAATTTCAGAATTTTCTCATGCTCCAGTACATAATAGAAATTCCAGCACTGGACGCAAAAGTTTCTGTTTTTGCACAGAATCAAATCAACAAGCATCCACACTATCCCAAAGGCTTTACTTGGCACATTATTGAAAGAAAACATATAAAACATGATTACTACAGTAGCTTAATCATGTGGACACACAAAAACATAAGTTATAAGTATTCGGTCGTCTCCCAACAAGCGCTTTTCTTTAATGCCTTTTAGCTAGGCATGATGATTTCAATGATGCTCGCATAAGAATAAAGAATTGAAACATAAGGGGAGCATCATGAAGCACATGACTCGAACATCTAAGCCTAACCCACTTCCTATGCATAGGGATTTTGTGATCAAACAATTTGTGGGAGCAATAATCAACTAGCATAGGAAGGCAAAACAAGTATAACTTCAAAACTTTCAACACATAGAGAGGAAACTTGATATTATTAAGATATGTAGAAGCATATATTCCTCTCTCAAAATAATTTTTAGTAGCATCATGAAGAAATTCAACAAGATATCCATCTCACAAAGCATTCCTTTCATGATCCACAAGCATAGAATTTTTACTACTCTCCACATAAGCAATTTTCTTCTTATTCATAATAGTGGGAGCAAACTCAAAAAAATAACTATCATGAGATACTTGATTGACATAATCCAATTGAAAATTAAAATCAAGATGAAAAGTTTCATAGTTATCATTATTCGTTATAGCATACATGTCATCATAATAATCATCATAGATAGCAACTTTGTTGCCATAATAAATTGAAACCTCTTCCAAAATAGTGGAATCATCATTAAATAAAGTCATGACCTCTCCAAATCCACTTTCATAATTATTACAATAAGATTCAACACCCTCCAAAATAGTGGGATCATTAGTACCTAGAGTTGACACTCTTCCAAACCCACTTTCATCAATATAATCATCATAAATAGGAGGCATGCAATCATCATAATAAATTTTCTCATCAAAACTTGGGGGACTAAAAATATCATCTTTATCAAACATAGCATCCCCAAGCTTGTAGTTTTGCATACCATTAGCATCACGGATATTCATAGAAAGCATACTAACAACATTGCAATCATGCTCATCATTCAATGGACTCACGTTAAATATTTTATTAAATTCTTCCTCTAACAATTGAGCACAATTATCGGAATCCTTATTTTCAAGAAACACATTATAAAGATAAAGCATTTGAGGCAACCTCAATTCCATTTTTTTTTTGTAATTTTCTTTTGTAAACCAAACTAGTGATAAAACAAGAAACTAAAAGATTCAATTGCAAGATCTAAAGATATACCTTCAAGCACTCACCTCCCCGGCAACGTCGCCAGAAAAGAGCTTGATGTCTACTACGCAACTTTTATTCTTGTAGACGTTGTTGGGCCTCCAAGTGCAGAGTTTTGTAGGACAATAGCAAATTTCCCTCAAGTGGATGACCTAAGGTTTATCAATCCGTGGGAGGTGTAGGATGAAGATGGTCTCTCTCAAACAACCCTGCAATCAAATACAAGAAATCTCTTGTGTCCCCAACACACCCAACACAATGGTAAATTGTATAGGTGCACTAGTTCGGCGAAGAGATGGTGATACAAGTGTAGTATGGATAGTAGATATAGGTTTTTATAATCTGAAAATAAAAAAACAGCAAGGTAGCAAGTAACAAAAGTGAGCAAAAACGGTATTGCAATGCTTGAAAACAAGGCCTAGGTTTCATACTTTCACTAGTGCAATCTCTCAACAATGCTAACATAATTGGATCATATAACAATCCCTCAACGTGCGATAAAGAATCACTCCAAAGTTCCTATTAGCGGAGAACATAAGATAGAAATTGTTGTAGGGTACGAAACCACCTCAAAGTTATCCTTTCCGATCAATCTATTGAGCCATCCCTATAAGTGTCACAAAAAGCCCTAGAGTTCGTATTAAAATAATACCATATGATACGCATCAACCAACCCTAATGTCACCTAGATACTCCAATGTCACCACAAGTATCCATGAGTTGATCATTCGATATGCATCAAACAACTTCAGATTCATAATATTCAATCCACACAAAGAGCTTCAAAGAGTACCCCAAAGTTTCTTGTCGGAGAAAAGATAATGAAAACATGCAACCAACCCCTATGCCTAGATCACCCCAAGGTCACGGGAATCCGCGAGTTGATCACCAAAACATACATCAAAAGAACCAATAGAATACCCTATTGTCACCACGGGTATCCACATGCAAGACATACATCAAGTGTTCTCAAATCTAAAATATTCAATCTGACAATAACGAAACCTCAAAGGGAAAGACTCAGTTCATCACAAGAAGATAGAGAGGGAAGAAATACCATATGATCCAACTATATTAACAAAGCTCGCGATACATCAAGATCGTGCCAAATCAAGAACACGAGAGAGAGAGAGAGATCAAACACATAGCTACTGGTACATACCCTCAGCCCCGACGGTGACCTACTCCCTCCTTGTCATGGAGATCGCCGGGATGATGAAGATGGCCTCCGGTGATGATTCCCCCCCTCCGGCAGGGTGCCGAAACAGGGCTCCAGATGGTATTTCTTCGGTACAGAGGCTTGCGGTGGCGGCGGCGAAGTTCTAGGTTTATTTCTGAGGGTTTCTCTATTTATAGGATTTTTCAGCGTTGGAATCACGCAAAATGGAGTTACGAGGGCCCCCACAAGGCAACATCACACGACCCCCCCAGGGCGCGCCGTGTTGCCTTGTGGGCTCCTCGTGAGGCTTATGGTCCTTCCACGAAGCTTCGGAGGTCTCTTTTGGTCCCAAAAAAAGGTCAAAAAGTTTCGTCCAATTCCGAGAACTTTTATTTCTGCACAAAAAACAACACCACGGTAGTTCTGCTGAAAACAGCGTCAGTCCAGATTAGTTCTAATCAAATCATACCAAAACCATATAAAATTGTTATAAACATGGCATGAATACTTCATAAATTATAAATACGTTGGAGACGTATCAGGCACGTGCCTCGCCGATGGTCATGCTGCAATGCACCGGCGAGGGTGGCGCCGACGAGAAGGGTGGCACCGGCTCGTCCTCAGTCGTGTCCTCCATGGTGATGTCGTCGGCCTTCCCACAGCAATGGCGGCCATCTCCTTCTTCTTCTCCGGCGACAGTCCATCTCTGAGAGCTTTGGAGCGCGAGGAGGCCATGGTGGGAGTGGTGCGGAGAGGAGAAAGGGACCGAAGGAGTACTGCGGCTATGGCCGGAGCTGAAGTTTATATAGCGGGCGAATGGCAATGGTGGGCGGCAGACGGGCGGACGGGTGGCGCCGGAGTAGGTTCCTCGGCAACCGCGTTTCATTAATGTGGGCGGCAGACGGACGGGTCGTGATGTCGTTTGAACGTGGAGCAGTCGCGTGCACCGGAAAATGGCGCGGGCGGCACTCTCTCGGTCGGCGCGCCGCTTCAATGCCGGCGCCAGTGAGAGGCCGCGTCCGCTCTAGCCGGACATGAATGCGGCACTGACGCTCTGGAGCGGCGCTGACCGTTTCGGGCGGGAAGCGTGCAATGGCGAGGGAGGGGGTTTGGGTGAGCCAGGGCGGTCAGATGCGGGCTTGGTAGCGGTCCGGACGCCCGCAAAGCCCCCACTTTATCTCCGGTTTGCGGAAAAAATGTGTCCGGACCGCCAAACAGACCGATAGAGACCCGCGTTGGATCGCACAGCACGTGCAGATCGCACGGTCCGGACTTTTGCGGCCGGTTCGAGGGTCGACGTTAGAGATGCCCTAGATACTGTAGTTGCGAGTGACCTCACGTACGTTGAACAGTCGCCACTGACCTCGTGTGAGGGTACAAATAACCAGGCTGCACCGTAGCACTTCTATATGCGCCGTTGATTCATAAATAAAAAAAATCAATGTATACTGCTTGTGTAGTAAGCACTGTGGACGGACAACAGATAAACAAAGAGTAGGCCAATTCTTCCACAAAAATATCACAAAAGAACTATGGAGATGCGGCCCTATTTTTATATCTACTTCAGACCATTACCTTTCAGATATATAAGTACTAGCTGCGAAAACTTCTTATATTTAGTTACGGAGGTAGTAGATCACAAGTAATTAGTGTGTTCTAGTCCGAGCTCACATGCACATGGCAACAAACATTGCTTAATTTTCTGACTGCGTGCAAATTTTCGTAATGAGATGACATTCGTGAATGTGTGGAAAAGACCGATGCTCCAAAATACTTTTACAAAATAGTGTTTTTGAACACATGTTTTGTTTTTGCCCAAACCTTAAGGAATGTCATTTCATCACGAAATTTTGCAGGCAGATGAAACACCCCTCAATGTTCATTTGGAAAAAAAATCAGAATTTTAAAACTATTTTTTCATATATATTGTTGTTCATCCAGGCGCATGCGAAACTCGTGTCCCCGAAGAACTAGCTTTTGTGACATCAAAATGAATTTGAACCTAAGTAAAACAAACTAGGCCTTGAAAAGGTGATGCAGGGATTCGTCGACGGACTACATGCCGCTAGTATGTGGCCCGAGGCGCGGTGCATCGATGCCGTCCTGGCGGGCCACGTTGAGGCGGGCTGGTTCACTAGATGACGTGCATGTACTCCAAGCTGGGTGCGCCTATGCCTCGCTTGGTGAGTTTTTTTTTTTTTTTGAGACAACCTCACTTAATGAGGTGGAAGGGAGTGTCGCGTCAAGGACGCATATAGTGGACCGGCCCGTACTCAGTCGACTGTTTCTTTCAATTTTTGTTCGTTCGTTCTTCTTTTTTTTTTTCCATATTTGATTATATTTTCAAATATATTCTAAATACAGAGATCCCAAAACTTAAACTTACTGAGATTTTCTTACAAATCATGATTTTTTTTAAATGTTAACTGATTGTAAAAAAATTGATAGCATCAATTTAAAAAATGTTGATAACATTCAAAAAAATGCTTAGCACATATTCAAAAAAGTTTTAATACATATTAAAAAAATTAACCACATATATTCTATTTTTTAATCATGTATTCATTAAATGTTAAATGTGCATAAAAAATGTTCCATATGTGTACGGAAAATGTACAACCTGTATGAAAATATGTAGACATACAAAAATATATGTTTTGAAAAATGTTACTCATGTATTTGAAAAAATGTTCCAATGTGTACAAAAATGTGCAATGTGTATGAAAAAATGTAGACATAAAAAAAAAACTACTCATGTATTCGAAAAATGTTAAACGTGTATACAAAAAATATACCTGATGTATAAAAAATGTACAATGTGTATGGAAAAAAGTACTCCCTTCGTAAAGAAATATAAGAGCGTTTAGATCACTACTTTAGTGATCTAAACGCTCTTATATTTCTTTACAGAGGGAGTAGATATTAAAAAATGTAAGTTTTCAAAAATGTTAAACATGTAAATAAAATGTTGCTCTTTTATAAAAAATGTTAAATATGTCTCTAAAAAGTACAAATAAAAAATATATCTTTTATAAAATATTAATCATGTATTTGAAAAAAGTTAAACGTGTATATACAAAATGTTCCTGATGTATACAAAAAAATGTACAATGTTTATCGAAAAAGTAGACATCAAAAACATATATATTTTTTAAAATAAACTTGTATTTAAAAAATGTTCGTGTTATTACCATAAAAAAAGATGTCAAACATGTATTTGAAAAAATGTCAACAATTTATTCAAAAACATGTATTAAAAGAACATGTACATCATATATTTGAAAAATGTTCAATGTGTATCTCAAAACGGTTTCACGTGTATATACTAAAAATGTATATTGTATACTAAGAAAAGTAGACATGTGTTGACCAAAAGGGAAACCAATGAAAACCGACAAAGAAACAAAGAAACCCAAAAAAACGGAAAAGTAAAAAAATAAAAGTAAATAAAAACTAAAGAAAACTGGTGCAAAAAATGGAAACGGTGAAAACAAAGAAGGAAACAAAGAAAAACCAGTAAAACGAAGAAAAGAAACAAAGAAAAAAGGAAAAGCAAAAAAAAACCAGTGAAAACCGAGATAGAAATAAGAAAACAGATAAAAAAGAAATAAAAAATCAGTAAAAACCATGAAAGAAACGAAGAAAACCAATGAAAACATAGAAAAATGGAAAACCTGAAAAAAAACCGTGAAGAAATAAAGAAAAAACAAAAGAAAACGAAAAGAAAGAGAAAAACGAACCAATCCGATGAACAGTAGAAATCAGGCGAACGAAAAAAAAGAACACCGCGAGCCGGCCCAGAAACGACTGGAAGTAAAAACGCCTGAATCGAGAGATCCTTCCATCTCGCTATAAGCGAGATATAGTTCTCGCGCTCCAAGACCGCCGATGAGGACTTCGTGATCGACTTCCTTGGCGGGAAGTTCGGGAAGGACGTCGTCGTGGGCGTGGGGTTCTCCGGCCACGAGTTCAAGATGGCGCCGGCTGTCGGGAGGATCCTCGCTGAGATGGCCATGGACGGGGATGAGAGAACAGCGGTGGAGGCCAGCGTGGAGCTCGGCTACTTGAGGATCGGTAGGTTCGTGGAAAATCCGAAGGGGAATCTCAAGGATTCCAGAGATCTGGCATGATCAGCGCCGCCACACTGCTCTAGTCAAGATCATATGTTCAATCTTCAGAATGATAGTCATATAAGCTCTACCTTTCAATGGTGTCCAAGTGTATTGGTGGCAATTGGGAATTGGCTTATTTTTTGTAATCGGTTAGACCGTGCAACTTTTGTTTAGGTTAAGGCCATGTTTGGATTGTCATTTTCTTTTTAAATACCCCTGTAAAAAATACACGCCTGTGTCCGCCGTTTCGATTCCAGCCTGAAATCGCTCGTAGCTCCGTAAGTTACACCTGTAAATTAAATACATTCGTATTTAAATACACCGACGCCAAGCGCGGCCTAAATAATCCGTTCAATGTTGTCGGTGATTTGGGAAGAATAATCGAAAGACATCTGCTCTGCTTTGAATGCGGGTACCAAATACTTCCTGAACAATTTCATTAAGTTGCTTCCGTATCCATGCACAATTCTGATCATTTGATAGTCTCTGTCGTCGTCAGCAAAGCTCCCATCATTTTCGAGAGAATGCCGGTAAACGGTGCGTACCATTCACCAATCACCATGAATGTCAAGAGGGCCGTACATACAGATTACAGAGTTTCAGAGCTGTGAACAGCCTTGCATAATTTTTAGTGCGTTCATCTCATTATTCATCAATTTGTACAGTAATTACAATTAATCAATGAATGTGGATCTAAATAATCTTTACAACATTGCTCTCTGATATTTAAATTTTGGATAATGTCCAACTTACTGCCCTCAAGTATACCTAAAGTCCGAATAAACCCCTAAACTGGTTCAGTTTACCACCAAACTATGCCATTTGGTTCAGTTTACCCCGTGATACAATTTATCTTTTCTGTTTGTCCTTACACAAGTGGAATCTTAAGTTGAAATTTTATAGTGGTAGTGGACATTACAATATATGTCAAAAATTATATTATGAACTTTTAATCATTATTTTTCATATAATTTTGTATCCCTAAGATTATTATGCTATTAAATGTCCTATTTTCTACATATGTTACGATGTCTGCTATCATCTCATCAAATTTTAACTTAAACTCCACTTATGCTTGGCGAAACAAAAAAAAGGTAAATTGTACTAGGGAAAAAAAAGATAAATTGTACTAGGGGATAAACTGAATCAAATGGCACAATTTTAGGGGTAAGCTGTGTTAGATGTGTGTTTTGGTGTGTTCTGTGCGGTACTACCGCCCGAGGCGGTACTACCGCTCCGAGTGCGGTACTACCGCTCCGAGTGCGGTACTACCGCTTGTAATACCTCACATGTATATGTACTGGCCTTTGGCCCACAGTGAATATTAGTTGCTCATTCCTAACATGGTATCAGATGCTTAGGTTACCTCCCACCCCGCACGCCGCAGCTCCGTGCTCTCCTCCTCCACCGCCGCCGCCGCTGCTAGCTGCGAGCTAGCTGCTCCGGCCGCCCCTCCCCTCGTCTGGCTGCCCCCTGGGCTCGCCGCCTCTGCCGCGCCACCGGAGTCCGCCTCCGCGCGCCGTCCGGCTTCGTCCGCCCCCGCGTGCTGCCGGCCTCCTCCGCGAGCCACCCGGCCGCCGCCGCCGCCGCCCCTTGCTCCGCCCGGCCCTCCTCGCCGCGGATCCGGTCGCCCCCGTCGCTGATCTGGCCGCCCCGTCCCGCCCACTGCCTGGCTCGGCCCGGCCGCCGCCGCCCGCAGCGAGTACCGCGCAAGCGGTACTACCGCTGGGAAGAGCGGTACTACCGCCCGTTACTACCGCTCTACTTCCGCTTGAAGGCCAGGCATACCAGAAGACATAAAATAAGCGGAAGTGCCCACGGCACTGGACCGCGGAAGTACCGCACAAGCGGTACTACCGCCCTGTGCAGCGCGGTACTACCGCTGGCAAGGGCGGTACTACCGCCCGAAGCGGTACTACCGCTGAGAAGAGCGGTACTACCGCGCACTCAGGCGTCATGTCTTCGTCGGGCTATGTGGCTGTTCCTCGGTGCTCGGTGATCTTCGATGGCACCAACTATGCTGAGTTTGTGGGTTTCATGCGCATCCACATGCGCGGTCTTCTCCTGTGGGGCGTTCTCTCTGGCGAGGTTCCCTGTCCGCCTTGCCCTGTTGCACCTGTGGCTCCTACCCCGCCGGTGCCGCCTGTTCTTGCTGCTGATGCTTCTCAGGCTGATCGGGATACAGCCAAGGCCCTTGACGATGCTGCGGTTGATGCTTATGATCAGCAGGTATCTGCCTACTCAGATGCTCTTTCTGCTTACCGAGATGATCTGTCTGCTTACACTCAGTGGTGCAACGATGATGCTCGAGCTGCTGCTGTTCTTACTGCGAGTGTCTTACCTCAGTTTGCGTCTGAGTTCATGGGTCTCGGTCCTGTTGCTGCGATGTGGTCCTATCTTTGTCAGCGATATCAGCCATCTGGTGATGCTCTCTACTTATCTGTGGTGCGTCAGGAGCACGCTCTTCATCAGGGTGACTCTTCTGTTGATGAGTTCTACTCACAGAGCTCTGCCATCTGGCGCCAGCTTGACTCTCTCAGGACAGTTGTTTGTGGTACTTGCCGGTGTTGCCAGACTGTGCGGTCTGACTTGAATTTTCATCGCCTCCATGAGTTCTTATCTCGCCTTCGTCCAGAGTTTGAGCCTCGGCGTGCTCACCTGCTTGCTCGTGGTCGTGTTCCTATTTCGGAGGTGCTTGCAGAGCTTCGTGCTGAGGAGACACGCCTCCGTTCTGCTGGTCTGCTTGTGGTTCCCACTGTTCTTGCTGCCCGAGCTCCTGTGTCGTCTGCTCGCCTCACCACTCCACCGCTCCTGCCTACACCTCCAGGGGGGCGGGTCACCCTCCTTCTTCAGGAGAGGGTCGGCCGCGCTCGCACACCTTCTGTGGCTACTGCAACAGGCCAGGTCACCCAGAGTCTGATTGTCACAAGAAGCGGAAAGACCTGAAGCGCTCTTCTTCTAGTGGGACTCGTGCGTCCTCCTCGACTTTGTCGCTCACTGACCAGGATATTGTGCGGCTCAAGCGCATGTTGGCTTCCTCTGGTTCTTCCTCGACGGGTTCTGTTGCCGCTGTGACTGCCACAACCACTCCGCCCCCGCCGGAGCCTACTCAGTCAGGTACATCCTCGTGGGTTCTGGATTCTGGAGCTTCTTTCCATATGTCTCCTGATTCTTCTGCTTTATCTTCTCTTCGACCTCTTGATTTTCCTCTTAATGTTCTCACTGCCGATGGCACACCTCTTCCTGTTGCTAGTCGTGGCATCCTTTCCACTCCGTCTTTTTCGGTTCCTAGTGTTTCTCATGTTCCTCGTCTTACCATGAATCTCTTTTCCGCTGCCCAACTTACTGATTCTGGTTGTCGTGTCATTCTTGATGCCGACTCTTGCTCTATTCAGGATCGTCGCACTCAGGCTCCGGTTGGCGGTGGCCCTCGGCGCCGTGAGTCTGAGGGCCTTTGGGAGGTTGACTGGCTTCGTGTTCCTTTCGCTGCTACCACATACGCCAGTTCTCATGCTCTTGCTGCCTCCTCTTCTGCGTCCTTCCAGCAGTGGCATCATCGACTTGGTCACATCTGTGGCTCTCGCTTGTCCTCATTAGTACACCAAGGCGTCTTAGGGTCTGTCTCCGGTGATGTTTCGTTGCATTGTGAAGGTTGTAGGCTTGGCAAACAGACTCAGTTACCGTATCCTACAAGTGAGTCTGTATCTCAGCGTCCTTTTGACTTAGTTCATTCTGATGTATGGGGCCCTGCTCCTTTTGACTCGAAAGGGGGTCATCGTTACTATGTTCTATTTATTGATGATTTCTCTCGCTACACTTGGCTTTATTGTATGAAATCTCGTAGCGAGGTTCTTCCCATATACAAACGTTTTGCTGCCATGGTTCGCACTCAATTTTCCACGTCTGTCCGTATCTTCCGTGCTGACTCAGCTGGAGAGTATATCTCTCACATGTTGCGTGGTTTTCTTGCGGAGCAGGGCACTCTTGCCCAATTCTCTTGCCCTGGTGCCCATGCTCAGAATGGAGTTGCTGAACGCAAACATCGCCATTTGCTTGAGACGGCTCGGGCGATGATGATCGCCGCCTCTCTTCCACCCCATTTTTGGGCTGAGGCCGTTTCCGCATCCACCCACCTCATCAACATTCAGCCTTCGGCTGCCTTGAAGGGTGGTATTCCTATGGAGCGTCTCTCTGGTCGCTCTCCTGACTACTCCGCTCTTCGTATGTTTGGATGCGTATGCTATGTTCTTCTTGCTCCGCGAGAACGAACCAAGTTGACTGCTCAGTCAGTTGAGTGTGTTTTCCTTGGCTACAGTGATGAGCACAAGGGCTATCGCTGTTGGGATTCTGTTGGTCGCCGTCTGCGCATTTCTCGTGATGTGACGTTCGATGAGTCTCGTTCCTACTATCCGCGTCCCTCCTCCTCGAGCTTTTCCGTGGAAGATATTTCCTTCCTTCTCCTTCCTGACACATCTCCCACTGTGCCTCCTGTTCTTCCCTCTCCCCCGGTGCGTCCCCTTACACCACCGGTTCCACCATCCCCTCCCTCCTCCTCCTCTCCCTCGTCCCCACCATCCCCTCCCTCCCCACCCTCCTCCCCAGTCTTTCGACCTCACTCCCCGTTTCCTCTCCACTACACTCGTCGTCCTCGTGCTGTGGATGATCCTACTGATGTGCCCTCTACTTCCAGTGCACCTCCTCTCACGCCTCCGCCGGTCCATAACCTCCGTGTTAGGCCTTGTCCCCCTCCTGATCGCTATTCTCCTGACCGGTATGGTCTTTCTGCCATTGCTGAGCCCACCACCTATCGGGCTGCCATGACTCAGCCTGAATGGCAGCTTGCGATGGCCGAGGAGCTTGCGGCGCTTGAGCGCAATGGCACGTGGGATCTGGTTTCTCTTCCCTCCGGTGTTCGTCCCATCACCTGCAAGTGGGTCTATAAGATTAAGACTCGCTCCGATGGTTCCCTTGAGCGATACAAAGCTCGTCTTGTGGCTCGTGGCTTTCAGCAGGAGCAGGGACGCGATTATGATGAGACATTCGCTCCTGTGGCCCACATGACCACTGTCCGCACTCTCCTTGTTGTGGCTTCTGTTCGTCATTGGTCTGTATCTTAGCTTGATGTCCAGAACGCTTTTCTCAATGGTGAGTTGCATGAGGAGGTTTATATGCAGCCACCACCGGGGTACTATGCTCCTGATGGTATGGTCTGCCGACTTCGCCGCTCCCTCTATGGTCTTAAACAGGCCCCTCGCGCCTGGTTCTCGCGGTTCGCCTCTGTTGTTACTGCCGCTGGCTTCTTGCCCAGTGATCATGATCCAGCACTGTTTGTCCATACCTCTTCTCGTGGTCGGACTCTTCTCCTTCTATATGTGGATGACATGATCATCACTGGTGACGATTCTGAGTATATTGCCTTTGTTAAGGCCCGCCTCCGGGAACAGTTTCTGATGTCTGATCTTGGTCCTCTTCGCTACTTTCTTGGGATCGAGATTTCTGAGACCTCTGTAGGCTTCTTCATCTCCCAGGAAAAATATATTCAGGATCTTCTTACTCGTGCCGCTCTCGGTGATGAGCGCACTGTTGTGACTCCTATGGAGCTCAACGTTCAGCTTCGTGCTTCTGATGGTGACCCTCTTCCTAATCCCACTCGCTATCGCCACCTCGTTGGGAGCCTTGTCTATCTTGCTGTTACGCGTCCTGACATCTCCTATCCTGTCCACATTCTCAGTCAGTTTGTTTCAGCCCCCACCTCTGTCCACTATAGTCACCTCCTCCGTGTTCTACGATATCTTCGTGGCACGATCTCTCATCGCCTTTTCTTTCCTCGCTCCAGTTCTCTCGAGCTCCAGGCCTACTCTGATGCTACGTGGGCTAGTGATCCCTCTGATCGACGCTCGCTGTCTGCTTACTGTGTCTTCCTTGGTGGCTCTCTTATTGCCTGGAAGACAAAGAAACAGACTGCGGTTTCTCGCTCGAGCACAGAGGCTGAGTTGCGAGCGATGGCTATGCTGACGGCTGAGGTGATCTGGTTACGATGGTTACTTGAGGACTTTGGTGTGTCTGCTACTACATCGACTCCCTTACTGTCAGACAGTACCGGTGCTATCAGTATTGCGCGTGACCCGGTGAAGCATGAGCTCACCAAGCACATCGGTGTGGATGCCCACTTTGTACGTGCTGCTGTGCAGGATCAGACACTGGCTCTTCACTATGTGCCCTCTGAGTTACAGTTGGCGGACTTCTTCACGAAGGCACAGACTCGAGCGCAGCATGGCTTCTTTTTTTCCAAACTCAGTGTTGTTGATCCACCATGAGTTTGAGGGGGGGTGTTAGATGTGTGTTTTGGTGTGTTCTGTGCGGTACTACCGCCCGAGGCGGTACTACCGCTCCGAGTGCGGTACTACTGCTCTGTGTGCGGTACTACCGCTTGTAATACCTCACATGTATATGTACTGGCCTTTGGCCCACAGTGAATATTAGTTGCTCATTCCTAACAAGCTGAACCAAAAAATAGTTCAGGGGGTTATCCACACATATAGCAATATCGACAAGAAGTCTATCTTAAGCGTACCAAATGACTAGTAAACTAAGAAACCATCCGGTACAGAGTCATTCCAACTAGCAAGCCACACATATAGCAATACCGACAACAAGTCTATCTTAAGTGTACCAAATGAGTAGTAGTAAGAATCCAGTTTCCCATCCCCAGTGCTCGATTGTAGCACTGCTCAGTTGGGGTGGCGCGGTTCAGGACAGCTAAACTGGAAATCTTTTGGATGCAGCACAATGGAGCGTTGATAGCACATTTCACAGACTTTACGGGCATTGCTATGTCCACATAGAGATATCTTCCGAATGCCAGGATGTGGAAGATAAAAGCGACGGGAGCATGTCTTGCAAATGGTATCCACTGCAAAAACACAGGAAGACAGGCAGCATACAGAGAAGAGGTAAGTGAATGATCATGCTGTGCAACACACACAAACACACAGAGAGGGGGTCATACATTTGCCACTACGACGTTTAGACCACCAAAGAGGGAAACCCAAGATACTGTAGGCTTCAGTAACTGGTTCATCTGAATACACAAGATAAAAATTAATTTCTGCCAAAAGCATGAAAAGGAATAGCAAAGGCTGTAATCAGGTTTATTTACATATAAGACAGTGCAAACAGATCACAATTTTAGCAGCAATTGCAATAGAAAGACACTGTAGAGAATAACGACGAGGCACAGCTGTACCAACTCCTCTTGTTGTTGATAAAAATTGCTTGGCAGGAACATCTAAACCTCTTTGGTGGCCCAGCAAAAAGGATTAGGAAAATACATACAGAGTAACGCAAGTTATCCATATCACAGAAACAAGTGCGGCAGTTCAGTTAAAACATCAGTTCTTGCACATTCAGCCTGTTTCTATATGGTTGGCATGCCTTCTAGTGAGGATCTTATGGTCTTTCCCTGCTTTTCCCACATTGGCACTAGCAAATGAGAGTGATCTTCCAATGAGTTACTACGTAAGTGACATGTATGCTGTAAAAGAGACAAGAGAGAAGATGCATCAAACTAGAAAGAAGACCATGCATACCTAAGGGGGTGCATGTGACGACTCCACGAGAACCATTTCTATAAACAGTCTCAAAGAAAAAGAGAGTCCGTGGAGCAGGCAGGAATGAGAAGCAACCAGAGCGCTTCCGACGAGCCATGAAGTTTCCGTGAGTCCAGCAAGCGCCGTTGTCGAAATGCACTTTTTTGGTCACCTTGCCAGGAGCAGGCTCATACGCATTGTCCTGAATCAACCAATCATGCACTGGGGAAACGAAATTGGTAAGTGTAGCAAGGTAAAAGGGAAAATATAGTTTGACAGAACTACTACAATCAGGAAGTAAATTCCCTGAAAAATCCAATGACCTGGTTCTCGTGTGCCCAACAGAAACGAAACAATTTCGTATGTGCCAGTGATTTGATCTTTTATTGCAATTTTAATTAAACCCAACTCAAAAAGGTCACAGTAATGCATGTATATATCATAGGTCCTAGGAAAGGAAAGGCAAAGTGACAGACAGGGTAGATCACGAACCGGATGCGCAGCGTTGTAGTAGTGCAGGCAATGCAGCGCAAGCTTGCGGGCCAGAGCTAATCGCGTAAAGTACCCCGGCTCGCTGGCTCTGATAGTAAAGAGAATGGAACTACATTGAGCATACAAAGGCAGACAGGAGCAGGAATCGGATGGGCGGGGATGGAGCGAGGGGTTGGGTTACTTGCGAAGCATCTCGAGCTGTTCCTCGTCCAGCGGCTGACCGACGGGGATGGAGTTGGGATCCGGCCCGAGGAAGGGGAGCCGCCGCCACCACGGGAACGGCTTGGGCGGGACTAGAATCAGGCGCCGGAACCTCTCCTCGTACTCCTCAGCTGGGGTGCGGACCACCCTCTCCTCGGCCTCCTGCCCGACTCCGACGAGGGGAGCAGTCTCCTCCGCATCCGCATCCGCATCTGCTTGGAAGGCCTCCCTGGACGGGGCCATGGTTGCTCCTCCTCCGCTCCGCTCCGATCCGATCGGCTGCAGCTAGGGTTAGGGCTGGTGGTGCGACCGCGGGCGCGGGGAGAGGAACACGGAAGAAGTCGGTGTCAGCACCAGCCCTCCGTTACTGCCGTGATCAGTACCCGACATCCAGGATCCAGGTGATCATCTGATGGAGGCGCTAAGTACTCAATTTAAACTAGGAAACTAGTGTGGGCCAAGTGGGCCTTGTACTGTCGTTGGGCGGTAAGTGTGCTCTAGCTGATTCCTTAAAAGGCTTTAGAAAAATATTAAAAAAAGAAATTTGTAATTTCCAAACGTTCTGATTATGTCATCAGATCCAAACGACTCCGACGCCGTCAGATTTAGATCGTGCGACCATGGCTCATCAAAACGATAAGTTCGCTGATATTACAAGCCCATGCTACCGCCTAGTCAAAAGAAAACGATTCGTTGTCTCTCGTTTCCCCGATCCCCACGCAACCTCCTCCCAATCCTCCTCCTCGCGCCGCCAGAAGAGGGACGCTCGATCCCGCACCCGTCGGCGCATCGGCTAGCCCCGCCGCGGCAGACCGCTCATCCTCCGTCACGCCTCCCCTCTTGATCTCCTCAGCGCCCTTTCTCTCCTCCCCGCCGTCCGCGTCTTACCTCGCCTGCAGGCTGCTCGTCCACAAGCACAGAAGCCATGGCACCGGGCTGCTCCGCGTCACGCCGCCTCGCCTTAGCCTCCCTCCTTACCGTTGTGCGCCATTCCGCCCGAGGCTGACCGCTCCTCTGCCTCTGCTCATCGACTGCCTCTTATCTAGCCCGACTCCGCCTTGCCGTGCCAGCCCCACCCCATTTCCCGAGCTCCCTGGTCGGGCCATGGTGCTCGCCCACATCCCTGCTCACAGCTCTTGGGGTCAGTCTCGCCGAAACCTTCCTCTTGCCCAAAAATAAGTTCACACTACTAGTCTTGTGATTGGAACAACAAGACCTCAAATCCCGTGTCTAGTTCGATTAGTGCTAACAAACTGCTACTCGTTCAGAGATAAACTGATGTTCCACTATCTGAAGATAATGGGTCTGCATCCGACCGAAGCTAACACTTCTTCTGTGGCTCTCTGCACTTCAGTTGTACTACCATCCAGAGAGACTTCTGCAACTGCACAGCAGACTGAAGTTGTACGCCCTTTAAAAGGTCATTCTCATCTGATGCTAATGTTGATGTCATTTCTTCTACAATTCTGTCAAGTTCAGCTTGGTAGCATGCTTCAGTAAAGCCTTCTGAGACAGAAAGATCATTTCCACTAGCCAAGACACCATTTTCATGTAACATTAAGTGCTTCTCTTCCGGAACTGTTTTGAAACTTGGCCATGTCTCCTTTATGAGAAGAGATTTCTGATACAGAAAGACAAGAGCGCACTATAAGAAAAAACAACTCTAAAGTAAGTGTCACATATGAACTCTAAAGTAAGTGTCAAAGATGATAAACAACAAAACACAGCAATCAACTCACCATTCTCCATGACAAGTGTCAGCATCCTCTTGTAGCTAAATGAGCTTGGATAGGGAACAAACTTTGACTTCACGCATCGGGAAAGGGGCTGAAACAGGCAGAAGGACATACCACCGGTGACTTGAACCTGGGACATGGTAGCTGAGTAGTATTAGCAATCTACCCAACAACTATCTAGGCAAACTCTGTGTTGTGATATGATGATAATTTACGCACAACAAGGCTGATAACTTACGTACAAACACGGTGATAACTTTGAACGAGGGAGGGGGTGTTGTTGAAACAGAGCTGATAACTCATGTGTATTAGCATGGTAATGTACACACAGCAGAGCTGATAACTTACTTAGCCCGGCGTGGTAACTATTTTTGACTCGGGGGAAAAAATTATTGAAAAAACACCCCTGTAACTCATGTGTACTAGCACGGTAATATACGCACAATAGATCTGATAATTTATTTAGCCCAGACGTGGTAACTATTTTTGACTCGGGGATAAAGTTATTGAAAAACACCCTCGATAACTCATGTGTACTAACATGGTAATATACAAACAGAAGAGCAGATAACTTACTTAGCCCAGTCGTGGTAACTTTTTTGATTTGGAAAAAAAGTTGTTAAAAAACACCATGATAGCTCATGTGTAAATAACACGGTAATATACATACCGTAGACTTGATAACTCATGCACAAATACCATGGTAACTTTGACCCCGAGAGGGGTGGGGTGTTGTTTGAAAACATACCCCCGGATAACTTATGTATAAATAGCATGGCAATATACGCACCGTATAAGTGATAACTCACGCACAAACACCGCGGTAACTTTGACCCGGGTGGGAGTGAGGAAGTTGTTTGAAAACATGCATACCACCTCCCGATAACTTTCATGTAAACAACACGGTAATATACACACCGTAGACTTGATAACTCACGTACAAACACCGCGGTAATTTTGACCAGAGGTGGGGGGAGGGAGGAAGTTGTTGTAAACATACCCCGATAATTTCTATGTAAATAATACGATAATATACACACCGCTGACCTTATAACTTACATACAAACACCACGGTAACTTTTGACCTGGGGAAAAAGTTGTTGAAAACATACTCTCGGGAACTTCTGTGAAATAACATGGTAATATACGCACTGCATACCTGAAAACTTAATACAAATACCACGGGCACTTTGGACTGAGGAGGGAGTTGTTGGAAACTTACCCCGGTAACTTATGTGGAATAACATGGTAATATACGCATTGCATACCCGATAACTCACGTACTAACATCGTGGTGACTTTTGACACGGGGAAAAAATTGTTGAAAACATCCTATGGTAACTTACGTGTAAATAGTATGATAAGATACACACAACAGTGTTGATAACATACATAGCTTGCGCGTGGTAACTTTTTACCCAAAAAATAGTCGTCGGAACATACCAACATGAGATGTAGTTTCGAGTGTCTCGTCATGATGGATTTTTGAAGTTTCGAAATAGGGGGGACAATTCAGTATGACAATTGCTTTTTTTTGTTTTCTAGTGCATGCATGCATGTGCATGTGGTGAGAACATTGGAGGAAATCATTTTTATGCCCGGAATTTGCCTATGTAAACATCGTGGTAACTGACGTGATAACTTACGTATCCCAGCCATGGTAACTTTTTACCTGAAAAAAAAATTCGTCGGAACATACCAATATGGGATCTAATTTCGAAGGTCTCGTCGTGACGAATCTTTTATGTGAAAACAATTTTTCAATCCGACGGACGGTTTGAGCTACAAAACATTTTGAATTTTCAGTTTTGAAAAGAATCTGCTGACATCATCAGTTTTTGTTTTTTCTGCATGCATGTAATTAGGAGGGACTAACCCGGCGGGAATGAAAGAGCATCTGCATGCATGCATGCAATGGTGTATGGAGCATCTGCATACATAATGGTGTGTGCTGCGCGCTCGCGAAAGGGTTGTGAGGTGGATCGTTCGGATCTATCGCTTAAAAATATAACGTTTGGTATATATCACAGTCCTTAAAAAAAATCACTTTTGAGGGACTATCCCTTATCGGCATTAGAGAAATAAAATAAATTAAGTGTCGACCCTCCTGACCCCCAAATATACTCGACCGACGCCACTTCTCACGATAGCTTTCGGCTCCTCCCCCCCCCCCCCCCCCCACAGCTTGCATTGAATCTTCGACGGTGCTCCCTCCGATGACCACCCGCAACCTCCGTCATAGGCCCACCGACACCCCGCAACCTCCGTCCCCACCTGCGCCACTCTGATCCGCCCCCACCTACCCCCACTTTGATCAGCCCGCCGGTCTCCACTGGCACCGGAATCAACACATGTCTTCGCCAATGCCGATTTGATCTCGTGGCCGAAAAACCCACTGGAGTTTCTTCGGTTGTTGGAAGATGAAGTCGGCAGATGACGCATATGACATAGAGCACCGGCGAGGAGCTTTGTGGCGCCATTATCGCAACAAGAACGATGATCTTTGAAGACGCTCGACGAGCTTCGTCGTCGGCCAGGGAGGTCGATTTGAGCCCCACTGTCTACTGTCGGTCGTGTACCGCATGGGCGTCGACTGCTGACTGTCTACCCCACCGCCCGCCATCCACCCCAAGCTTTGGATTCAGCTCAACGTCGTCGACCGGTGCTCTGACCTTCTTCGCCCGCAAGGTGTTCGATGAATTTCCTAGGTACGTTTATGTTAGCTATTTTTATTTCGTTTAGATGTTTTTCAAACAAATTCAACCTAAAATATTGCATAGTGTAGATGAAGAGGTTGAGAGAGATGGTCTTTGACGACTCTTCATAGGACGAGGAGGAAGAAGATTATGATGATTTCGAAATCGCCATTGTCATGATCGTTAATGAGCACTTTCGGAGACCGAAAGTAGGATCACAGTTCAGTTGCTTGTACATCAACCGATAGAGCAGAGGGACATGAGAAGATTGTGAAGGATTATTTCAACCCAAATTCAACCTATCCAAAGTATTTTTGTCGGAGGTTTCGGATGCACCGTAGTCTCTTTCTCACCATTGAAAAAGATGTAGAGAAGCATGATGATTGGTTTAAATTGTGGAGGAGCGCATCGGGGGAGATAAGTGTGATCCCTTTGATGAAGTGTATAGAGGATGTTCGAGTGCTTGCCTATGGGTGTTGGGCCAATGCCATTGATGACTATGTCCTCATCGGGGAAGATTCAATCTTGGAGGCAGTTCGAAGATACACACAAGCCGTGATTGAGATCTATGGGTTGGAGTACTTGAGGGCACCCAATGATGAATATACTGTGACATCCCGACTTAATAGGAACGATAAACTACTCATATCAACAAGGTGTAACTTCTTTTCTTGGAGCCCATCTGAAAGGAATCTCAAAGTTAAGCGTGCTTGGCTTGGTGCAATTTGAGGATGGGTAACCGACTTGAAAGTTGATTCCGAGTGAGGACAAAGTGCGAAGGAAAGACTAGTGTTGGTCTGTGAGGCCAGTCTAGATCCTAGGCGCAACGACCAGGAACTGGTGGGTGAACCGATGGGTTTGGTCGGGGCGTTATAGATACCGAGAGGCTTTTGGCTTCAAGTGAAAAATGAGGATGACCTGGTATGCTTGGATCAATTGATTGCATGCACTGAACATGGAAGAATTGTCCTGCGGGATGGAAAGGTCTATACAAAGGGCACTCCAAAGATCCAACAATCATTATTGAGGTAGTTGCATCGGAGGATCTATGGATTTGGCATTCATTCTTTAGATTGCCTGACTCTCATAGTGATATGAATGTGCTGTCGAGATCACCACTGTTCTCTAGGCTTGTTGCCGAAGATGCCCATCCTTGCAACTATGTTGTCAATGGCCGTCAGTACACAATGGGTTAATACCTTGTAGATGGCATCTATCCTCCAGGGGCCACATTTGTGAAGACAGTCGTGTGTCCTCAAGGCTACAAGAGATCTCACTTTGCAATGCGTCAAGAACCGACAAGGAAGGATGTTGAGAGAGCTTTCGGTGTTCTTGAGAAGTGCTTTGCCATTGTTCGTAGATGCAAACAGGATACATAGATTCCTCTCAGCGCATCGAAGCATCAAGAACCAAAAGGTTTATACCTAGCTCCAAGATGATCTTGTTGAGTATCATTGGGTACTCCATAGCACCAATTGGTTGTTGTGCTTCTATCATGCTCTTTACTTCATTTGGACCCTTTCGTGTGTTTGAATTTGAATAATTTAAATTATAAACTTTAAACTTGTAATATTCGTGAATTGTGTGAACTTTAATTATTAAGTTTGGATTTAATATGTGTGCAAATGTTTAGTTGAAACGTACACAAAAACTTAGAAGAATTGGTGATGTTTTTTTAGGAAGTTAAGTTTTAGGAATTCGGCTAGGAACCATTTTTTTAGCGCAGCAAATATAAGGAGTTAAACTATAATGGGCCGTTTGAGGACCTAAATTATAGGGGACCGCTGGAGATGCTCTTAGTAGTTGGGGATTTAAATAGCCAGGTGTGGCTTCTGTGTGGGGTTAGCAAAGATCAGACTCAGAACAGAGCTTCTCGCTCACATCTTCTCCCATATCCCTCTATCTCAGATCCCCCTTCTTTGTTCTTTCTCTTCCTCAAGACTTCTCCCAACATTGCAACCCTGATCGAGTGATTATCCAACTACCTAGGTATAGAATATTAGTCGATTGTGATCTGTGGTCGTGCGGACATCATAGTCAGTATCAGATTCCAGTCGATTGGTGGTGGCGGCTGATCGAGCTTGGTGTTGGCAGGATTAGGTTCTCTCGCAGAATACCGTGTTGGTGTCGAAGTTCGCGGCGACGATGTGGCTGTTGTGTTCCTTTGGCAGCGCCAATGGAGATGTCTGGCCGCGGCGGATCATTCGGCTGTAGATCAGGCGCCTCTTTCGGTTGCACACGATCCCTTCGTGTGTGTGAAATTCTGGTTACGAGACTCAATTTGAATGGGTTTTGGCGGCGATTGGGAATCGGTTGCAGACGAAAGGGTTGGCGGATGCCGTAAAACGCCTGAATGCTCGCTGATTCATGTCACCTTCCATCACGATGGAATAAGAGTTTGCCCTCCTTTTTACCAAAAAAAGGAGCGACGTCCCCAACTTGCGGTGAGTTTTGGCTGGTATATATCAAACACCTTGGACAAGCAGTAGGTTCAAAATCAAGCACATCCATCCAGCTCTTCAGCCTGCTCGAAAAGCACTTTTTTCCTCACAATTCTAGAAAAGTGATATATTGTCAAGTTACAAACAGAATTATTTAATGTTATATGAAAGAATATAAAAATGAGCCACAATATCTATAATCATCGCCTTGTATTGTTTTCATGTTAGGACATGTATGATGTGAAATCAAGTAGAAACTATGTGTGGGAACCTTGTATGTGGACAATTCAAAATTACTCCCTCCGTTCACTATTATAAGGCGTTTTGGATACTTCAATGTGGACTATATACGGATTGAAATGAGTGAACAAACACGCTAAAAATGTGTCTATATTCATCTGATTCAGAAAAAAGTTAGAACATTTTATAATAGTGAGGGAGTATTATATTTTAGATGATAGCATGATCATGTGCAAGTGCTATCATCTAAAAAAAATCCAGCTATCCTTAAGTGGGATTTTCTTTTAACTTGGAAACACAGTAACCATGAAGAGTGTATGGCCTTTGGAAAATGCCACGCCATGTATCATTCCAAACCAAAACGGACGTTACATTTTCATCAAATTATCCACCAGGAACTAGACCATTAACAGTTAGTACTTTGTCGAGAAGCAGCTTATTTATTTAGAAGATGAAAAATGGGTGATAAACATTTTTATCAAATGGGTGATAAACATTTCCAGCTGGCCCAGGTATGGATGCAGGATTTTGCGTTAGGTGACCAAATATTTGAGAACCAAACAAAACCAACCCTAAAAAAAAATTGGATACCTACAACGAGACTTCAAAATTAAATTTGCTAAAGAAAACTCCCAATCAACAAATATGGCCTACCACACAACACCTTATAAACGAATTACTGCTTTGTCTGAGAAGCGGCTTATTTATTTAGAAGATGAAAAATACATTACACACCAAACTTAATTGCAAAGCCTTGCCTAAATCATTAACAAGGGTCCTTCCTACCAATAATCAATTATCTAGAATAAACAAACGTCCTTATCCTGTTTTGTGTTTTACATACCTAAAATATGGGAATATAAAAAATTCTCTGACGTAACCACGCTCAACTAAAACAAGGTAACGACTAGAAGCTGGAGCCTAGGATTGTTTTTGCTTCATTCATTCCTTGAAATCGTCCTTGTCATCTGCTGGAAGGCCTCTGTTTCTCCAGAAAACTGCGAGAGCACTGCCTCCAAGCTGTCGTGAAGAAAAGAACAGTCAGATATTGACATGAACCACCACGCAATAATATATTAGTGACTACAGAATTATGAGGGGGAGAGGACAAGAAAACCTACCGCCATGCACACAACACTGACAGCAGAAGGAACAGCAACAAGAGGGTTTGTGAAGTGCTTTTGGGCAAGTAAAAATCCAAGCGCAGAACTCTGCAAACATGAAGAATGTATGCCACTATTAAGCACAGAAAGGGCATTAAACACATGGAGTGTGTTCAAAATGGCTGTAAACTTCATATGCACTAGTAAATTCAATCCAGCTAATGCACATTCTGATGCTCTGCAAACTGAAATTTACTACTCGAGAATAAGAGGTACATTATCAACTACCTCAGTCAATTTAGCAGGGTGCTCATAATGTAAACCTAGACAAAATTTTATCCTTATCCTTGGGTCTTTTGGTGTCCACCACAATTAAACAGATATAACATATTTGCACATTTAGACGTCAATATTTCAGCAACAACTACATGAGGAACTGAATCTAAACAGGTAGTGCACGAAACACTGCATTAAATAGATACGTTGACTACATTTACCTTCCTAATATCCAGGTCAATAATATAAGAACCATAATGTTATTAAAGGCCATACAAGTGCTATGGCTAGATAAGAAAAATATTAAATCTGAGCATTTGAATATCTGTGGTACCTGCATCCCACACTCAATTGAGATGGTTCTAGAAGTTGATTCCCCGAAAGAAGACCATTTCGAGACCCAATAGCCAAGTGTGAATGCAACAGCATGCAGCAGCGCAACAGGGAGAATAAGTTGAGCACCTTGAGTTTTCAACACTTCTGCGACTTGCCCAATCTTGTAAGATGTAAAATTTCAATTAATAATAATGAAAGAAAGTAGCACTAGTGACCAAAATATCACAAACAAGAGCATAACATTTACTTGAAAAAATAAGAACTTCAAAACAGTATATGAGTACTACATGTCGGCGATGTCACCATTTCGTGAGATAAAAGTTGCAAACTTTGTGGAGAGCAGACATTATTTAGGTTAAAGTTCGACAAAATGCATTCTAATTAACTCAAGCAACAACTCCACTCGTCTTCTCATCAGGACACAAAGTGTCTGAATTAACCATGGGCTGAAAGAAAGGCTTGAAGCATTACTCAGATCGTTTGTTTACAGACTTACAGGGCTAGCACAAAGCAAGGTGGTGAGGATGACCCCTATCAGTGGTGTTATGGAGATAATCCGCTCGGTAAACTTGGGAAAATACTCATGTGCCAACACTGCAAATTAAACAGAAATAGTGTCACAACATATGTCAAAGAAGGCATTTCTAAGATGCCACAATAATGTACAATGGATCTTCAATTAAGATTCACCTCCAACGATAGTCGGTACTAAAACAACCTGAAAAGTACTGATGGCCAAGCCCTGCACAAAAAGAGTTTAATTTAACTAAGATTTGATCAATTAAACTAGCAAGCAGTTGATTCAAGATACGGATCATAGTGTGTTTACTGCAGCATCAACAGGGACTAATTGACCAGCAAGGAGTTTAGTAAGGAGTGGTGTCATCGCTATAGCACCAATAGTCGAGCAGCTGGAAGATTCAGAAAAATCTTGTTAGAATAGTACTGGAAGCAGATAAAGTAACAGGGCATCTAAGAGGTTACTGGATTAAATCGAATAGAATGGCACCACATAAGTAATTTGCAAGTAACAGTTTGCTGCTCACTGCTCAGTTTCAGCAGAGAAACTTCTTTAAAAAAAATCACAACTAGAAGAATCTCATGCTTGACATGGCGCATTATAGCCATTCCAAAAGTATTCTGCACTTAAAGTTACACCATGTTATCCTCAATAGTAAGTCCTATCTGCAGCCTGAAAGCAGTGTGTGCCATCATGGTGGGCAGCAGTTTTTGGTACGGACTACAGAAGGTGCTAAGTTGATCGCTTCAGATAAATTTGACAGCTAGTACTTATGACGGAAGCAGGCGGGAATATCCATAACCAATGTAGATCAATCTTTTTATGCAAAATACTAGTAGTTCTAGCTTCATAGTAGAATAACCCAAATTCTATGACGCATAATACAGCGAATTTTGAAAACAGTTAGCACACTAGTGGAATTCTAATAACTGCAACAGAAGTCAATGCTAAAGGCTTCATTTCCACAATGGACGAAGGGATTCAAGAGAGATGGAGGTACATCCGTATATGGATAAATAGATTAAAACAAGCACCAAAGAAATGCCTTTTCTCAAAGAATATCCAAAGCTTACGTGGTCATAAGAACTGAAAGTGCCACATTTCCTTTGGATATGTAAGTTGCAACGTTTGATGCTTGACCACCAGGACAACATGAGACCAAAATAAGACCAGTTGCAAGAGGAGCAGATAACTTCAATGTCTGTAAAATAGGAAAGCAAATTAGGTGCAGATAATTATACACTGAAAGAAGAAAGGCTTATGCACACATGTTAGTGCAAATATTCATTTGTACAAGCAATTCTAGGTTTAAAAATAGATTAGCCATGAACAAAGAGAAACAATTCGCCAACATAACTCATACATTTCTAAACTCAAACATAAAGTAATTGAAAAACTAAGAAGATAATGAGGTGCACAATAAAATGAGCAAAGTCAGTCACGATGACTAAATTCAAGACATATAATAAGAGGAAAACATCAGAAAGTTTGAAACCAGGGACAACTCTTGAACTTTAAAATCTTTTTGGGGCATAGCATATTAGACCGGTTCATTAATTTGAGCCATTTATCCTCGTTTTCATTTAATCTTTTATAAATTTTACATGGGAACTGGGAAGTCCTCACATAAGTCTGTTTAGCACAGAAAATGGTCATAACACCATGCAAAGCTGCAACAATTTATAAGCAATCCATATGTTGTTTGTTACTTATTACTACATTATTAGTTTATAAGTAGCAAAAGTAAGAAAACTTCTTCAGAGACCTGCTTGCTTTTGAAAAAACTAAAAGATGAAACAGGAATATCGCATGTACACTTGTTATTCATGTATAAAGAGAGTGTCATTTTAGCATGTCATGAAGACTGAACAATTGCTTGAGCCTGCCACTATGCGATCAGTGATCAAACTTTACATTGGTTGGTCCTTTGGTGCATACATTGTTAGTATGTATTACAATATTTGAATTAAATACTCCATGTGCCAGAACCATGAGTTGGTCGCGAGATCTTATGGGTTTCACCTCTAGCCTACCCCAACTTGTTTGGGACTAAAGGCTTTGTTGTTGTTGTTGTTGTTGCAATACAGAAACTGTTGGTTAAGTAACAAACTAACAATACGACTATTCATCACAAATTTAAACATCCACAATCACTAAATTATGTAAAACTGAATCAGCAGTATTATGCATGTCTATTGTCAGCATTACCAATGCGATAGCATATCCTAGCATAGGTTTGATCAAATACTGCGCAAGAAATCCCACACCAACCTGCAAAGAAGCTATTACGTCAGTGAACATACAAAAGAGATTCTACATCAATTCATGAGGTATTAAGTACAGAATTGCATCAATATTTCTATACAAATACATGCAGCCAAGGGGCAGAAACATACTGTCCATGGATTCCTTAAACATCTCCTGAAATCTTCAAATGTTAATGTTAGTCCCATTGACAACATTAGGAATCCTAGGCCCACGGTAAAAAGATCAGTCTCCAACCAGGTGACCTGTAGGTCCAAGGAAAGTAGGAAACCATACATACAATATGTTAAGGCATTAGCCGTGAGTACATAGTAATAGAATTGATAGGTGAGAGAAAGTTTACCATTGATGGCTTGTAGATGCCAATAACTGTACCTAATATGACCTGCAAAAGGTGATCTCCGCATTACTAGATTTACAAAGATTTGCATCAAATTAATGAAAGAAACTACACAGTTAAAGACAAGAGAACTGAAAATTTTCAGATGCTCTCATAGCAACTTACCCAGACAGGGAAAAGAGTGGTGAGTAGCTCAACAATTTTCTCGTACTGGCTTGCTCCAGTAGGCCCGCTCGCTGGCAGGTTACTAGAAATGTTAGTTTCTGCCTTGCAGAAAATTTGACGGCTCCTGAGAAAACAACAAATTGTTTTTTAATTTTACGGAAACTAATTATATTTTTGAATTATCTGGTCAATAAGCATACAAAAAATGCGAGCAAGGGGGAAGAACCCTCCCTTAACTTTGCGTTTAAAGTAGGCTACGGAGCCTTGAGCCCAGGTGGCTTCAATCAAGGAGCATAACAAATGATAGAATCACGAACGACCAAAAATCACAGCTAAGATGGTTCTTGCGAAATCAAATTATTTGGAGAAAGTTAATGCTATTTGATGATGGTTCTTCAATCTTCATACGAAACTATACGGACAAACTGAGTCCGCCAAATATCACAAATTGGAGAGATAATTTATAGCTATCAAAATTGATCAGCGAAATTAATCAGAAAGTTACAAATAGTCGATAATGCTCTCAAATAAAAACTGAAGATGTCACGACATAGCAACGAGGAATGTGGATTTTTCACTTGCATGGGTAGGTCTAGATACACAGAATTCCAAATTGCATAGATGTGCATCTAAAATAAAATCATTGATGTGCCTCATTTTAGAAAATGTGCACTGCAAAGAAATAACTAAGTGGGCACCTGCAAAAGGATAACTAAGTGTGCACCTGAATAGAACTAACTAAGCATGCACCTGCAAAAACCTGTCCTGTTGCACATCTATGAGTTTCTTAGTATATTTTCGTGATGCATAAATGTGATTGAAGAGTATTGGTAGGCGGGCATGATAAAGTACCTACCAACTCTTATCTTTTATGTCGAGACATTGCAACAAATTTTAACAACTTGTTCACCTGATTTTCAATTTAAGCATTGAAAAAAAATGCAGTTTAGAAAATAAATTGCACTATGATTAAAGCGTAGAATGGAAGTTCAACAGATTGCATGACTAATGTAAACACCAGTAGCTTCACTGATGGGTAATGGACTAATGGCAAAGCAAGAATTTTGACCACTAGAGTTATTAATACAAAAGGGAAAAAATGTTGGTTGGTGTTGTATCACTATATAATGGCCATGTACTTCAAACCGAAAGATACAGGCAGTGCAATCAGTTGTGCAAAAAGGTAAACGAATTCCATTGCACCTATACCTGCGTACATTTCACTGCAATCACTCACTTAGTATTGTTTGTTCAGTGTCATAAACCTAAGAAACAAACATCTCCCTATGCCTACTAGCCCAATAGGCCAGGACCAAAACATGCAATGCGCCTGAACCCCACACCCTAGGACCAAATTGAGCATGCCCGTAGCTTGATCTCCCTATGTTGCAAAACTTGCAACCTGGCAAGCTCTGACATAGGATCTTTATTTCTTTGATCACTAAAGCTTTCAGAATTCTATCTTGGTAATTAGTTGAAGGTGGGAATATAGAACTCCCCTACCTCACATTAGCGTATACATAGTGACCAGTCAACACTTGACAAAAGCAACTACGTTGACCAAATAAAACCCAGCAATTAGGCAATCCATTCCCAGACACGATCAATTTCACAAGCCCAATTAGCATTATACCTGACAACCGGAACAAGAGTGGTCGCCGGTGCGGGCGCAATGGCCAATCCCCACTCGGCCTTCTCCGTGGCAGCACTTCCATATGCTGGCACAGAGCATCCAACTCTCAGTCCGCACCCTGCATCCACGCGAGCAAAACCAGGTCAGACAAACAAACGGAGAAGTGGGGAAAACCCTTCAAAGAGGCTCGTACCGAGACGAGGAGCGGCGAGACGCGGCCGCGAGCGGAGAGCGCGGGAGACGGATGCCATGGAGTGGAGAGGGTAGGTCGCGGAAGGCGCCATGTCTGACAGAGATAGTGTGTGTGCAGTCCCGGAGGTGGTGGAAGGAGAGGAGTGAGGGTTTAAGACTCTTGAGAGTGAGCGGAGGAGAAGTGGTGGCGCTGGCGTTGTCGTCGACGGGGAGAGCAGCAGTGGGGACGAGGGAATCGAGGGGCGCCGCGAGAACCACACATCCGGGCGGCTTGGCCGCGGCGCGCCTGTGGATCAGGTCAGGTGGCTCCCTCTGTCGACGGACGTGCCTCCTTCAGTCAGGCGAATCCTCTTCTGCGTCAGGATCAACGCCAGCTGCGAATGGGCTCAATCTGTTGAGGAGTATCCGTACCCTCAGGCCCAGGATCAGAGAGTGGGTTGTCGGGCTTGACCCGTGTAAGCAGCATCTCAAAAAAAAAAACAGGACAAAAATAAATAAATCAAAATGGACACCAAATTTTCTCAAAATAAATAAAATTGGACAGCCCAAAACGTCCGTGGACACATTCATTTGTCCATAATTATGTTGTGCGAATATTTGAATGCAACAATAATTCGAAAAAATAAATATTATGGAGTACAACCCAAACATGGAGTTCTGCAATAAAGTTCAAATTTGAATTCAACTTATTCGGACATATTTTTAGTTTTCCTACCGAATCGCCCACTTTATGCTCACGAATATTTGTCGTTGTATTCTGCTCAGGAAGTTGGATAGAATCACACATTTGTTCAAATTTCAGACTGTGACATACTTCGTCACCCTCATCCTCCACAATCACGTTGTGCATGATCACACAAACTGTCATAAATCATGACCTCCCACAATGTCTCTGCATCCCATACTTTGCATGTCCTCCCACAATGTCTCGAACAGTGCAAAACAGACTTAGAGCACTCCAAATGCCTTCTCAACATCCTTTTTGGCTTCTTCTTGTCTTTGGAAAAAGTGAGATATTTTCTCACCCCATGGCTCAGAGATGGTCTCGATAAAGGCCATGCACAAAGGATATAACATCACAAAGATAATAGTCCATGTTGTACTCGTGACTAGTGATGATGCAGTTGCACAGAGGAACTTCTTCCGCACACAACCTTGCAAACAATGGAGACCATTGTAACACGTTGATGTCATTATGAGACCGGGCATCACAAGAAAAGAGTGCCAAATGCAGAGTTCTTGAGAGGTGGCTGCTTTAAGAATGATGGTGGGCCTCTTGCAATGGCACTGATATTGCCCTTAGAGCATATGGGCAATTCTTCCATTTTCTAGTGCATGCAATTCAGGGATCCGAGCATACCTAGTGAAGGTGCATTTATCTATAAATGGTATTTTGGTGTGATGACAATGTGGTAGTGGCACTAATAACGATTGCTAAGATTTATCTCAGGTCATTGGTTCATTGGATGTTTATTATGGAGACTAGATGACCTGTTGCGCCATTGGCGCAAAAACCAATTGCAGCCCAAATGGTAAGTGAACTATTTGAGGTATTTTTTTCCTGAACTGTCTACGAATGATTATGTTGTACTACATTTGCATTTGCCCTGACAATGATCATTGCACATCACTTTCTTCGACCACACATAAGCTGTTTGCTTGAGCAACTGAATGGACTCTAAAATTTTCTTATGCTTCGGGCTTTCCTCATCTCGTAATTGCGACAGAAAAACAAACGATGTTAGCACGATTTCGGGTGGGTTGTGGGTGGCCGCTGAGCATGTCGTCTGGCAGGGCACGGCCAAATAAACAGTCAACTGCAAAGAGGACCAGCCAGGGCAACCAGACAACCGGAATGATAGAAAGCCCAAGCATACCCTGTCTACAAATGACCTCAACCATTATAATCGGCCACGCAATACAAAGGCACGCGTCTGCCTAACAAAACAACACACATACCAACTCAACCAGCCAACTAGCCCTGACGGCGTACAACATCCGAGTGGATTGCGTTGGCCATACATCATGTGATCATTCAAACGGGTCCTACCCAGACCATGGGCCGATTAGAAGGCGATACACATAGAAAGCATCTGTTGACTATTCAGGTCGGCCAAATATTGTTTGGCGGCCCAGCTATTCGTCGGCTCTACACGGACAACATGGCAGAAGGGACAAAAATGAAGCACAACTAAGAAGATTGGTGAAAGTCGGTGCTACTTGTGAGCTGCATTGGGATTTTCCCCGAAGAGGAGAGGAGATGCAGTACAGTAGAGATAAATATTTCCCTCAGTGAGAACCAAGGTTATCGAACCAGTAGGAGAATCACACACAGCCTCGTGAACAGCACCTGCACACACAAAAGCAAATACTTGCACCCAACGCGGGCAAGAGGGTCGTCAATCCCCTTGAACTCGTTACTTGCAAGGATTAAATCTCGTAGTGGTAGATAGGTAAATTGCAAAACAAAATAAAAGAAATAAAATTGCAGCAAATATATTTAGGTTTTATTTTTATGTTTAAAGTATACCCGGGGGGCATAGTTTTCACTAGAGGCTTCTCTCTCGAACACATAGCATACGGTGGGTACACAAAGTACTGTTGCGCAATTGATAGAAAAGCGCATAGTTATGACGATATTCAAGGCAATGATCATGTATATAGGCATCACATCCGAGACAAGTAGACCTACTCCTGCCTGCATCTACTACTATTACTCCACCCATCGACCGCTATCCAGCATGCATCTAGGGTATTAAGTTAATGAAAGCGAAGTAACGCCTTAAGCAAGATGACATGATGTAGACAAAGTAAACCCAATCAATATGAATAAACCCCGTCGTTTTACCCTTAATGACAACAATACAAATACGTGTCGTGTCCCCTACTTTGTCACTGGGATATAGAGCACCGCAAGATTGAACCCATTACAAAGCACCTCTCCCGCTGAAGATAAATCAATCTAGTTGGCCAAACCAAACGGATAGATCGGAGAGAAATACAAAGCTATAAAAATCATGCATAATAAAGTTCAGAAAAGACTCAATTACTTCTCATGAATAATCTGATCATAAACCCACAATTCATCGGATCCCAACAAACACACCGCAAAAGAAGATTACATCGAATAGAACTCCAAGAAGATCGAGGAGAACATTTTATTGATGATCAAAGAGAGAGAAGAAGCCATCTAGCTACTAGCTATGGACCCGTAGGTCTGTGGTAAACTACTCACACATCATCGGTAGGGCAGCAAGGTTGATGTATAAGCCCTCCGTGATTGATTCCCCCTCCGGCAGGGTGCCGGAAAAGGCCTCCAGATGGGATCACGGAAGAATAGAAGCTTGCGGTGGCGGAAAAGTTGTTCAAGGTGGTTCTCTGTTGGTTTCCCAATATTTGAGAATTTATAGAAGTGGAATTAGGTCAAAAGGAGCCACGTGGGGCCCACAAAGTAACAGGGCGCGACCAACCCCCCTGGGTGCGCCCTGTTGCCTTGTCACCTCCACGTGAGTCTTCTGGCCTCCTCCCAAAGCTTCTAGGGTCTCTTTTGTCCAAAAAACAAATCATCAAAAAGTTTCGTAGCGTTTGGACTCCGTTTGGTACTGATTTTCTGAAAAACCAAAAACAAGCAGAAAACAGCAACTAGCACTGGGCACTAGGTTAATAGGTTAGTTCCCAAAAATGATATAAAATGACTTATAATTGCATATAAAACATCCAAGATTGATACTATAATAGCATGGAACAATAAAAAATTATAGATACGTTGGAGACATATCAGCATCCCAAGCTTAATTCCTACTCGTCCTCGAGTAGGTAAATGATAAAAACAGAATTTTTGATGTGGAATGCTACCTAACATGTTTATCATGTAATCTCTTTTTACGGTATAAATATTGAGAAATGATGAATTAACAATATCAACATAATAATATCCATGAATACAAGAAGCATAATCATTAAACATTCAAAATATACAATCCTTAACGAATGTTATTCCCCACTCATTTTATCATGTTAGCATGGCATGACTCCGCCTTCACTGCATAAATATAAATCATGAGCACCCCGGTGTTAAACCAGGTAATTGGATCGTACTTCTAACGCGCTTCAGTATTTTCAACTTCATGCAATACATGAGCGTGAGCCATGGACATAGCACAACGTGGAATAGAATGCGGTGATAGGGATTAATAGGAGAAGTCAAAAAGGAAGAAAATCTCGCATCAACTCAGCGGATCAACGGACTATGGAGATGTCCATCAACCGATATCAATGCGAGGAGTAGGGATTTCCATGCAACAGATGCACTAAGAGCTATAAGTATATGAAAGCTCAAACTGAAACTAAGTGGGTGTGCATCCAACTTGCTTGCTCATGAAGACCTCGGGCATTTGAGGAAGCCCATCATCGGAATATACAAGCCAAGTTCTATAATGAAAAATTCCCACTAGTATATGAAAGTGACAACTCAGGAGACTCTCTATATGAAGAACATGGTGCTACTCTGAAGCACAAGTGTGGAAAAAGATAGTAACATTGCCCCTTCTCTCTTTTTCTCTCATTTTTTTGTGGGCTCTTTTTGGCCTCCCTTTTTTCTCTCTTTTTTTTCGTCCGGAGTCTCATCCCGACTTGTGGGGGAATCACAGTCTCCATCATCCTTTCCTCACTGGGACAATGCTCTAATAATGATGATCATCACACTTTTAATTACTTACAACTCGATATTACAACTCGATACTAGAGCAATATGACTCTATATGAATGCCTTTGTCAGTGTACCAGAATGTGCAATGATCTAGCGTAACATGTATAAAAATATGATGAACGGTGGCTGAGCCACAAATACTATGTCAGATATATGATCATGCAAAGCAATATTACAATGAAGATGTGTGTCAGATAAACGAAACAGTGGAAGTTGCATGGCAATATATCTCGGAATGGCTATGGAAATGCCATAATAGGTAGGTATGGTGGCTGTTTTGAGGAAGATATAAGGAGGCTTATGTGTGATAGAGCGTATCATATCACGGGGTTTGGATGCACCGGCGAAGTTTGCACCGACTCTCGAGGTGAGAAAGGGCAATGCATGGTACCGAAGAGACTAGCAAATTGCGGAAGGGTGAGAGTGCGTATAATCCATGGACTCACATTAGTCATAAAGAACTCACATACTTATTGCAAAGCCAATTAGCCCACGAAGCAAAGTACTACTCGCATGCCCCTAGGGAGGAGGTTGGTAGGATTTAACCATCGCGCACCCCCGATTGTAATAGCACTCAAGGATTTCATTTCAGACATAAAAATGCTCGGACCTCCCCACCATGCCATGACCAACACTTAGATGAGAAGTCAATAACAAGCTTTAATACCGATATTTCTACTAACCAATGATCATGAACCTATATCCTTTCATATTACGATATCAATATCATTAAATCACACGTTTCATATTTAGTGATCTACATGAAAGTTTTTATTATATCCCTCTTGAATACCTATCCGTTATGGACTAATCTTATAACCCGTGCAAATTGCCATTACTGTTTATTGGACTCTCAAAAAGATTTAAGTGAAGCATGAGAGTGCAACTATTTCTTTAAAATATAACCACCACCGTGCTCTAAAAGATATAAGTGAAGCACTAGATCAACTGCCTAGCTCAAAAGATATAAGTGAAGCACATAGAGTATTCTAACAAATCACGATAAATGTGTGTCCCTCTCAAAAAGGTGTGTTCAGCAAAAGATGATTGTGGCAAACTAAAAAGCAAACAAAGAAAACTAAAGAAAACTATGGCACAAGACGCTCCAAGTAAAACTCATATCATGTGATGAATAAAAATATAGCTCCAAGTGGTATACCGATAGATTGTAGATGAAAGAGGGGATGCCATCCGGGGCATCCCCAAGCTTAGACGCTTGGGTCTTCCTTGAATATTACCTTGGGGTACCTTGGGCATCCCCAAGCTTAGAGTCTTGCCGCTCCTTATTCCTCCATCCGTCGTGATCTCACCCAAAACTTGAAAACTTCAGCACACAAAACTCGACAGAAACCTCGTGAGATCCGTTAGTATAACAAACAAATCTTAAACTTTAGGTACTGTTATAAATTGATTCATATTTAATTCTTACATAATGCTACTGTACTCTAACTTCTCCATGACTTATACCCCCCGATATAATCCATAGCATCATTAAAATAAGCGAACTATGCAATAGAAAACAGAATCTGTCTAAACAAGAACAGTCTGTAAAGATCTAAATAAAAGTCATACTTCTGTAACTCCAAAAATTCTGAAAAATGAGGACAATGTAAACAATTCATATAAAAATACTGTGTAAAAATTTCAGATTTTTCTGACATTCCAGTAAAAAAACGTAAAATCAAATACTGGGCGCAAACCTTTCTGTTTTCAAACAACATCAATCATATTATCATCCAAATCATCCTAAAGGTATTACTTGGCACAAACACTAATTAAAATATAAAAACACAATCATAACAGTAGCTATAATTTGTAACACAAGAAAAACAAAAATTGCAATAAAGATAAATATTGGGTTGCCTCCCAACAAGCGCTATTGTTTTATGCCCCTATCTAGGCATAATGCATTGTTTCAAGTATTATCATCTTTCACATCCAATTCCTCAATTATACAACCATGCTTCCTAGGAGGTTTAGCATAAGAGTTTTTAATTATCACACTCCTAGGGACAAAGTTGAGGAATTTGTTTTCATAGATAGGTTCCTTTATTATATCAATGAAGTTGGGATGCAAGCTAATCATTTTAAGATCCTCATTTCCTTTACTAGATGCGGCACCCTTATTCTTAGGAACATACATAAACTTGGAATTCTTAAAGAGGAGGAGTTCTCTCAATAGTCTTAATAGAAGAAAAAGCGGAACCTAAGTTATTAATGATTTCCTCCAACTTATCAATTCTAGCGGGACTTTGTTCTACTCTTTCATTAACAATTGGTTCCTTCTCCTTTAGCATTTTTAATGTAGTTCCTACCTTAGATCCAAACTGAGTGACTTGATTGTGAACCTTTTTATCTAAATTCTCAATATGTTCTACAGTAGGCATTTTATTTTCAATAGCTTCTAATCTTCGCATAACATGTTCCAAAGGCAATGCCGTTTCATTAATACTTATAGGTGGTGATCCTACCAAATTTCCCATAGAATTGAAAGCATAATTAGGGTGACTACTCAAGAAATTCCCTCTGGTAATAGTGTCTAGCACAAATCTATACCAAGTAGTAACACCAACATAAAAATTGCGAAGTAAAACAGTGGTGGATTGCTTACGAGTGGATCTATTTTGAGCATCGCAAATCCTATACCAAGCATCTTTTAAACTTTCTCCCCCCCTTTGTTTAAAGTTAAGCACTTCATTCTCGGGAGTACAAGCAATGAGCAAAGAATTAGCCATAATGGCAAAGCAAGCAAATGGGCAAATAAAAATATTTTTGTGTTTTTGTATTTTTTATGAGAAGTGGGGGAGATGAAAACGAGAGGCAAATGCAAATAAAAAGTAGAGCAAGTAGATGATAGTTTATGCAAAGGTACTTGATAGGTTTTGATGATGTCTCCCCGGCAACGGCGCTAGAAATTCTTCCTGCTACTTGTGAGTTGCGTTGGGATTTTCCCCGAAGAGGAGAGGAGATGCAGTACAGTAGAGATAAGTATTTCCCTCAGTGAGAACCAAGGTTATCGAACTAGTAGGAGAATCACACAAAGCCTCGTGAACAGCACCTGCACACACAAAAGCAAATACTTGACCCCAACGCGGGCAAGAGGGTCGTCAATCCCCTTGAACTCGTTACTTGCAAGGATTAAATCTTGTAGTGGTAGATAGATAAATTGCAAAACAAAATAAAAGAAATAAAATTGCAGCAAATATATTTAGGTTTTCTTTTTATGTTTAAAGTAGACCCGGGGGCCATAGTTTTCACTAGAGGCTTCTCTCTCGAACACATAGCATACGGTGGGTAGACAAATTACTGTTGGGCAATTGATAGAAAAGCGCATAGTTATGATGATATTTAAGGCAATGATCATGTATATAGGCATCACATCCGAGACAAGTAGACCGACTCCTGCCTGCATCTACTACTATTACTCCACCCATCGACCGCTATCCAGCATGCATCTAGGGTATTAAGTTAATGAAAACGGAGTAACGCCTTAAGCAAGATGACATGATGTAGACAAAGTAAACCCAATCAATATGAATAAACCCTGTCGTTTTACCCTTAATGGCAATAATACAAATACGTGTCTTGTCCCCTACTTTGTCACTGGGATATAGAGCACCGCAAGATTGAACCCATTACAAAGCACCTCTTCCGCTGAAGATAAATCAATCTAGTTGGCCAAACCAAACGGATAGATCAGAGAGAAATACAAAGCTATAAAAATCATGCATAATAAAGTTCAGAAAAGACTCAATTACTTCTCATGAATAATCTGATCATAAACCCACAATTCATCGGATCCCAACAAACACACCGCAAAAGAAGATTACATCGAATAGAACTCCAAGAAGATCGAGGAGAACATTGTATTGAAGATCAAAGAGAGAGAAGAAGCCATCTAGCTATGGACCCGTAGGTCTGTGGTAAACTACTCACACATCATCGGTAGGGCAGCAAGGTTGATGTATAAGCCCTCCGTGATTGATTCCCCCTCCGGCAGGGTGCCGGAAAAGGCCTCCAGATTGGATCGCAGAAGAACAGAAGCTTGCGGCGGCTGAAAAGTTGTTCGAGGTGGTTCTCTATTGGTTTCCCAATATTTGAGAATTTATAGAAGTGGAATTAGGTCAAAAGGAGCCACATGGGACCCACAAGGTAACAAGGCGCGGCCACCCCCTAGGCGCGCCTTGTTGCCTTGTCACCTCCTCGTGAGTCTTCTGGTCTCCCACCGAAGCTTCTAGGGTCTCTTTTGTCCAGAAAAAAATCATCAAAAAGTTTCATAGCGTTTGGACTCCGTTTGGTACTGATTTTCTGAAAAACCAAAAACAAGCAGAAAACAGCAACTGGCACTGGGCACTAGGTTAATAGGATAGTTCCCAAAAATGATATAAAATGACATATAATTGCATATAAAACATCCAAGATTGATACTATAATATCATGGAACAATCAAAATTATAGATACGTTGGAGACGTATCAGTCGACACTCCGCTCTGGTTACATCATTTCCATGTAGCCAGCTACGCACGCTGCCGGCCGCCGCTACTGCTACATAATTTCACGTGCGATGGTGTTTTGTGTTGTCTCCTTGACTTACACCCGGCTGAAGAACCCTAGTTACTCACCCGCCGCATGTAACCCGCTAACTATGACATGCAAGGTAACCAGATGATGCAAGCCGACAGTCACAGCAGTACGCCGCGAGTGTCCGTTAAATGGGACGGTCAATCCCCGAGTCGGCAACAAATGCTCTATGAATGATACGCAAAAGGGCAAAAGCCAAATGCAACCGACAAGTTATATGAACTATTGGAAGGACATTTATCATTTATCGTATGCAAATGATTATATTTATATGACGTTTTATATTTGCCTTGTATTTACTAATGACAAATATCTGTGAAAATAACCGTGAGGCTAAGTGGGACTGTTACCACCCACTACATCCTTATCTACAATGCTGATCTATTACACCCTCTCTGATCCGAGCACTCCGCGCTGAAAAGGTTCCGATGGACCTCGTTTGCATCGATCGTTCCAGTAGCATGCGTCGATTAGAAAGCATCGCACACAGGAGTAAACATCAACCGACTCCCTTGGCAAAACTAGTCCGACCAAAAAAGTAAATGGACACAAAGGACAAAATTTTGGAACGCTAATGTGACACTGATAACCCACAAGTATAGGGGATCGCAACAATTTTCGAGGGTAGAGTATTCAACCCAAATTTATTGATTCGACACAAGGGGAGCCAAAGAATATTCACAAGTATTAGCAGTTGAGTTGTCAATTCAACCACACCTGGAGACTAAATATCTGCAGCAAAGTGATCAGTAGCACAGTAGTATGATAGTTTGATAGCAGTAGCAATAATAGTAACAGTAGCAGTAACGGTAACGGCAGTGACAGTAGCAATTGTAAGAGCAGCAGCAACAGTAGTAACTTAGCAAGATTCAATATATGAAAAGCTCATAGGCATTGGATCGGTGATATTCGTTGGATAACATTTATCATGTAACAGTTATAACCTAGGGCGACACAGAACTAGTTCCAATTCATCAATGTAATGTAGGCATGTATTCCGTATATAGTCATACGTGCTTGCGATAAGAACTTGCATGCCATCTTTTGTCCTACCCTCCCATGGCAGCGGGGTCCATAAGGAAACTAAGGGATATTAAGGCCTCCTTTTAATAGAGAATCGGAACAAAGCATTAACACTTAGTGAATACATGAACTCCTCAAACTACGGCAATCACCGGAAAGAATCCCAATTATTGTCACCTTGGGGTATGCGGATCATAACACGTAGCAGGTGCATACAACTTGCAAGATCGGATCAAGAACACAAATATATTGATGAAAACATAAAGGGTTCAGATCTGGAATCATGTCACTCGGGCCCTAATGACAAGCATTAAGCATAGCAAAGTCATAGCAACATCAATCTCAGAACATAGTGGGTACTAGGGATCAAGCCCTAACAAAACTAACTCGATTACATGATAAATCTCATCCAACTCATCACCGTCCAGCAAGCCTATGAAGGAATTACTCACTCCCGGCGGTGAGCATCATGAAATTGGTGATGAAGGATGGTTGATGATGACGATGCCGGAAGATCCCCCTCTCCGGAGCCCTGAACGGACTCCAGATCTGGCCTCCCGATGAAGAACAGGAGGTGGCGGCGGCTCCGTATCGTGAAACGCAATAAAACTTCCTCTCTTATTTTTTTCTCCGGAAAACTGAATTTATAGCGTTGGAAATATGTCAAACGGAGCCACATGGGCCCCACGAGGTATCAGGGCGCGCCTGGGGGGGGGGGGTGGCGCGCCCTGGTGCCTCGTGGGCACTGGGTGGCCCCCCTCCAGTAGTTCTTGATGCCAATATTTTTATATATTCAATAAAAAATCTCCAGAAAGTTTCATCCAATTCCAAGAACTTTGATTTTCTGCACAAAAACAACATCATGGCAATTCTGCTGAAAAAAGCGTCAGTCCGGGTTAGTTCCATTCAAATCATGCAAATTAGGGGCCAAAACAAGAGCAAAAGTGTTTGGAAAAGTAGATACGACGGAGACGTATCAACTCCCCCAAGCTTAACTCATTGCTTGTCCTCAAGCAATTCAGTTGACAAACTGAAAGTGACAAAGAAAAACTTTTACAAACTCTTTTGTTCTTGTGTCTGTATATATGCTTAAATAATACCCAGGTTTTCAGCAAAGATTATAACTAACCATGCAAATGATAACTCTTAGAAATTATATTCACTCATATCAATGGCATGATCAACTAGCGAGCAATAATAAAATATCTCAAATGCCAACACTTTGTCAAAACAATCATGATATAATATGATAACATGGTATCTCGCTAGCCCTTTCTAAGACCGCAAAACATAAATGCAGAGCACCTCCAAAGTTCAAACAATGACTAAACATTGTAATTCATGGTAGCAAAGATCCAATCATGATGCACACAACATTAACTATACACAATGCATGAGAATGACAATAGTGCTCTCAGGTCTGGTGCTTGTTTGAGAAGGTGATGACTCAACAATAAAAGTAAAATAACATAAAAGTAAATAGATAGGCCCTTTGCAGAGGGAAGCAGAGGTTGTCATGCGCTTTTTATTTTTGGATGCACAAGTTCTTAATGCAAAGGAACGTCACGTTATTTTTCCCCTTGTGATAGCAACCTTTATTATGCAGTCTGTCGCTTTTATTTCTTTACCATCACAAGTTCGTACAACGCTTATTTTCCCTTACAATAAAAGATCATACATATTTAGAGGCAATTTTTATTGCTTTTTGCACTGATGACAACTACTTGAAGGATCTTATTCAATCCATAGGTAGGTATGGTGGACTCATCTGGAATAACTTTGGTTTAAGGGTTTTGATGCACAAGCAACATTCCCGCTTAGTTCAGGCGAAGGCTAGCAAATATGTTGAGAAGCGACCAGCTAGAGAGCAAAAACGGTCATAACCATGCATTATGAATAACCAACATTGAATACTAGCATGAGTAGGATATAAACACCATGAACATAAATATCGTGGAGGCTATGTTGGTTTTGATTCAACTACATGCGTGAACATGTGCCAAGTCAAGCCACTTGAAACATTCAGAGGAGGATACCATATCATCATACTACATCATGAACATTTTAATGCATGTTGATACTCAAGATAAATCATTATCCACTCCTAGCTACTTAAGCATGGTATGAGCAACTATAATCTCTAATTGTCATCACAAACATGTTTAATCATAATATGCTGAATCATGGATACTGAGTTAAACATATTTACAAAAACAAAGAACAAGTTGAGTTCATACCCGCTTTTCCTTGCCACAGTCACTTCATCAAATCATCGTCATTATTGCCTTTCACTTGCACGACCGAATGATATAAAAATAATAATAGTGCAAGTGTGACGTGGACTAAGCTAGAATCTGCAAGCATTTTATTCAAAGGAGAAGACAAGATAATATGGGCTCTTTGTTAGATCAACAATAATGCATATAAGAGCCACTCATCATTTTCATCGTGGTCTTCTCCTTACAATGACTCAATAAAAGAAAAGAAAATAATTTCAGAGAAACACGCTGAAATATTTTTGGAGTTTTTTAGTTTTCTGAAGGAAACAAAAAGGAGAAAACGAAAAACGAGAAAAGAAAACTATTTACACGGGAGAGCTCCCAACAAGCAAAAGAAGAAACGAGAAATCTTTTTGGGTTTTCTTTTACTACTACAAAACTACAACTAATTAAACTAAAAAGGAAAACTGAAAAGAAACGAAAAAAATATTTGTGGGTTTTCTCAAAGTTTTTCAAACACACAAGAAGAAAGCGAGAAAATAAAACTAACATGGATTATGCAATGAAAAAGTATGAACACCGACAATTGGAATAAAATGTGTGAACATGAGTGTAATTTCGGTGAGAGATACGTACTCCCCCAAGCTTAGGCTTTTGCCTAGCTTGGTCTACGGCCATCCGTAATAGCCATCCGGTCCCATGTGAAACTCCTGAGGAGGCGGCACCCGAGTGTCCCAGTCCTAGGGCTCCTCCTCCGCCGCCGCTAAGGCGCTCCGATAATCGGCGATGTCCAGTGGCATCACGGTGTATCCGTTCCTGGCATGAGAATCAAACAAAGCAGGTGCAGGCAACGGAATAATATCACGAGTATTCTCGCTAAAAACTAAGTTATAACGAATGTTGTGAGGGGGCTCGGGATCATCAATAAAATGGTGGTCAATCATGGACTGGTTATCTAAGTAAACTCTAGGCAATCAGTAATCATGAGGGCGTATGTTAACATTAAAACGTGTCGCTAAGCGAGTAGCATAAATACCGCCATGAATCTTACCCCTAGTCCTATTAGTGTGCAAGCGGCGTGCAACGATAGCTCCAAGGCTATAAGTGTAATCATTATGCAATGCACGGCGTAAAATGGCCCAGTCAGGTGCAGCTAGCGCACTACCTTGCTCCCTAGCAAGCAAACATTTCCCTAAGAATAAAGCAAAGTAATGAACAAAAGGAAACTGCAAGCTAGTGGCTTGAGCTTTCGACACGCCCCTTTCCTCTCCCACAGTCAAGGTGCGGAGGAAACCCTCAAACTCCTCCGGTCGAGGCTCTCTGATTCCCCCCTCAGAGGGAATCAAACATATTTCACAAAATTCAGTTAGAAGTATCTGATGATGTTCAGCATATAAATCAAAGTGCACCTCAGGGGGTTCGAGCCTATTCAGAAAGTGAAAGTTTTGCACAAAGGAATTTGTAAGGATGTGGTACTGTTCACACTCATCTGCGAGGAAGTCGGTCAGTCCGGCATTTGCAATGAATTGCGCGAACTCTTGATAGAATCCGGCTTCGTTCATGAAGGTATTGTGCGGCCATTCACACGGCCGGACCTCCGTCCTACGCGGGAAGTTGAGGTCATTGTCCGAGGACTCCCCAAGGACTCCCTTGGCATTCCACTTCGAGGAACGCCTTCGGAAAAAACTCATTGTCCTATGAACAAATTTCTGAAAATTTTTGGACCACAAAATGATATCAATAAAACTTCACAAGATTGATAGCAACTACTCATATGGATGTCTAGAGGCTATATCAAGCACTCAAACTACTTGGAACTCAAAGAATTCAACATGCAAGCTCATTTTCTGTAGCACCAACAGTAGCTAATTATGCAAAATATAATCCACTAAAGCAAAAACTAATTGGAGCAATGGAGGAGTCACATACCAAGGAGCAATTCCCCAAAACAGTTTCGGAAACGGAGCTCCGAGCAAAGAGATCGAAAATTTCAGTGTTGTGAGCAAGAACACGAGAAAGAGAGCTACCAGGAATTTTTTTCTTGAGGTAGGAGACGAAGTGAGCTAAAGGGATAAGTGAGGGGGCCTCTGTGGGGCCCACGAGGTAGCAGGGCACGCCAGGGGGGGTGGCACGCCCTGGTGCCTCGTGGGCACCTGGGACACCCCCTGGTATGATTTTTATTCCAAAAATTCTTAAATATTCAATAAAAAATCCTGTTAAAATTTTATTGCATTCTGAGCACTTTTATTTTTGGGCATTTTTTATTGCACGGGTAATTCAGAAAACAGAGTAATCATGGCATTTTATTATATTTGAATAAAAATAACAGCAAACTAAGAGTGGGTACAGAAGGTTGTGCTTACTAAATTCATCGACCACATGCCTCTCAAAAAGAATCCATTAATAAGGTTGATCAGGTCTTATTAACAAACCATTTTCGAGTGACATGAAACCGAAGAACTTTCGTATAACACTAAGTTACCTCAACGGGGATATGCATCTCCCCAACAATAAAAGTTTCATATCTCTTTTTAACAGTAGGAAGAGGAATTTGGAAACTCCCAATAGTAATTGTCAGAGTCTTTTCAATAATATGAATACCATTCACTTGGAATTGTTTCTTCGGAAAGTGCACCGTATGTTCATTACCATTGATATGAAAAGTGACCTTGCTTTTGTTGCAATCAATAACAGCCCCTGCAGTATTCAAAAAAGGTCTACCAAGGATAATTGACATGTTGTCATCCTCGGGCATATCAAGTATAACAAAGTCTGTTAGAATAGTGACATTTGCAACTACGACGGGCACATCCTCACAAACACCGATAGGTATGGCAGTTGATTTGTCAGCCATTTGCAATGATGTTTCGGTGGGAGTGAGTTTATTCAAATCAAGTCTTTTATATAAGGAGAAAGGCATGACACTAACACCGGCTCCTAAATCACACAAAGCAGTTTTGACATAATTTTTCTTAATGGAGCATGGTATAGTTGGTATTCCTGGATCTCCTAGTTTCTTAGGCACTCCATCCTTAAAAGAATAATTTGCAAGCATGGTGGAAATTTCAGCTTCAGGTATCTTTATTTTATTTGTGACAATATCTTTCATATATTTAGCATAAGGAGGCATCTTTATAATATCAGTTAAACGAGTACGCAAAAAGACTGGCCTAAGCATTTCAGCAAAGCGTTCAAATTCTTCCTCATCTTTTTTCTTAGAAGGTTTAGGAGGAAAGGGCATGGTTTTTTGGACCCATGGTTCTCTTTCTTTACCATGTTTTCTAGCAATGAAATCTTTTTTATCATAACGTTTATTTTTAGTAGGTGGGTTATCAAGATCGACCTCAGGTTCAATTTCAACATCATTATCTAGTTCTTTATCGTTATCTAGTTGGGTATCCACATGAACATCATCATTATTATTATCATCAAGTGGTTGTTCATTACCAGATTGTGTTTTAGCATCAGAGATAGAAACATCATTACTATCCTCCAAGGGTTTTTCTACCTCGGGTTCACTAGAAATATGCAAAGTCCTATCATGTTTCTTTTTCTTTTTCCTTTTGGAAGGACTAGGTGCATCAGCATTAATTCTTTGAGAGTCTTGTTCAATTCTTTTGGGGTGACCTTCAGGATAGAGTGGCTCCTGAGTCATTCTACCTCCTCTAGTAATTACTCTAACAGCATGATCTTTCATATTGTTATTCATTTCATTAAGCAATTCACTCTGAGATTTAGCAACTTGTTCTAGTTGAGTTTGAACCATAGATGCATGTTTACTCACACCTCTAACATCATTAGCAATTCTAAATAACAAGTCACTCAAGCGATCAATCATGTAGGCATTTTGTTTCAATTGTTTCATAACATTTGCATTGAAGTGATCTTGCTTCATCATATAATTATCAAATTCATACAAGCATTGACTAGGAAATTTGTAATGAGGATTATCACCTTCATTGAACTTTATAAGAGAATTTACCTCTACTACCTGTGTCGGTTCGTCAAGACCATGTATTTCTTCAATAGGTGGTAAATTCTTAACATCCTCAGCTTTAATACCTTTCTCTTTCTGACATTTCTTTGCTTCTTGCATATCTTCAGGACTGAGATATAAGATACCCCTCTTCTTCGGAGTGGGTTTAGGTGGTGGTTCAGGAAGTGTCCAATCATTATCATTCTTCAATATATTATTCAATAATTCCTCGGCTTGTTCAATAGTCCTTTCCCTGAAAACACAACTCGCACAACTATCTAGGTAATCCCTAGAAGCATCAGTTAGTCCATTATAGAAGATATCAAGTATTTCATTTTTATTGAGAGGATGATCAGGCAAAGCGTTAAGTAATTGGAGAAGCCTCCCCCAAGCTTGTGGGAGACTCTCTTCTTCAATTTGCACAAAGTTAAATATTTCCTGTAAGGCAGCTTGTTTCTTATGAGCAAGAAAATATTTTTCAGAGAAGTAGTAAATCATATCCTGGGACTACGCACACATCCAGGAGCAAGAGTATTATACCAATCTTTAGCATCACCCTTTAATGAGAAAGGAAACAACTTAAGAATATAATAGTAGCGGATTTTTTCCTCATGAGTAAACAGTGTGACTATATCATTTAATTTAGTAAGATGTACCACAACGGTTTCAGTTTCATAACCGTGGAAAGGATCAGATTCTACCAACTTAATCAATTCCGGATCAACAGAGAATTCATAATCCTTATCAGTAACAAATATGGGAGAGGTTGCAAATTTAGGATCATATTTCATTTTCTCTCTCATAGATTTTTCTTTCATATCAGCAATTAATTTTATAACTTCATATCTACCATTGCAAGCAAGAATGGCTCTAGCGGTCTCCCTATCAAAACATTGTTCATCAGGTGTTTCAACACTAGTAGGAGAGCTAGGCATAATAGGTGAATCATCATTCTCAGGAGTTTCAGCATTTTCAATTTCTTTGGCTTTAGCAATTTGTTCAGTAAGAAATTCACCAAGTGGCATAGCATTCTCAAGCATAGTACTAGCATCATCAAGAGTATCATTCATAGCAGAAGTGGTATCATCAATAACTTGCGACATATCAGAATTAATAGCATGTTGTGGCGTTGCAAGTTTATTCAAAACAGAAGGTGAATCTAGTGCAGAGCTAGATGGCAGTTCCTTACCCCCCCTCGTCTTAGAGGGAACGATCTTGGTTCTAGTGTCCTTCAGATTCTTGATAGTGATCAACAGATATAAATCCCAAGTGACTTAACAAATAAATCTATGCTCCCCGGCAATGGCATCAGAAAAAGGTCTTGATAACCCATAAGTATAGGGGATCGCAACAGTTTTCGAGGGTAGAGTATTCAACCCAAATTTATTGATTCGACACAAGGGGAGCCAAAGAATATTCGCAAGTATTAGAAGTTGAGTTGTCAATTCAACCACACCTGGAGACTAAATATCTGCAGCAAAGTGATCAGTAGCACCGTAGTATGATAGTTTGATAGCAGTAGCAGTAGCAATAATAGTAACAGTAGCAGTAACGGTAACGGCAGTGACAGTAGCAATTGTAAGAGCATCAGCAACAGTAGTAACTTAGCAAGATTCAATATATGAAAAGCTCATAGGCATTGGATTGGTGATATTCGTTGGATAACATTTATCATGTAACAGTTATAACCTAGGGCAACACAGAACTAGTTCCAATTCATCAATGTAATGTAGGCATGTATTCCGTATATAGTCATACGTGCTTGCGATAAGAACTTGCATGACATCTTTTGTCCTACCCTCCCGTGGCAGCGGGGTCCATAAGGAAACTAAGGGATATTAAGGCCTCCTTTTAATAGAGAACCGGAACAAAGCATTAACACTTAGTGAATACATGAACTCCTCAAACTACGGCAATCACCGGAAAGAATTCCAATTATTGTTACCTTGGGGTATGCGGATCATAACACGTAGCAGGTGCATACAACTTGCAAGATCGGATCAAGAACACAAATATATTGATGAAAACATAAAGGGTTCAGATCTGGAATCATGGCACTCGGGCCCTAGTGACAAGCATTAAGCATAGCAAAGTCATAGCAACATCAATCTCAGAACATAGTGGGTACTAGGGATCAAGCCCTAACAAAACTAACTCGATTACATGATAAATCTCATCCAACTCATCACCGTCCAGCAAGCCTACGAAGGAATTACTCACTCCCGGCGGTGAGCATCATGAAATTGGTGATGAAGGATGGTTGATGATGACGATGCCGGAAGATCCCCCTCTCCGGAGCCCTGAACGGACTCCAGATCTGGCCTCCCGATGAAGAACAGGAGGTGGCGGCGGCTCCGTATCGTAAAACGCAATAAAACTTCCTCTCTTATTTTTTTCTCCGGAAAACTGAATTTATAGCGTTGGAAATAGGTCAAAAGGAGCCACGTGGGCCCCACGAGGTATCAGGGGGGGTGGCGCGCCCTGGTGCCTCGTGGGCACTGGGTGGGCCCCCTCCAGTAGTTCTTGATGCCAATATTTTTTATATATTCAATAAAAAATCTCCAAAAAGTTTCATCCAATTCCAAGAACTTTGATTTTCTGCACAAAAACAACATCATGGCAATTCTGTTGAAAACAGCGTCAGTCCGGGTTAGTTCCATTCAAATCATGCAAATTAGGGGCCAAAACAAGAGCAAAAGTGTTTGGAAAAGTAGATACGACGGAGACGTATCAGACACATGGCTAAAGTAGGGCGCGACATTCCATGTCACATTGCGAATAAGAAAAAGCACAGGTAACTGCCATACGAAAACAGCGCGACATGAAGACAACTGACATCGACCCGACCAGGCTTATACATAGAAGCTTCTGTCCATGTCAGTTATATGGCATCTCTCTCATTCTCAACCATGGCAGAATCGTCAGCCCATCGTTCTTCGATTGATGATACGTCTCCAACGTATCTATAATTTATGAAGTATTCATGCCATGTTTATTATAGTTTTGTATGATTTCGGTGCACTTTTATATGGCTTTTATATGATTTTTATGGACTAACATATTGACCTAGTGCCCAGTGCCAGTTGCTGTTTTCTGCTTGTTTTTGGTTTTCCAGAAAATCCATATCAAATGAAGTCCAAATGCAGCGAAACTTTTTGATGATTTTTTTTGGAACATAAGAGACACTAGAAGCTTCGGGAGGTGGCCAGAAGACCCACAGGGGCCCCACGAGCCACCAAGGCGTGCCACCCCCCAGGCGTGCCCTGGTGCCTCATGGGCCCCCTGTGGCCCTTCTTCGCGTGATTCCAACGCCAAAAAATCATATATATTCAGAAACCCCTGAAAGTTAACCTAGATGAGTTTTTACACCGCCGCAAGCCTCTATACCTCCACGATCTCATCTACAGCCCTTTTCCAGCACCCTTCCGGAGGGGGGAATCATCACCGGAGGCCATCTTCATCATCCCGGCAGTCTCCATGACGAGGAGGGAGTAGTTCACCCTCGGGGCTGAGGGTTTGTACTAGTAGCTATGTGTCTTATCTCTCTCTCTCTCTCTCTCTCTCTCTCTCTCTCTCGTGTTCTTGATTTGGCACGATCTTGATGTATCACGAGCTTTGTTAATATAGTTGGATCATATGGTGTTTCCTCCCTCTCTACCCTTGTTGTGATGAATCGAATCTTTTCCCTTTGAGGTTTCGTTATTGTCGGATTGAATATTTCAGATTTGAGAACACTTGATGTATGTCTTGCATGTGGATACCCGTGGTGACAATGGGTATTCTATTGGTTCACTTGATATATGTTTTGGCACTCAACTCGCGGATTCCCGAGGTGACATTGGGGTAATCTATGCATATGGGTTGATGCACGCTTTCATTATCTTTTCTCCGATAGAAACTTTGGGGTGCTCCTTGGAGTTCTTTGTGTGGATTGAATATTATGATTATGAAGTTGTTTGATGCATATCGTATAATCAACTCACAGATACTTATGGTGACATTGGAGTATCTAGGTGACATTAGGGTTGGTTAATGTGTATCATATGGTGTTATTTTAGTACGAACTCTAAGGCTATTTGTGACACTTATAGGAATAGCTCAATAGATCGATCGGAAAGGATAACTTTGAGGTGGTTTCGTACCCTACAAACAATTTCTATCTTATGTTCTCCGCTGATAGGAACTTGGGAGTGATTCTTTATCGCACGTTGAGGGATGGTTATAGGATCCAATTATGTTAGCATTGTTGAGAGATTGCACTAGTGAAAGTATGAACCCTAGGCCTTGTTTTTAAGCATTGCAATACCGTTTGTGCTCACTTTTGTTACTTGCTACCTTGCTGTTTTTATATTTTCAGATTACAAAAACCTATATCTACTATCCATACTACACTTTTATCACCATCTCTTCGCTGAACTAGTTCACCTATACAAATTACCATTGTATTGGGTGTGTTGGGGACACAAGAGATTTCTTGTATTTGGTTGCAGGGTTGTTTGAGAGATACCATCTTCAACCTATGCCTCCCACGGATTGATAAACCTTAGGTCATCCACTTGAGGGAAAATTGCTACTGTCCTACAAACCTCTGCGCTTGGAGGCCCAACACGAGTCTACAAGAAGAAGTTGTGTAGTAGACATCATGCTCTTTTCTGGCGCCGTTGCCAGGGAGGTGAGTGCTTGAAGGTATATCTTTAGATCTTGCAATCGAATCTTTTAGTTTCTTGTTTTATCACTAGTTTGGTTTATAAAAGAAAACTATAAAAAATGGAATTGAGGTTGCCTCATATTATTCGTCTTTATCATGTCTTTCTTGAAAATGATGGATCGGAAAATTGTGCTCAATTGATAGAAGAAGAATTCAATAAAATGTTTGGCATAAAATATTTGAATGATGAGCATGATTGCAATGTTGTTAGTATGAATTCTTTGAATATCCATGATGCTAATGATATGCAAAGCTACAAGCTTGGGGATGCTATGTTTGATGAAGATGATATTTCTAGTCCCCCAAGTTTTGATGAGAAAATTTATTATGATGAAAGCATGCCTCCTATTTATGATGATTATATTGATGAAAGTGGATTTGGAGAGGTCACAACTTTATTTAATGATGATTCCACTATTTTGGAAGAGGTTTCAATTGAGTATGACAACAAAGTTGCTATCTATGATGATTATTGTGATGACATGTATGCTATAAAGAATAATGATAAATATGAAACTTGTCATCATGATTTTAATTTTCAATTGGATTATGCCAATCAAGTATCTCATGATAGTTATTTTGTTGAGTTTGCTCCCACTATTATGAATGAGAAGAAATTTGCTTATGTGGAGAGTAATAAAAATTATATGCTTATGTATCATGACAAGAATGCTTTATGTGATGGATATATTGTTGAATTTATATATGATGCTACTGAAAATTATTATGAGAGAGGATCATATGCTTGTAGGTGCTGCAATAATATCAAGTTTCCTCTCTATGTGTTGAAAGTTTTGAAGTTATGCTTGTTTTGCCTTCCTATGCTAGTTGATTCTTGCTCCCATAAACTATTTGCTCACAAAATCCCTATGCATAGGAATTGGTTTAGGCTTAAATGTGTTTGATATATTTCTCATGCTGCTCCCTTTACGTTTCAATTCTTTACTTCTATGTGAGCATCATTCAAAATTATCATGCCTAGCTAAAAGGCTTTAAAGGAAAGCGCTTGTTAGGAGGTGACCCAATATGTATCCTTTCTGTTTTAGTGTGTTCACATGATTAAGCTACTGTAGTAATCATGTTTTATATGTTTTCTTTCAATAAAGTGCCAAGTAAAACCTTTGGGATAGTGTGGATACTTGTTGATTCAATTCTGTGCAAAAACAGAAACTTTTGCCTCCAGTGTTTAATTTCCCAGATTTTACTGGAGCGTCAAAAAATTCTGAAATTTTTACACAGTATTGATATGAAATTTTTTGACGTTTTACTAATTTTTCAGAATTTTTAGAGTTCCATAAGTATGGTAGTTGCTCAGATCATTACATACTGTTCTGTTTTTGACAGATTCTGTTTTCAATGCATAGTTTGCTTGTTTTAATGTTTCCATAGCTTATATTATGAGATATAAATTGTGGAAATGATAGAATACAGTAGGAATTATATGGTAACAATTGTGAATCTTGTCTTGGACAGTACCTAAGTGATGGTTTATTCTTTATCATACTAACCGTTCTCACGAAGTTCCGTTAAGTTTTGTGTGATTGAAGTTTTCAAGCTTTGGGTGAGATATTAATATGAGGAGAATAAGGAGTGGCAAGACACTAAACTTGGGGATGCCCAAGGCACCCCAAGGTAATATTCAAGGAAGACTCAAGCGTCTAAGCTTGGGGATGCCCCGGAAGGCATCCCCTCTTTCGTCTTCAACACTATCGGTAACCTCACTCGGAGCTATATTTTTATTCGTCACATAATATGAGTTTTGCTTGGAGCATCATTTTATTCTGTTGATATTTTCTTGGTGTTATAAATAATCATGTTTTGAATCTTTTAGTTCAATAAAATGCCAATTATAGCCTTTACCATGCTCAGTTTGCAAGTTCATGTGTTGCTGTTTGAAAACAGAAAGTTTTCTGTTATGTCCAGAATATTCCGGAATAGTAAGAACATGATAAAAATCTGAAATTTTTACACAGTAAGCGTGCATGAGTTCTCTGTCACGTGGTAATTTTTCAGAATTTTTGGAGTTAGGGAAGTATGGATTTTTATTCACCCTTTACAGACTGTTCTGTTTTGGCAGATTGCTGTTATAGTTGCATTGTTTGCATATGTTTGCTTGTTTAATGTTTCTATTTGTGGATAGAAGTATTAAATATGCAGTGGCATTTAGTATTCAATGTTTAATTATATTTTTTGTGATTTGTTACAGTAGAGAATGTTGAGGTTTTGAGTTGATTTATACTAACTTATCTCACGAGTTCTTGTTGAGTTTTATATGGATGAAGTTTTTAAGATTTAGAGAAACCGTGATATGAGAGGAATTAAGGAGACACAAGAGCTCAAGCTTGGGGATGCCCAAGGCATCCCAAATTAATATTTCAATAAGTCTCAAGCATCTAAGCTTGGGGATGCCCCGGTAGGCATCCCACCTTTCTTCATCAACAATTATCGGTCAGTTTTGGTTGAGCCTAAGTTTTTGCTTCTTCACATGATATGTGCTATCCTTGGAATGTCATTTTATTTTGTTTTGCTTGCTGTTTAAATAAAATATCAAGATCTGAAACTTTTTAAATGAGAGAGAGTCCTCACATAGCTACTTAATCGTTTCACTACTCATTGATCTTCGCTTATATATTTTGGAGTAGTTTGTCATTAATTCTCATGCTTCACCTATATCTTTTTGAGAGTTAATAATAGTAATGGTAATTTGCACAAGATATGAATTTGGTCCCAAGATGATGAATATTCGAGAGGGATATAATAAAAACTTTCAATTAGATCATTGGATATGATAAGTGTGATTCCTTGCAATGAAAACAATGAATGAGATCATATGCTAATCTTATGGAAAGTAATGAAATTACATAAAGAAAAGTATAAGTGGTAAAATTTATTGGAGGTTAACAAGCATAGCATTAGTCAATGATGCAATTCATGAAAAAGTTAATAAGGGAAGAGAAGATTCACATGCAAATATACTATCTTGGACATCTTTTATGATTGTGAGCCCCCATTAAGTATTTTATGTCAAAGTGTTGACGTTGGACAAGGAAGACAACGTAATGAATTATGTTTGTTCATATTCACATAGAAGTTATATTGTTATAGATCCTCCAACATGTGGTGCTTGCCCAATATCTTTGCTAGCCAAAAATCCGCACCAAGTAGAGATACTACTTGTGCATCCAAAACCCTTAAACCCAGTTTCTTCCCATGAGTGTCCACCACATCTACCTATGGATTGAATAAGATCCTTCAAGTAAGTTGTCATTGGTGCAAAAAGCAATAAAAATTGCCTCTAAATATGTCTGAACTTTTATTGTAAGGGAAATAAGCGTTGTATGAACTTGTGATGATAAAGAAATAAAAGCGACAGACTGCATAATAAAGGTTGCTATCACAAGGGGCAATATAACGTGACGTTCCTTTGCATTAAGGGCTTGTGCATCCAACAACAAAAAGCGCATGACAACCTCTGCTTCCCTCTGCGAAGGTCCTATCCTTTACTTTTATGTATTTACTTTTTATGCAAGAGTCAATAGTGTTCTCCTCTACTTCCTTTTTATTTTTCTCTTTTGCAAGCATCATGTGGTGGGGAAAGATCTAGGCACATATATCCAGTTGGATATGAGTGATCATGAGTTATTATTGTTGACATCACCCTTGAGGTGAATAAGTTGGGAGGCAAAATCACAAGCCCCTATCTTTCTATGTGTCTGGCTGAAACTTTTGCTCCATATATATGTCGTGAGTGTTAGCAATCATAGAAGACTAAATGATGGTTGAGTATGTGGACTTGCTAAAAAGCTCCTACATGAGACCCTTCCTGAAAATACGATGAATTGCAATTGCATTATTGACTAGAATAGTTTGTTAATTTCCAAGAAAGTTTATGCCTTATACTTCATTGTTGTGATGAATTGTTACTTGCTCATGAGAAGTTTTATGATAATAAATATTGCTGTTATAATAATGATCTTGCTTTGAATCATTCAAGTCCAATGTCCATGCAACAAAAGAAAAGATTATATGATGATTATGATAAGTAGCATTCCACATCAAAATTTCGGTTTTTAATTGCTACTTTATTATGATGACTTTTATGAGAAAAAGTTGCTATTATGATACTAGGAAAAGTGATTGAAATTATTATTGATCAAACTTATGCACTATGCTAGCATTCACACTTCATAAATTATTTCTTTTATCATTTACCTACTCGAGGATGAGCAGGAATTAAGCTTGGGGATGCTGATACGTCTCCAACGTATCTATAATTTATGAAGTATTCATGCCATGTTTATTATAGTTTTGTATGATTTTGGTGCACTTTTATATGATTTTTATGGACTAACATATTGACCTAGTGCCCAGTGCCAGTTGTTGTTTTCTGCTTGTTTTTGGTTTTCCAGAAAATCCATATCAAATGAAGTCCAAATGCAGCGAAACTTTTTGACGATTTTTTCTGGAACATAAGAGACACTAGAAGCTTCGGGAGGTGGCCAGAAGACCCACAGGGGCCCCACGAGCCACCAGGGCGCGCCACCGCCCCCAGGCGCGCCCTGGTGCCTCGTGGGCTCCCTGTGGCCCTTCTTCGCGTGATTCCAATGCCAAAACATCATATATATTCAGAAACCCCCGAAAGTTAACCTAGATGAGTTTTTACGCCGCCGCAAGCCTCTTTACCTCCACGATCTCATCTACAGCCCTTTTCTGGCACCCTGCCGAAGGGGGGAATCATCACCGGAGGCCATCTTCATCATCCCGGCGGTCTCCATGATGAGGAGGGAGTAGTTCACCCTCGGGGCTGAGGGTTTGTACCAGTAGCTATGTGTTTTATCTCTCTCTCTCGTGTTCTTGATTTGGCACGATCTTGATGTATCGCGAGCTTTGTTAATATAGTTGGATCATATGGTGTTTCCTCCCTCTCTACCCTTGTTGTGATGAATCGAATCTTTTCCCTTTGAGGTTTCGTTATTGTCGGATTGAATATTTCAGATTTGAGAACACTTGATGTATGTCTTGCATGTGGATACCCGTGGTGACAATGGGGTATTCTATTGGTTCACTTGATATATGTTTTGGCACTCAACTCGCGGATTCCTGAGGTGACATTGGGGTAATCTATGCATATGGGTTGATGCACGCTTTTATTATCTTTTCTCCGATAGAAACTTTGGGGTGCTCCTTGGAGTTCTTTGTGTGGATTGAATATTATGATTATGAAGTTGTTTGATGCATATCGTATAATCAACTCACGGATACTTGTGGTGACATTGGAGTATCTAGGTGACATTAGGGTTGGTTGATGTGTATCATATGGTGTTATTTTAGTACGAACTCTAAGGCTATTTGTGACACTTATAGGAATAGCTCAATAGATCGATCGGAAAGGATAACTTTGAGGTGGTTTCGTACCCTACAAACAATTTCTATCTTATGTTCTCCGCTAATAGGAACTTGGGAGTGATTCTTTATCGCACGTTGAGGGATGGTTATATGATCCAATTATGTTAGCATTGTTGAGAGATTGCACTAGTGAAAGTATGAACCCTAGGCCTTGTTTTTAAGCATTGCAATACCATTTGTGCTCACTTTTGTTACTTGCTACCTTGCTGTTTTTATATTTTCAGATTACAAAAACCTATATCTACTATCCATACTACACTTTTATCACCATATCTTCGCCGAACTAGTGCACCTATACAAATTACCATTGTATTGGGTGTGTTGGGGACACAAGAGATTTCTTGTATTTGGTTGCAGGGTTGTTTGAGAGATACCATCTTCAACCTACGCCTCCCACGGATTGATAAACCTTAGGTCATCCACTTGAGGGAAAATTGCTACTGTCCTACAAACCTCTGCGCTTGGAGGCCCAACATGAGTCTACAAGAACAAGTTGTGTAGTAGACATCAATTGACACCTTGCACTTCTCGTGGGCTGCTAGAACCCCTCTGCTGCGAGCCAACTCAAGCAGCAAGCACAAGGGCATGGGATCCCATCGACAGTCGACTCATGGTAGGTCCTCTTGCACGGCTCTGCACACCACGTCCCCCTCCACCCACTGCCCTCGCAATGCATGCGTCGGCATGTGCGTTCGCGGTGGGGCCTGAGGTTTGCTCCACTAGGTTAGAGGCATCAGGTCTGCGTGCGACGGGGGCGCCCTGGTCGCAATATAGATAGTTCAGCACACATGCGCTGGCTACACCCATATGGACAGACACCCCATAAGTGATTATACCAATTGTGCACCGTCCGTTTCGCACGGCATGCCTTTGACCCAGAAACCAACCGCCGGTGGGAAGTTAAGCAAGCTATTGGCAATATGTTTAATGGCATTGCCATGAACAAGAGTACATATGGGAATACCAAGAAGTAAGGAACGATCTAACAAATAGGGACAACTATCCATGGATCATGGCAAGTGCTTGTTTGTACTAGCCGCGCCTGGTTATGACCTTCCTGGCGCAAAAACAAACCGTGACCACTGAAAAAGGCCGCTAAAACACACCCAACATGCCCGGCAAACCGTGACCGAAAAAATGAATTGGCAACATCGCACAAGGGGTACCTGGCATAACCCGACTCTGCACAGGACAACAATCGAAGAAGCCGCGGAGACAACGCAAGGGACCAGCGGCCGAGTAAGGCATATGCACACCCATGGCGGCCAGCCGCAGGGAAAGCGCACCCATGGACAAAGAATTTACGCCACAGAAAGGCAGCTCCGAGCGCGCTTGCGGCTAACGTGTCAAACACCCCAAGGACGTCCGTTAGGCAAGGTGCACCTACGCTAGATCGGATGATGCAGAGTACACCCATTCTATAGAGTTAATATCCACTCCTCCCAAGACAAAGAATTTTTCTGGCGAAACACTTAAAAGTTAACTTTCCATGTATTGGATTAGCACAATCCGACTACTGTGTAGGGCATGCCCATCTATCCGGGCCCAGGGCAGCGATTCCATCGTCCGGTAGCCCTGACAGCGTTTAATAGGCGCGTGAGAATTACAGGCAAGGCCAAACGCCTTTGAAAGGGCAACACTAGACACACAACACACACTGGAAAGTGGAATCGAGTCAACAACACAATATTTGTTGCCAGTCATCGCACTATAAAGCTATTGCATAAAGAGAAAAAGTCGACCTATTGATATTTCACATCACAGAAACAAAGACCTTTGGTATTTAGCTCGTACATAGCATGACTTTGAGAAGTGGCACGTGCTTGGTTAACGACCTGTGTGGGGCCGCATGCATATGTGAGGAACCCTCCGTCATCTAGGGATGCCAACCGCACCGCGTGAAGACCTCACTTTTGTCCCATTCTTGCCCGATGTCGAGGCAAAAGACGTTCGTACGAAGGGAGTAGGGTCGAGTTCTTGCCCTGTCAAATTGTGTACCTGGGGACGACTTCACCATGGAGGAGGCCGGGAGGGGGAGAAACATCTAGTTTCTGCCCTGCCTGAGAACAATTCGATTAGCCGATCAAAGAGGTCAAGATCCAGTTCCTGTCCTTCCCAGGACCATCTCATTCGAGAACGCTTCAGTTAAGGGCCAGATGAGGCAGACCCTACTCTTTTGGTACCTTCTACCTAGCCAGCGGCTGCCAAGGATGGGCCCAATAACGTGTGCTCTAGGATTCCAGCAAATAGCCGTCGTGGGTGTGTGCGTGACTTAGGGCCGGTTCTTTTGAGCTATGCTGTGAAAATAAGCTCCTATGAAAATAAGCTCCAGAGAAGCTTCTATGGAAATAAGCTCCAGATAATAAGCTAGCTAGTTCTTTTCAGTGCCTGCTTTTTTAGCTTATCTGTGGTATGGTCAGTGAAAAGTCTGTAATGCCCTTGGACTATATTGTTGTTCGGATTAAATGATATCACACTATTTTTTATCATTTTGTTGCCCATATGAACATAAATCCGACTTCCAAACACCGGAGGAAGGGGCAGCCGCCGGACTGAGGTGCAGCGGCTAGAGATGGCCTAGCCGCCCTCCATGTCCGCGACACTGGAGGAAGGGGAGTCGGGCAGGGCGGCTGATGGGACGGTCGGCGGCGGCTGATGGGGGCCGGCGGCGGTGACTGCCGATGGGGGCCGGCGGCGGCGTGCGGAGTGGCGAGGAACCCTAGCTATCGCCCGTGCGCTTGGACGAACGCGAGGCAGAGGAGCGCGGAAGTTTTTTTTCCCTTGGCTTGGGTCGGGTTGGGCAAGGGGATGGGGCGCGGTGGCATTCTTGCTGTAAATTGTGCAACAAACAGGGGCATTTCGATGTACCCCTTCGATTGTAAGTGGGCTGCTGCGGGAAGCTGCCCTCCCCCCAGCTTTTTTCCATCGTGAAGAAAGTGGGAATGGAAATAAGCTAAGCCCGATCCCTCTAAACGAGTTCTTTTGGGCTTCTAGCTTATTTTCACCAGAAGCTGCCAGAAGCCTCAAAAGAACTGGCCCTTACTCAGTTGCCGGACACTCCCGTCGTCTCCGCGGCTTGTTATGCAGCACGGAATCACGGTGCGATGATCCCATGCGTCTTTCTCAGCGACGAGGCCAGCCTCCGGTCTGGGCTCCAATAGAATAAAAACACGTCGTTCGTAATCGCATCTCTTCTGTGGTATAGGGCATCCGCACGCACCCAATGAACCCAATCACCCTCTGCAAATCAGCAAACACAAACAATGGTAAGGACGTCATACATTCAGAAAACACACAGAGTTTTGTCCTTTCACGCCTAAGTCACCGACAAACAATATTAGCATGAAAAACACGAACAAGCACTTCATAGCCTCTAAAAGCTCTTTTCTCCACGCTCAGGCCATCCGGAGCAGCCCATTACTCCTATAAAGGATGTTGGAGTACCCGCCTTGTGGGGCTCGTCGAGGGCAAAGAGAGCCTCTGAGCCGTCCTTTTCCGGGTGGTGTGCCGCGGGGGCTTTGTCGGGGGCTCTGCGCGCAATCTTATCTTGCTGGACGACGCGTGCCCAGCACAAATACGAAAATATGCCTACACAGATAGCCTATTATTGGACCATCATCCAAACCGGTTATACGTATCCCGTGCTACCATCTTCCACAGGTTCCAGGAGAGTGAACATGATATTTTGTGCATGATAAATTTCTCTGCGTCTTAAAGATGGGTATGTCTGACTCGGTTGCCTATCTAGGGAATCTGACCTCCACTTCATCAGAACCGACCACAGATCATGTCCGAATCCACACCATCTGGCTGGTACCTGAATGCCACATGGCCTGTGAGGCATAGTTATCAACCGTGTCATATGCATGTAAAAGGATGTGGGTCCACATAACATTGTCAACCATGGACGATTCGAACAACCTTGTCTCACATACAAGTCACGTACTTGTTTATACATATCAGTGATTACGTTCAAGAACCATGAATAAGTTGTGAATAATCAATCGGTCAAGCGCAAACCAGCGAAGAGTTTTCCTCTCGTGCCTAGCGGCTGGAACCCTAGCCGCCGCCAGGAAAGGCCAATCTTCCGGCGCCATCCTCCGGCGGCTCCCCTTCGCCGACGACCTCGGTTGTCGGTAGTGAGGGGGTCGCCGGATCCATGCGTGTGGATCACTTTTAGGCCTCGTAGTCTAGTTTTTCCAGGCTGTTCATCGTCTTGGCTTCGACGGCGGCGATGGCGGTGCTGAATAAAAATTCTTCAGATCCTTCCCCGACGAGGCGGTCAGTCCTATGGTTGGGGAGGGATTTGGAAACCAGTCTGTTCAAGCAAGGATGGCGTGGCGGCGGCGGCATCCTCGTGGTGGACCTGTGTCCTCGGGCTCCGCCGTTGCGACGGCATTCCAGCGCCGGCGCGGAGCTTGGGCGGTAGTCCAGGAGCGGATGCAGATTGTGGTCTGCATCGACAACATCTGGAAGATGGTGGATCATATGTTGGGTTCGTGGTTCGTGGATGGTAGGTATGGTTTCCTCCTCTGACATCTTAGTCGTGCGGGGGTGCCAGATGTGGAGTTTGATGGCGTGCCTGGGGTGTTGCCCCTGTCTGATTCGTTCAACGGTAATGGTTTTGCCTTTGGTGAGCCACCTTGGAGGTCCGCAAAGGTGCATCTCAACGATGGAGCCGCGTCGAACTCAGGTGAGGAGGTGATCCGTCATTTTTTTCCTTTGGTGGTTACTGTGGTGGCGCCAAAGGCAGGTGACGGGCGTTGGTATCAAGTTCAGAGGTTTCTTCGATCTTGTTTGTATTTTTCCTTCTTGGCTGGTGTTCCTTTGTGCAAAGGCTAGCGTTCTGCCGTCTTTTCAGTTTTGTCAGGTCGGTGTGTACGTGACTTGTACTATGATCCTTATGATATAAATGAGACACGTATAACCATGCAAAAAAAATAAGTTGTGAATACATAGAAAATACAATCATCATATGATTGCCTCTAGGACATATTTTAAGGGTGTGGCTAGGTCTCAGTCGATTGAGACTTAACCAAGTCTCAGTCAAGTGGTATAGTATATAAGAAGAAAAAAGGAAAAAACCGAAAAGAATTTTTTTGTACGAATCTCCATGCAAGATCAAAGGAACATAGCATCGACTGAGACATAGCGAAGTCTCAGTCGACTGAGACTTAGCAAAACAGAGATTTTAAACAAGGATGATGCACATGTTTAATATCAAAATTTGCTTGCATAGTTCATCTCAAGACTGGTTCTAGACGGTGCAGCGATGCGCACATTTGCTTCTAGTACAATTTGAATATGGCCACAAATACGAGAGAAGATTTTTGCCTTCGAGGCTTCATGGAGCCATAAATTTACAAAAATTCATAAGTTGACTTTTTAAGTTTCAGAAAAAACTGAAAATAAATACACAGGTACTTGCAGATGTATACTACATGTGTATAAAATTTCATTATGAAATACGTTTTTATGTCAGCTGTACAAAAAACAAAATCATGTACTTCTATAGTGAATAGTACATGTGCTAGAAATAGATGATTTTGTTATTTTTGTGTAGCTCGCATAAGAATGTATTTTACCGTGAAACTTTACAGACATGAACTATACATTCATAGGTGTGTGTATTTTTTTGCAGAATTTTTTGTAACCAAAAGTCAGATTTTTGTATATTTCAAAACCCAAGCTCCATGGAGCTCGGGAGCCAAACACAATTTCCACGCTAATACCCTCTTCTTAATCACGGACACCAACACATGATGCCCCGCGACTGCCTCTGCTGGCACACCAATGAGAATGACTATTCCAACACATTTTGGATCTTTGTCGCGTCCTCTTCACACCATTCCCGCACTCTCATCATCATATGCAATTCCTCCACGAACTCCACCTCCGTCGATAGCCGTCGGGATCCTCTTGGTTCCATGATGGCTAATAAGATATAAATCTCCAATAGTCTCGCTCAGCTCTCCCCTCACCTCAAGCTCTATCCTCGTGCCTAGTCATGAGGTATATCTCCTGAAAGAGCCAAGCAAGAAAAATGCGAGATCTTGTGGGAGGGGGTGATCGATGGGATGGCGGTCATTGCCAGTGGGGTCGTGTGATGGAAGGGGGGGGGTAGGTGAGAGCTGGTGTAGCGGGTCGATCGTCCGCGGTTGGTTCATTGCATTGAACTGATACAATCACACAAGAGGCGAATGAAAATGATACATTACACAATAAAAGCCGTGCTATTCTTCTATAAAAAAAGGCATCAAGAATGACTATTCCAACACGGTATGGATCTCCACCGCCCCCTCTACATGCCGTCCCGCTCCCTCCTCATCATCGCAATTCCTCCTTGACCTCCGCCTCCGTCAATGGCTATTACCATCATTATCCATTGCCATTGTTACTCGTGGGAGGGGGTGGTAGGGGGGATGGAGGGTGTCGCCGGTGGGGGCGTGGGGATGGAAGGGTGAGGTAGGCAAGAGCTGGTGTAGCAGGTCAATCATTCGGGGTTCGTTCATCGCATCAAACTGATACAGTCACACAAGAGTTGAAATCCGAACATTTGTATACTAAGGCTTGCACAACTACATCTATGATAAACCAACAAAAGTCAACATAAAGGAATGCGCTAGAATATAGAACTACAGTGCAGGAGAGTGAATCCGATCCTTTGTGCATGATAACCCGAACCGAAGAAATCATGCCTCAAGCACGAGCTTGTGCTAACAAGGAGACGGTGGAGAGTGGTCTCCCAATCCCGAGGAACACCAGAGCCAGGTGCGGTCAATGCTGCCATCAACACTAACTATGCACCTCATGTCGACCTGTAACTCCAAGTCTTCGAAGGATTTACCAGTTGAGATGTGATTGTGGACCTCTTTGGCCAGCCCAACCAACACGGTAGACATAGTTCCTGTGACCGTGGTGTCCGACATGTTGTATGCCATGAGGTGGTAGGGAAAAGAACCGTGTCCAAGCGGGATGCCGTCGAGCGAGATGGCGAACTGCCAATCTTGGAAGTAGAGGTTTTTCTTGTAGTGGTTGTGGATGTGCATTGTGATGTCGAAGGAGGGCAAGGCCGCCGCGTCTTGTGCTTGTTGGAAATTCGACGACCTGATCCCGGTGATCTCCACAGTGTAGTACTCCTCACCTAGGATCGCAAGCAGGCACCAAGACACTATGAACATCGTCATCAAATATAGCAGCAGAAACAGGCACCCAAAGTAGGGATTCATCCACCAATCTTTCTTGTCCGGGGACGTGGCTGTGGCTGTGCCTGTACCTTGGGTGGGCGACATCTTCTCCGCCCCTTTAACAATATTGGAAGGAAACGCTGAAACTTGAGGTTGTTGAGATGAGATAGACTATATATATATATATATATATATATATATATATATATATATATATATATATATATATATCTGGCAGGGATCCTTGCTGATCGAGTTGGGCGGTTCGCAAGTTGTAACAGAAAGTTATTATAGACAGACTCCTGAGTCCTGAGGCGGCATTAAATCGTTACTACATCAGATTGTAGTTTGCATTGTGAGATACGGCAAAAGGCCCATACACAAGTTGCCGTACATATCTGAGTTTGTTTCTTTAAAAGGAGGAACAGGAAGTTGCCTTGCTTGGTTCTCTTTGATCAATCAAACATGTACGTACACTTCCATGGCAGGACAGGAGGACATTGGAGTGGAGCCGCAGTGTCAGTACCCTGCCTACAAGAGGAGCACCAGGGCCACGAGCAGAGAAGGCCCAACAGAATCGGCCCAAGAGGGAGCGAAGACCTTGTCACAAGTTCACTGGGCCTCAGTGGATCTCATACCTCTTCGTCCCAAGCAAGGCAGCAGTCCACTGATAAGAGAGGGTGGAGTAGGTGAGAGGAGGTATCCCGGCTAGGATTAGAACATGCGGCGGCGTGTGTGTGTGTTCCCCTTTCCCCTTAGTTCATCTTCTACCTTGGGTTGAATCCCTGCTTGTATCCAAACCACTGTAATTGAGAGATTATCAAGTGAGTACCTAACACGTGGTAGCAGTCGCCAACCACCACCCTTCATCGTCGCCCTGGAGACGCGCCGGCAGACGACCGAGCACCAGAAGCTGCTCGCGACCATGGATCCCGCCCTCAAATCGTACCTCGACAAGCTCGCAGAGACCTTGACGAAGGCCAATGAGGACACCCGCGCTGACATCAAGGAGCTCTCAGAGCGGATCGACTACCGGTCGACGTAGGTGGACGCTCTCACCGCGTGGAAGCTGGACCTCGAAGCCCGCCTCTGCAAGCTCTAGGAGACGGTGGGCATGCTCCAGAGCGGGCGGCCTTCCGCGGCGACCGCCCCCGCTGGTGGATCGAAGGGGACGGATCTCCCTGATCTGTCGCCCAATGACGCGATCCATGGGCCCGATGGCCACGGCAAGTCGCTTCAACCACGAGGTAGGTTGTCGGCGGGCGACACCCCGCCGGCGACCTCTCCGGCCAATGGTACGCTAAATTTCCACACCCCCATCAATTACCAGGTGTTTGATCCATCCCTAGGGTCTAGTTCGTCTTCGGGTCATCTCATCGCTGGACTAGGCCAGGCTTCTCCGTCACTCGCGTTTCCCCAATTCTCCGGTGACAATCCGAAGATATGGAAAACTATGTGTGAACAATATTTTGCCATGTTCCAAATTCATGATAATTATTTCGTTCCTATGGCCACCTTACACTTCACTGGTCCAGCCGCCATCTAGCTGCAATCAGTCCAGGGAAAACTTGTTGGTCTCGATTGGGAAGCGTTCTGTACCTTGCTATGCACTCGATTTGGACGCGATAGACATCAATTGCTTATCCGTCAGTTTTATGCTCTGCACCAAACTAGTTCGGTGTCTGATTAGATTGAGCAATTTGAAAATCTCATGAACCATCTTATTTCCTATTCTGATGTTGTGCATCCTTTGTATTTTCTGACGAGGTTCATTGAGGGATTGCGCACGGATATCCGTGCTATGGTGATGGTACAACGACCCAAGGACCTCGATACTGCTTGTGCGCTCGCCATTCTGCAGGAAGAGGTGGTCGAGGGGCAACGAGGATCCTGGCACAACCATCAAGACGGGGCATCCTCTTTGGGACGTGCTCGGCCTTCAGTACCATTGCCACTACCTCCTCCACCGGCTCGATCACCGACTACCTCGCCAACATCAGGTGGTCGCAGGGGGACAGAGGCAGCTCGTGCTGGGAGTGATTCATCCAAAATCACGGCGCTACGCAATTTCCACCGAGCCAAGGGGTTGTGCTTTAAGTGTGGCGAGCGTTGGGGCCATGATCACGTCTATCCACCTACAATTAAGTTGCAAGTCATTGAGGAGATGTTAAGCTTGTTCAGCCTGGATACTGTCGAAGAGGAAGCTACAACAATTGCACAAGAGCAGGTACAATCGGATACATTGGAACAAGTGTGGCAGCTCTCGATCAGTGCAGTCTCGGGAACTGAAGCACCCAGTTGCTTGCAACTGCACGGTTGGTTACAGGGACAAGAAGTTCTGATGCTGGTCAACTCCGGTAGTTCAGCATCATTTGTTTCGCAGCACTTATTGCCCAGCTTGCAGGGAGTGCAGAATATGCCCAAGTCCGTCAAAGCGGCTGTAGCCAATGGGTCTGAATTGTGGTGCACTCAGGAGGTCCTGGGATGTTCTTGGTTTGCACAGGGGCATGTGTTCTCCACCAACTTCAGATTGTTACCCTTGGGATCTTATGATGTCATATTGGGCATGGACTGGCTAGAATACCATAGTCCCATGCTCATCGATTGGCCAAAAAGATGTATGCAGATTGAACATGAGGGGTTCACAGTGGTTTTGCAAAGGGTAACATCCAAAGCAAGCAAATGTGAGACTCTGAATAGTGTGCAGCTGGCAAGCATGGAAAAGCAAGCAGCTGTGGCCTACGCTGTACACATCTATTTTGCCACGGATTCAGATATAGTTACTGACCTCAAATACACAGAACTTCCACCAGATATTGTGCAGGTACTCTTGGACTATGAAGACATCTTCTTGGAGCCCACTGGACTGCCACCAAAGCGTGTGTGCGATCACACGATTCCTTTCATGCAAGGCACACAACCAGTTAACATACGGGCCTACCGACACAAACCTAAATTGAAAATGGAGGTAGAACGACAAGTGGCGGAATTGTTGAAGGCTGGCATTATTCAAAAGAGCAGTAGCCCATTTTCCTCTCCCATCATTCTAGTCAAGAAGAAGGACGGTACCTGGCGCATGTGCGTCGACTACAGATGCCTGAACGCCATGACCATTATCAGCAAGTACCCAATACCAGTTATCAAGGACATTTTGGATGAACTAGCAGGGGCATGCTGGTTTTCCAAATAGGATTTGCATTCAGGATATCATCAAATTTGTCTGGCGGAAGGGGAGGAGTACAAGACTGCATTTCAGACACACTCTGGACACTTTGAGTTTAAGGTGGTACGTTTGGCCTCGGCGGAGCACCGGCAACCTTTAATGGGGCAATGGCTGTCACTTTACAGCCAGTGTTACATGTCTGCGCCATGTCCTTCTTCGACGATATCCTCGTCTTTAGCCAGTCTCTCGCTTTGCACGTGCGACACTTACGGCAAGTGATGGCTCTGCTACGAAGAGATCAATGGTATGTGAAGAAATCCAAATGTGTGTTTGCTCAGCAAGAAATCAAATACCTTGGCCACACAATTTCTGCACAAGGGGTATCAACGGATTTTGACAAGGTTCAGCAAGTGGCTGCTTGGCCTCTGCCAACATCTGTCAAGGAGGTTCGAGCCTTTCTGGGATTGGCTGGGAATTACCGGCGCTTCGTACGTCAATTCGGTATGATTGCTCGGCCATTAACTCAACTACTGCGCAAGAATGTCCAATTCCAGTGGACGGAGGCCACCCAGTCAGCTTTCGATGCCCTTAAGGTCTCCCTGACATCAACACCAATCTTGGCTCTTCCAGATTTCATGAAAACTTTCATCATTGAAACAGATGTGTGTGAGTATGGACTGGGGGCAGTGTTACAGCAGGAAGGGCATCCCATCGCATACCTCAGCAAAGCATTGGGCCCTCGAACCAAAGGTCTCTCAACATATGTGAAAGAATACCTTGCCATTGTCCTGGCGGTCGACCACTGGCGACCCTACCTTCAGTTTGGTGAATTTCTGGTGAAAACGGACCAACGCAGCTTAGTGCACTTGGAGGAACAGCGCCTCCATACCCCATGGCAACAGAAGGCCCTCACCAAATTGCTTGGGCTGCAATACCGAATCTGCTATCGCAAAGGCACTGAAAATAGCGCTGCTGATGCACTATCAAGACGCCCGGTGGATAACTTTGCTCAACTTCATGCTATCTCAGTGTGCCAACCGGCTTGGCTCCAAGAAATTGTCAAGGGGTATGACAATGACCCTAAAACGCAGCAACTCATTACACAATTGGCAGTAGCGCCGGTCGCCGACGGGAAATTCACACTGACCAAGGGCATTGTCCGTTTCAATGGATGTGTGTGGCTGGGCACCAACACCAAGTTACAGCAGCAGATCATGAGAGCTCTGCATGACATCGCTGTTGGGGGCCATTCCGGCTTTCCAGCAACCTACCGACGCATCAAGCACTTATTCGCATGGCCTGGGATGGAGCAGCACATCAAGGAACATGTGCAGTCATGCACCGTCTGCCAGCAAGCGAAGCCAGACCGAGCTCAATATCCGGGACTGCTCCATCCCTTACCGGTGGCCAAACGCTGCTGGGAGTTGGTGTCCTTGGATTTCATCGGAGGGTTGCCACCGTCCAGACAGTTCAACTGCATCTTGGTGGTTGTGGATACTTTTTCCAAATATGCTCATTTCCTCCCTGTGAAGCACCCGTACACCACTCAGACCATTGCTCAGCTTTACATTGATCAGGTTTACAAACTTCATGGCATGCCCGAGGCGCTCATCTCTGACCGTGATGCCATACTTACCAGTAAAGTGTGGCAAGATATCTTCAAGTTACAGGGCGTGGAGTTGAAGATGAGTGATACGTCTCCAACGTATCTATAATTTTTGATTGTTCCATGCTATTATAGTATCAATACTGGATGTTTTTATATGCAATTATATATCATTTTTTGGGACTAACCTATTAACCTAGTGCCGAGTGCCAGTTGTTGTTTTCTACTTGTTTTTGGCTTTTCAGAGAATCTGTATCAAACGAAGTCCAAATGCCACGAAACTTTTTTGAGATTTTTTTCTGGACAAAAGAGACCTTGGAAGCTTTGGGAGGAGGCCAGAAACTCATGGAGGCTTCACAAGGCAACAGGGCGCGCCCCAGGGGGGGCGCGCCGTGTTGCCTTGTGGGGCCCACGTGACTCCGTTTGACCTAATTCCACTTCTATAAATTCACAAATATTGGGAAACCAATAGAGAGCCAGAAGAGAAAACCTTTCCGCCGCCGCAAGCCTCTGTTCTTCCGTGATCTCATCTGGAGGCCTTTTCCGGTACTCTGCCGGAGGGGGAATCAATCATGGAGGGCTTCTACATCAACCTTGCTGCCCTTCCGATGATGTGTGAGTAGTTTACCACAGACCTACGGGTCTATAGCTAGTAGCTAGATGGCTTCTTCTCTCTCTTTGATCTTCAATACCATGTTCTCCTTGATGTTCTTGGAGTTCTATCCGATGTAATCTTCTTTTGCGGTGTGTTTGTTGGGATCCGATGAATTGTGAGTTTATGATCAGATTATTCATGAGAAATATTTGAGTCTTCTCTGAACTCTTTTATGCATGATTAAATATAGCTTTCTATTTCTCTCTGATCTATCGATTTGGTTTGGCCTACTAGATTGATTTATCTGGCAATGGGAGAAGCGCTTTGTGATGGGGTCAATCTTGCGGTGCTCAATCCCAGTGACAGAAGGGGACATGACACGTATTTGTATTGTTGCCATTAAGGATAAAAAGTTGGGGTTTATTCATATTGCTTGAATTTGCTTCTCTACATCATGTCATCTTGCTTAGGGCGTTACTCTGTTTTTATTAACTTAATACTCTAGATGCATGCTGGATAGCGGTCGATGAGTGGAGTAATAGTAGTAGATGTAGGCAGGAGTTGGTCTAGTTGTCTCGGACGTGATGCCTATATACATGATCATTGCCATGAGTCCGTCATAATTATTTGCTTTTCTATCAATTGCCCAACAGTAATTTGTTTACCCACCGTATGTTTCCGTGCTCGAGAGAGAAGCCTCTAGTGAAAACTATGGTCCCCGAGTCTATCTTTATCATATTAAAAAACCTAAAAATACCTTGTTACAATTTATTTACTTTTATTTTAATTAGTATTTTAGTTTATCTATTTACCTCGCTAAGATTTAATCCTTGCAAATAACCGCTAAGAGGATTGACAACCCTCTTATTTGCGTTGGGTGCAAGTGTTTGCTCTTGTGTGTGCAGGTGCGCTTAACGGAATTTTGCTTGGTTCTCCTACTGGATTGATAACCTTGGTTCTTAACTGAGGGAAATACTTATCTCTACTGTACTGCATCATCCTCTCCTCTTCGGGGAAATACCAACGCAGACTACAAGTAGCAGGAAGAATTTCTGGCACCGTTGTCGGGGAGACATCATCAAAATTACCAAGTACCTTCGCACAAATTATCATTCACTTGCATTTACTTTATTTGCCTTTTATTTGCATTTGCCTCTCGTTTTCATCTCCCCCACTTCTATTTTTTTTTTAACAAAAACACAAAAATATTTTATTTGCTTGTTTGCTAGTTTGCTTGCTTTGTCGCGATGTCTCAAGAGAATACAAAATTGTGTGACTTTTCCAATACTAATAATAATGATTTTATTAGTACTCCTATTGCTCCTCCCGCCACTAGTGCAGAGTCGTGTGACATTAATGCTGCCTTGCTTAATCTTGTTATGAAAGAACAATTTTCTGGTAGTCCTAATGAAGATGCTGCATCCCATCTAAATACTTTTGTTGAACTTTGTGATATGCAAAAGAAGAAATATGTGGATAATGATATTGTCAAATTAAAATTATTTCCGTTCTCACTACGAGATCGTGCTAAAACTTGGTTTTCATCCTTGCCTAGAAACAGTATTGATTCTTGGGATAAGTGTAAGGATGCTTTTATTACCAAGTATTTTCCTCCCGCTAAGATTATTTATTTAAGAAATAAAATTATGAATTTTAAGCAACTTGAGCATGAACATGTTGCACAATCTTGGGAGAGAATGAAATTAATGATAAAAAATTACCCAACTCATGGTTTGAATTTATGGATGATCATACAAAATTTTTATGCGGGACTAAACTTTGTCTCTAGAAATTTGCTAGACTCTGCCGCAGGTGGTACTTTTATGGAAATTACATTGGGAGAAGCTACAAAACTTCTTGATAATATTATGTCAAATTATTCTCAATGGCACACTGAACGAACTCCAACTGGTAAGAAGGTAAATTCTGTTGAAGAGATTAATACTTTGAGTGATAAGATGGATGCTCTATTGAAATTGGTTGCTAGTAAAAATACTCATATTGATCGTAATGATGTGCCATTGTCCACTTTGATTGAGCAAAATAATGATGCTATTGATGTGAATTTTGTCTCTAGAAATAATTTCAACAACAATGCTTATAGGGGTAATTTCAATGCTAGACCGTTTCCCGGAAATTCCCCTAATAATTATGGCAATCATTATGGTAATTCTTATAATAATAATAATAGGATGCCCTCTGATCTTGAAAGTAATGTTAAAGAATTTATTAGTTCTCAAAAGAATTTCAATGCTATGATAGAAGAAAAATTGAATAGAGTTGATGAATTGGCTAGGAACATGGATAGAATTGCTCATGATGTAGAAAATCTCAAGACTAAAATTTTGCCATCCAAGCATGATATAAATGAGTCTATTAAATCTATCTATGTCTCCATTAATGAATGTAAAGAAAGGACCGCTAGGTTGAGAGCTAAGCGAGAATTTCTAGAAAAAGCGATTCCACCCGGTTTCTATCGTAGTAATGATGAAGATATTAAAATGATTGGTTTTACTCCTATTGAATCGTTATTTAGTAACATAAAACTTGATGAAAAAGGGACTGGAGAAGAGTCAACTTTAGATAGAAGGAGTCCCACTTGCTTGGAGGGTGATAATCTTGATCATAAAAAATGAAAAAAGTGGGTTTGAAGAGGTCAAAACTTTAAATAGTAATGCACCCACTACTTTGGATTAAAAGGACTTTAATTATGATAGTTGTTCTTTAATTGAGTGTATTTCCTTGTTGCAATCCATGATTAATTCACCAAATGCATATGAACAAAATAAAGCTTTCACTAAACATATCGTAGAAGCCATTATGAAAGCACATGAAGAAAAGCTTGAGTTGGAAGTATCAATTCCTAGAAAATTACAAGATGAATGGGAACCTACTATTAAAGTAAAAATTAAATATTATGAATGTAATGCTCTTTGTGATCTTGGTGATAGCGTTTCCACTATACCAAAGTCTTTGTGTGTTGTGCTAGGTCTCACCGACATGGATCCTTGTTCCCTTAATTTGCATCTTGCGGATTCCACTATTAAAAAGCCATTGGGTAGAATAAATGATGTGCTTATTCTTGCAAATAGAAATTATGTGCCCGTGGACTTTATTGTTCTTGACATTGAATGCAATCCTTCTTGCCCCATAATACTTGGTAGGCCTTTTCTTCGAACAATTGGTGCTATTATTGATATGAAAGAAGGTAATATAAGATTCCAATTTCCATTAAAGAAAGGAATGGAACATTTCCCTAGAAAAAGAATTAAAGCACCTTATGAATCCATTATGAGGGCCACTTATGGGATTAACATGAAGGATGACAACACTTGAAACTATGCATTATGCCTAGCCAGGGGCATAAAACAATAGCGCTGGTTGGGAGGCAACCCAATGAATAAAATAATTTTTTGCTTTTACCTTCTGTTTTTGAGTGTTTGCACAATTATAGCTTTTGTTATGATTGTATTTTTATGTTTTAATTAGTGTTTGTGCCAAGTAATGCATGTTTGAAAACAGAAACTTTGGCGTCCAGTGCTGGAATTTCTAATTTTCGCTGGAGTGTCAGAACCTTCTGAATTTTTTACACAGTATTGATATACAGGGCCGGTCCTGAGATTTTGGGGGCCCGGGGCGAAGCTAAAACTCTGGACCTCTTAATACTTGTAATAATATGTGGTTTGCATATGATCAGATGACTTTTTTTAAAAGGTTGGCTTCTAAAATGCACCGAGATGAAAATAGGAGGTACATAATATAGATACCATGACTTCTTATATTTCACAAGAGTCTAAAGCTCTTGATTTGCAATGATGTCAGTGAATATGCATGCAATCACATAAGCGAGTTTGCAAGAGCTCTAAACTCAAATCTAATGAAAATAATTGAGTATGAAACCTTCAGTTTTAAAATTCTACCATTTACTAAAAGGTAAAATTAGTTTCATCGTTGGTCGAATTAATTATTTCTAACATAAGTGATATAATTTGCGAGTACAATAACAAGCATGTATACCTTGAAATGGTTGAATTTCCGAATGGTACTATGATATGGATTGACATTGGCCGGTGATCCGGCGCTTGGTGTTGACGCAATGTGGAGTGAACTGCTGTCTGGCCGGAGGCGCTCGGTGATGTGGTCTGGCCGTGCATGCGCATGAGCGTCCGACGCCTGGAGACCAGAGTATGGAGAGTGGAGTTCGTCGGCGTCCCGCATCCGGCGGCTGGAGAATGGAGATCGGTGTCGGCGTGTGGCCCAATTTTTGTGATCAGAATAGCGGAATTAGGGATAGTATAGTAGCGATCTTTTTTGGGGGATAGTAGTAATCCTGTTAGGAAAAAATTGATTATAGCGATCTTGTCGTTAGAAAAAGTAAGGCCGGACCATGTCCTTGGGTCTCGGGCTATCTACTAGGCCTTTTTCCTATTGTGAGCAGAGAGCGTCCGTGCGTAGCAACGAAGCACGCCGGCTGCTTGCTGGACATGCTTGCAGTGCGTAGCCGGAGGGGCCCCAGGGACGTTGGGGGCCCGGGGCGGCCGCCCCTCCTGCCCCCCTCAGGGCCGGCCCTGTTGATATATGAATTACCCACGTTGTCCTAATTTTTCAGAATTTTTGGAGTTACAGAAGTATGACCATAATTCAGATCTTTACAGACTGTTTTGTTTTAGACAGATTCTGTTTTTGTTGCATAGTTTGCTTATTTTGATGAATCTATGGATCGTATCGGGGGGTATGAGTCATGGAGAAGTTGGAGAACAGTAGCATTATGCCAATATTAAATATGAATCAATTTACAACAGTACCTAAAGTTAAAGATTTATTTGTTATACTAACGGATCTCACGAGGGTTCTGTTGAGTTTTGTGTGCTGAACTTTTTAAGTTTTGGGTGAGACTACGATGGATAAAGGAATAAGGAGCGGCAAGAGCCTAAGCGTGGGGATGCCCAAGGCACCCCAAGGTAATATTCAAGGAAGACTCAAGCGTCTAAGCTTGGGGATGCCCCGGAAGGCATCCCCTCTTTCGTCTACAATCTATCGGTAACTCACTTGGAGCTATATTTTTATTCATCACATGATATGTGTTTTACTTGGAGCGTCTTGTGATATAGTTTGTTTGCTTTTTAGTTTGTCACAATCATCTTTGCTGAACACACCTTTTTGAGAGGGACACACATTATTCGTGATTTGTTAGAATACTCTATGTGCTTCACTTATATCTTTTGAGCTAGGCAGTTGCTCTAGTGCTTCACTTATATCTTTTAGAGCACGGCGGTGGTTATATTTTAAAGAAATAGTTGCACTATCATGCTTCACTTATATCTTTTTGAGAGTCTTATGATAGCAATGGTAATATGCACGGGTTATGAATTTGGTCCTGATATGATAGGTATTCAAGAGGGATATAATAAAAAATCATGTAGATCACTGAATATGATAAATTTGATTCCTTGCAATAGTTTTGTGATATTAAGATGGTAATATGGGGGAGGTACTAGTAGATGATTGTGGTTTAGTAAGAATAATTGTGTTAAGGTTTGTGATTCTCGAAGCATGCACGTATGATATGTCGTTATGCTAAGAAGTTGGAGCATGATTTATTATTGATTGTCTACCTTATGAGTGGCGGTCGGGGACGAGCGATGGACCTTGTCCTACCATTCTATCCCTCTAGGGGCATGCGTAGTAGTACTTTGCTTCGAGGGCTAATAAACTTTCGCAATAAGTATGTGAGTTCTTTATGACTAATGTGAGTCCATGGATTATACGCACGCTCACCTTTCCGCAATTTGCTAGCCTCTTCGGTACCGTGCATTGCCCTTTCTCACATCGAGAGTTGGTGCAAACTTCGCCGGTGCATCCAAACCCCATGGTATGATACGCTCTATCACACATAAGCCTCCTTATATCTTCCTCAAAACAGCCACCATACCTACCTATCATGGCATTTCCATAGCCATTCCGAGATATATTGCCATGCAACTTCCACCGTTCCATTTTTTATGACATACATCATCATTGTCATATTGCTTTGCATGATCATATAGCTGACATGGTATTTGTGGCTCAGCCACCGTTCATCATTGTTATACATGTTATGCTAGCATCATTGCACATCCTGGTACACTGCCAGAGGCATTCATATAGAGTCATATTTTTGTTCTAGTATCGAGTTGTAATGTTGAGTTGTAAGTAAATAGAGGTGTGATGATCATCATTATTAGAGCATTATCCCAGTGATGAAAGAATGGTGGAGACTAATGAGTCCTCGAAAAAGTGGGGATGAGGTCCATGAGACTGTTCTAAAAAAAAGGCAAAAAAGAGCCATGAAAAAAAAGAGAAAAAGAGAGAAGGGGCAATGTTACTATCCTTTTTCCACACTTGTGCTTCAGAGTAGCACCATGTTTTTCATATAGAGAGTCTCCTATTTTGTCATTTTCATATACTAGTGGGAATTTTTCATTATAGAACTTGGCTTGTATATTCCGATGACGGGCTTCCTCAAATGCCCGAGGTCTTCATAAGCAAGCAAGTTGGATGCACCCCCACTTAGTTTTCATGTTGAGCTTTCATACACTTATAGCTCTTAGTGCATCTGTTGCATGGCAATCCCTACTCCTCGCATTGACATCAATTGATGGGAATCTCCATAGCCCATTGATTAGCCTCGTCGATGTGAGACTATCTTCTTATTTTTTACTTCTCCTATTCACCTCTATCATCATACTCTATTCCACCCATAGTGCTATATCCATGGCTTGCGCTCATGTATTGAGTGGGAGTTGAAAAAGCTGAAGCGCGTTAAAAAATATGAACCAATTGCTCGGCTTGTCATCGGGGTAATGCATGATAAATACTTTGTGTGAAGAAGATGGAGCACGACAGGATTATATGATTTTGTAGGGATAACGTTCTTTAGCATTTTTATTTTGAAAGGAATGATTGTTTATTAGTATGCCTGAGTATTGATGTCTTTATATCAAACTATAGACTATTGCTTTGAATCATTTGGATCTTATTATTCATACCGTAAGAGAAAGATTACATGATGAAACATGGTAGGTAGCATTCCACATCAAAAATTCTGTTTTTATCATTTACCTACTCGAGGATGAGCAGGAATTAAGCTTGGGGATGCTTGATACGTCTCCAACGTATCTATAATTTTTGATTGTTCCATGCTATTATAGTATCAATCTTGGATGTTTTTATATGCAATTATATATCATTTTTTGTGACTAACCTATTAACCTAGTGCCCAGTGCCAGTTGCTGTTTTCTGCTTATTTTTGGCTTTTCACAGAATCTGTACCAAACAAAGTCCAAATGCCACGAAACTTTTTGGAGATTATTTTCTGGACAAAAGAGACCTTGGAAGCTTCGAGAGGAGGCCAGAAGCCTCACGGAGGTTTCACAAGGCAACAGGGCGCGCCCCAGGGGGGGCGCACCGTGTTGCCTTGTGGGGCCCACGTGACTCTGTTTAACCTAATTCCACTTCTATAAATTCACAAATATTGGGAAACCAATAGAGAGCCAGAAGAGAAAACCTTTCTGCCGCCGCAAGCCTCTGTTCTTCCGCGATCCCATCTGGAGGCCTTTTCAGGTACTCTGCCGGAGGGGGAATCGATCACGAAGAGCTTCTACATCAACCTTGCTGCCCTTCCGATGATGTGTGAGTAGTTTACCACAGACCTACGGGTCCATAGCTAGTAGCTAGATGGCTTCTTCTCTCTCTTTGATCTTCAATACCATGTTCTCCTTGATGTTCTTGGAGTTCTATCCGATGTAATCTTCTTTTGCGGTGTGTTTGTTGGGATCCGATGAATTGTGAATTTATGATCAGATTATTCATGAGAAATATTTGAGTCTTCTCTGAACTCTTTTATGCATGATTAAATATAGCTTTGTATTTCTCTCCGATCTATCGATTTGGTTTGGCCTACTAGATTGATTTATCTTGCAATGGGAGAGGTGCTTTGTGATGGGTTCAATCTTGCGCTGCTCAATCCTAGTGATAGAAGGGGACATGACACATATTTGTATTGTTGCCATTAAGGATAAAAAGTTGGGGTTTATTCATATTGCTTGAATTTGCTTCTCTACATCATGTCATCTTGCTTAAGGCGTTACTCTGTTTTTATTAACTTAATACTCTAGATGCATGCTGGATAGCGGTCGATGAGTGGAGTAATAGTAGTAGATGCAGGCATGAGTCGGTCTACTTGTCTCGGACGTGATGCCTATATACATGATCATTGCCATGAATCCGTCATAATTATTTGCTTTTCTATCAATTACCCAACAGTAATTTGTTTACCCACCGTATGTTTCCGTGCTCGAGAGAGAAGCCTCTAGTGAAAACTATGGCCCCCGGGTCTATCTTTATCATATTAAAAAACCTAAAAATACCTTGCTGCAATCTATTTACCTCGCTAAGATTTAATCCTTGCAAATAACCGCTAAGAGGATTGACAACCCTCTTATTTGCATTGGGTGCAAGTGTTTGCTCTTGTGTGTGCAGGTGCGCTTAACGGAATTTTGCTTGGTTCTCCTACTGGATTGATAACCTTGGTTCTTAACTGAGGGAAATACTTATCTCTACTGTACAGCATCATCCTCTCCTCTTCGGGGAAATACCAACGTAGACTACAAGTAGCAATGAGCTCATCACATCACCCGCAGACGGATGGTCAGACTGAGCGCGTCAACCAATGCGTGGAAATGTATTTGCGCTGTTTCGTTCACAGTACACCTGCAAATTGGAGCAGATGGTTGGCCTTGGCAGAGTTCTGGTACAATTCTACATATCACGCCACTCTTGGCAAAACACCTTTCTCGGTGGTTTATGGTCAGGAACCAAGACACTTGGGTGTGGTCCCTGAGCAAGCTACACCTTTGCCCGAGCTAAATGAATGGTTGGAGGAGCGCCAACAAATGCAAGATCTCTTACAACAGCATCTTCTCATGGCAAAACAAATCATGAAGATGCAAGCTGATAAGAAAAGATCCGTCCGTGAATTCCAGGTGGGGGATCAAGTCTTTTTGAAACTACAACAATACATTTAAACATCAGTGGCACGGAGAGCTAATCATAAGCTCAACTTCAATTTTTTTGGACAATACTCAGTGATCCGACGAGTGAATGAAGTCACTTATGAGCTCAAGCTACCGGAAGGGTCCTCGATCTTCCCTGTCTTCCACGTCTCACAGCTTCGTCGGGCCTTATCACCAGGTGCGAGTGCTTTCTCTTCACTCCCTTCCGTTCCTGATGCTGCTAACACTCCTGTGAAGATCCTGGACAAACGGTGGTGTAGAGGCACCCACAAGATGCGAGAACAAGGATTGGTCAGCTGGCAGGACAGCCAGGCCACACCGGACACATGGGAAGACCTCGAAGATCTCCGGCGCCGCTTCCCTACTGCTCCGACTTGGGGTCAAGTCGTGTCTGAAGGAAGAGGGGGTGTCAGCACCCTGCCTACAGGAGGAGCACCAGGGCCACGAGCAGAGAAGGCCCAACAGAACCGGCCCAAGAGGGAGCGAAGACCTTGTCACAAGTTCACTGGGCCTCAGTGGATCTCATACCTCTTCGGCCCAAGCAAGGCAGCAGTCTACTGATAAGAGAGGGTGGAGTAGGTGAGAGGAGGTATCCCGGCTAGGATCAAAATAGCCGGCGGCGGTGTGTGTGTGTTCCCCTTTCCCCTTAGTTCATATTATACCTTGGGTTGAATCCCTGCTTGTATCCAAACCACTGTAATCGAGAGATTATCAAGCGAGTACCTAACTGGCAACCGGCGGACGGCGGAGAAAAGGATCTGATAAGCTGCCAGCATTTTGGTGTTTGTGATGCAGTGGTGCTGGTATTAGTTCTCGTTCTTATTATGGGTACGATAGCCTTGGGTGTCTCGACCCGCGGCCGAGTTGTTCTTTATTTCTCTGTCGAGATTTCAAGCATGGAAGGGCTCGATCCGCTGCGTAGCCCGATGATCTTCCTGGAATCGAACCTTACTCTCCGCATGGACAATAGGCGGCCGATACAACAGAACTGCAGGAGAAAAGCATGGTATTCATATCATACAGTCAGGTGGACATGGCGTGGGGCGAGGTGCCTACCTTTTGCGTCAACAGGCGATCGACATTGGAGTTGAGCGTCCCGTTGTCACGCCCACAAGTGCTCTTGTCTCAGGAGCTGCGCGACAGGATGGCGTCCGACATGCACGTCGGCAAACTAGAATTAGGAGTCGAGATCAAGCCGTTCAGTCCGTGACAATCGTGCTACTTGTCCTGCATTATTATGTCCGAGCACCTTGATGAGCCACATCTATGTAAACAGTTTTGCGTGTGATCTCATCCAACCTTTAGTATAAGTTAGGATTTTACTGTCATCGGCATAGCTTGTAAGTTGCGACTTCTGATCTCAAATAGCCTTTACAACTAGTCATCAATTTATTCTGTTCAAAATTTAGAGTTCCCTTGTGTTGTATGCTAATTCTGACAGCAACCCTACAACTAGTCATCATCATCAATAGTGAAAGAGTTCAAATGTTTTCACTGCCACTTCATCCTAGCACCGTCTCTCTTAGGTATATTACTTCTATAAAGGATGGTGGAGTACCCGCCTCCCTTGGCTCTCCATGGGCAAGCAACACTTCCTGGCCGTCTGTTGGCCGGTGGCATGCTGCGGGAGCCACCCCGGGCTAACGCGAGCCGTCCGATCTGCCCGGACGGCTCGCGCCAGGGCGACCCGGCTGGAGGGTCCATGACGGGTGGACCGTCCGGCTCGCCCGGGGCCACCATCATTGGCGGCTCTGGGCGCGCCCGCAGGTGAGGCCCCGCGCGTATCCTTGTGCTCGAAGCCGTGCCCGGACCCGCCTGGCGGCGTGTGCCAGGTGGACCACGGGGGCGTGCTCGGGGCCACCCTCATTGGGAGGCCTTCGTTGCTTTCGCACCCACACATGACGTCCTAGCCGGGCCTGCCTGGCGGACTCCACGCCCCATGCCGATGGGATAGCCGGGCCCACCTGGCGGCGCCCTCGTGCTTCGATTGGTTGGTACGGTCGGGACAGGCGCGCGAGGCGGGTCGTGGTTGCAGCACCGACTCGCGCATGGGGCCCGGTTTGGGCCAGACCGTCTTTGTCGGCTGGCGCATGGGCCTACTCAGGAGGCGCCTCCCTGCGCTGGCTCACGCCTGTCTGGCATGTGGGGCCAGTCAGTCAGGCCTTATGGACCCACGTGCACTCTCTCGGGTCCGCTCACGTGGCCGGCGGCGGGTGGTGCATGTCCGCTGGTCCAAAAGATCCATCCGGCTAGGTCTGCCTTGTCTCGACAGTCAGACATGGTTCCGATCCGGCAGGGTTGTGCCGCCAACAGGGCGGTATGTCGTGCTTGACCCAGTCGAGTTGCTTCCGAGGTGCTCGCACTGTCGCTCGCCTGGCCGCCCTGGCTGTTTCACTTGGCTGGCTGGAGCTATCTCGCGATGGAGGGTCGGCAGCTCAGCTTGACAGTCTGTTTGTTTTCGTGGGCGTGTTGGTATTTCTCTTGGGTCGGTTGAGGTTTCCTATAAGTTATTGTTTTACGCCGCACATCGGTCTCCATGTACGTTAGTGTTCCTTTCGCATAGTTTTGCTCCTGCTAGAGGTGGCCGTTTCTTCGAGGTGGAAATTCTTTGGCTTTAGCGGTCGACGGACGTAGTGCCACCGGTCTATGCCCGCGGCCATCTCCATGGAAGCTGGTGTAGGCGGCGGATTAACCCGTGCCATGTCTAGGAATGTTGGCATAGGCGTATGGAAGGCCATCGTCGTCGTGGCCTTCCTCCGGTTTCACAACGTTGGTGGCCTTCTCGAGGAAGGCAACCACAACCTCCTAGTAGGGACGTAAGATGACATTGTAGAGGGCAGTCACCCGTACCACCTAGAGGCGCTCGTGTCTGCAAGGCCGCAGGGCGTCGTCCCTTTCACCGATTCTATTTTGGGTCGGTGTCCCCTGTGTTCCATTGCTCATGCTCTTGCGTTTCTTTTTATTTAGGCTTCTTTGTCGCTGTGACGTTATTGTTGCTTTTGTCTGTGCCAAGAACATGTAATCGCATGTTTGGTGTTGTCAATGTTCTGTAGTAGCGTGTGTGTTGTTGCTTTTAAGAAAATTCATGGTTGTATGTAGTGTTCTTTAGAATGTAATTGTTAATCGATCGGTATTTTTTCGAAGCCAGTTGCATGACTTGAGTTCATTGGTTGATGTAAGTACCATGCAGCAATGACATCACAAGCCCCAAATGTTACCCGGACGCAGAGTAGTGCTACTTGTGAGCTGCGTTGGGATTTCCCCGAAGAGGAGGGGATGATGCAGTACAGTAGAGATAAGTATTTCCCTCAGTTATGAAACCAAGGTTATCAATCCAGTAGGAGAATCACGCAACAACTCGTTAGCAGTACCTGCACACAAAACAACAAATCCTCGCACCCAACGCGAACAAGGGGTTGTCAATCCCTTGGTGGTTAATTGCAAGATTAAATTGTATGGTGATAGATAGATAGATCGAACAAAAATACAAAATAAAATAAATAAAGTAAACTTGCAGCAAGGTATTTTTAGGATTTTCAATATATGATAAAGGTAGACCCGGGGGCCATAGTTTTCACTAGAGGCTTCTCTCTTGAAAATAGCATACGGTGGGTGAACAAATTACTGTTGGGCAATTGATAGAAAAGCAAATAATCATGACGATATCCAAGGCAATGATCATGTATATAGGCATCACGTCCAAGACAAGTAGACCAAAACGATTCTGCATCTACTACTATTACTCCACACATCGACCGCTATCCAGCATGCATCTAGAGTATTAAGTTCATAAAGAACGGAGTAACGCCTTAACCAAGATGACATGATGTAGACAAAGTAAACCCACGCATGAATAAACCCCATCTTTTTACCCTTAATAGCAATGATACATACGTGTCATGTCCCTTTGTCACTGGGATTGAGCACCGCAAGATCGAACCCATTACAAAGCACCTCTCCCATTGCAAGATAAATCAATCTAGTTGGCCAAACCAAATCAATAGATCGGAGAGAAATATGAAGCTATAACAATCATGCATAAAAGAGTTCAGAGAAAACTCAAATAATATTCATGGATAATCTGATCATAAACTCACAATTCATCGGATCCCAACAAACACACCGCAAAAAGTGATTACACCGGATAGAACTCCAAGAACATCGAGGAGAACATTGTATTGAAGATCAAAAAGAGAGAAGAAGCCATCTAGCTACCAACTATGGACCCGAAGGTCTGTGGTAAACTACTCACGCATCATCGAAAGGGCAGCAAGGTTGATGGAGAGCCCCTCTGTGATCGAAACCCCCTCCGGCAGAGTGCCGGAAAAGGCCTCCAGATGAGATCTCTCGAGAACAGGAACTTGCGGCGGCGGAAAAAGTATTTCGTGGACTCCTCTGTTGGTTTCCTGATTTTAGAGTATTTATAGAGGTGGAATTAGGTCAAACGGAGCAGAGGTGGGCCCACGAGGCACCAGGGCGCGCCAACCCCTCGGGGCGCGCCCTGGTGGCTCGTGGCCACCTCCTCTGTCTTCTGGCCCTCTCCTGAAGCTTCTAGTGTCTCTTATGTCCAGAAAAAAATCTTCAAAAAGTTTCATGGCATTTGGACTTCGTTTGGTACTGATATTCTGAAAAACCAAAACAGGCAAAAAACAGCAACTGGCACTGGGCACTAAGTTAATAGGTTAGTCCCAAAAAATGATATATAATTGCTTGTAAGTGTATATAAAACATCCCAGATTGGTACTATAATAGCATGGAACAATCAAAAATTATAGATACATTGGAGACGTATCAAGCATCCCCAAGCTTAATTCCTGCTCGTCCTCGAGTAGGTAAATGATAAAAATAGAATTTTTGATGTGGAATGCTACCTATCATATTCATCATATACACTTTTCTTTTGTAGCATGGACATTTGGACTTGAATGATTCAAAGCAATAGTCTATAGTTTGACATGAAGACATAAATACTCAAGCATACTAACAAGCAACCATGCCTTTCAGAATATCAACGCTAAAGAAATTTATCCCTAGCCCATTATGCTCAATCATTGATCCATTCATGAAACACACTCAATATTAGCTACACCCAATGCACAAGTATGACAATAGTGCTCTCCAATTGGTGCTTTGTAAGAGAAGATGGAGACTCAAAATAAAAATAAAAATTGCATAAAAGTAAATATATAGGCCCTTCGCAGAGGGAAGCAGAGATTTGCAGAGGTGCTAGAGCTCAAAGCTTAAATTAGAGAGATGAAATTATTTTGAGAGGCATGCTTTTCCTGTCAACGAAAAAGACCGAGAATTCTCAATATCTTCCATGCTAGACACATTATATGCGGTTCCCAAACAGAAAATAAAATTTATTTCCTTTCCACCATTCTTTCACAATCCATGGCTAGCTGTATCCACGGGTGCTCGCCATACCAACACTTTCCAAGGAATTTATTATTATCATCATATAATTTTTTTCCATTTCGAGACTGGGCATCCCTATTACCTGCCACTCTCTCGTGCAATGACAAGTGAATAAACACTCATCATGATAATAACACACCTAGCATGGAAAATATTGGCCACCCCTTGCCGCTTCATGAGCGGTACGGGCACACAAAACGGAAAATTATTTTGAAAATTTAGAGTTGGCACATGCAAATTTACTTGGAACGGCATGGAAATACAACATATAGGTAGGTATGGTGGACTCATTTGGCACAACTTTTGGTTTAAGGAGTTGGATGCACAAGCAGCATTCCCGCTTAGTACAAATGAAGGCTAGCAAATAGATTGAGAAGCGACCAACCAAAAAGCGAAAATGGTCATAAACATGCATTGAACATAACTAACACTGAATAATGCACCATAAGTAGGATATAATTTCGTTGCATAACTATTGACTTTATGTGCATGCATAGGGAATCACAAACCTTAACACCAATATTCTTACTAAATCACAATTACTCACTAACATGACTCACATATTATCATCTCCATATCGCAAAACTATTGCAAGGAATCAAACTTATCATATCCAATGATCTTTCATGAAAGTTTTTATTATATCCCTCTTGAATATTCATCACTTTGGGACCAAATTCATATCTTGTGCAAATTACCATTACTATTATCAACTCTCAAAAAGATATAAGTGAAGCATGAGAGTGCAAATATTTCTTCAAAATTTAATCTTATCAACTCTCAAAATAATATAAGTGAAGCATGATAGTTCAAATATTTCTTCAAAATATAGCCACCGCCGTGCTCAAAAATATTTAAGTGAAGCACTAGAGCAACTGCCTAGCTCAAAAGATTTAAGTGAAGCACATAGAGTATTCTAACAAATCATGATAAACGTGTGGCTCTCTCAAATAGGTATGTCCAGCAAAGATGATTGTGACAAACTAAAAAGCAAACAAATCAAAGACTCATATAATACACGACGCTCCAAGTAAAACACATATCATGTGATGAATAAAAATATAGCTCCAAGTAAAATTACCGATAGTTGGTAGAAGAAAGAGGGGATGCCTTCCGGGGCATCCCCAAGCTTAGACGCTTGAGTCTTCCTTGAATATTACCTTGGGGTGCCTTGGGTATCCCCAATCTTAGGCTCTTGGTACTCCTTATTCCTTCATCTATCATGATCTCACCCAAAACTTGAAAACTTCAATCACACAAAACTCAACAAAACCTTCGTGAGATCCGTTAGTATAACAAATAAATCTTTAACTTTAAGTACTGTAGTAAATTGATTCATATTTAATATTGGCATAATGCTACTATACTCCAACTTCTCCATGACTCATACCCCCCGATACGATCCATAGATTCATCAAAATAAGCAAACTATGAAACAAAAACAGAATCTGTCTAAAATAGAACAGTATATAAAGATCTATTTAAAAGCTATACTTCTGTAACTCCAAAAATTCTGAAAAATTAGGAAAACGTGGGCAATTCATATGCCAATACTGTGTAAAAATTTCAGATTTTTCTAACGCTCCAGTACAGAAATAAATTCCAGCACTGGACGCAAAACTTTCTGTTCTCCAAACAGCATCAATTATACTATCTTCCAAATCATCCCAAAGGCATTACTTGGCACAAACACTAATTAAAACATAAAAACACAATCATAACAGTAGCATAATTGTGTAAACACACAAGAACAAAGTATTGGGTTGTCTCCCAACAAGCTCTTTCTTTATAGCCATTAAGATAGGCTTGAAATTTCAATGATGCTCTCATGAAAGATAATAATTGAAGCACAACAAGAGCATCATAGAACATGTGACAAACACATTTAAGTCTAACATACTTCCCGTGCATAGGCATTTTATAGGAAAACAAATTATCAAGACAAGCAATATCTAGCATATGCATAAAAAGAGAATGAAACATTAATAATTCCAACACAAAGAGAGGTAATTTAGCGACATGAAGATTTCTATAACCATATTTTCCTCTCTCATAATAATTACATGTAGGATCATAATCAAATTCAACAATATAACCATCACATAAAGTATTATCTTCATGATCCACATGCATAAAAAATTTATAATCTTCCAAGATAGTGGGATTAACATCAACTAAAGTCATGACCTCTCCAAACCCACTTTTATCAAAAAATTCATAAGATTGAACACTCTCCAAATATGTGGGATTATTTTTACCTAAAGTTGACACTCTTCCAAACCCACTTTCAATATTATTGCAAACATTATTATCAATAACATATTCATCATGAGGATTAAATAAATTTTCAAGATCATAAGAAGCATTATCACCCCAATCATGATCATTGCAATAAGTAGTGGATATGACAAAATTATCATCCCCAAGCTTGTAGCTTTGCATATCATTAGCACAATTGACATTAATAGAATTTATAATAACCTCATTGCAATCATGCTTTTCATTCAAGGAGCTATCAAGTATGGGTGCTATAGCAATAATTTCATTTTTAACATAAGGAACTATAACAAGTTCATCTCTATAGGCATCATTGATATTGGCATCATGGCCATGAGAATAGCAAGGATCACATTCATCAAGAGGGGATATTTCAATCAAATCAACGGAATCATAATTATCTATGGACTCATGCATATCATTATTCTCTTCCAGAGCAGCAGACATTCTCCCAATGAATTCACTAACATAGGCATTAGGAGCATAGTTTTCATAGCAATATTTAAGTATGTCAAAATTTTCAGATTTGTAGAGAGTAATATCTTACTTTTCAATTAAATAAGCAACTTCATAAGCACCCTTAAAAGCAACAAATTCTTCAATTTGTTCGATATCATAGTAACTATAAACACCCTTGGCATAAGAAGATAAGATTTCATTATCATTAAACTCACATAGGTAGGGAAGGCGCTTTTTAGGGTTCTTAGAGCAACAAGTAAAATCATAAATTTCACATAGATTCCAAGCATAACATAGCAAACAATTTATTTGATGCCATAAGAGTCTCCCTTTTTGAGACAAACGGTGACGCACAAAATGAGCATGCTCATCTAATGATTTTCCCTCAACTAAACTAGTTGGGGTTTCAGCACGAGCACAAATGGATCGAAGATGATCCAAGTAGAAAACCTTAAGTGGATCCCTAGTAAAATAAATTTTTGTTTTACTTTCTGTTCTTGTGTTTTTGACATGAAGGCAATAAAAGCAAGCAAGCAAATAAGCAAACAAGGAAAAGGCAAACAGAAAATATTTTTGTAATTTTGTAAAAAAAATAGAGGTGGGGGAGATGAAAACGAGAGGCAAAGGAAAATAAAATAAATGCAAGGAGATGAAAGTTTATGCGTAGGTACTTGATGGATGTTGATGATGTCTCCCCGGCAACGGCGCCAGAAATTCTTCCTGCTACTTGTGAGCTGCGTTGGGATTTCCCCGAAGAGGAGGGGATGATGCAGTACAGTAGAGATAAGTATTTCCCTCAGTTATGAAACCAAGGTTATCAATCCAGTAGGAGAATCACTCAACAACTCGTTAGCAGTACCTGCACACAAAACAACAAATCCTCGCACCCAACGCGAACAAGGGGTTGTCAATCCCTTGGCGGTTAATTGCAAGATTAAATTGTATGGTGATAGATAGATAGATCGAACAAAAATACAAAATAAAATAAATAAAGTAAAATTGCAGCAAGGTATTTTTAGGATTTTCAATATATGATAAAGGTAGACCCGGGGGCCATAGTTTTCACTAGAGGCTACTCTCTTGAAAATAGCATACGGTGGGTGAATAGATTACTGTTGGGCAATTGATAGAAAAGCAAATAATCATGACGATATCCAAGGCAATGATCATATATATAGGCATCACGTCTGAGACAAGTAGACCGAAATGATTCGGCATCTACTACTATTACTCCACACATCGACCGCTATCCAGCAAGCATCTAGAGTATTAAGTTCATAAAGAACGGAGTAATGCCTTAAGCAAGATGACATGATGTAGACAAAGTAAACTCACGCATGAATAAACCCCATCTTTTTACCCTTAATAGCAATGACACATACGTGTCATGTTCCTTTCTGTCACTGGGATTGAGCACCGCAAGATCGAACCCATTACAAAGCACCTCTCCCATTGCAAGATAAATCAATATAGTTGGCCAAACCAAATCAATAGATCAGAGAGAAATACGAAGCTATAACAATCATGCATAAAAGAGTTCAGAGAAAACTCAAATAATATTCATGGATAATCTGATCATAGACTCACAATTCATCGGATCCCAACAAACACACCGCAAAAAGTGATTACATCGGATAGAACTCCAAGAACATCGAGGAGAACATTGTATTGAAGATCAAAAAGAGACAAGAAGCCATCTAGCTACTAACTATGGACCCGAAGGTCTGTGGTAAACTACTCACGCATCATCGGAAGGGCAGCAAGGTTGATGGAGAGCCCCTCCATGATCAAATCCCCCTCCGGCAGAGTGCCGGAAAAGGCCTCCAGATGGGATCTCTCGAGAACAGGAACTTGCGGCGGCGGAAAAAGTATTTCGTGGACTCCTCTGTTGGTTTCCCGATTTTAGAGTATTTATAGAGGTGGAATTAGGTCAAACGGAGCAGAGGTGGGCCCACGAGGCACCAGGGCGTGCCACCCCCCTGGGGTGCGCCCTGGTGGCTCATGGCCACCTCCTCTGTCTTCTGGCCCTCTCCCGAAGCTTCTAGTGTCTCTTATGTCCAGAAAAAAATCTCCAAAAAGTTTCGTGGCATTTGGACTTCGTTTGGTACTGATATTCTGAAAAACCAAAGACAGGCAAAAAACAGCAACTGGCACTGGGCACTAAGTTAATAGGTTAGTCCCAAAAAATGATATATAATTGCTTGTAAGTGTATATAAAACATCCAAGATTGATACTATAATAGCATGGAACAATCAAAAATTATAGATACGTTGGAGACGTATCAAGCAGCTTGGTTTGAGTGGGCACGTAAGGGATTGGCTCATCTGTCTGGCTTTGCGCAGTTGCATCCTAAACTAGAAACGTCGGGTCAGAGATGAACTAGGCAAGCACAGCATTACAAAGAGGGCGCCGAGACTAATGGCATCACACACGCGCTTGTCAGTGCATGATGGAGTCACAAATGGGGGACAACCAAGCGATCAGGCTGGCCAGGTGAAAGCGCGATCATAGAGCGCGTGCAAGCCAGACGTGCATGGAACTCGTTTGCTCGGCTCTTGGATATCTTGGCTTCCAAAGACCGGCCAGATGTTCCAAAAAAAGTGGCTTATCAGGTTTCTTGGCGAAGAGAATTTGGGTAGGCTCTTGGCATCCAAGGACCGGTTAGGTGTTCCCCTACCCAGAACAACCCAGGTCCACATCCCAAAAGTCATCGGTGACGAGGTGACTGGCAAATAGATCGAAGGGATCTGGCAACGATTTCACTGTGCCATGGGTTGCAAACTAGATGACCGTAGGGGCCGCAACGGCCAGGGTCTGGGTAGGCAAGGTCCCATCGCATTAACCTGACAGGGTTAAAGCACGGTGGGCGGGCAACATCTGCGTTGGCAATTGGCCGGGTAGACAAAGACGCTTCGCATCTGAGCAAGATTAGCGAGCGAAATGGCGCATAGCGCCTCCGTCACGCACATGCCACCATGCATACGGCCAGGCAGTAGGAGCGCACACTCATCGGTGCTTATCATGTGGACACACGCCGGGTAGGAAGGATGCAAGAAGCCCGAAGAAATAACGGAAATAGCCGACCAGCTAAGTTATCAGTCGCTCAAGAGATCGGCAAAGCACATGGCAAGCTTATACTAATGAGGCAGTGGGATCTACACTCGGTGGCATGGTTCGAGCAATTGGTGGTGGGCTTGGTGCAGTGCTTCCAAGGGTTGTTTCTCTGAGGTTGTTTTGGTTCTACGTGCGTATTGTTGTATTCTGTCATTACGGGCAAGCACCATCCGTGCTTGCATTATCCGATCCAATTTTGGGTTGATTTCCTCCCAAAGAGGAGCTTGGCTTGCGCGGGCACGTAGGGGCTTGGCTCATCTGGCCGGCCTTGCACAGTTGCATGCTAAACTAGAAACGCCGGGTCAGAGATCAACTGGAACGTACCCGACGCTCCAGTAGCAAACTAAAGGACGTGCCCGCTTGGACCACGACATGCGGAAGCAGACATTTTCCACCGGAACCAGCATCTACATCTGGGCTGGACCACGACACAACGCCGGACATGACAATCAAACCTTCCTGTGAGGTTGGTGATTGGAGAACTGCTACTTGTAGACTGCGTTAGTATTTCCCCGAAGAGGAGAGGATGATGTAGTATAGTAGAGATAAGTATTTCCCTCAGTTAAGAACCAAGGTTATCAATCCAGTAGGAGAACCACACAAAATCCTTTAGCAACACCTGCACACACAAAAGCAAACACTTGCACCCAACGCAAATAAGAGGGTTGTCAATCCTCTTAACGATTATTTGCAAGGATTAATTCTGATAGTGATAGATAGATAAACTAAAATACTAAATAAAATAAAAGTAAATAAATTGCCGCAAGGTATTTTTGGATTTTAATATATGATAAAGATAGACCCGGGGGCCATAGTTTTCACTAGAGGCTTCTCTCTCGAGTGCAGAACATACGGTGGGTAAACAAATTACTGTTGGGCAATTGATAGAAAAGCAAATAATTATGACGGATTCATGGCAATGATCATGTATATAGGCATCATGTCCGAGACAAGTAGACCGACTCCTGCCTACATCTACTACTATTACTCCACCCATCGACCGCTATCAAACATGCATCTAGGGTATTAAGTATGAAACAGAGTAACGCTTTAAGCAAGATGACATGATGTAGACAAAGTAAACTCAAGCAATATGATTAAACCCCATCTTTTTATCCTTAATGGCAACGATACAAATACGTGTCATGTCCCTTTCTGTCACTAGGATTGAGCACCGCAAGATTGAACCCATCACAAAGCACCTCTCCCATTGCAAGATAAACCAATCTAGTTGGCCAAACCAAATCGCTAGATCGGAGAGAAATACAAAGCTATAACAATCATGCATAAAAGAGTTCAGAGAAGACTCAAATATTTCTCATGAATAATCTGATCATAAACTCACAATTCATCAGATCCCAACAAACACACCGCAAAAGAAGATTACATCGGATAGAACTCCAAGAACATCGAGGAGAACATGGTATTTAAGATCAAAGAGAGAGAAGAAGCCATCTAGCTACTAGCTATGGACCCGTAGGTCTGTGGTAAACTACTCACACATAGTCGGAAGGGCAGCAAGGTTGATGTAGAAGCCCTCTGTGATCGATTCCCCCTCCCGCAGAGTACCGGAAAAGGCCTCTGGATGGGATCACGGAAGAACAGAGGCTTGCGGCGGCGTAAAAGTTATTCGGGGTGGCTCTCTGATGGTTTCCGAATATTTGAGAATTTATAGAAGAGGAATTAGGTCAAAAGGAGCCATGAGGGGCCCACAAGGCATCAGGGCGCGCCCCCTGGGGTCGCGCCCTGTTGCCTTGTGGCCACCTCGTGAGGCTTCTGGCTTCCTCCCGAAGCTTCCAGGGTCTCTTTTGTCCAGAAAAAAATCATCAAAAAGTTTCGTGGCATTTGGACTTCATTTGGTACTGATTTCCTGAAAAACCAAAAACAAGCAGAAAATAGCAACTGGCACTAGGCACTAGGTTAATAGGCTAGTCCCAAAAAATGATATATAATTGCATATAACCGCATATAAAAACATACAACATTGATACTATAATAGCATGGAACAATCAAAAATTATAGATACGTTGGAGACATATCAAGAACCACCCTGACAATCATCTTGTCGATGATGGAGGTGGGATCCATTCTACCGAGTTCGAAAGCAAGTCTCCCAATCCCACGGACGCTTACTTCCTTTCATGCGGCAAGAGGATCCACCCGGGCACACCGCGGTGAGAAAAGCCCGATGAACGAACATCATGTGCCGAACGCAAGGGCATACCCTGCATAGGAGGACATAACACCCGATAGTACCGGCCGCCAAGGGGAACATGCACGCTTTCTTCTCTGGGTGGTGGTGTCTAAGAGAGGTTGTGGCATCCTTACCGGTTGGTTTCATTCAGATGAGGAGGGGACTTTGCTATCTGGCCTTTTCACGTCGCTGCTCCTAACCGGCTAGCATTTATTGGGACACCTGCAGGGCTCGTGGGCGCTGCTGGATGTGATCGGCCTTGATTCCCTTTTTGACGCATCATTTTGGGTTAGCACTGTGTTGCCGCACGATAATGCAGGTAGGTAGAGGTGGGCACATTCCTAGTGTAAAAAAATAGTCATTTATTTCTTTGTTTGCCACTAGGACGACCGGTTCTAGCGCGTCGGGTATGTCCATCCAGCCGGGCATGTGATTCTTGAGTCCTTATGCACTCATTGAGACCATGCGTGTGCACCTGGGCTACCCATGGCTTGATGCCAGACACAATAGATGGACTTGCACATGAGGCCGCTCATTGGACAACCATGTTTCATCGCTGGAAGTATACGGAAGGTTCTGACAAGAAGGGCAAGTGGTTGTACCCTACGCGAGTTCCCAATGTAGAAGCCATCATGATCTTGGGCAAGCAAATGCCTAAAGAAATGGAGCAAGGACAAGCACGGAAGCCTTAGCCAGCCTGGCGAGAGGTGATCCCACTCGGCTATAGCCAATGCGCAAGTTGGCCCCAAGCCAGACAAATCAGTCTAGATCGGTTCCATTAGATACTTAACACACAGAACATGCCGCCTTCTACACGCAGCCAAACAACTTATGAACAACATGTTTTATCAATGATCCACAAAGGGTTTCTGGCTCCCGGCGCGACTAGAACAAGCACGAATACAACCCCAAGAAGTACAATATGTGTGAACACATTAGTAAACATACCAATAAACACATCAACACGTATGCATGACAGATCCCTTAAGCGTGTCCTCGAAGACGGCGATGAACTCGCTGGTGATTCCCTTCTACGCGTCGTACCTCCACTTCGTGGGATGCACGTCAGGAGCGCTTTGCTCTGTCTCAGCAACAAGAGCAACCCTTTTGGTCCTCGAGCACTCATAGACACATGAGACCTCGGTGCGCTTATTCTTGAAAACATTCTGCAAAGAATCAAAAGCGCCCTCAGACAAATAGACAAAAAACGCAAATAGAGAAAAAACAGCGAATAAGGAAACAACAAAACGCGGGCATTACAACTGAGAAACAACCTACCTCGAATGGCATCGACGCCAATCAAAAGCTAACGCCTCTAACAACTGCCGCCAACAAACGAAGCACCAATGCCGAGAAATATTCCGTGTCCCTTGACCACAGAAACGCGGACACCGGATGCTCCTCGAACGGTGGAGGCACTTGCTCCGACACATCCACTCATCCCTCTCTATATCCTCCTTTGAGCACCTCGGAAAACTAGGAGGCTCACATGCAGCAACACATCGATAGTGTTAGACTCGCGCTCCGTGGATACCTAGCGCGAGTTGTGTGGGTCACGCCGATGCGAGGCTCCTGTACCACACGGCGAAGGAGCGCGCCATGGCGATAGTCGACGAGGTCCAATAATTCGTGGGTGATTGAAGATCGGCTCGGATTGCAGGAGAAAGGGGCAAACCCCATTATATACCAGAACATGTTAGGCACAATGCCCACAACGAACGGACATAACACACCCCGGGCACCCACTGCACCTCGTCGGACGTCGCACCCCGCGTGGAGCGCCCGGCTCACGCAACGAACCAGGTCGCCCGTCATGCGCCGGGCATCGCGCGCGAGGGTTGTACACCTGGCTAGCGCTACCGCACAGCCTCGGCCGGGCCAGAAGGCACCGACAAACGAAACTGGACTCCCGTCACGCCCGAACCAACGCCCGAGAGGCGAGGATGTTGACGGGCCGGTCCGAACTCCCTGCCGCATGGGTGGCAGCGGGCGATACAACCCACGTGGGTATGACGAATCCCCCCATAGAGAGGTGGCATCGGCTATGCCTGCGGCCCACTCTTCATGAACCCCCGAGGCAAGCCGCCCAGCTGCGCGCCATCCAGGCAGATTGGACGGCACGAAGAACCCTAGGGAGGCTCCCGCGGCACACCAGTGCCAAAAGAACGATGCGGCGAGCACTCTAACCCACCAGGCCCCACACGCGGGCGCACCGCGGCACACCAGCGCCAAAAGATCGAACCAACCCGACGCGGGCGATGCCGCCGATAGGCGGGCTCGGTAGGACCATCGCGCGCGGGTGAGCATGCGAGAGGGTGCACTCGCGCGCGACGAAAGCCCCACCACGATGGTGGCCCCATGTGCACCCTTGGCCCACCCATCATGGATCCCCGAGGCGGGTGCTACTTGTAGACTGCGTTGGTATTTCCCCGAAGAGGAGAGGATGATGCGGTATAGTAGAGATAAGTATTTCCCTCAGTTAAGAACCAAGGTTATCAATCCAGTAGGAGAACCACACAAAATCGCTTTAGCAGCACCTACACACACAAAAGCAAACACTTGCACCCAACGCAAATAAGAGGGTTGTCAATCCTCTTAGCGGTTATTTGCAAGGATTTGTTCTGGTAGTGATAGATAGATAAAGTAAAATACTAAATAAAATAAAAGTAAATAAATTGTAGCAAGGTATTTTTGGATTTTAATATATGATAAAGATAGACCCGGGGGCCATAGTTTTCACTAGAGGCTTCTCTCTCGAGCGCAGAACATACGGTGGGTAAAAAAATTACTGTTGGGCAATTGATAGAAAAGCAAATAATTATGACGGATTCATGGCAATGATCATGTATATAGGCATCACGTCCGAGACAAGTAGACCGACTCCTGCTTGCATCTACTACTATTACTCCACCTATCAACCGCTATCCAGCATGCATCTAGGGTATTAAGTATCAAACAGAGTAACACCTTAAGCAAGATGACATGATGTAGACAAAGTAAACTCAAGCAATATGATTAAACCCCATCTTTTAATCCTTAATGGCAACAATACAAATACGTGTCATGTCCCTTTCTGTCACTGGGATTGAGTACCGCAAGATTGAACCCATCACAAAGCACCTCCCCCATTGCAAGATAAACCAATCTAGTTGGCCAAACCAAATCGATAGATCGGAGAGAAATACAAAGATATAGCAATCATGCATAAAAGAGTTCAGAGAAGACTCAAATATTTCTCATGAATAATCTGATCATAAACTCACATTTCATCGGATCCCAACAAACACACCGCAAAAGAAGATTACATCGGATAGAACTCCAAGAACATCGAGGAGAACATGGTATTGAAGATCAAAGAGAGAGAAGAAGCCATCTAGCTACTAGCTATGGACCCGTATGTCTGTGGTAAACTACTCACACATCATCGAAAGGGCAGCAAGGTTGATGTAGAAGCCCTTCGTGATCGATTCCCCCTCAGGTAGAGTACCGGAAAAGGCCTCCAGATGGGATCGCGGAAGAACAGAGGCTTGCGGCGGCGGTAGGGTTTTCTCGTCCGGCTCTCTGATGGTTTCCGAATATTTGAGAATTTATAGAAGTGGAATTAGGTCAAAAAGAGCCATGAGGGGCCCACAAGGCATCGGGGCGCGCCCCCTAGGGCCGCGCCCTGTTGCCTTGTGGCCTCCTCGTGAGGCTTCTGGCTTCCTCCCGAAGCTTCCAGGTCTCTTTTGTCTAGAAAAAAATCGTCAAAAAGTTTTGTGGCATTTGGACTTCGTTTGGTACTGATTTCCTGAAAACCAAAAACAAGCAGAAAACAGCAACTGGCACTGGGCACTAGGTTAATAGGTTAGTCCAAAAAAATGATATATAATTGGATATAAAAACATCCAAGATTGATACTATAATAGCATGGAACAATAAAAAATTATAGATACGTTGGAGACATATCAGCGGGTCGCCCGGGTGCGCGCCGTCTGACAGATCGGACGACGTGGAGAGCCTCAAGGTTGTCCCCATGGCACACCACCTCGAAATGGACTACGCGGAGGAGAGGCGCCCGGGAGGCAAGTACGCTTTCTGATACTTACTACTGGGGTAGGAAAAAATAGTTGGAATCTTTCCGTTTACTCCAGCATCCTTTATTATAAGAGTAATAGAGCGTGATATGACAATGCTCGTTAATTTGGGTTGATAAGTACTCCATTTGTTATCATGTGCTAAATATGTAAGTAAATTGTCCAAACTTCAAAAAATAGAAATACATGATTAGAATTGAATTAAATTAAATTGTGAAATAGGAAATGAATACAACGAGATGGTCTTCCAAATTTCAATGTTTCCTGTGTTGACTGTCATGCCAAATATATGAGTTGTTATGCAGATGTGTGCAAGATTACTACTACTACTACTACATGTAGACTATAGAAGGCTCCCGCTAGCCCCGCTCCTAGCCCCCATCCCTAGCCCCCGCCACCGCCGGCCACCCAGCCGCTCCGTCGATCACTCCGTTCACGGCGGCTACCATCCCGTTCATCCGTCCATCGACACGCCATGGCACTTGCTGATCTTCACTTCGAGACTGGACAAAAGTTTGCAGGGGAAGTTTGGAGGAAATGGGGAGTTCCTATCAATTTTGAAGAAGGTAAAGATCTTCAGGAATTCTTTTTTGTTGCTGAATTTACCAAATCAAGGATCAGACTGACAGAAGAATCGGTGGCAACTATCCTACTCTCCTGTTTTGGGGACAGAGCATCTCAGTTCAAAGTGAAACTTCTTCAGAATTGGTCATTCAAGTTTTCCGTCTCATCCAAAGAAGTGGGTTTCTCTATCATCAAAGGAGGTAATATCATCCTACCCAAGCTCTCTGTTAACTTTCTCCTCTAGGGATCCGGTGGTCCTAACTCTAGTTGGGAAGTTGATCAATACCTCCAAGAGAAGGAGGATGAATGGACTCATATCTTCCGTCATCATCCTAGAAAATCCTATCTCTAAGCTCTTCGATCCCCTGGCCATTACAAGGATCATGCTCAAACAGTTCCTAGATCACTCCAAGTTCAACCTTCAGTTTCAAATTTGGCGCAAATCTAGGGGCGCGATCAACTCCGCAATAATGCGACCGTTCATGGTGCAGGAGCGGGAAATATGGACATTCAAAGGGCTGATTTTAATTCGCACGATAATAGGGAAACATTCTGTGTCCGTTGTTTGTTGCATGGTCATAGTAGGCCCAATTGCACTAATCGCATCAAATGCAAGGCATGCAAGGGCTGGGGACATATTGCCCATGACTACTACTCGGCCCCTTGGCCCAATCCTATTAATCACACCCCCTAACTGCGGCCCAAAATTCTACCAGCCCAGTCATCGCACGGCAATAATCCACTGTTCCTAGGATTGTGACTAATCAACCCGTCAATCAGCGTACAACTCCTGGTAACAGCGCTAACTCCTCGATCTTGCCACCTTTGGTAGGTATCCGGCATTACGTTGCCGCTCCAAATTCCATTACATAGCGCCTCCTAGCCTCTGTTTCTCTGGCAAGCAGGGAAAACCCCACCATCCTTCCGTCCACCCACCCTCCGGCCATTCGTGTCCTCTTACCACCGGCGATGGCGACCTTTCCCTTCGACCTGACCCCCTTCATCCCACCCAATCACCATCGCATTGAGGTTGAAGGCCGTCCGGTGCGAGTCCGTGTACTGACTGGAGCGGCGCCACCACTCCATGAAGAATGAGCGATAGCTACTATCGGCCCGATGCCGAATCTGCCAGTTCAGTTCAACACTATCAGTGAGGTACTCTCCGATTTCCTAACCGATGTGAAGCACTTGGGTTTCTCTAAGATCTCCCCCTGCCCCTTTGGTCAAGCATATGTCAAGCTGAATAGTGTCTTTGATAGAGATGAATTGGTAAACAATAGTCCACACCAGTTCGCAGATGTTCATGTCATATTTGAGAAACACAACCAGGGCTTGAATTGGAGAAGGATCACTTTGAACAGATAGGTTTGGGTGCTACTATGTGGTTACCCTTTTGATAGGCGTAATATCCAGGAGATTAACAATGCTGTCAGCAAATTTGGTAAATTTGTCATGTGGGATCGAGTACGCAGCACCAGAGCTAACCTTATGGTTAAAGTAAAGGTTGAGATACTCAGAGATATCCTGGCGAGTGTGGTATTTGGGGAAGGGGATGGTTTTCAGTCTAGCTCCCTGACTGTACCAGTTGTTGTACTGTAGCAGGCCATATTGGGGGCAGAAGCTCCAGATGAAGACCCCATTCCTGACAATGGTAACCCTCATCCGATCCCACAACAAGCAAACTTCCACCAGAACCAACAAAATCACTTCCTGGGGCCTTTAGAACATCATGAGCAGGTAGATGTTCAACAGAACAATCCTCAGGATCACCAGAATGTATCCCAAGAGCCACAACTGAATCTCCAGCTTGCTCTAGCCAATAACAATGATGCTGTAATGGACATTGACAATGAAGATGAAAATGAGGACATGCCTGGATGGGGTCACTGGGCTCTGCCCAACCATGACCACCACATTGATCAGGAACTACATGTAGGGTAATTCTTGGCACTCAATGATCTGATGGCACCAATAGATGATGTTGCACAAGTGGTTGTGGACAATCTCCAGCAAGCAGAGGCTCATAGCAACATTACAATCTCATTGGAACCACCTAATAATAGTGCAGATACTGCCGCTTCTACTAATGGGCCTTTGGCACCAAATCTTCTTGGCCTTCCAGATTTAAAAGGTGTTGCTGGGCCTGATGATGGAATTGAGCCCACTCAGGCCCAGGTGCCTCCTTTGGCTATCATACAAGTATAGCCTCAAATTATTGCTCCCCCGGTGATGGAAGATATGAACTTATCTGCTATTCTTCTTCAACCTAATTCTGTTATTCCAGATAACACTATGGACCCAATGGCTCTTGAATTCTTGGTATTTTCTACTATTGATAATCACAAGCTAGAGACTGCTCCTGATATTCCTATGGTTGAAGCAACATGCCACATGGGCAATGTACTCTCTGATTCACATAGTTCTCCTAAACAAGTTCCTCGGACTGCTACTTTACCCCCACAATTGGAACTGAGAGATCATGCTGGTCCTTCTACTATTGTGATTGCTGTTATTGGCTCCTCTTCTGTTGATACCACTAGGAAGAATAACAACATGTTGGACCCCCTGACTGATACAGACTATTCTCACACTATTATTGAAGGTGACACTATATCTGACACTACAGCTCCACCTGGGTTTCCTATTCCTATATATTTCACAAATGCCAATGCTCCACAATCTGCAGATTCCACTATTGTTGTACCACTAGCCAAGGAAAATGATGTGGAGGAAACTGATGTCATGAAGCTGGGCAAAGAGGGATCTCACATCTGGCAGAAATATTTTGCTCCCAAGGAAGATAGCAAGAATATCATCCAGGTACTAGTTGACTGGGTTAACTTCCTCTCTGTTACACTTCTGTCCCCCGATAAGTTTGATTGGGAAAAGAAATTCATTTCTTATAATGTTTGGGAGATTATCACACAAGGATCTGCTAGCACAGTCACTAAACCATTTGTCTTACCTATAAATCCTGTCCATCTATGACTGCCCTCAATTGTGTTAACTCCACATTCCAGGTTAGCCATGACCAAGAGAATACCCCCACTGGAAAGAGTAGCATTTAGGAGGAAACCTCTGCTTCATCCACCTCAGCTCTTCACATGAATAGGAAAAGAAAGGAGAAAGGACCACTTGTGGAAACAGAGGTAAGGTGAAGCTGCAGATTGCAAAAACTTAATAAAGGCTTCCAGAAAACCACCTGCATGGATAAAGAATGCCTTGCTTGTCATACTTTTCCTCCTCCATTACCTGCGAAAGTAGTTAAGAATCTTAACACTACCTTTTGCAAGGTCAATGCCATGGACACTACAGAAGAAAAGCTGGCCACAAAGACCAAGAAGCCAAGGGGTGCTACTGCTGCAAAACAAGGCTCCCAGATATCCAAGAGAGGGAAGAAGAGCCAGATCTGAGTCTGGTACATTGATCCAATTCCCAACTCTTGTAATAAATGTTGCTAGCAGCTTTGCATGTCTCTGTAATTGTGCTAGTTGTCCTATATGACCTAGAACTTTTGGGTTGTAAGACCGTGACTGTGGAACTCTTTAAGCTATCAAAATTTTATCCAGGATGCTACTTACCAGTCTAGTAATCTTGATTATGGATAAAACTTGGAATATTTTAAACTGGAATATCAGGGGAATTAATGATCCCAAGAAATGGTCTGCTTTGGCTAACAAAATTGAGGAGTCTGCTTGCTCCATCATCTGTTTGCAGGAAACCAGGAGGGAAAATTTTGATAGTTCTTACATTAAAAACTTCTGTCCTTGAAGAATCTCCAAATATGCTTTCCTTCCATCCGTGGGGGCTTCTGGGGGACTACTGGTTGCATGGAATGAACACCTTTTCTTAGGCCAAACCATCCATTCCAATGAATTTTCCATCTCTATTCAATTCACTTCTGCACAGTCTGGGGAGAAATGGATTTTAAGCAATGTCTAGGTCCTTGCCAGCAAGATAGAAGACTGGAATTTCTTAACTGGTTTCAGAACTTTCACATTGAGGATGATATTAACTGGTTGGTCCTTGGAGATTTTAATTATGTCAGATACCCTCACAACAGAAGCAGAGATGGTGGCAACATCACTGACATGCTACTCTTCAATGAGGCTATTAGCAGACCGGCTCTGGTTGAAATTCCACTTAAGGGAAGAAAATTCACCTAGAGCAACAAGCTGGATGCCCCACTTCTTGAAAAATTGGATTGGTTCTTTACTTCTGAGGCTTGGACTCTCTCTTACCCATCCACTTTTGCCACTCCTCTTCCTAGAACCACTTCTGATCATGTCCCAATTCTGATTAAAATTGGTACATCTATCCCTAAATCCAAAATATTCGGGTTTGAAAACTACTGGCTAGAACACCCACAATTCAAAGTAGTAGTAAAGAATATATGGGACCAATATGTGGCTGAAATGGATAGCACAAAGATATTTGCTGCTAAATTCAAAAGGCTTAGAAAGGGATTTAAACTATGGGCCAGGACACTATCTGATCTGAAGAAAACAATCAATGATACAAATTTCATGATCCTCTACTATGACACCATTGAGGAATTCAGAGATCTCACACTGGCACTACTGGGAAAAGGCTTATAGGTGAACCCCAATAAGTGGCGGGCATGGCGGGGCACCCGCCACTGCTAATTTTGAAAGCCTGCAGTGGCGGGTACCAGAATGTGCCCGTCACAGCCACATGCGTAGCCGTGGCGAGCGCGTACTCTTGCTCGCCATAGGTGAACCATTCCAAATCTTATCCCATGATGAAACACAGCAGCGGTGGGCGGCGGACTGGGCCCGCCACTACTGCTTCTATCAGTTGGGGCGGGCACGTCTCCGGACCCGCCACAGCTAAATGGCCGTAACTTTTGTGGGGGGGGGTGTCCCAGGAGGTCATTTTAGCAGTGGCGGCCTCCTGGTACAGACCGCCACTGCTTATTGCCATTCGTGTGGCGGGCTCTGTACCCCGCCCGCCACTCGTAATTCCACTATGCTGGCGGTTCAATTATCACACAAAAACCGTTCTCCCCGCGCCGTCTCTTCCCCCCTCACATCTCGTCCGAGTAGCCGTTGCGCCCCTGGGTGCCGTCGCTCCTCGCCGCGGCGCGCGCCCCTCATTACCGTGTCGCCCCTCGCCGCCGCGCACGCCCTCGTCGCCCCTCGCCCCCGTGCCCCTCGTCGCCGCGGCACGCGCCCCTCATCACCGTGTCGCCCCTCGCCGCCGCGCACGCCCTCGTTGCCCCTCGCCGCCGCGCCCCTCCTCGCGCTGCCGCGGGCGCGCATGGCCTCCTCCTCCAACACCGGAGGAGGCATCTCATCGCCACCGCCACCGCCACCGCCGAGCTCCACCCCGATGGCTAGCGGTGCGGGTATGTCCCCCTCCCCCGCCAACATCGAAGACCTCGGGGTGCATTCAAACTCCAAGCGTTTCACCTCTCCGGTATGCATTGTCAGATTTGTGCCTAGTGTAAATATTAGTAGTTTAGAAATACATGCCAATGTATCTTAGTGTTATTTTGTATGATGGTCAGATCTGTGTCTAGGGTAAATATATACTAGTAGTTTAGAAATATTTGGTAAGTTTATGCGTAGGAACCCTTCTAGTGTGGTTGACTTATAGTTGTACGTTATGACATGAGTGCCAATGTTTTGGCGAAACGTCGATTCATTTCCATTTCGCCGAATTTCTGGCACTCGTTATGTCCTCTTGTTAGCAAAGGTCATGTCAAATTTTTCTTTCATTTTTTAACTAGGATCCATTGTAGTATCGTTGGCTTATATTTGCAGGTATCGACATGAGTGCCAATGTTTTGGCGAAACGTCGATTCATTTCCATTTCGTCGAATTTCTAGCACTCGTTATGTCCTCTTGTTAGCAAAGGTCATGTCGAATTTTTCTTTCATTTTTTAACTAGGATCCATTGTAGTATGGTTGGCTTATATTTGCAGGTATCGACATGAGTGTCAATGTTTTGGTGAAACGTCGATTCATTTCCGTTTCGCCGAATTTCTAGCACTCGTTATGTCCTCTTGTTAGCAAAGGTCATGTCGAATTTTTCTTTCATTTTTTAACTAGGATCCATTGTAGTATCGTTGGCTTATACTTGCAGGTATCGACATGAGTGCCAATGTTTTGACGAAACGTCTATTCATTTCCGTTTCGCCAATTTTCTGGCACTCGTTATGTCCTCTTGTTAGCAAAGGTCATGTCGAATTTTTCTTTTATTTTTTAACCAGGATCCATTTTAGTATCGAATTTCTTGCACTCATTATGTCATCTTTTTAGCAAAGGTCATGTCGGATTTTTCTTTCATTTTTTTATGCATCATGACTCATAATTGCACACTAAATTTTAGCAAACCCAACAAATGCATTCCGGAGAACCATCTTCTATGGACCCCTCAGCTCAGCGTTGTAAAAAGGGCAGAGAGCGAAAGAAGAAATCAGCCAATGAACCTACTGCCAGTAAGGCACCTGGAGAAGATGTGGTGAATGTTTCTGTCAGTCGGTGCTTCATGAGAATGTTTAAGCCCGGTGAACCGATGTTGCCACAACACAAGTTGAGTCCACTAAGCGTTGAAATTCAGCTTCTACACAAAGACGTAGTAGCTAGGTCAGGAAAGGGTGAGATGTATTACACCGCCAATGTTATAGAGGGCCTTGGATTTGTCGACGAGTACCATGCTGATAAAATATATCTTGGATTTGATAGTGTGGTCAACGACAATATTTTCTATGTGGACGTAATAAAGCCGTCTTTAATGAGTCTTTGGTCGCTCTGGCATGGTACAAATCCATTACTCCAGAATGAGGAAGTTAGCTTCCTTGATCCGTATCTCATGCATTGGGCCAATGTGGATTCTAATAAAGGCCAACGTCTTATGACGGATTACCTCCACAAGACCATTCTTCGTAGTCCTCGGACCAAGCACAACTTTATCGTGCCTTACTTCAAAACGTAAGTTCATTTCTTTTTGCTTGCACTATACACCTGGGTACTTTGATGTCAATCTCAGTAATGTTGCGTTGTTCAATTGTTTTGCATAGCAATGAACACTGGATCGTCATCGCACTGATGCCCCGGGACGGCCGAGCTTATTTCTTTGATTCCAGGAGAGACCCTAAGAAGCCATGGACCGATTTGAAGAAAGTTCTCAACGCTGCTCTTCTTATGTGTCATAAGTCCTACCATAAGAACATGCCGCATTCGCAGTACAAATTTAACACTAGCTTTTGTTATCGGCAACAACCGAAAGGCGAAACCATGCACATGTCTGGCTACTATGCCATGGTCTTGATGGATGACTATGTGCGCGCGGGACCACTATTAAGAAGTGATTCAATGTTGCAGAAATGGTCCGAAGAGAACGAGAAGGAAGTTAAGCTAGCTCACTTTTGGACAGAGCATGAGCGCCTTCAGAGAGTGCTCACGAATATCATCAATCGCCATGTAGTGAGGGATGAGGGGATGTTCTACTGCGGGGCAGAGAGTCAAGAAGAACGAGACAGGAAAATGAAACATCAACATGGCGATATACATGCTCCTTTCTAGTCTAGTAAACCATGAAAAACATTAAACTATGTCATGACACAATGATTGTTACCTTGTGATCTCTACTTTATATGCACGAGTGTCATATGTTTATATATTAACCATGTGATCTTTTCTATATGTATATATTTTGAATGTTATTGTCTGCTAAAAATAACAGATGGGACCGCCAAAAGATTTGTGGGAGGGGGTCTCTGCGGCGGACATGGAGAAGCACTCTCTATGGACAGGGGAAAAGTATCGGGCCGAGCACCTCAAGGAGGCGATGTTAGCTTGGGTCAAAAGTGTTCCAATGTCCCATTGTTCTCTCCCAGCGATTGAGAAGATTGCAGAGAGGCGGTTCATCGACCTCGCACTGTGCATCCTTGTGGAGGTGACCCCGGATGAGAGGCTGAGGATCTGGCCGGGTATGAGTCCAACCACCATACCCACGCCCGCTGAGGTTGTGCAATGGGCTCTTCAAGAGGCCAAATCTCCAATTCCAGAGCAAGCAGCCCGTTGGTCCCCGTTCGTTCCATCAAGTACTAATTCATCTAGTATGTGCGGCTTCTACTAACGGTCTGCGTGTTGAACATCGGCCGACACTCATTTCACTCAAATATATTCTTATTAATTATTGCAATGCACTTGTTATATTTTATAACTACTACTTTTCATTAATCTGAAATCATTGTAATGTGGTGCGTGTATATGGATCAAGGTTCAAACCAGAATTTATGTATCAAATGCAATATGATGATATGATCTAGGTGCAATATGCAGTAATTCAATCATGTCGGCTTGCAACAATAGCAGTGGCGAGCTTTAGAACATGACCGCCACAGCAGCGCGCAAGTCCTCTGGCGGGCAACACCGAGTGCTGTGGCGGGCACGACCTGGAGCCCGCCAGTGCTCCTGGCCTAACAGTGGTGGGCGGGCGCCCGCCACTGATGGCATTCTAGCAGTGGCAGGAGGTTAGTGGCGGGCGGCCCTGAGAGCCTTGCCCGCCACTGTTGGGCTTTTCCCACCCACCACTGCTAGGCATTCCTGCAGTAGTGTGGTTGAACTTAATGGCAGAAATATTCTCAAGGAGCATCTAGCCAAGACTCTAGAATATCAACGGATTTACTGGAAACGGAGGGCCACTATCAGGCAGATTAAAGTTGGAGAGGCTAATACCAAAAAATTTCAAGCCAAGGCCACTATTAAACATGGGAACAATCACATCACTATGGTAAGAGATGAGGAGGGACATGAGCATTTTGATCACACCTCCAAGGCTGCAATCCTCTTCAAAGCATTTAAGGAAAGATTGGGTAGCTCTACCAACACTCAAAACCCACTTCTGCTGCATAACCTCATACTGCAACATGAAAGGCTCTCAGACCTTGAAGCACCTTTCACTAAGGAAGAAATTTATGAGGTTGTCAAGAACATGCCTGCAGATAAATCAACTGGACCAGATGGGTTCAATGCTGCATTTCTCAAAAAATGCTGGGATATTGTGTCACCAGACTTCTATAGACTAGTGGCAGGTTTTCACAATGGCATAGTCAACATTCAGAGTATAAATTATTCATTCACCACTCTTATTTCTAAGAAAGACTCTGCTGTTACTCCTGGGGATTTCAGGCCTATATCCCTACTCAATTGTACTCTGAAGATCATCACTAAACTCTTGGCCAATAGATTACAGAAGATTATTCTTGAATTGGTCCATAAAAACCAATATGGTTTCCTCAACAACAGGTGCATTCAAGACTGTCTTGCATGGTCATATGAATACATCCATCAGTGCCAACAATCAACAATGAAGTCATTCTGCTGAAACTGGATTTTGAGAAGGCTTTTGATATGCTCAATCATGATACTCTTATTGAAATTTTACAAGCTATGGGATTTGGGAAAATATGGATCCAATGGATCAAGATGATTTATAGCACTGGCTTTTCCTCAGTCCTGCTTAATGGGGTCCCAGGCAAACAATTTCTTTGCAAGAAAGTGGTTAGACAAGGGGATCCATTATCACCACTTATTTTTGAACTGGCAGCTGACCTACTTTAGACAATGTTCAATGAAGCCATGCAAAATTCCTTGATCTCCTCTCCTCTGCAACACAATTCCAGCCCAGAATTCCCTATAATACAATATGCAGATGACACTATTCTTATTGTACCAGCTGAGGCCACTCAAATTAATCATGTGAAAAATCTACTGCTACACTATGCTGCATACACTGGATTAAAAGTCAACTATGCTAAATCCATCTTGATCCCCATCAACACTCAGGACCATAAGAGCTCTCTGCTTTACTTGGATGTCAGATTGGGACCTTACCACACCCATACCTTGGGCTTCCCCTTTGCATCAATAAACCTAGAATTGAGAATTTCATTCCTTTGCTGAAGAGAACTGAAAACAGACTTTTAAGCTGCTCTACCTTGCTCTCGTCTGGTGACAAACTGGTCCTTCTCAAGTCTGTTTTCACAAGCATGCCCACCTTCATCATGTGTTCCCTGATGGTTCCAATCAGTGTGATCAATCAGATCAAGACTTACTTGATGAACTATTTCTGGAGAAAGTATGGCACTCAGGAGAGAGGTGCAGCCCTAATTGCTTGGGAACATGTTTGCAAACCAGATCTTCAAGGAATTATGGACCTCTTCCTGCAGACTGTGACACAGAATCTTCTTCTGGTTATTACTACATGACCGCAACAACACCAGAAATCTGCTGCAAAGAAAGAATATGTATTTGGCAAGCTATGATTGTGTTCTTTGTTCTAATAGTGTAGAGGAAACCTCATATCATCTATTCTGGAATTGTCCATTTGCACTTCAATGTTGGGATCACATTCTACCAGGCAGATACAGAGGCATTTCCACCTTTGATGATCTCACACTTGCTACAGTTCTCCTACCAAAAGACATAGCTATTGATATTCTAATCATCGGTTGCTGGAGTATTTGGTCAGTAAGAAATGACAAGGTGTTCAGATCAGCTGCCCCTCAATTTCAAAACTAGGTACACTACATGAAAGAAGGTCTTTGGGCTGCTCAGGTCAAAGCAAAAATTAGCAAAGCCAACCAGATCAGATCTTGGGTAGAACAGCACTTGTAATTTAATTTTCATGTTGGCTAAAATGGGTATTGGATGATGTAGAACTTTGTTTCCCTTTACTTTGTATTTTGTACCATATTAATGAAAATTACCTTAGAACGATTGTTCTATGGTCAGTGCTTCAAAAAAATGAATACAACAAATGACACTAATCTCAATTATATACCAACCTGCCCTCGTCATGAAGAGTTTTGTCTTTAACCAGTTTCACTCCTTGATTTGGTTATTTCTGGTCTAGTTGTTGCTGCTACCGGACTTTGTCTCCCTGTTTGGTTTTCACCAGATTGGTTGGGAAGTGAGGACCACAAACGTGAGAGATGAGGCCAGGAGAAGATACCATACAAGTTGAGGTTGGAACAACACCTGAGGCGAATCATCTGACAATGCCTGCAAAGTTGCTTTAACTACATGTTTACAGCTTTGGTTAAAGCCTCACATTGCAGTCAAACGACTCAATTTAGTAATAGAAATTTGCTGGATGACGGGCTCGGTGAAATCCGTATTTTTGAAGAAAAAAAGTACAAAAATCATATTTTAAGTTTCAAAACAATCTGAAGGAATACACATGAACATATGGATGCATACTACATGTTGTAATTTTTTTGAAATATGCGTTTGGTGCACTCTACATAAAAGCAAACAAAATCATGTATTTCTAGCACATCCATTATTCATTATAAAGGTTCATAGTTTTTTTGGGGGTAAAATAGTTTTGTTTTTTGTGCAGCTCACTTCAACACTTTTTTCATCATTAATTTTTACACATATGTAGTATACATCCCTTTGTTCATATGTATTTTTTTAGATTTTTTTGAACTTCAAAAATAAGATTTTTGGCTTTTTAAAACCAAACTCCATGAAGCCTAGCAGTAGAAAATCCGCGCTCGTAATAATACGAATAACGTAGGAGCTCTGCCGCATCCTTCTACTAGGTGTATTTTTTCAACTACTCTCATGTTTGCCGATTTGGTGGCATTCCCACTACCGCCTCCACCGACTCCACCGAAGTATCCCTGCTCCGCCTTCATTATCGTTATATGTCATAGGCGACTACCTTGCACAAGTCTCCGCTTCTCCACTATTTGTGGGTGGCTGATCCACCTGACAGCCTAACAACATGTCAACTTTGAATCCCGCTCAAGGTTTTCGAAGATTTCTAATACCGCATGAGGCATTAATCTTTGACCCGATGGGTTCATAAATTATAAAATGTTGCCAATAATGGTGCACTGGCTTCAGTCCCATCTGGACGGTGTGGTCTAGTGGGGTTGTGTCTTTTGCTTTGGTGATATCTTTGATTTGTTTTGGCCGCATGTTAGTTCGTTTTCTTATCATGATGTCTTCTCTTGGTTACAACGGCGTAGCCAGGCCCTAGGCAACAGGGGCCTTGGCCTGGAGCATACACGCAAAGTCCTCGTAAACTATAGCCACGGTAGCTCCATTTAATACTATTGAGCACTGTAGCATGGTGGTTTGCCCGAGGCGTAACTCTTGGTTGGCTACGCCATCGCTTGCACTAGTACCCCCGACCGTAATTCACACAGTTTTGATGCCCAATCCCAGACATTTTTTGGAACAGTGTGCTCGAGTGGGTTGGCAATGGGGGGCTAGCCTTGAACTTTGTTCATGCCCATGGAAACTTTGTGAACCTTGATCATAGAAACTTTTCAAAAAAAAAATTATGCCCTTGTACAAATCCATTGTATTATAAGAATAATGTGCCAAGATTTGCCTTTAGGGTGCTTAAATTGCTTGTGTGATATGTGTTGTGCAGAAATAGAAACTTTTGTTGTAGTGTTTGAATTTTCATATTTGACTGGAACGTGCAAAAATTCTGAAATTTTACACAGTACTGCTATGCAAATTTTTATTACGTCCTAATTTTTCAGAATTTTGTGAGTTACATAAGTATATGTACCATCTGCATCTTTAGAGACTGTCTTGTTTTCACAGATTGCTGTTATAGTTTTTTTATCTGCTTATGTTTGCAATTTTGCCGAGCCCCATTGATGTGGGCGCATTAGAATTGTGTTAGCATACAATAGGTAATGTTTGATTATAATTATACAATATTGTTACAGCAAGACATGATGGAATTTGATGTTATATGTACTAACCCCTCTAATAAAAGTCCGGTTAAGTTTTGTGTGGATGAAGTGTTCAAAGACCGAGGAGACATCGATATGAGAAGAATAAGGAGAGGCAAGAATTCAAGCTTGGGGATGCCCAAGGCACCCCAAGTAAATATTCAAGGAGACTCAAGGATCTAAGCTTGGAGATGCCCCGGAAGGCATCCCACCTTTCTTCCTCGACAATTATCGATATGTCTCGGTTTTGTTTTGGTCACATGATACGCGTAAATTCTTGGAGCGTCGTGTGCTTTTTATTTTTATTTTTATTATGCACCATGATGGTATGAGATAGTCCTTGGTTGATTTATAGAATACTATTTGCACTTCACTTATATCTTTTGAGTATGGCTTTATAGAATGCTTCGTGTGCTTCACTTATATCTTTTGAAGTTTGGATGCTCGTTTCTCTACATTAGGAACACCATTATTTGTAGAATGCTCTTTTGATTCACTTATATTTGTTAGAGCTTGGCCAAGTCTTTTGTAGAAAGAATTAAACTCTCATGCTTCACTTATATCTATTTAGAGAGTTAACAAGAATTGGTCATTCACATGGTTAGTCATAAAAACCTGCATAAAACTTGTAGATCACTAAATATGATATGTTTGATTCCTTGCAATAGTTTTGTGATATTGAGGTGGTAATATGTGATTATACTAGTGGATAATCTTGGTTTAGTAAGAATATCGGTGTTTAGGTTTGTGATTCTCTATTCATGAAAGTGTCGGTCATGGCATGGCCAGGAAGTTGGAGCGTAATTTATCCTTAATTGATATCCTTTGTGTTGTCCGGATTGGGGTTGCGCGATGGTTAGCTCCTCCCAACCTCCCCCCTAGGGGCATGCGAGTAGTCCTTTGCTTCGAGGGCTTCTAGACTTTCACAATATCTACTTGAGTTCTTGACTAATGTGAGTTTTTGGACTATAAGCACTTCCACCTATCCATATTTTTCTAGCCTCTTCGGTACCGTGCATTGCCCGTTCTCACCTGGAGACTTGGTGCAAACTTCGCCGGTGCATCCAAACCCCGTGATATGATACACTCTATCACACATAAACCTTATATATCCTTCCTCAAAACAGCCACCATACCTATCAATTATGGCGGTTCGTCACAACGGGTGCCATGCTGTTGCACGATGCCATATTTTTCGTACGCCACCGGCAGTGGCGTCACACCTCAATGGCCAACAAACTTGTGGCATAATTGACTGTAATGGTGCACTATTTTTTTATGAATGTTGGCGTTGATGGAAAAGCAAAGATCAATGTTTAGAACATGGATTGGGAATGGGGCGAGCTACAGAAAGAACAACAACTCGAATCTACAGATATTTTTGAAGGAAATGAAATTATACAGATATAAAATGAAGTCTATGTCAGCATTAACAAAAAGAGTTGCTGGTGCGCTGGTAAGCGCCGGCCTTCCGAGACGATGTGTCTAGCATTCGAGTCCATGCACTCGCACGCCTGTCTCATAATGTAAGATGTTTTCTGACACTACATTAATTTGTATCATTTTTCAATTTTGTGTATAAATTTGTCCCCACCGTGCAAGTTTATGTATCATGAGTGTAATTAACTCGAAAGATAAATGAGGCAGAGAGATTAAAATAGCAAAAAAGAAGAGTAAAAACACATGGACAACCCTAAAACTTTGCTTTTCACGGAAAATTACCGTCTTGCTTTAGGAAATGTAACGCTCCTGTCGGCCTCTTCCACTTACTTCTCCGCCACCCAATCGCCTTCTACGCCGCCGCCGCTGCCACCACCACCTCTCCCAAGCTGTTGTCACCATGTGAGCCTTATCGGTGGCGGCTTCCCATTGTTGTTCGTAGATGACAGGGCCGGTCCATAGTTCGGGCAAAAAGGGCAACCGCCCCGGGCCCCAAATTACTAAATTATGCTTGTAATGACCATAGTATTATACATTATGTCTGAAAGATTTTTGAATACCTAAGAAGATTCAATTTTCATGGGAGCAAATTCACACCACATACTAGTAGTGTATATAATCTCGGAGCAAATTTACACGTCATGCATGTCATAATGAAATATATATTAACTAGATTTCTATAGTCAAATTAATGCAAAACCTTTTATTTTATAAACTAGTGGAAGCTTTGGTATACACCAAATTAAACTAGTCACATTCCAAATGAGCTTGTCAAATATCAAATCATATGTGTGTAAGTAGAGTGTGCAACTTTCTTTGTCCTTCGATGATTACAATAACTATGTTATTCGAAGTACAAGTACAAATCATGCATATGTTGCCAATTTGTTACTCAACCCAAGTTGCAAGACACATTTGGCATACCCTAGACATTTATACAAGCATACCTAATAATACACTAGAAACCAATATTAATATTTTTGTTAGATTGTATGCTTTACAAATCTCTATCATGCTATTTAATTATATTAATATATATGAACACACACAGGGAATATGTATTTATGCACTATATAGTTAATACAGTTTTTAAAAACTAATTCAAAGAGAATTTTTTATATTATACAAATTAAATTTAGGAGAAGCAAAATTTTCGTGATATACATTTAAACTGCATATCAAACAGAGAACACTATAAATTTTATTTACCGAAATTTTTATGTTGTTGACTATGCTAGCTAAGTAATATAATAGTGTAATAATTAAAGCTATAGTATTATACAACTAGTTTAAATAAGTACAAAATTTTATTATAAAGATATGTCTTTTACTGTGCCCCGGGTCCAAAAATTGTTTGAACCGGCCCTGGTAGATGAGCTCCTCCGTCTTCCTCCTCATCTGCCCGTCTTCCTCCAACACCTCCAACCACTCCTCTTATTCCGATGTTGCTGCTCTCGCTTCCCACTCCGCCTTGTTCCCACCATTCCCTTCTCCATTTCCATCCGACCTCTTCCTCTACCTTGAGCAGCTAGATCACCAAGAGGACGCTGCTTCTGCCGCCATGGTACGCAAGCGCCTACCTCCTGACGTCGACCTGCCCCCACCTCGGCAGCCCGTCACGGGGGGTCTCTCCGCCACCATGACCACTGCCATGGGAGGATCAGCACGGCTAGTGGGGGTGCTATTATAACCGGTATCAGGGACCGCACAGCAACAACGAAAACAGCGCGACGAGGGGGCTCTTCTCATGCCGACGCTCCCTCATCTACAATGTGCCAAGTCGGTGTACTTCCATGACCCCGACGAGGCAGAAAGCATGGTGCTGGCGATCCCCAAGCTGGACATTACCTTCGGCACCTCCAGGCAGCCAGTTGCCTCCTACCTCGCCGAGGCCATGCCGGCCCGCATCTTCAGCTCCCGCCTCAGCCTCTACGTGCCGCTCCTCCACGCCCTCCACCATGGCGGCATGCCCAGGATCAGTCTCACCTGGCTCAGCACATCCATGGAGTCGCTCGAGATCACCGGGAAGCGGCTGTCCAACTTAGCCCTGGATTGGTCCTTCGAGTTTGAGTTCTGCCCGGTTGTGAACAAGGTCGGGAACCTTGACCCGGAGAAGCTGGTCGTTGCCACGCGGTGTCGCGAGGTCGTTGCCGTCCACTGGCTCCACTACTCGCTCTACGACTCGAACACGCTTTGCATCATCTGATGGTAATTAACTACTACCGTGATTTGCTGCTTCCATTATCAAATAAATCTTCAAAATGCTTCACTTTAGAAATGCCAGGTCATCTTGGCATCAAGAGTCAATCACAACGGTAAAGGTGGCACTTAGGAGCTCTAAAAGTTTATCATTATGAAGAAATATACTACTCTACTGCAAGTGTGAAAGATATATAGCCAGTCTATTCTACTAACATTAGCAAAATAATATTCTGTTAACACTTCTGAACCTTCTGCGGAAACTAAACGAAATGCAATTGCTAGCAAATAAACTGCACAACTAGCAGGAAAACTGCGCGCAATTTTCGATACTGTTTTTATCCAATTTTAAACCGTTTGTCGGAACGAGGCGTGTGATACACCATTGGAAAGCTATGGATTAGGCGCAACTTCGCCATGTTGAACTATTTTCGAGATTCCTTATGGTTTAAGAGCAGTTTTGAAAATGGTGCGGCACCCAACGAGTGGCAGCGAGCATTTTTTTGCAATTTTTTAAACTACTCGTCGAAATGATGCAAATGATACGCCGTTGAAAAGATATCGTCGAGGCGCAACTTTTTCATGTAGAACACCCTCTCTAATTCTTTACGGTTTAAGAGCAGTTTCAAATTTACCGAAACGCGGATACTACCTTTTCGGGACCCAAAATCGACGAAGTGAACTGCGTCAGACAAGAAACCGCACTGCAATGTCGACGAAGGGGACTGCACATGGTTTTTTCACTACTGTTTTCACTGTAATTTTTTAACCGTTTGTCGAAATGAAGCACGTGATACGCCGTTGGAAAGCTATGGAATGGGCGCAAATTATTCATGTAGAACACCTTTTGAGATTCCTTACGATTTTAAATAAACTTCAAAAACAGTGCGACACCCGACGAGTGGCTGCGAGCGTTTTTTTGTGATTTTTTTCCAAAACAGCTCATCGGAATGATGCACATGATACTCCGTTGGAAAGATATCAACGAGGCGCAACTTTTTCATGTAGAACACTCTCTCTAATTCCTTACGGTTTAAGAGCAATTTTGAATTTACCGAAATGCGCACACTCTGTTTTTTCGCGACACCAAAATCGACGAAGTGAACTGCAGCAGACAAAAAATCACACCGCTTCAGACGGAAAACCGCACTGCATCAGACGGGCAAGTGAACTGCATGATTTCTTTCGTTCTTTTTTGTAACTTTTTTTATGAACGAGAGTGGACCGCAGATATGAGGGCAAGTGAACCACATCAATTTATGTCAAATTGTGTCCTTATCCAAAAGTGAGCCACATTTTTTTCGTCGTTGCCCTAACATTTTTGAACATCAGATTGGGTGAAATTTAACAACACTCTCGGAAGTGAACCTCTTGATAGCACACCATTTTTCCAAGTATCTAACATTTTTTATCTCCGCGAAATGAACTGCACGAAGGAATCGAAGTGAACTACGCGACCAAAATTTGTATTCTTCCCAACTTTTTTATTGACACGTCTGAATTCCAGTGATGAGGCGAGTGAACTACACTTTTTCCTCTACAACGATGAACTGAACTTCACGAGCAACATTTCTTCAGCTTTTTCTTTTTTATGATTTTTTTGCTGAAACTGCAAGAACATTTTTTTAATGAAGTGAACCGCGAGCCATTTAGGAGTGGACTGCGTTAGGGATTTTTTTTCATTTTTTTATAAACATATCCTTGAATAGTTCTACAAAACAATCATCAAAACAAAAAAAATCTAACTGAATCACGCACGACTCCCATCCGAGCTGCACACCAGGGCCATCCGAACCGTGCACGTACGCGGCATCTCTGGTGTCGCCAGCAAACTTTACGGCCGGGACGCACGGACTGCATGGCGGCACTGCTGGACACAGCAGCCCTCCGGCAAACTGCGTGCTGGGGTGAGGGTGAACCACAACACCACGCGCATCTAGACCGCATTCTATCCCGAGGTGAGCCGCAACACCACGCGCATCCAAACTGCACATTTGTGCTGGAAGCGAGGTGCGGGCTGGACGGTCGCCGGCGAGTGGTCGGGGCAGCGGTCCTGGGTTGGACGACGATAGGAAACCACCGAAACTGCATGGTGACCCTGACGCTCGGTGGTAGGTGGCCATTGGGGCGCTGCTGGAAGGTGAGGAGGTCGTCATCCATGCGCCCATCGAGCCATCTGGATGCGCGCAGACCGTGTTGACGTATAAATGTATTGCCTAGTCTCTTCCATTAGATCGGTCTTTTGGTTGCATTGGCTAGAGCATGCACTTCTACATGGTATCGGAGCCAAGAGGTATTGAGTTCAAGACCTGGCTGGCGCAATTAAAATTGCAGCCCACTTTCGGTCCATGTTTAGGCCTGAGGGAGCCACACATGAGGGGGAGTGTTGACGTATAAATGTATTGCCTAGTCTCTTCCATCAGATCGGTCTTTTGGTTGCATTGGCTAGAGCATGCACTTCTACAGACCACCTGGCTGCCGTATGACGCCAAATCATGCTCGGTCAGCCGCAGCACCTCATGAGGCGACCAACAGAAGACACAAGGGGGTGCCACGGTTAGCCGGTGGCCGGCGAGGAAAGGAGTGGAGGCAGGACGCGGCGCGAGGAAGGAGGCGGCCGGGTCCGACGCTGCGGGGAGAGGCTTGGGGAGGATGCTGCAGGAGGATCCGGGAGTTTGGTGGAACCCTGGGAGGGTGATGGTGCGACAGTGCAGGGAAGGAGGTGGTCCGACGGCGGGGGATGGGGGTAGGTGGTCTGGCGGCGCGGGAAGGTGGCGGGCTAGGAGATGGACGTCGCGTGTGGTTGTGGAGCACGGGGCGAAAGAGAGGAGTGGGTTGACGAGAGGATAAGGTGGATGGGTTTTATTTTTTGCGTGGTTAGTTTTTTCTTTAAATCATTTTTGTGGTTAGTTTGTAGCTACGGTGGGTCGGAGGTGTCAGTAGAATAAGGAGGTGTTAGTCGAATAAGGTCTTAAGAGGTGTTAGTAGAATAGACCTTATTCTTACGCCCAACTTTTCATGCTCAAATGTTTTTCATCTTTCTATTTTCAAGTGACACAAATGTTGATTAGTAATTGAAATGACTTGCATCTGGTATAATAAGATATATCAGTCAACATAAATAGAGCGGGACACTTTCTACTGCAATGGTGGGGTCTATAATTCATTTTTACAGTAGTATGGACTGGCATTTTTTATGTGCTTGCAAGCATGTAGATCACACATGCCAAGAGTGTAAAAACCCCATCATTAAGACTTTCAAATTTCCCAAACACTGACACATCTACTATGTATTGTTACAAACATCTATTGTAGGTAGAAAAGTTAGTATTAAACCATGTTTTTTTTGCAAATTCAAATTTTACGTACATGTTGGATAATGAACCAGTGAAAGAAGATGAAACGAAACAGGTATTAGCGAAGCAGTATGGTGGTGAAGAAGAGGTAATATCCTTCTCTCTCTCCCTCTCTCTCTGTCTCTCTGTGGGGGGGGGGCACTGAAATCTCTCATGCTGACCTTCGCCTCAATACTATCTATTTGCTTGGTTATTCCAGCTCTTCCATATTAATCCTGGATTGAATACAATGTCGTGGTTACTAACCTGACAATGAATAATGGGGGTACGAATGAAGGGGCAGAGCCTAGCTACAGCACAGGTGTGGCACTCGGTTTTTACGAGTTCGGGCCCCTCTCGAAGAAGGTAACAGCCCTACGTCTCGTTGCCCGGAGGCTTGTTTGCTCTTGGGGTATGTGATTACAGGGGGAAGGTGAACCCTACGACGGAGGGAGAGGGCAGCTTATATAGAGTGCGCTGCGGCCTCTTGACCACCAGGTCGCTAGTGTATTTATGACAATAACTACAACAGTTATGGATGTTTAACAGCTATGACTATGGCAGTTACAAGTAACGGTAGCCATAACTGTGATTTAAGCCTAGTTGAAGACTACTCGACCGTTGCAGTTCCCACGCCTTCCTTACGTCTCCTCTGTTCAAGTGGTGACGGCCGGCCGACTGGAGGGTGGACGTCCGAGTGTTGTCTGTGCAAGGTCCGAGTGGATCCTACATGGTGTGCATCCGATTGCACCTGTGACCATGAGGTCTCTGAATAATGGTGCAGACCTTAGGTGGGCCCTAGATGCCTGGCCCTTGTCCCTACCGGTGGTAGGTGACCACATCATTAGCCCTCGAATCGGTTGAGGCTTAACAAGATGAGTGAGTTGAGCTTTTGGAGTGCTCCGAGTGCTTCGGAGGCACTCGACCTCCGCTCTCTCGCAGTTATCCTTAGGAGAAGCCGCAACGGATTCTGGACCAGAGGTTTTCCGAATGATCGGACGGTGTCAATGGCTGGGCAAAACTTGGTGGCATTCGCATGTCTCTCAGGAGAGACGGACTTGAGGCCCGAGTGAGGGCATGCCATGAAACTCGAGTGGCGATGCCGGCGCATGGACTGATTCTCCAGAGAGAAGCCACTCCGTGCCCCTGGGGAACGCTAGCGCGGGCCAACTCTGAGTCCAAATTTATGAGGCTCACGCCTTGGAGCCTAGTGAAAATGCCAAGTTAACCCACGGAGGGGCGTTGAGCTCATCCTTTCGCAATCCTGGAGGTGACTCCAGTCGGGTGTTTTACGTGTCCGAGTGCACGGTGACCCTCAGAGGGCGGTCGGTCGGGCCGACGGGTGTTTTTAGGAAAGAAGCGGGCGCAATCTGTCAGGTCGATTCGCTGCGGGAATTCCGGGATTTGAAATCACGCGTGTGCGCGCCCGGAAGCGGTTGCGCCGCGGCTAGTGGGGAAAGTGGGGCATGACGCCTCGATCCTCGCCCGGAAATCTGCCACATGCCGTGCTTTGCCTATGCGTGCGACCGTCGTGGGCGCCGTTGATCTAGGATCCGATGGCTGAGGGCCTACGTGTGACTCTGCCTGCGATATAAAAGCGGTTTTACTGTGCTAGGGTAATTCTAGATCCCGTTTGTCTCCGCCCCGCACTCTGCTCTCCCCACTCTCCTCTCCATCGCGCCGGAGCACTCGAGGCCATGGGGAAGGACTCCACAGCCAAGTTGGAGAAGGCGAAGAAGGCGGGGAGAGTCGCACCGTCGAGCTCGGGGCTGTTAGCGAGCCGCATCGCGGGGGAGTGGATCCCCTCACGCGTCACGGCGAAGCGGCTGGAAGAGCTCGTCGAGGAGGGCCTCATCCTGGTGGACGGGTGGAGGCGGCCGGACGCGGGTGAGATCGAGCCCGCGCCCCAGGGCGACGAGCGTGTCCTGCTTGTCACCCACATCGAGCGAGGTTTCTCCATGCCCCCTCACCCTTTCTTTCGAGCATTTCTGGACTTTTTCAGGGCGCAGCTCCACCATCTTCCCCGCAATGCGATAGTATATTTGTCGGCCTTCATTTCCCTCTGCGAGAACTATATTGGCTGTCCTCCGCATTGGGGCCTGTTCAAGCACATCTTCACGTGTTGATCGATGACCGTGAAGAAGGACTCGCTGAGAGGGGAGAAGACCCACGTGACCCAGCTCTGTGGAGGCCTGGGGATACAGGTGCGGGGGCGGAGTGCTTTCCCAAAGATGAGTTTCCCCGACTCAGTGAAGCGGTCGCAGGATAGCTGGTTTTACTACAAGGATGTCCCGAGTGCGGGGTCTTTGACTGGTCTTCCCCCATACTCGGGAGCGAGGGTTGCCGCGCCTCCATCTCCGGAGGTGACCAAGGAGGAGAAGGCGGATGTCGGGATCTTGACTGTGGCCCTAGTAGGGGCTGTAAACGCCGGGGTTAACGGGATGGACCTGCTGGAGACTTTCCTAGCTCGGCGGATCCAGCCGCTGCAAGCCAGGTCACACCCGATGTGGATGTACGAGGGCCCGGGTGATCCAACCCGAGTGCATCCGGAGGAGTTGACTGACGAGGCCCTGGCCGGCAAGATCAAGGCCATCACTTCAGCCCAACACAACCCGCGTGGCGCCAGGAGAGTGCCTCCATACGAGAAGGATATCCAGCCGGTAGAGGTAATCTTACTTTTGATCAGTCGGACTGTAAGTAAATTTCCTTCTGTGTTTCTGGATCTTGACATGTGTTCTTCTCCATTTCAGAGTTTCCAGCAGATGATCTCCAACGTGCCGGTGATTAACCAGTCGCCGGAGGACATGACGAGTGACACAGAGCACCGGCACTCTGAAGACAGCGAGGAGGAGGAGGAGGAGAGCGATGAAGAGGAGGAGGGGCACGACGACGACGAGGAGAGCGACACCGAGGAGGGCAAAGAGGCTGAGTCCTCCCCGTCCGAGACCGCTCCCTGGGAAGGCCGCACCAAGGCGAAGAACGACCCGAGTGCCAGAGCAAGGGGTGCTCGAGCGCCGAGTGATCCAAAGCCGACTGCTTCGGCTTCCTCGCGCGGAGCGAAGCGCCTGCGGGCGGAGGCCACTGACTCGGCGGAGAAGCAGCCCAAGCAGCCGAAGCAAGTCTTCTCCTAGCCCCGGAAGGTGGCGGTGCCTTAGATCAAGGTGGTGGTGCCACTGGCTTCGACGTAAGTACCCGAGACCAAATCTCCTTTCCTCGCATTTTTCATTCGTCTGGTCCACCGAGTGATTTCTGAACTTGCAGCAACGAGACGTCGACGACTTCGTTGGATCCGAATGCTCCCAAGCGAGGCCAGACGGAGGGCGACGCCGCTGACGCTGCTACTTCCAAGGGTATGGTTTTGCCGATTGACACTCATCTCGAATCTTGTCTGATTGGTTTTCAACTTGACATTGTCTCCCGAATGTTCATGTAGCGCCGACTGAAGTCATCCATCTGGACAAAGATGACAAGGCCAACCCGCTAAACCCAGAGGCCGACAAGGGGGCGATGACTGGTGCCGACATCATCATGCGAGGGGCTTCACCCGGCCAGAAGACCCGCGTTTCGCCTGCTAAGGTTGTCAAGAAGCCCATCGGTCCAAGTCCTCCAGCTCAGACCAGTTACGCGCTTGTAACCACGGCGTCTGTGTCTTAGTCGGCACCCATGCCACACTCGGCTCCTGCAACTGCTTTGATGTACGACTGGCTGAAGGAGGCGTATGACGCGAGTGAGGTGTTGCAGACCAATGTCCGAGTAAGTACCATCGTAAGTACAATTTCCAGTCGGAGTCTTGGAGATGCCACTCTTTTTTTCTTTGTTTTCCTCTTTGTCTTCCGAATGGATAGTTGTATTTCTGTCAGTGGGTTTGTTGTGCGAAGCAAACACACCCACTGGGTGTTGTCGTTCCAGTGGGGGCATGCTGAGTGCACCCACTCGGTGTAGTCCCCGAGACAGCCGTCGACTGGAAGCAGTCGGCGGGAGTCTTAGAACTCTGCATTTTTTTTATTTGCACTCGGGCTGACCAGGGTCTTTACCAAGTGTGTCCATTCCAGTGGGGGCACGCTGAGTGCACCCACTGGGTGTAGTCCCCAAGACTCCCATCGATTGCCGGCAATCGGTGGGAGTCCGATAGAACACACACACACACGTTTTTTTAGCTCATCAACACGAGTCATTTTCCAGTGGGGGCACGCTGAGTGCACCCACTGGGTGTAGTCCCCAAGACTTCCGTCGACTGGGAGCAGTCGGCGGGAGTCTTAGAGTTTTCTACTGGGTAACACTCAGAGTGCGACCTTTCACTCGGCTAGCCAAGTGGGAGGCTTGGTAGACTAGGAAGCTTCGAAGTGATCGAGCTTGTCTGCTTTGAGGTCAACGATGAAGACCAGTGTGTTGTCGTCCTCTATTTTCTTCATTGCCGAATCAGTTGTAAGAGGGTACTTCAGGATCTGGTACTGATCGAGCTTATTCCTCCTTCAAGGAGGGAGCTTGGTTTTTCGGCCGGCTAACAATTTCCTTGTTTTGTAACAGAGGGCTTGCGAGCTGGGATCTCACTATTCCACCTTGGAGAAGGAAGTGTTGCAGCTTCGGGTGGACCTGGACGTGGAGAAGCATAAGAGCAGCCGTCTCGAGAAGGAGAAGAACGCCATGGGAGGTATGTTCCGCTGCTCTACTGTTCGCCGAGTCATATTTTTCTTTTGATCCGAGTCAATTCGCTTCAACAGATGTCCGTGGCGAGAATGCCCAACTTGTAATGAGGCTGAGGACTTCTATTTCTTTAGAAACCATGAAGCAGGCCCTCGAGGACAAGAACAAGGAGTTGGCTCTTGCGCAGAAGGAAGCCAAGTGTAAGACTAAGGCTGCCGACGAGAAGCTGGCTTCAGTCAGCAAGCTCGAGGAAGAAATCAAGGTCCTCAAGGCGGCTGCTGAGGTGACCAGGAGCGAAGTTTCTGAGCTCAAGAAGGTCAACGCCGAGTGGGAGACAAAGCATTGCACTCAGGCGAATGTTTTTGAGGAGGAGAAGAAGACTCTGAACGACCAAATCACGAAGCTCCTTGGGAAAAAACTTGAACTGGAGCAGTACGTCCAGGAGTTCGGCGAGGAGATGGGCAAGAAACTTGAAGGTAAGCAACGCTGCCGAGTGAACTTTCTTCATTTCCAAATCCGTTGTAAGCGCTGATCTCGAACTGTTTCTCTCGGCAGAATTCTGCTTTAACTTCGAGCTGGAGACGGACCGAGTCGAGAAGGATCTGGACCCCTCAAGACAGCTTCTCAAGGACAGTGCAGCCATGGCCATTCTCCGTTTGGAGGAGCGTCTCGAGAGTGCCGTGGGGTACATCATCCGACTGAGGTCCGCCTTGTCCAAGATTGACCCAGAACTCCTCCCGAGCGAAGAACTTCAGATTGATGTGGAGTCCATGATGACTCAACTGAAGGATATCTCGAGCCGGGTGCAGGCCTGGAAGAAATCTGCTGCCCGCTGTGGTGCTGATGTGGCTCTCGCGCTCGTCTGTGTCCACTGCAAGGATGTGGACGAAGGGAAGTTGAAGTCTCTGAAGGTTGCCAACACGAAGAAGCTCAAGTTTGAGGACTTCATGGAGACGTTCATCGAAGCTGCCACTCGGACGCAGACGGCATCGACCTTGATACCTTCGTTGATCCGGCCAGTCCTCCCGCAGAGGAGTGATAAAAAACATTTAAGCCATGATTTGCCTCGGAATGCCGAGTGGTTAATGTAACCATAATAATTTAACGGGCCTCAGTCTCGCATATTTTGCTTTTGCTAGGAGTACTCGAACGGATCGGAGTTTGCACGGATATTTGGATCTTTGTTTCGTTTGCCAATGTTGTATCTTCTACCTTAGGCGAAAACTGGTTCGCAGATAAGTCCCCGACTGTGGAGCATGTCCGCACTCGGATAGTTTTCAACTTAGGCGAAATCTGGTTCGCGGTTAAGCCCCCGAGTGTGGAGCGTGTCTGCACTCAGATAATTTTTAACTTAGGTGAAATCTGGTTTGCGGCTAAGCCCTCGAGTGTGGAGCGTGTCCGCACTCGGATAGTTTTTAACTTAGGCGAAATTTGGTTCGCGACTAATCCCCCGAGTGTGGAGCGTGTCCGCACTCGGATAGTTTTTAACTTAGGCGAAATCTGGTTCGCAGCTAAGCCCTCGAGTGTGGAGCATGTCCGCACTGGGATACTTTTTAACTTAGGCGAAATCTAGTTCGCAACTACGCCCCCGAGTGTAGAGCATGACCGCACTCGGATAGTTTTTAACTTAGGCGAAATCTGGTTCGCAACTAAGCCCCCGAGTGTAGAGCGTGTCCGCACTCGGATAGTTTTTAACTTAGGCGAAATCTGGTTCGCGGCTAAGCCCATACGCCCACTGGGTGTGTGTGTTAGTTTCCGAACGTTGTTAGTCACCGGAGTGAAAACACGGTACTGGCCCAAATTAGACGAAATACAGGAAAAGTAAGACTTTTATTCATCCAATTTCATTCGGAATACTATTACAATGGGAATAGATTTATTCTAAGTGAAGAATTTGTGGAGCAGATCCGCATTCCAAGCTCGGGGCACTTCTTCGCCTTTAGCGAAGTTGTAGAGCCGATAGGCTCCGTTGTTCAGTACCTTCGATATCGCAAAGGGACCTTGCCATGGGGGCGCCAGCTTGTGAGGTTTCTGCTGATCCAGTCGAAGGACTAGGTCACCTTCCCGGAAAGCACGCCCCCTGACGTGTCTATCATGATAGCGGCGCAGGTCTTGCTGATATGCAGTCGTCCTGATAAGAGCCAATTCGTGTTCCTCCTCCAGTAGATCGAGGCCATCTTGACGCGCTTCCTCAGCCTCCGCCTCCGAGTACAGATCCACTCGAGGGGAGTTGTGGAGCAAATCACTCGGCAGGACAGCCTCTGAGCCATACACCAAAAAGAAGGGAGTGCGCTTCGTGGACCGATTCGGGGTCATCCGCAAGCCCCAGAGGACCGATGGCAGCTCGGTGACCCAGGCTCCTGCTGTGTGCGTCAGGTCATGCATGAGACGTGGCTTGAGCCCCTGGAGTATTTATCCATTCACCCGTTCTGCCTGTCCATTCGACTGAGGGTGAGCCACGGAGGCGTAGTCAACCCGAGTGCCCTGAGAATAGCGAAACTCACGGAATTCGTCCGAGTCAAAGTTCGACCCATTGTCTGTGATGATGCTGTGGGGGACTCCAAACCTGAAGATTATCTCCCTGATGAACTTGATTACAGTCGGAGAGTCCAGCTTCTTTATAGGCTTCGCTTCGATCCACTTGGTAAACTTATCCACTGCCACCAACAGATGCGTGAACCCGCTGGCCCCGGTCCGGAGTGGACCGACCACGTCGAGTCCCCAGACTGCGAACGGCCACACGAGTGGGATTGTCTTCAGCGCGGACGCTGGCTTGTGCGACTGGTTCGCATAAAACTGACACTCGACGCACTGGTCAACGATATCACAAGCAGCCTCGTTGGCTCTGGGCCAATAGAAACCTGCCCAGAACGCTTTGGCGACCAGGGTCTGAGAGGAAGCGTGGTGACCACAGGTTCCCGGGTGAATCTCCTACAAGATCTGCTGCCCTTCCTCCAGCGTGATGCAATGCTGAGTGACACCAGTGGCACTCTTCTTATAGAGTTGTTCTCCCATGACAGTGAAGGCTTTCGATCAGCGGACGATCTGTCGAGCCTCCGCTTCATCTTCGGGGAGTTCCTGCCTGAGCAGGTTTGCGAGGTACGGCTCGGTCCACTCGGGAGTGATGACGAGCACCTCTTGGACAAGATCGACCACCGCTGGGATGTCAACTTCAGTCGGATTTGATGGCCCGACCGGTTGCGGGGGCTCCTCCACAAAAAGGATCTTCCTTGATTGTGGTCGAGTACAAGTGCTCTAGGAACACATTCTTTGGGACTGCTTTCCGAGTGGAACCAATCTTGGCTAGGTCATCAGCCGCCTGGTTTTTGATTCGTGGATTGTGATGGAGCTCCAGTCCTTCGAAGTTCTTCTCTAGCTTTTGGACGACATTGTAGTAGCCTGTCATAGCTAGACTCCGGATGTCCCACTCCTTCACCACTTGGTTCACCACCAAGTCCGAGTCACCATAGACCATCAGTCGGTGGATTCCAAGGGAGATCGCCATGCGCAAACCGTGCAAAAGGGCTTAGTATTCTGCCTCATTGTTTGAAGAGTCAAAGTGGATCTGAAGTACGTAGCTAATTCTGTCGCCCTTGGGGGACACTAGGACAACACCAGCCCTCGAGCCATTTAACATCTTGGAGCCATCGAAGAACATAGTCCAATGCTCCTGGACACTCGGGGCCGGCTGTTCCTATTCAATCCACTCGGCTAAGAAATCCACCAGAGCCTGTGACTTGATAGCTTTCTTGGCCTCAAACTTGATGTCCAAAGGGAGGAGTTCGATGGCCCACTTGGCCACTCGGCCCATGGCATCTCTATTGTTCAAGATCTCCGACAGGGGAGCATCGCTTATCACCGTGACCGAGTGATCTTGAAAGTAATGAGCCACCTTCTTCGCAGTCAGGTAAATCCCGTACGCCAGCTTCTGGTAGTGTGGATATCTTTGCTTGGAAGGGGTCAGAACTTCAGAAATGTAATAAACTGGCCGTTGGATCTTGAAGGCTTTGCCTTGTTGCTCACGCTCCACAGTGCTAACAACTTGGCTCGTGGCCACGATGTACAAGAGCAAGGGCTCTTGGCTGCCCGGAGCAGCAAGCACCGGCTAGGTGGAAAGCAGGGCTTTGAGTTCTTGGAATGCGGCCTGCGCTTCTGTTGTCCACTCGAACTTTTCTGACTTCTTCATGAGTCGGTAGAGTGGCAAGGCCTTCCCACCGAGTCGTGAAATGAATCTGCTCAGAGCTGCCAGACAGCTCGTGAGTTTCTGTACATCATGCAGACGTTGCTGTTGCTTCATTCGGACTATGGCACCGATCTTCTCGGGGTTAGCATCGATCCCTCGTTCGGAAACATGGAAGCCGAGTAACTTGCCTGTGGGCACCCCGAAAGTACACTTGGCTGGATTGAGTTTGATGTCGTATCGGCGTAGGCTCGCGAAGGTCTCGGCGAGGTCTGCCAGGAGGTCGGAACTCTTCCTGGATTTGACTGATCTGCTTCTTTAAGCATTTCTGGATCATGTGCATGAAAGTTGCTCTGGCATTCTTCAATCCGAAAGGCATTGTGGTATAACAAAAACACCTGAATGGGGTGATGAATGCAGTCTTTATTTCATCTGGGCCGTACATTCGGATCTGGTGGTACCCGGAGTACGCATCCAGAAACAATAAGCGCTCGCACCCCGCAGTAGAGTCTATTATCTGGTCTATGCGGGGGAGAGGGAAGTGGTCCTTCGGGTAGGCCCGATTGATGTGTTTGAAGTTAATACACATTCGGAGAGATTTATCTTTCTTGGGAACTAACACGGTGTTGGCGAGCCACTTGGAGTGGTAAATGTCATGGATCAACTCGGTGGCCAAGAGCCGCGCGAGCTCCTCGCCAATCGCCTTGCGCTTCTCAGGAGTAGAGCGTCGGAGATGCTCTTTGATAGGCTTCATCTTCGGGTCAACTCTGAGTCGATGCTCAGCCAGTTCCCTGGGAACACCCGGCATGTCAGAGGGTTTCCATGCAAAGATGTCCCAGTTCTCACGGAGGAACTGGATGAGCTCGCCTTCCTATTTGCTATCGAGCGTCATGGATATGTTGGTTGGGGCAGCGTTCAGGTCCTCCGGGTGGACGTGAACCTGCTTTGAATCGCCAGCTGACTGGAAAGCGAATTCCACAGTCGGCTTGTTGCTCTTGAGAAGGTCGCTCGAATCGACTGTCTTCTTGTACTCGTCTAACTCCGCCAACGCCATCTACTCGTCAGCGATCTGGGAGCCCTTCTGCAAGCACTCCTCGGCTATCTTCCGGTTTCCCGTGATGGTGATCACGCCCTTCGGCCCTGGCATCTTAAGTTTAAGATACACGTAACATGGTCTGGCCATGAATCATGCGTAGGCGGGCCTACCCAGGATGGCGTGGTAGGCACTCTTGAAGTCTACCACCTCAAAGGTTAACCTCTCTTTTCTGAAATTTTTCTCTCCGCCGAATACGACGTCGAAGGCAATTTGCCCGAGTGATTTCACTTTTTTCCTGGGGATGACCCCGTGGAATTGCATATTGCTTTTACTCAGTCGGGACATCAGAATGCCCATCGCCTCTAGAGTATCAGCGTAAATGATGTTCAGCCCGCTACCGCCGTCCATGAGCACTTTGCGCAGTCGGACTCCTCCAACGGCATGATTGACCACCAGCGCCTACCGCCCAGGGGTTGGCATGTGGGCCGGGTGATCCGACTGGTCGAAGGTGACAGGAGTCTTGGCCCAGTCTAGGAGTTTAGTGACAGTCGGAACTGCCATATTGACCTCTCGGTTTATCACCTTGAGGCGACTCTTGCTTTCAACGTCAGCAAAGATCATCAGGACTTTCTCGGCGTGGGGGTACCCAGAGGCATCTTTACCCCCATCGTTCTCCTTGTCCTCATCTTTTCCCTCTGAGGGATCTTGCCACATCTCTTGCTTGAGCAGCCGGCACTCCCGAGTGGTATGCTTTGGCAGAATCAGGTTGCCTTCTTCATCCTTCTTCGTGTGAATCTGGCAGGGCTGATGAAGGATGTCATTTTTTGGGGCGGCCTTCTTCTTTCCGGCCCACTCCTTCTTTTGCTTTGGCTGGCCTTTGCCTTTGCTTTGGCCGGCCAGGGCCGCAGCCTCCGCATTGTTGGCTACCTCGGCCTTGCGCTTCTGCTTCTTATTTTTGTTGTTGTCCGACTGATTTGCATCTCCGGCTCGGCCCTTGCCGCTCCTCAGCCGGTCTTCCTCTTCTCCATTGGCATACCGATTAGCAAGCTCCATCACCCGGCTGAGAGTCGGGATCTCAGTACAGCCGAACCTCAGGGCTAACTCACGATACCTGACGCTAGCTTTGAAGGCGCAGATCGCCTGGTGCTCGGTGACATTCTCCACCGTGTTGTGCAGGGTGGTCCACCACTGGATGTACTCTCGGAGAGTCTCATTCTGCTTCTGAACACAATGTTGTAGCTCTGACAATCCACCCGACCACTTGTACGTGCCCTCAAAAGTCTAGATGAAGACCCGAGCGAGGTCGTCCCAGCAGTATATACTGCCAGATGTCAACTAGTTGAGCCACGCCCTGGCCGACCCCTGAAGCATCAGCGGCAGATGTTTCATAGCCACATTTTCGTTGCCACCGCCGATCTAGACAGCCACTCGGTTGTCCTGTAACCAAATTTCTGGCTTCGACTCACCAATGAACTTGCTAATGCCTGTCGCCAATCTGAAATTGTTCGGGATGTCCGCAGCCCGAATGTACCGGCTGAAACACTCAGTTCCAGAGGGTGTGGAACCACTCGGAACATTAGCATCAAGGCCTTCCCTCAGGGCCCACCCTCTATCGACCAGGTTCTGAGCGAGGACGGATCTCGCATTGAACCGGGGGTCCCGGAGGTCGCCCGAACGGTACGAGGGGCTCGGCCTGCGATCGTTCCCGGGAGAACGCCTGTCACCATAAGGCTGGCGCCCGTATGGGATGTCCATGGAGGGGGCATCCGGGTTCGATCATAATCATCATGTCGCTGGGGAGAAACGACTTGGTCGCGCCTCCGCTCTCCGTGGTGGTCTCTTGAGGAAGGTGAAGCCCGGCGTCTTCCTGAGCCGAGTGGACTATGGGCCGACTGGACAGTTTCGGCGCGCACTGATGCACTATGGACACGATCACGAGACTGTGACACCACCGTGTTCTGCGACATGGCCATCTTCAGGAGTGCTTGGATCTAACGGATCCCTTCTCCAGCTGCGGAATCGGAGCGCTGGATGGAATCAGTGATCCTCGTAGCCGCCGCCAGGTTTTGCAGAGGGTTGTTCAGTGCTACTTGTAGCTTGTGTTGGTATTTCCCCGAAGAGGAAGGGATGATGTAGCACAGTAGAGTAAGTATTTCCCTCAGTTATGAAACCAAGGTTATCAATCCAGTAGGAGAATCACACAACACCTCGTTAGCAGCACCTGCACACAAACAACAAATCCTTGCACCCAACGCAATCAAGGGGTTGTCAATCCCTCGGAGGTAAGTTGCAAGATTAAATTGTATGTGATAGATAGATAGATAGAAACAAAAATACAAAATAAAATAAATAAGATAAAATTGCCGCAAGTATTTTTTGGGTTTTAGTATATGATTTAGATAGACCTGGGGGCCATAGTTTTCACTAGAGGCTTCTCTCAATAAAATAGCATACGGTGGGTAGACAAATTACTGTTGGGCAATTGATAGAAAATCAAATAATCATGACGATATCCAAGGCAATGATCATGTATATAGGCATCACGTCCGAGACAAGTAGACCAACTCCTGCCTGCATCTACTACTATTACTCCACACATCGACCGTTATCCAGCAAGCATCTAGTGTATTAAGTCCATAAAGAATGATGACATAATGTAGACAAGATAAACTCACGTATGAATAAACCCCATCTTGTTACCCTTAATAGCAATGATACATACGTGTCATGTCCCTTTCTGTCACTGGGATTGAGCACCGCAAGATCGAACCCATTACAAAGCACCTCTTCCCATGGCAAGATAAATTAATCTAGTTGGCCAAACCAAATCAATAGATCGGAGAAGAAATACGAAGCTATTATAATCATGCATAAAAGAGATCAGAGAAGACTCAAATAATATTCTTGGATAATCTGATCATAAACTCACAATTCATCGGATCCCAACAAATACACCGCAAAAAGTGATTACATCGGATAGAACTCCAAGAACATCGAGGAGAACATTGTATTGAAGATCAAAAAGAGAGAAGAAGCCATCTAGCTACTAACTATGGACCCGAAGGTCTGTGGTAAACTACTCACGCATCATCGGAAGGGCAGCAAGGTTGATGTAGAGCCCCTCCGTGATCGATTCCCCCTCCGGCAGATTACCCGAGAAGGACCCCAGATGGGATCTCTCAAGAACAGAAGCTTGCGGCGGAGGAAAAAGTATTTCGTGGACTCCCCTGAGGGTTTCTGATTTTTCTGGAATTTATAGTGGTGGAATTAGGTCAAATGGAGCTCTGTGGGCCCCACGAGGTACCAGGGCGGGCCTGCCCCCCCCCCCAGGCGTGCCCTGGTGCCTCTTGGGCACCCCCTTGGGCTTCTGGCCTCCTCTCGAAGCTTCTAGTGTTGTATATGTCCAGAAAAAAATCTCCAAAAAGTTTCGTGGCATTTGGACTTCGTTTGGTATTGATATTCTGTAAAACAAAAACAGGGCAGAAAACAGGAACTGGCACTGGGCACTAAGTTAATAGGTTAGTCTCCAAAAATGATATATAATTGCTGTAAATGTATAGAAAAACATCCAAGATTGATAATATAACAGCATGGAACAATAAAAAAATTATAGATACGTTGGAGACGTATCATTCAGCACCTGGTACTTCCGAGGCTGGTCACTCGGGAACAACCAGTGCTTGTGCCGATTGGAACTCGGTTGTTGGCGAGTGCGATCGTCCAACTCCTTCTGTAGCCGCTCTAGGCGATCCCGCTCGGCCTGAGTGGCCAAACACGCTGACTCCATGGCCAGGGCCTCAGGAGTTGTCCCGGTGACGGGGGTGTGCAAAGCTTGCTCGTTTCTCTGCCGGAGCTCGTCGCTCTTCTCCCGAGTGAGAGCTTGTGGGATATAAGGATCGTGATGGGGCGAATGGTCGTTCCCATGGTTGTCGTTGTCGTGCCCGCGTGAGGTGCCCACGTGTCCATCATGGGGGCCAGGATAACCCGGAGGACCGTGCTGCTGCATGCCAGCCATGAGGACCTCGGCGGTGGACTCCACGCTCTCACACTCGGACTCACTGATGGAATCCTCGTGGATCTCGACGAAGAGGTCGAGGGCGGGCTCGTCAGGCTCAAGAGCCACCATGTGTTCCGCAGCAGCCTGGACGGCCACTGCATGCTTGATCCAGCGCTGGAGCCGTGAGCGCCCGGAGCGCTTGCGACGGCTCCCAGCGGGAAGGACGGAAGCCACTCGGTACGGAACCGATGGCTGTCGAAGGAGGACTCCGTATGAAGATGCGCGGAAGTGCGCCGCGCCACGGATGGGCAGCGACTCCACGTCTAGAGCGCTCCGAAACGGATTTCGCCGCCGACTAACATGGTGATAATGAAATTCCACCTGTACTGCTAAAATCGCTAAATGCACCGCCCCACGGTGGGCGCTTGATACGTCTCCAACGTATCTATAATTTTTTGATTGTTCCATGCTATTAGAGTATCAATCTTTGATGTTTTATATGCCATTATATATCATTTTTTGGGACTAACCTATTAACCTAGTGCATAGTGCCAGTTGATATTTTTTTGCCTATTTTTGCCTTTTCAGAAAATCATTATCAAACGGAGTCCAAACGAAGAAAAAACTTTGGATTAATTTTTTCTAGACCAGAAGGGACCCTCAAAGCTTCGGGAGAAGACCAGACGAGCCACGAGGGAGCGACAAGCTCGAGAGGCGCGCCCTGGGGGGTAGGGCACGCCCCCAGGCTTGTGGGCCCCTCGTGGCACATCTTGACCTAATTCCGGCGCTATAAATTTCCAAATATTCCCAATATACCAGAGAGACAAAAGAGAAAACCTTTCCGCCACCGCAAGCCTCTGTTCTTCCGCGATCCCATCTGGAGGCCTTTTCCGGTACTCTTCCGGAGGGGGAATCGATCACGGAGGGCTTCTTCATCAACCTTGCTTCCCTTATGATGATGTGTGACTAGTTTACCACAGACCTACGGGTCCATAGCTAGTAGCTAGATGGCTTCTTCTCTCTCTTTGATCTTCAATACCATGTTCTCCTCGATGTTCTTGGAGTTCTATCCGATGTAATCTTCTTTTGCGGTGTGTTTGTTGGGATTCGATGAATTGTGAGTTTATGATCAGATTATTCATGAGAAATATTTGAGTCTTCTCTGCACTCTTTTATGCATGATTGTTATAGCTTTGTATTTCTCTTCGATCTATCGATTTGGTTTGGCCAACTAGATTGGTTTATCTTGCAATGGGAGAGGTGCTTTGTGATGGGTTCAATCTTGCGGTGCTCAATCCCAGTGACAGAAAGGGACATGACACGTATTTGTATTGTTGCCATTAAGGATAAAAAGATGGGGTTTAATCATATTTCTTGAGTTTACTTTGTCTACATCATGTCATCTTGCTTAAGGCGTTACTCTGTTTTATACTTAATACCCTAGATGCATGCTAGATAGCTGTCGATGGGTGGAGTAATAGTAGTAGATGCAGGCAGGAGTCGGTCTACTTGTCTCGGATGTGATGCCTATATACATGATCATTGCCATGAATCCATCATAATTATTTGCTTTTCTATCAATTGCCCAACAGTAATTTGTTTACCCACTGTATGCTATGTGTTCGAGAGAGAAGCCTCAAGTGAAAACTATGGCCCCTGGGTCTACTTTTATCATATATTAAAATCCAAAAATACCTTGCTGCAATTTATTTACCTTTATTTTATTTAGTATTTTACTTTATCTATCTATCACTATCAGAATTAATCCTTGCAAATAACCGCTAAGAGGATTGACAACCCTCTTATTTGCGTTGGGTGCAAGTGTTTGCTTTTGTGTGTGTAGGTGCTGCTGACGAGGTTCTGTGTGGTTCTCCTACTGGATTGATACCCTTGGTTCTTAACTGTGGGAAATACTTATCTCTACTATACTGCATCATCCTCTCCTGTTCGAGGAAATCCCAACGCAGCTCACAAGTAGCAGGAAGAATTTCTGGCGCCGTTGCCGGGGAGACATCACCAAAATCTATCAAGTACCTTCACAGAAACTATCATCCACTTGCATTTATTTTATTTGCCTTTTTATTTGCATTTGCCTCTTCTTTTCATCTCCCCCACTTCTAAAACAATTTTACAAAAACACAAAAATATTTTTATTTGCTTGTTTGCTAGTTCGCTTGCTTTGCCATCATGTCTGAGTTTGTTATTGAAAAGAGTGAGGATGGTAAAATCCCTAAGATAGAAATCCCCGCAAATTTGGATGCTAAAATTTTGGTGACGGGGAGTGGGAATATCATAGGAAAGAGTGTTATTCAAGAATTCTTTACTTGTACTGGAACTTTGGTTTGTAATGACATTCCCATTCTTAAAAGAACCAATAGTTATGTCGAGTCTATTTATGCTCTTGTTCTTAAACTTGAAAGAAGATTTATTCGTACTCATCCCACTTTGCAAAGATTATTTTATGAGTTACCTGTTATAAACAACCCTAAAGCTAAAAAGATAGCCACTCTTATCCTTATGAATGAGTTTGATTACATAGTGCGAGAGGCTAGGGAAATCTTTGATTTTTATAATATGAGTCATGAACGCCCTGTGATAGATGAAATTTTATATAATGAAGATTATATGTTAAGATTTATGTTTCGTGATGATCATACTTTTGATGAGAATACTAAGAAGGAAGTTCCTCCATTATATATTATCCAACAAGTTTTCAATGGTATTAATCAGAAATATTCTTGGATCGTGAAAGGGAACCAACAAGGATATGAGGAAAGTTACATTAATAATGATAAAATCTTGATTGATGATGTGTTCCACATCGTTTTTGAAAAGCCTCCTGACAAACATACATCTCAAGATGAAGAAACTAAGGATGACAACACTTGAAACTATGCATTATGCCTAGCTAGGGGCATAAAACAATAGCGCTTGTTGGGAGGCAACCCAATGAATAAAATAAATTTTTGTTTTACTTTATATTTTTGTGTGTTTACATAATTATAGCCTCTGTTATCATTGTGTTTTTATCTTTTAATTAGTGTTTGTGCCAAGTAATTCCTTAGGGATGATTTGGAAGATAGTATGATTGATGCTGTTTGAAAGCAGAAACTTTTGCGTCCAGTGCTGGAATTTTGATTTTTTTCTGGAGCGTAATAAAATTATGAATTTTTACACACTATTGGAATATGAATTTCCCACGTTGAACTAATTTTTCAGAATTTTTGGAGTTAAATAAATATGACGTTAATTCAGATCTTTATAGATTGTTCTGTTTTAGACAGATTCTGTTTTTGTTGCATAGTTTGCTTATTTTGATGAATCTATCGATCGTATAGGGGGGTATGAGTCATCGAGAAGTTGGAGTACAGTAGCATTATGCCAATATTAAATGAGAATCAATTTTCAACAGTACCTAGAGTTTAAGATTTATTTGTTATACTAACGGATCTCACGAGGTTTCTGTTGAGTTTTGTGTGCTGAAGTTTTCAAGTTTTGGGTGAGATTACGATGGATAAAGGAATAAGGAGTGGCAAGAGCCTAAGCTTGGGGATGCCCAAGGCTCCCCAAGGTAATATTCAAGGAAGACTCAAGCATCTAAGCTTGGGGATGCCCCGGATGGCATCCCCTCTTTCGTCTACAATCTATCGGTAACTTACTTGGAGCTATATTTTTATTCATCACATGATATGTGTTTTACTTGGAGCGTCTTGTGCTATAGTTTGTTTGCTTTTTAGTTTGTCACAATCATCTGTGACACCCCGATTTTTGGCCCTTTCTTTTTTCTTTTGGTTTTCTTTGGAATTTTATTTGGAATTTCTTTTATGTGGCTCTATGGTCTTAAAACCTGGGAAGATCATCTCTTCTTCCTCTCCCTAGTGGCTTGTCACTCTCAAATCCTTCCCAAGGCCATGCCATTTCCATCCTGGCCCAACCCCAAATCTTTATTTCTTGGGAAGATTCCTTTTTCTATTAAAGGAATAAACCTGTTTGCTCTGGGTTGTGAAGCAACCTACATTTCTGCCATTCCCAAAATTCTCAAAATTCCTTTGGACCATATGGACCTTGGATATGTAAAAATATTCAAGATTCCATGCTCATGGTGAGCACACCATCCAATCTTTGCTTCTGGTCATAATTTCAGTTTGTGAAGCAACTATATTTTATATGGCTTACTAAATTCTGAAATTTTACCAGAACATTATCCTACCTATATAACTTCCCTCCACCAAATTTGGGCTCATTTTATCTAACCAATATTTCTCAATATTTTTCTCAAGTTTCTGTCCAGAGGAAAGCATTGTGAAGGAAGTACCATTTTTATTTATCCAAATGGTATGAAATTTTTACAGTGCCTTCCTATGCCCAAATGATCATCCTCCACCAAATTTCAGCTCAATCCAACATTCCATGTGAGTGCAGCTTCCATGTTCATATTTCTGTCCAGTGGGACAGTTTGTGAAGGAAGTGCTATCTATACACCTCCATTTGGGCTGAAAATTTGCCAAGGTGGTCATCTTAGTGAGTGATCAACCTCAGCCAAAGATCAGCACCCCTCCCCAAGTGAGCCTCCCCCAGTTCATTGCAAACACCTTGCTGTCCAGATCACTTTCTGCATCCAGTTGACTCTCCAGAGCCTCCCGAGCAATCCTAGCTATTGATCTATCAACTCTAATCATTGTGGAGCCCATTAGACATGACCTCTCAGCCAGACGTGGGCCAGAGCGTGCATGCCACGCGGTGACTACGCGGCTGGCATGCCGTTCGACGCGCTCTAGACGCCGGGGCCCTCAGCCACCGCCCAAACGTCGAGCTCTCGCCACCACACCATGTCCACAGCGCTGCCCAACCTCCTCGCGAGCCCACGCATACGCGGCCATGCCAGAGCATCGACCGCGCATCCGCGGCGGCTTCCGGCCACGACATCTCCAGCCCGGCTATTTAAGCCACCTCCGAGGCCTCTCGAGCAGCTCTTCCTCCTCACCACCTTCCTAGAAGCCTCCCTATCCTCTCAAATCGTCGCCGGAGTCCCTCCCCGCCTGCCATTGCCGCCATGGCCGCCTCGGTCCTCTGCTCAAATTAGAGCAAACCAAAGCTCCCCTCTCCCTCCTTTCCGCACCAAAAGACTCCCCTGGCCATGGTGGATCTCCCCCGCCCTTCTCCTCCTCCTCCGGTGCCCCGTGGCGCCGTCCCCGAAGATGGCCGAGGCCGCTGTCCGCCACGGCCAACGCCTCGCCCTACCCCAAGCTCCTCGGCGGCCGTGCCCTACCTAGACGGGACCACCTCGTCACCCTGAGCGCGCCGGTAGGCAGGGCATCTCCAATGGTGGCCCATGCCACCGGCAATCATCGCCGGAGCCCGCCCCTGCCTCGGCTGAGCGCGGGCAGAAGGTTGAAGACGGCAACGCCCTCGCTTGTCTGCCGTGCGGGCCCCGTGGTCCCACTCGTCAGCCTTTGCGTTGACTCAGCCGGCCGGGCCCAGCCCATTAAGTGGAAGCGCACCTGGAGCATTTACGTCTTCAGTTTCTGAAGGCGTATTTCTCAGCGGCTTTGGTTGATAATATGCTTTGACTTCACTGAAAGCGTATTTACCCAAAGTACGCTTTCTGTTTCCAGCCGCTTGCCAAAACTGTTAGATTGCGGACGTTCGTCCGTTAAGAGCAGAAATGAACAGCTTTTTGTTTGTTTTCTGCCTAACGAATGAACGGCCGTATTTTCGCAACTGTAACTCCGAAGCCCACATTCTCTATTCGTCGAGCCCATTCCGTTGGTATCATTTTCATTATGTTGTCACATTATGAAAATGACCATTTTTCCCCTGCCCTTATTCTTCCCCTTCGAGAGAGAATCATTTTCGGTGAAATTTTCCGCGAGCTTCCCGCACTTCTTCCTGATGAATCCTTCACCCCCAGGCAAGCCACAACAGCCACTTGCATGATGGCCTTGCAATAGCCATGGTTTTCACTTGAATGTTTAAATAATTACTTTGAAATTATTTTGTGAATGCCATGTATATGCTTGTAAATCCATGCTCATTTCTTATGCCATGTTCCTTTGCATTCATTGAGATAGATGATTATCTGCTAATGTTATTATTCTCATGTTCAAATCTTGTAATTATTTCCTATGCAGGTAATAATGGTATGCTCATATGAATTGTTATGGTTTGCTATGAATGTGCTTGTGCATCCATGTTCATCACTATGCCATGCTCAATTGCCTCCAATGGACTAAATGATTTTTTATTGATGTTAAGATTCATATGTTAAATGGTCATGTTGCACATCCATGCTTATGTTGACATCATGCTCATATGCACTATTATTTCATCATGTTATTTGGTTGTGGCTCAGCTCATCACCATTCAAGTTGAACCTGACATTAATCGAACTTGAACAAATATGTTGGCTGAGTCATAGTACCACCGAATCGAGCTCACAAGTGCAGCTACATTTGCCATATGGGGGGCCCTAATTCGGTCTATTGTCATGCCTCTCGCCGGTGCCTGCAACTAGGGAAGGTTATGTGCACGCGCTACCCTGATCAGGTAGGCGGCCATAAGCCTTGTGTGCCCAAGTTGTATGATACCATTGTCCCCATTTGGGACCGTTTGTTTTGTTTTGCCACGACGGTGGCCGGCCACGAGGTGGCAGGATGTCAAGAGTTGGCATCGCGGCCACCCATAACATAGCCCAAAGGGGAGTTTGTCGGAGTGGCCGGGAGAGTGTCATGCAATAGATTGGTTTTGTTGGAATGTCGTTGGTCCACCTGAGTGGGAGCACGAGGCCATGAGTTCCGTGGTGTGGGTACAGTGTACTAACCTCTGCAGAGTGTATAATCTATCAATAGCCACGTCCTCGGTCATGGACACAGTTCGTAGTTGGTCACACTGTGGGTCAACAGAAATAATAAACCTGCACACCAAGAACAACAAGATGGCACATGCAGAAGTTGGTGATCGTGTGAGGATCACTATGGTTGGTATTGCTGTGATCGTGTGAGGATCACTATGGTTGGTATTGCTGTGATCAAGTGAGGATCACGATGGTAAGATGTTGACGGTGGTTACGAGGTAACCCCGAGATGGTAAGTTGGTCCAAGGGACCACGTACACATCATGTATGATAGCATCAGGTTCATGTTCATATCATGATTAACATGTACATGCCATGTTCACTCTCATGTTGTTCTAGTAGCATCATGTTCATCATTGATAATTAACCTGTAATTGCCATGCTGTTGTTTGTCTTCATTGCTTTGGTTGCTGTGAGCTTGCGAGTACATTCAAAGTACTCACCTGGCGTGTCATGCCAGATTGCAGGTCATGCCGTGATTGATTGCTTGTCAAGGATACCGAGTTTGCGAGCTAAGTCGTGTCCCAGCCAGAGTCCCTGCGGAGTGGAGTCCATCACCATCGTCGTTGTTCCGCTGCTAGAAGCTATCCCGCTGCTACGAGTTGTTCCGCTGCTAGCATAGAGCTATCTGAGCAGGCGTAGTGTCGCCGTGCCCCTGTAACCTTTGTAATATCGGACCCTTATACCTGATTATTTGTAATAAAGAGCTGATTTGTTCTATGCCAAGCAGTGCCGTATTCCAGAAGACTTGATCTCTGGGCTGGAATATGGGGTGTTCCGGTTTCTCTGAGCCGGGGTGCCACAGGCTTTGGTATCATAGCAGGTCTGGCTGTAGGACGCCCTAGTCAGCGCGAGCGTTAGAAACCGGTAGTTCAAAGTCTAGCTTGCTTGTTGCATTTGGTTGTTGCATTTGTTTGCTGCATAGCATGCATGTAGACTTATTATCTTGTCGCTAACGGTTGATCTTGTGAGTGTAGGTGGCCTCGGTTGTGATCCACTAACTACACCCTCCTGTTTTGCATACCTACTCTTTGGTGTTTGGTGTCATCTCTGTCCCAGCAGAGTGATGCCGAGGTACCAAGTGTTCCAGACACCATTTGTAGGATTGATGCCCAGGTATCGCGCCAATATCTTTCCGCCAGCTACACCTATCATTTCGGGGATAGACATGTTTCTATCCCGGATCTTGCCATCCAACTCGCGGCTTTGGCAACCCTTACTGATCTTTGTTATCAGAAAAGGGCAATGCCTGCAGACCTCTTATTTCCATCGCTATTCTACCCTATCACCCATTCCCTGGACGAGTATGGGTCCCTTCCGTTCGCTTGATGATGATGTGACCGTGACAGCCGTGTCTCGCTACATGATCACCGAGTCCGTCCTCATCCCTAAGCCATCCAGATGCAACCGGTGTTAAGCCAGCGTTTGGTGTAGCTCTGTTTACACCAACCTCTCCACACGTTGATTCACTTTCGTGCACACCACCACAGCATATTAGACCATAGTACCGGAGTTCTCGCGAGATTTGTGTGCTTAAGTAGGCATGCATATTGTTGTGGATAGCAGTAAACTGTGATGTTGCTTGTGTGTGATCTTGATGCCTTGTGTGCTTTTGGTTGAGTCATTTCTTTTGTTTCTTTCTTTGGGCCTTCGGTTTCACCTTATTTCCCCTTATGAAAGTTGCTCATCGAACCGCCACCGGACTCAAAGAATCAGTGAGGAATTCAATTATTTGGAAGCTCAGCTAAACATTATGGAATTCTCAGCCGACTGCATTGTATTGGGAATATCTGATCTGAATGCAAATGATATCCTAGATTGATTATCAGCATCAAGTTTACATCAGTTGTACAATCTCCTCAGCAGTAAAGATTAAACCAGCAGGAAGACAAGTTGTGTGCAAGACCAACAGTATATTTTCAGTCAAAGGAGTCTTAATGTTGCATATGTGGCATTCAGTCTGCGCACTATAGTGAGGAGCTTCTGGTATAAGCAACCCAGTCTTCCTCCGCACGCTACCAGGGAAGCTTACGACACAAGGTTCCTCAATAGTCCTCAGTACGATATGTGGACAACTTCCAGTGTAAGATACTCAGTCTTCTTCGGTAAGCCACCGCAGAAAGCTTCTGGCATAAGTCACCAAATCTTCCTCAGTAAGCAACCAAGGGAAAAGCTTCTGAAGCACGGTACCCAGTCTTTTTCATCAAGCTATCCCGGCAAAAGCTTCGAGCATAAGCTATTCAATCTTCCTCAGCACGATACTCTCACATAGCTTCCAACACAAGCTATCCAGTCTTCGTCAGTACGACACTACCAACAGTTGACAACATTGGTGCAAGTAATTCCCAGTGAGTTGGTAGTATATGGCAGTGCATCTCAAGAATCAGATCCACAGCAGTTGGGCCAGAAGCACGAGCTAGTCAGGACCCACGTGTCTGCCTCGGGAATCAAATGCTCAGATACACATGATTTCATATATATCGTGAACATGCTGCCAAGGTCATGCAAGTCACTCGTACGATGATGCAAGTATGGTGAGAATCCGACAACCACATGAGTTATGTAAGAAAGCCAGTTATACACCTCAGTGTGATGCAAGGACCGACAAGCTATAACATAAGACCACATTGAGACAACAATCTTGGCAGTGGTTATCTAGGCTAGCTTCCTCGCGCCCGACAAGGCGATATTGTTAACCCTCGTCACCAGCTTGTATGATTGCCGACAACAATGAGCTTTATACAAGTACATGTGAACCTAGTATATTTCCTATGACACAAGTCATAAACAAGGCTAAGGTATGATTGCTAGAATATTGCACATGACAGCACCTATGGTCACACGAAGAATTAAGGGTATATGAGGCCAAGTTCTTTCAGCAAAGGATCCAGACAAAGAAAACAATAATGAAGGAGCAAGACCGGCAATACAGGTATGATAATTGTTGCATGAACAACATGGTACGGATACCCAAGACAGTCTGATTCCGTATTGATCACATGAACACACACCCAAGGGGTCTAGTCTGTTTTGTAAGGACCTCATATCAAGGTAACCCGCTTGTCCAAATATGTATGCCCAGAATTGTCAGTATCGTATATCTAAGTCTGTCATGTCAGACCAAAGGCTAGCTCAGCAGCTTGACTTCAATGACCGGGTTAAATCATCGCACGGCCTACTATCCACATATGGATATACCGATAGAATGAGTAATCAGAATGTTGAACAACAAGCTCGGATCATGTGTCCTCACATATGGTACCCAGTGATATGATAGCCTGTCATGAACAAGATTCTTCCACTAGAGACACCGACAGTCAAGGCTCTAGATGCTATTGCTATAAGGCTGTACTCCTTTATACTGGTCACGACTGGCAACAGTCAAATCTTTGGTATGGATTTGATACTTGAGACAGTGAAGCTAGCCAAGATGATTCAGAACTCCCTACAAGTAGTCAGATTCCGCCAAGACAAGGGTTATGATTCCCAGTATGGTTTTGAACCCGGGGGACATGCATCTAGTAACCCAATGCAATGATTAAATGTTTCATGTCCACCAAGGGAATTTGTTTATAACTCCATTGAATACTATCGGTGCTAGATAGAAGAATGTCACGTCAATTGGAAATCACTCCCAGACTTATGGAAATTCCAATCATGATAATATATCAGATGAGACAACAGATATGAAAAAATTGGAGTCAGCGTAAGGATGACCATATGAGGGAAGACCTTTCAGAATGTTGGGTGCGGTGAAGCAAACCACCCCAGAGCAAGGCAGTCAGCTCATATGAAATTCAGTGGGAACATCATATAAAGGAAAAGGATACCCGAGTTGGAAACGGTCTCCTTAAGTCAGAATATTCATACTTGTTCCCTGAGCAACCAAATCTCAAGGACGGGATTTTTGTAAGGGGGGTAGGTCTGTGACACCCCGATTTTTGGCCCTTTCTTTTTTCTTTTGGTTTTCTTTGGAATTTTATTTGGAATTCCTTTTCTCTGGCTCTGTGGTCTTAAAACCTGGGAAGATCATCTCTTCTTCCTCTCCCTAGTGGCTTTTCACCCTCAGATCCTTCCCAAGGCCATGCCATTTCCATCCTGGCCCAACCCCAAATCTTTATTTCTTGGGAAGATTCCTTTTTCTATTAAAGGAATAATCTTGTTTGCCCTGGGTTGTGAAGCAACCTACATTTCTGCCATTCCCAAAATTCCCACAAAATTCTCAAAATTCCTTTGGACCATATGGACCTTGGATATGTAAAAATATTCAAGATTCCATGCTCATGGTGAGCACACCATCCAATCTTTGCTTCTGGTCATAATTTCAGTTTGTGAAGCAACTATATTTTATATGGCTTACTAAATTCTGAAATTTTACCAGAACATTCTCCTACCTATATAACTTCCCTCCACCAAATTTGGGCTCATTTTATCTAACCAATATTTCTCAATAATTTTCTCAAGTTTCTGTCCAGAGGAAAGCATTGTGAAGGAAGTACCATTTTTATTTATCCAAATGGTATGAAATTTTTACAGTGCCTTCCTATGCCCAAATGATCATCCTCCACCAAATTTCAGCTCAATCCAACATTCCATATGAGTGCAGCTTCCATGTTCATATTTCTGTCCAGTGGGACAATTTGTGAAGGAAGTGCTATCTATACACCTCCATTTGGGCTGAAAATTTGCCAAGGTGGTCATCTTAGTGAGTGATCAACCTCAGCCAAAGACCAGCACCCCTTCCCAAGTGAGCCTCCCCCAGTTCATTGCAAACACCTTGCTGTCCAGATCACTTTCTGCATCCAGCTGACTCTCCAGAGCCTCTCGAGCAATCCTAGCCGTTGATCTATCATCTCTGATCATTGTGGAGCCCATTAGACATGACCTCTCAGCCAGACATGGGCCAGAGCGTGCATGCCACGCGGTGACTACGCGGCTGGCATGCCGTTCGACGCGCTCTGGACGCCCAAACGTCGAGCTCTCGCCACCACACCATGTCCACAGTGCTGCCCAACCTCTCCTCCGTCCACGCGCACACTCTGGACCCCGCTCCCCTTTCTCCTTCCCCCTCCTCACGCCACGGCAGCCTGAGCCCTTGCTGCACGCGCGCGCACAGTGCCCTTGGTGGCCGACCGGACTTCTCCCATCCCGCGTCTGCGCCCCCACTAGCTCTCACTCGTCACCATCAATCCGTCCTCGCGAGCCCACGCGTACGTGGCCGCGCCAGTGCATCGACCGCGCATCCGCGGCGGCTTCCGGCCATGGCATCTCCAGCCCGGCTATTTAAGCCACCCCCGAGGCCTCCCGAGCAGCTCATCCTCCTCACCACCTTCCTAGAAGCCTCCCTATCCTCTCAAGTCGTCGCCGGAGTCCCTCCCCGCCCGCCATTGCCGCCATGGCCACCTCGGTCCTTTGCTCAAATTAGAGCAAACCGAGGCTTCCCTCTCCCTCCTTTCCACACCAAAAGACTCCCCTGGCCATGGTGGATCTCCCCCGCCCTTCTCCTCCTCCCCCGGTGCCCCATGGCGCCGTGCCCGAAGACGGCCGAGGCCGCCACCCGTCGTGGCCAATGCCTCGCCCTACCCCAAGTTCCTCGGCGGCCGTGCCCTACCTGGACGGGACCGCTTCGTCGCCCTGAGCGCGCTGGTAGGCAGGGCATTGATACGTCTCCAACGTATCTATAATTTTTTATTGTTCCATGATGTTATATTATCAATCTTGGATGTTTTTATAATCATTTACGGCAATTATATATCATTTTTGGAGACTAACCTATTAACCTAGTGCCCAGTGCCAGTTGCTGTTTTCTGCCCTGTTTTTGTTTTACAGAAAATCAATACCAAACAAAGTCCAAATGCCATGAAACTTTTTGGCGATTTTTTATTGGACAAGATAAACACTAGAAGCTTCGGGAGAGGGCCAGAAGATGAAGGAGTGGGCCACGAGGCACCAGGGCGCGCCCCAGGGGGGTGGCGCGCCCTGGTACCTCATGGGGCCCACCCAGCTCCGTTTGACCTAATTCTTCCACTATAAATTCAGAAAAAATCAGAAACCCTCAGGGGAGTCCACGAAATACTTTTTTCCGCCACCGCAAGTTTCTGTTCCAGAGAGATCCCATCTGGGGTCCTTCTCCGGTGATCTGCCGGAGGGGGAATCGATCACGGAGGGGTTCTACATCAACCTTGCGGCCCTTCCGATGATGCGTGAGTAGTTTGCCACAGACCTTCGGGTCCATAGGAAGTAGCTAGATGGCTTCTTCTCTCTTTTTGATCTTCAATACAATGTTCTCCTCGATGTTCTTGGAGTTCTATTCGATGTAATCACTTTTTGCGGTGTGTTTGTTGGGATCCGATGAATTGTGAGTTTATGATCAGATTATCCATGAAATTATTTGAGTCTTTGCTGCACTCTTTTATGCATGATTATTATAGCCTCGTATTTCTTCTCTGATCTATTGATTTGGTTTGGCCAACTAGATTGATTTATCTTGCCATGGGAAGAGGTGCTTTGTAGTGGGTTCGATCTTGCGGTGCTCAATCCCAGTGACAGAAAGGGACATGACACGTATGTATCATTGCTACTAAGGGTAAAAAGATGGGGTTTATTCATACGTGAGTTTGTCTTGTCTACATCATGTCATCGTTCTTAAGGCATTACTCCGTTCTTTATGGACTTAATACACTAGATGCATGCTGGATAGCGGTCGATGTGTGGAGTAATAGTAGTTGATGCAGGCAGGAGTCGGTCTACTTGTATTGGACGTGATGCCTATATACATGATCATTGCCTTGGATATCGTCATGATTATTTGCTTTTCTATCAATTGCCCAACAGTAATTTGTCTACCCACCGTATGCTATTTTCTTGAGAGAAGCCTCTAGTAATATCTATGGCCCCCGGGTCAATCAAAATCATATTACTAAAACCCTAAAAATATTGCTGCCATTTTATTTTATTTTTTTATTTTTTATTTTTGTTTCTATCTATCTATCTATCTATCTATCTATCACATACAATTTAATCTTGCAATTTACCGCCGAGAGATTGACAACCTCTCGTTTGCGTTGGGTGCAAGGATTTGTTGTTTGTGTGCAGGTGCTGCTAACGAGGTGTTGTGTGATTCTCCTACTGGTTCGATAACCTTGGTTTCATAACTGAGGGAAATACTTATCTCTACCGTGCTGCATCATCCCTTCCTCTTCGGGGAAATACCAACGCAAGCTACAAGTAGCAGGAAGATTTTCTGGCGCCGTTGCCGGGGAGACATCATCATCATCTATCAAGTACCCTCGCATAAACTCTCATCTCCTTGCATTTACTTTATTTTCCATTTGCCTCTCATTTTCATCTCCCCCACTTCTAAAACGTTTTTACAAAAATACAAAAATATTTTTCGTTTGCCTTTTTGCTTGTTTGCTATCTTTGCTTGTGTTGCCATGTGCCTTCTATTTGCTTGCATCTTCGCTTGCTAAAAATCTATTGATATGGATCCATATAAAGTTTACTACGTGAGTCATCTTCTATCCATTCGTGCTCGTGCTGAAACCCCAACTAGTTTAGTTGAGGTAAAATCATTAGATGAGCATGCTCATTTTGTGCGTCACCGTTTGTCCCAAAAGGGGAGACTCTTGTGGCATCAAATAAATTGTGTGCTATGTTATGCTCGGAATCTATGTGAAATTTATGATTTTACTTGTGGCTCTAAGAACCCTAAAAAACACCTTCCCTACTTATGTGAGTTCAATGATAATGAAATCTTATCTTCTTATGAAAAAGGTGTTTATAGTTACTATGATATCGAACAAATTGAAGAATTTGTTGCTTTTAAGTGTGCTTATGAAGTTGCTTCTTTGATTGAAAAGTATGATATTACTTTCCACAAATCTAAAATGTTTGCCATACTTAAGTATTGCTATGAAAATTATGCATCTAATGCCTATGTTAGTGAATTTATTGAGAGAATGTCTACTGCTTTGGAAGAAAATAATGATACACATGAATCTATAGATAATCATGATTCCGATGATTCGATTGAAATATCCCCTCTTGATGAACATGATGCTTGTTATTCTTGTGGCCACGATGCCAATATTAAAGATGCTTATAGAGATGAACTTGCTATAGTTCCTTATGTTAAAAATGAAATTATTGCTATAACACCCATACTTGATAGCCCCTTGAATGAAAAGCATGACTGCAATAATGTTACTATAAATTCTATAAGTGTCAATTGTGCTAATGATATGCAAAACCACAAGCTTGGGGATGATAATTTTGTTATGTCCACTACTTATTGCAATGATCATGATTGGGGTGATAATGTTTTTTATGATCTTGAAAATTTATTTAAGCCTCATGATGAATATGTCATTGATAATAAAATTTGCAACACTATTAAAAGTGGGTTTGGAAGAGCGTCAACTTTACGTAATAATGATCTCACTACTTTGGAGAATTATCAACCTTATGAAATTTTGGATAAAAGTGGGTTTGGAGAGGTCATAACTTTTGTTGATGTTAATCCCACTATTTTGGAAGACTAAGAATTTTATGCATGTGGATCATGGAGCGAAAATTTTATATGATAGCTATATTGTTGAATTTGATTATGATCCTACATGTAATTATTATGAGAGAGGAAAATATGGTTGTAGAAATTTTCATGTTACTAAATTACCTCTCGTTATGTTGAGATTGTCAATGTTTTATTCTTCTTCCTTGCATATGCTAGATATTTCTTGTCTTGATAATTTGTTTGCTTATAAAATGACTATGCATAGGAAGTATGTTAGACATAAATGTGTTTTTCACATGCTACATGATGCTCTCTTTGTGCTTCAATTCTTGTTTTTCATGTGAGCATCATTGAAATCTCAAAGCCTATCTTAATAGCTATAAAGAAAGAGCTTCTTGGGAGGCAACCCAATGAATAAAATAAATTTTTTCTGTTATTGTGTGTTTTCACTGTCATGCTACAGGTATGATTGTGTTTTTGTGTTTTTAATTAGTGTTTGTGCCAAGTAAAGCCTTTGGGATGATTTGGGAGATAGTATAATTGATGCTGTTGGAAAACAGAAAGTTTTGCGTCCAGTGCCCGAATTTTGTTTCTGTACTGGAATGTCAGAACCTTCTGATTTTTTTTACAAAATATTGATATATGAATTGCCCACGTCGTCCTAATTTTTCAGAATTTTTGGAGTTACAGAAGTATGACCATAATTCATATTTCTACAGACTGTTCTGTTTTTGACAGATTCTGTTTTTGATGCACTACTTGCTTGTTTTGATGAATCTATGGATTGTACCAGAGGGTATAAGCCATGGTGAAGTTAGAGTACAGTATGTATAATGCAAAAATAAAATATGAATGGGTTTGCAACAATACTTATAGTAGTGAATTATTTTGTTATACTAACGGATCTCACGAAGGTTTTGTTGAGTTTTGTGTGATTGAAGTTTTCAAGTTTTGGGTGAGATCACGATGGATGAAGGAATAAGGAGTAGCAAAAGCCTAAGCTTGGGGATGCCCGAGGCACCCCAAGGTAATATTCAAGGAAGACTCAAGCGTCTAAGCTTGGGGATGCCCCGTAAGGCATCCCCTCTTTCTTCTACCAACCATCGGTAATTTTACTTGGAGCTATATTTTTATTCGTCACATGATATGAGTTTTGCTTGGAGCATCTTGTATTATATGAGTCTTAGCTTTGTTTGCTTTTTAGCTTGTCACAATCATCTTTGCTGAACACACCTATCTTGAGAGAGCCACACGTTTATCATCATTTGTTAGAATACTCTATGTGCTTCACTTAAATTTTTTGAGCTAGGCAGTTGCTCTAGTGCTTCACTTAAATATTTTTGAGCACGGTGGTGGCTAAATTTTTAAGAAATAAACTCTCATGCTTCACTTATATTATTTTGAGAGTTGATTAAAATTTTGAAGAAATGAATTCTCATGCTTCACTTATATTATTTTGAGAATTGACCAGACTAAAATTTTGAAGAAATGAATTCTCATGCTGCACTTATATTATTTTGAGAATTGATAAGATTGAAATTTTGAAGAAATATTTGCACTCTCATGCTTCACTTAAATCCTTTTGAGAGTTGATGATAGTAACGGTAATTTGCACAAGATATGAAGTTGGTCCCAAAGTGATGAATATTCAAGAGGGATATAAATAAAAACTTTCATATAGATCATTGGATATGATGAGTGTGATTCCTTGCAACAGTTTTGCGATATGGAAATGATAATATGTGAGTCATGTTAGTGAGTAATTGTGATTTAGTAAGAATATTACTGTTAAGGTTTGTGATTCCCTATGTATGCACGTTAAATCAATAGTTATGCAATGAAATTATATCCTACTTATGGTGCATTATTCGGTGTTAGTTGTGTTCAATGCATGTTTATGACCGTTTTCGTTTTTGGTTGGTTGCTTCTCAATCTATTTGCTAGCCTTCATTTGTACTAAGCGGAAATACTGCTTGTGCATCCAAACCCCTTAAACCCAAGTTGTGCCAAATGAGTCCACTATATCTACCTATATGCGGTATTTCAATGCCGTTCCAAGTAAATTTGCGTGTGCCAACTCTAATTTTCAAAATAATTTTCCATTTTATGTGCCCGTACCGCTCATGAAGCGGCAGGGGGTGGCCATTATTTTCCATGCTAGGTGTGTTATTCTCACGATGAGTGTTTATTCACTTGTCATTGCACGAGAGAATGGTTGGTAATAGGGATGCCCGGTCCCACATGAAATCAAATTAATAACAACAAAATTCCTTGGAAAGTGTTGGTATGGAGGGCACCCGTGGATACGCCTAGCCATGGATTGTGAAAGAATGGTGGAAAGGAAATAAACTTTACTTTCTGTTTGGGAACCACCTATGATGTGTCTAGCATGGAAAATATTGGGAATTCTTAGTCGTTTTCGTTGACAGGAAAAGCATGCCTCTCAAAATATTTTTATCTCTTTAATTTCAGCCTTGAGCTCTGGCACATTAGCAAATCTCTGCTTCCCTCTGTGAAGGGCCTATCTATTTACTTTTATGCAATTTTTATTTTTATTTGAGTCTCCATCTTCTCATACAAAAGCACCAACTAGAGAGCACTATTGTCATACTTGTGCATTGGATGTAGCTAATATTTGAGTGTGTTTCATGAATGGGACAATTGCATTTTTGCCCCTAGTTGGAACCTACCCACGTGGTTTGCCCTTACTTTTCGACTCTGCTCAGTTTTGCCCTTAGATTTGCCCCCGAGGTCGCCCGAATGCCCTTTGACCGTTTGACCAATACTTTGAAAATTCATAACAAATTCATATGAACTCAGAAAAATGCAAATAAGATATCAAAATGTTCAGATAAACATTACCTTTATGTGCATTTCATTTGCATTCAAGAAAAAAGTACCGTTTAAACTACCCAAGGTTATTAATGTTATTAACATTATTAAAAATAAAAAGGTATAAATAATAATTTTTCATGAATAAAAATTACATGCAAATGTAGGTGATGTTTTCTGAACATCCTGATATCTTATTTGCATTTTTCTAAGTTCATATCAACTTGTTATGAATGTTCAAACGACTTTGACCATTATTTTGAAACTTCATAAAAGGTTGATATGAACTCAGAAAAATGCAAATAAGATGTCAGAATGTTCAGAAAACATCACCTACATTTGCATGTAATTTTTATTCATGAAAAAGTATTGTTTATACCTTTTTATTTTTAATAATGTTAATAACATTAATAACCTCGGGTAGTTTAAACAGTACTTTTGTCCTGAATGCACATGACATGCACATAAAGGTAATGTTTATCTGAACATTTTGATATCTTATTTGCATTTTTCTGAGTTCATAAGAATTTGTTATGAATTTTCAAAGTATTGGTCAAACGGTCAAAGGGCATTCGGACGACCTCGGAGACAAATCTAAGGGCAAAACTGAGCAGAATCGAAAAGTAAGGGCAAACCCCATGGGTAGGTTGCAACTAGGGGCAAAAATGCATTTGTCCCTTCATGAATGGATCAATGATCGAGCATAATGGGCTAGGGATAACTTTCTTTAGTGTTGATATTTTGAAAGACATGGTTGCTTGTTAGCATGCTTGAGTATTTATATCTTCATGTCAAATTATAGACTATTGCTTTGAATCATGCAAATCCAATGTCCAAGCTACAAAAGAAAAGAATATGTGATGAATATGTTAGGCAGCATTCCACATCAAAAATTCTGTTTTTATCATTTACCTACTCGAGGACGAGCAGGAATTAAGCTTGGGGATGATGATACGTCTCCAACGTATCTATAATTTTTGATTGTTCCATGCTGTTATATTATCAATCTTGGATGTTTTTATAATCATTTACAGCAATTATATATCATTTTTGGAGACTAACCTATTAACCTAGTGCCCAGTGCCAGTTGCTGTTTTTTGCCCTGTTTTTGTTTTACAGAAAATCAATACCAAACGAAGTCCAAATGCCACGAAACTTTTTGGAGATTTTTTATTGGACAAGATAAACACTAGAAGCTTCGGGAGAGGGCCAGCAGATGAAGGAGTGGGCCACGAGGCACCAGGGCGCGCCCCAGGGGGGGTGGCGCGCCCTGGTACCTCGTGGGGCCCACCCAGCTCCGTTTGACCTAATTCTTCCACTATAAATTCAGAAAAAATCAGAAACCCTCAGGGGGAGTCCATGAAATACTTTTTCCGCTGCCGGAAGTTTCTGTTCCACAGAGATCCCATCTGGGGTCCTTCTCCGGTGATCTGCCGGAGGGGGAATCGATCGCGGAGGGGTTCTACATCAACCTTGTTGTCCTTTCGATGATGCGTGAGTAGTTTACCACAGACCTTCGGATCCATAGTTAGTAGCTAGATGGCTTATTCTCTCTTTTTGATCTTCAATACAATGTTCTCCTCGATGTTCTTGGAGTTCTATCCGATGTAATCACTTTTTGCGGTGTGTTTGTTGGGATCCGATGAATTGTGAGTTTATGATCAGATTATCCATGAAATTATTTGAGTCTTTGCTGCACTCTTTTATGCATGATTATTATAGCCTCGTATTTCTTCTCCGATCTATTGATTTGGTTTGGCCAACTAGATTGATTTATCTTGCCATGGGAAGAGGTGCTTTGTAGTGGGTTCGATCTTGCGGTGCTCAATCCAAGTGACAGAAAGGGACATGACACGTATGTATCGTTGCTACTAAGGGTAAAAAGATGGGGTGTATTCATACGTGAGTTTATCTTGTCTACATCATGTCATCGTTCTTAAGGCATTACTCCGTTCTTTATGGACTTAATACACTAGATGCATGCTGGATAGCGGTCGATGTGTGGAGTAATAGTAGTAGATGCAGGCAGGAGTCAGTCTACTTGTATTGGACATGATGCCTATATACATGATCATTGTCTTGGATATCATCATGATTATTTGCTTTTCTACCAATTGCCCAACAGTAATTTGTCTACCCACCGTATGCTATTTTCTTGAGAGAAGCCTCTAGTGAAATCTATGGCCCCCGGGTCTATCAAAATCATATTAGTAAAACCCTAAAAATATTGCTGCCATTTTCTTTTATTTATTTTATTTTGTATTTTTGTTTCCATCTATCTATCTATCACATACAATTTAATCTTGCAATTTACCGCCGAGAGATTGACAACCTCTCATTTGCGTTGGGTGCAAGGATTTGTTGTTTGTGTTCGGGTGCTGCTAACGAGGTGTTGTGTGATTCTCCTACTGGTTCGATAACGTTGGTTTCATAACCGAGGGAAATACTTATCTCTACTGTGCTGCATCATCCCTTCCTCTTCGGGGAAATACCAACGCAAGCTACAAGTAGCAGACATCTCCAATGGTGGCCCATGCCGCCGGCAATCATCGCCGGAGCCCGCCCCTGCCCCGGCCGAGCGCGGGCAGAAGGTTGAAGACGGCGACACCCTCCCTCGCATGCCGTGTGGGCCCCGCGGTCCCACTCCTCAGCCTCTGCGTTGACTCAGCCGGCCGGGCCCAGCCCGTTAAGTGGAAGCGCACCTGGAGCATTTACGTCTTCGGTTTCTGAAGGCGTATTTCTCAGCGGCTTTGGTTGATAATATGCTTTCACTTCACTGAAAGCGTATTTGACCAAAGTACGCTTTCTGTTTCCAGCCGCCGGTCGAAACTGTTAGATTGTGGACGTTCATCCGTTAAGAGCAGAAATGAACAGGTTTTTGTTTGTTTTCTGCCTAATGAATGAACGGCCGTATTTTCGCAACCGTAACTCTGAATCAGGTGATTCTAAAGCCCACATTCTCTATTCGTCGAGCCTATTCTGTTGGTATGATTTTCATTATGTTGTCACATTTTGAAAATGACCATTTTGCTCCTGCCCTTATTCAGCCCCCTTCGAGAGAGAATCATTTCCGGTGAAATTTTCGCTAGCTTCCCGCACTTCTTCCCGATGAATCCTTCACCCCCAGGCAAGCCACAACAGCCACTTGCATGATGGCCTTGCAATAGCCATGGTTTTCACTTGAATGTTTAAATAATTACTTTGAAATTATTTTGTGAATGCCATGTATATGCTTGTAAATCCATGCTCATTTCTTATGCCATGTTCCTGTGCATTCATTGAGATAGATGATTATCTGCTAATGTTATTATTCTCATGTTAAAATCTTGTAATTATTTCCTATGCTAGTAATAATGGTATGCTCATATGAATTGTTATGGTTTGCTATGACTATGCTTGTGCATCCATGTTCATCACTATGACATGCTCAATTGCCTCCAATGGACTAAATTATTTATTATTGATGTTAAGATTCATATGTTAAATGGTCATGTTGCACATCCATGCTTATGTTGACATCATGCTCATATGCACTATTATTTCATCATGTTATTTGGTTGTGGCTCAGCTCATCACCATTCAAGTTGAACCTGACATTAATCAAACTTGAACAAATCTGTTGGCTGAGTCATAGTGCCACTGAATCGAGCTCACTAGTGCAGCCACATTTGCCTTATGGGGGGCCCTAATTCGGTCTATTGTCATGCCTCTCGCCGGTGCCTCCAACTAGGGAAGGTTATGTGCACGCGCTACCCTGATCAGGTAGGCAGCCATAAGCCTTGTGTGCCCAAGTTGTGTGGTACCATTGTCCCCGTTTGGGACCATTTGTTTTGTTTTGCGAAGACAGTGGCCAGCCACGAGGTTGCAGGATGTCAAGAGTTGGCATCGGGGCCACCCATGACATAGCCCAAAGGGGAGTTTGTCGGAGTGGCCGGGAGAGTGTCATGCAATAGATTGGTTTTGTCGGAATGTCGTTGGTCCACCTGAATGGGAGCACGAGGCCATGAGTTCCGTGGTGTGGGTACAGTGTACTAACCTCTACAGAGTGTATAATCTATTGATAGCCGCATCCTCGGTCATGGACACAGTTCGTAGTAGGTCACACTGTGGGTCAACAGAAATAATAAACCTGCACACCAAGAACAACAAGATGGCACATGCAGAAGTTGGTGATCGTGTGAGGATCACTATGGTTGGTATTGTTGTGATCGTGTGAGGATCACTATGGTTGGTATTGCTGTGATCAAGTGAGGATCACAATGGTAAGATGTTGACGGTGGTTATGAGGTAACCCCGAGATGGTAAGTTGGTCCAAGGGACCACGGAAACAATCCACGTACACATCATGTATGATAGCATCAGGTTCAGGTTCATATCATGATTAACATGTACATGCCATGTTCACTCACATGTTGTTCTAGTAGCATCATGTTCATCATTGATAATTAAGCTGTAATTGCCATACTGTTGTTTGTATTTATTGCTTTGGTTGCTGTGAGTTTGCGAGTACATTCAAAGTACTCACCTGGCGTGTCATGCCAGATTGCTCGTCAAGGATCCCGAGTTTGCGAGCTAGGTCGTGTCCCAGCCAGAGTCCCTGTGGAGTGGAGTCCATCACCGTCGTCGATGTTCCGCTGCTAGAAGCTATCCCACTGCTACGAGTTGTTCCGCTGCTAGCATAGAGCTATCTGAGCAGGCGTAGTATCGCCGTGCCCCTGTAACCTTTGTAATATCAGACCCTTATACCCGATTATTTGTAATAAAGAGCTGATTTGTTCTATGCCAAGCAGTGCCATATTCCAGAAGACTTGATCTCTGGGCTGGAATACGGGGTGTTCCGGTTTCTCTGAGCCGGGGTGCCACATCATCTTTGCTGAACACACCTTTTTGAGAGGGACACACATTATTCGTGATTTGTTAGAATACTCTATGTGCTTCACTTATATCTTTTGAGCTAGGCAGTTGATCTAGTGTCACTTATATCTTTTAGAGCACGACGGTGGTTAAATTTTAAAGAAATAGTTGCACTCTCATGCTTCACTTATATCTTTTTGAGAGTCTAATAAATAGCAATGGTAATATGCACGGGTTATGAATTTGGTCCTAATATGATAGGTATTCAAGGGGGACATAATAAAAACTTTCATGTAGATCACTGAGTATGATAAGTTTGATTCCTTGCTATAGTTTTCCGATATTAAGCTGGTAATATGTGGGAGGTGCTAGTAGATAATTGTGGTTTAGTAAGAATAATTGTGTTAAGGTTTGTGATTCTCGAAGCATGAACGTATGTTCTGTCGTTATGCTAAGAAGTTGGAGCATGATTTATTATTGATTGTCTACCTTATGAGTGGCGGTCGGGGACGAGCGATGGTCTTTTCCTACCAATCTATCCCCCTAGGGGCATGCGTAGTAGTACTTTGCTTCGAGGGCTAATAAACTTTCGCAATAAGTATGTGAGTTCTTTATGACTAATGTGAATCCATGGATTATACGCACTCTCACCTTTCCGCAATTTGCTAGCCTCTTCGGTACCGCGCATTGCCCTTTCTCACATCGAGAGTTGGTGCAAACTTCGCCGGTGCATCCAAACCCCGTGATATGATACGCTCTATCACACATAAGCCTCCTTATATCTTCCTTAAAACAACCACCATACCTACCTATTATGGCATTTCCATAGCCATTCACTGGTACAGCGAGCTGCTATACAAACGGTTTTTACCCCCTTTCCGCGACGGAGTTTTAAACCGTCGCCTTGACTGTGTGTGCGATAGGGGGGTCTTCCCACACGACCCAGAAACCATCTGCGATAGGGAGCACGCAAGCATACGTTTTGCAGAACTAAGCGTATGCGATGCCCGATCTATCCCAAACGCGACTCGTCACACAACTGTTTGTGATCTATCGAATATCCCAAATGCTCCATCCTTGCTACTCGTGTGTGCTCGCATTACCATCGCACTCGGTATTCTGTGGTGCAACGTTTACGATGCGCGCCCCATCACAAAGAGTTCATGATTGTAAAACGTGTATGATAAGGAGACTATCACACACATTCACTTCTCCCGAACCGTATGCGATATATAATTAAGAGGATTAGTTAATCATCATACAAGTGTCGGATAGGATTACGAAATGTCGGACAGTCGTACCAGTGTCGTACAGGATAACTATCGCACACGCTATTCTGTGGTGCAAACATTTACGATGCGTAAGACATCAGAAACAGTTCATGATTGTAAAGCATGTACGATAAGGCGACTATCACAAACATTTAGTTTGCTCGCACCGTTTGTGATATTGTCTGACATCACACACGCTTTGCAAACGGCAACTGTGTGCATGGTCGCACACATTTCCTCTCTGTGAGCCGTGTCGAATTATGATGTATATCACCCACGTTCTACTTTACAAACCGTGTGCGCTGTAATGACCTGCAGAGCGTATTTTCACCCTAATTTAATCGCTGTTATTTAAAATTGTACCGAATTTGAATTTGAAAGTAGGCTATAACTTTATTCATATCCATCAGATTCAACAACCAATGCATTATTTGATTCACAGGTACATATGTTCAAGAGTTACATAAAAAAAAGAATTACATATGCACCAAATAAAGAATGATGAACCAGGGTTGTATACTTGTACTATTAAAGACGGTAAAGAAAGAGGCGAAAGACATTCTGGTTGCTGAACAAGGTGAAGCGGAATGCCCATATTGTGCCCTCCTCCATACAGAAGGCACACACGACTCTAGTCCAACCCCTTGTGATGGCCAACCGCCCATCCTTCACTGTCTTCATGAGGACATCTAGATAGTAATTGTGTTCTGATAGAAATACTTTAACCTTTGCATGCCCACCAATCATGTAGTTTGAGAGGTAATCTTGAGTAAACTGCTTTGGGAACCACTGCAAAGGAAAAAGATTCAGACCTTGTCATCTAACACAACTCATTATGGGCAGTAAAAAGAAGGCTGCAGAGACAACTCATTATGGGTAGTAAAAAGAAGGCTGCAGAATTCTTACTTACCATCCTGCAGTTCACTGTTGTCTTGGATAAAGTGTAAACAAATAGTTTAATTGCCATCTTTTGACCCATTTTACTAACAATCTTTATCAGTTTCCTCACTTGATGCTAGTTCATGAATATCTCATTGCCCCATACGCAAAAAGGGTCGAAGCGCGGATCTTTACCAATGACATATGTACCTAAAAGCACCAAGTTAATATTAGAAGCTAAACATCAATTGCACAATGATGTAGTACAACACTCCCTCCGTCCCATTATATAAGATCTTATTACATCCAATATACTCACATATTGGATGAATTAACATCTTATATTATGGGGCGGAGGGAGTTTTTTACATTGTTACAAATATCGGCCGATAAACTGCAGTTAACTGCTGCTGTGTTGTTGTTGTTGCTGCTCTTCTATGTATATCTAGACATCATCAGAACATTAAGGTAACACTCTTCCTTGGTGCTATGTAGCCTAGGATTGCATATTTAGACATTCAGTACAATTCATGTTGCTATGTAGCCTCAGATATATTAGATATGGCCCTAGTTAACCTATCGATAAATGGGTTACAGATATATTCAGTTAAATGTCCGATTTGCCGATTAATCCCTTATCAGCCCCCGGCCTATATGGTACCAGCTACCGATATCCTGAACAGCGAGTATATATAAGCCATGGGATGAAACTAACCTAGATGGAAAACAGCAGTCGTTCCCAATATTGTCCTGTGTAAGTACATCGAAAGGCATGTTAAGCACAACAGGCTAAACATCAACCAAATATATCCATGGTAGACAACATAATCTCCAAATGATAGCTTCAGTGTGCAGGTTTAAGCACGCTAGTTAAGAAAAACAAGAAGTGGAAAGGTGTATTAACTGCACAGTTCATACTTGCACATATAGAACATCACACTGTGAATAACTGAAATAAACAAGGCATACTACGAACAACCAAAGATAGCAATTGAAACTGGACATATGCTAACTACAAACAACCGAACAACCAATAACCGTTAAAAGAGGCATATGCTCGCTACAACAGGCTTAACAACAAGCAAATATAGTCATTCATATTGGTATTGTTGAAACTGGTATTGATGAAATTGAACTGCAAAGTTCATACTTGCACATATAGAACATCACTTTGTGAATAACTGAAATAAACAAGGCATACTACGACAACCAAAGATAGCAATTGAAACTGGACATATGCTAACTACAAACAACCAAACAACCAAAAACCGTTAAAAGAGGCATATGCTCGCTACAACAGGCTTAACAACAACCAAATAGTCATTCATATTGGTATTGTTGAAACTGGTATTGATGAAATTGAACTGCATAGTTCATACTTGCACATATAGAACATCACTTTGTGAGTAACTGATATAAACAAGGCATACTACGAACAACCAAAGATAGCAATTGAAACTGGACATATGCTAACTACAAACAACCGAACAACCAAAAAACGTTAAAAGAGGCATATGCTAGCTATAACAGGCTTAACAACAAGCAAATATAGTCATTCATATTGGTATTGTGTAAACAGGTATTGATGAAATTGTACTGCACAGTAAATAGTTGCACATAGAGAGCATCTGTGAATAACTGAAATAAACAAGGCATACTGCAAACAACCAAACATAGCAATTAAAACTGGACATACTAGTCATCAACCCGTGCGGCTGCACGGGCTAGAAATTTCTCTGTCTTAACATTACTATGTAAATTCCATTTTCACATCAACATTTTTAGATAGCTATACTTGTTTGTCAAACACATCACGTGTCCTACAATAGATGAAGAGAAGTGTAGAGACATCCTAACATGTTTCTATCGGTTGAACCTTTCTTGTCAAAATAATAGAAGTAATGTTCACCCTTGGATCAACATCGAGGGCAGCACATTTTTGTAACATGCTCTTTTAATACCTATCGTATTATTGATTATTTTCTGGAAATATGGAGGTACAAATGTGGCAAAACCGAAATTCAAGCAAATAGCCTCAGAAAGGGTTGCTTCCAACCCTTTTTCAATCGTGAAAGGTATGCATGTCATTATAAATAAAATGCCAATTGCCATTCCAAATTGCCAATGGAAAATATTTCTAATCTTAGACTAAATGTAAATTAAATTCTATAATAACCAATTGTGGTTAGGTAATTAAAGAATATCAATCATGAGAATCATCATTATGTACACATAAGATGTATACTCTTAAGCTAAGCCCATTTCTTTATTCACATAATTACATTAAGAACATAGAAAGTTTGCCTGCAAATTTGAATAATAAGAATATGCTTATTATCATGCTAATATGACCTTTCCTCTCAGGAGATCCAATGAATACATTCCTCTCCAAACATGGTCATGCTGGTCCTTTTACTCTTTGTAGTGTGTCGATAAATAGAGAATTTATGAGCCAGTGACTACATTAATATTGTAGTTATGTCATCAGTTCATTTTAACTTAGACTGTATAAGTATGATGGTTTAACATCAGCATATAATTGTCATCAACAGCTACCGAGCAGTCTTCCTTTAATTGGTCCATATGCCAGGTCAAAGGTTACAAAAATTATAACTCAACTATAATTTGGAAGCTATTAGGGACAGATATTTTTTTCATTTTTGATTTATTTTATCTTGGTCATGTTTCTTTTCTTACAAAAGGAATGAAAAAATAATTATTCCTGAATAGACTATTTTTTTCTAAACATAATGCTTTGGGGAGCATTTATTTGTACATGTCTTTTTAATTTCCTTTTTCTCATGGGTACATGCACATGGCTAAAATACATTCGGGCATAATTTTTTTCTAAACGTGAGGCTTTGGGGAGCATTTATTTGTACGTGACTTTAATTTATTTTTTCTGAAGGGAACACACACGTGGTTTTTATTTTGGTGATATTTGGGGCATGGACTCTTTTTCTAGAGTGGGGCCTAAGGATGTTTCATTTGTGTGTACCTTTTTTTTAGGGGTGTGTGTATCTTTTTTTGATAACGTACTTCTTTTTTATTTATGAATGGAGAAGGAAAATGGATTTTGTTTTGGTCGGGACTTGAACGTGGGCATCCAGGACTATTTTTCATTCATGTGGGTTTAATCCTTTTTTGTACTTTTGGTACATGCTGTTTTTTCCATTATATGGACTGGCCGCCTAACTTATCTTGACTAATAAAATTTAAATATAATTGTTTCATGATCAATTATGATTTTTTGGTGTGTGGATTTTTTTTTTGAGAATTGGTGCGTGGAAATTAATGTATATTTTACTACTTATGTTACCCTTAAGTGATTTCTCATAATAAAATTTCTGGTTTCTGTTTTTTAAGTAAGATTTCCTTTTTCTAGGAAAGCAAGAGAGACCCAAGGGAGGAAGACTCCCATACGTGGTATCATAGGACTGCATATGGCCGCTCAGATTTTTGTTTTTTTAAGAAAGTTTTCCTTTTTTCTAGGAAACGGAGAGAGTCCCATGGGAGTAAGACTCCCGTACGTGGTAGTATGAGACAACACATCTTATGTTTCATCTGATGGCTACGGATACATTATATATTAATCCAACGATCAAAATTCTTTAATTCTAAGGATTAACATGGTGCCTCGTATGGTGCCTCCAATTAGTAAATATAAGATTCTCACTACAAAAGGGGCTCGAGAAAACAAATCATGGGTCCCCCCCCCCTGTGAAGAGGCACGGCAAAACAAATCATGGGTTTCCTCACTTGTCACAGATGGGCTCCTTCGCATGGGAAGAGCACGGACTCTGGGTGCGCTCCATGTTGTCGCAGATGGGCTCCTTCCCCTTGGAAGAGCACGACTGTAGGGTGCCCTCCCTGATGTCACAGATGTGCTCTTTCCCCTTGGAAGAGGCGGAGAGGGTGCCCTCCTCGTGGTCGCCGTCGATGAGGTCTGACTTGGCAGCTGAGGATCCCAAGCCAGCGTCGCAGAACATGACCTTCAGAAATGACAAAAGGGAGGATGGCAAATTCTTGACAGCGAGCCAGAGGAGATCAACGACGGGGCCATGGATGAGATCGACGGCGGTTGAACCCGAGGGTTTGGGGGTGGGCCACTTAACTTGTGACATAGCCCGCGTCAGGCCGTCGCTGTCGACGACCTCGATGTCATAGCCGGCGTCCGCGACATGCCAGCATACTCTAGCCCGCTGATTGAGATCCTGTGACCAGTAATCGTCGTCAGCTTCCTCGGCGGCCACCTCGCCGACGTCGGGCGAAGAGGCCGCGATAAACCTCTTTTGGGCCATTAGCTCCTGGAGCTCCACGGGAAGCGTAGCCGGGCTTAGGCTGCGATGCTCTGGAGTGGGGAGGGGGATGGGGATCTGTGGGAAAGGGGGCGTTTGGCAGGCGTCATCCAAGAAACTCAGGGCGGCTAGTGTATGGAGATCGGTGGGTAACCTGCACGGGCAAACTGACAGATGTTGACGATGGAGGCGGCGCGGCGGCGGCGACCTTGCTAGGGTTTCGAGCGAGGGAGGGGTGGTGTGTGTGTGTGTGCGCGCGCGGAGTTTTTGGGGTGTGTGTGTGGGGGGGCAAGGTGGTGTTTGAGGAAATGACGCGGCTACTGAAAATTTTACTAGGCCGGAGTAAAATGCCGGGGCTATTGAAAATTTGGATGAAGGGATTGAGCAACAAACATCGGACACAGTCCAAACATAACAACCGTGTGCTATCAAACAGAAAAACCCTCCAGGCGGCTAGATATTTTTGAGGGATGCAGGCGGGAGCGGGAGCAAACAACATCACACACGGTCGTAACATAATAATCGTGTGCTATCAAACAGAAAAACCCTCCATGCGGGTAGATATTTTTGAGGGATGCCGGCGGGAGCGGGGGCAAACAGCATCGCACACGATCAAAACATAATAATCATGTGCTATCAAACAGAAAAACCCTCCAAGCGGGTAGATATTTTTGAGATTGCGAGGGAAGCCTCGTGGAGTCCAATCTACTGTGCTGATGAGGGTGACAGGGGCGGGCGTGGCACACGGGTAGTCTGAGGGAACCGTGTGTGTTGTGTGGCCAAAAAAATGTGGGAAAGGGTCAGAACACGAACACACTTGCATGTGGACCAAATATATGTATGAAAAGGTTGGTTTGATGTTTCAAATACACAATGCACAACTTTGATGTGGCACCTGTCTCACAAAGCACACATTCTAGTACGCCACCCCCCCCCCCCAAGTTCGTGTCGGCTGGAGGGGAATCCTAGCTATGAATGCATGCCCCCAAATAGCTAGGTCTGACATATCACACCCTACCGTAACACTAAACCTATAGGAGTCCATCATGGTCAAACCCCCCTTTCGCTTCTGGTCAAAGGTGGACCGTGTGCAGGCCCACAAATGTGTGCTTGTGGCGCTAGATGGGCGAGACCACATATGAACCACCTCGAGTGGCCCAACTATATGTATGAAAAGGGTGGTGTGATATTTAAATACCCAATTCACAACTTTGATGTGGCACATGTGCCTCGCAAATTAACCGGACATCCCCGACCCCACGGAGGTTCAGAAAGTGCGAAGTACCCCCCACCCTGATACGTTTCCAAAGTATCTATAATTTTTTATTGTTCCATGCTATTATAGTATCAATCTTGGATGTTTTATATGCAATTATATGCCATTATATATCATTTTTTGGGACTAACCTATTAACTCAGTGCCGAGTGCCAGTTGTTGTTTTCTGCTTGTTTTTGCCTTTTCAGAAAATCATTATCAAAAATTGTCCAAACGAGAAAAATACTTTGGATTATTTTTTTTTGGACCAGAAGAGACCCACGAAGCTTCGGGAGAAGACCAGAAGAGCCACGCGGAGGCGGCAAGCCTGGAGGGCGTGCCCAGGGGGTAGGGCGCGCCCCCCAGGCTTGTGGGCCCCTCATTGCCCCTCCTGACCTAATTCCAGCGCTATAAATTCCCAAATATTCCCAATATACCAGAGAGACAGAAGTGAAAACCTTTCCACCACCGCAAACCTCTGTTCTCCCACGATGCCATCTGGAGGCCTTTTTCGGTACTCTGCCGGAGGGGGAATCGATCACGGAGGGCTTCTTCATAAACCTTGCTGCCCTTCCGATGATGTGTGAGTAGTTTACCACAAACCTATGGATCCATAGCTAGTAGCTATATGGCTTCTTCTCTCTCTTTGATCTTCAATACCATGTTCTCCTCGATGTTCTTGGAGTTCTATCCGATGTAATCTTCTTTTGCGGTGTGTTTGTTGGGATCCGATGAATTGTGAGTTTATGATCAGATTATTCATGAGAAATATTCGAGTCTTCTATGAACTCTTTTATGCATGATTATTATAGCTTTGTATTTCTCTCCGATCTATCGATTTGGTTTGGCCTACTAGATTGATTTGTCTTGCAATGGGAGAGGTGCTTTGTGATGGGTTCAATCTCGCGGTGCTCAATCCCAGTGACAGAAGGGGACATGACACGTATTTGTATTGTTGCCATTAAGGATAAAAAGATGGGGTTTAATCATATTGCTTGAGTTTACTTTGTCTACATCATGTCATCTTGCTTGAGGCGTTACTCTGTTTTATACTTAATACCCTAGATGCATGCTGGATAGCGGTCGATCGGTGGAGTAATAGTAGTAGATGCAGGCAGGAGTCGGTCTACTTGTCTCGGACGTGATGCCTATATACATGATCATTGCCATGAATCCATCATAATTATTTGCTTTTCTATCAATTGCCCAACAGTAATTTGTCTACCCACCGTATGCTATGTGTTCGAGAGAGAAGCCTCTAGTGAAAACTATGGCCCCCGGATCTACTTTATCATATATAAAAAACCTAAAAATACCTTGCTGAAATTTATTTACTTTTATTTTATTTAGTATATTAGTTTATCTATTTATCTCTATAAGATTTAATCGTTGCAAATAATCGCTAAGAGGATTGACAACCCTCTTATTTGCGTTGGGTGCAAGTGTTTGCTTTTGTGTGTGCAGTGCGCTTAATGGAATTTTGCTTGGTTCTCCTACTGGATTGATAACCTTGGTTCTTAACTGAGGGAAATACTTATCTCTACTATACTGCATCATCCTCTCCTCTTCGGGGAAATACCAACGCAGTCTACAAGTAGCAGGAAGAATTTCTGGTGCCGTTGCCGGGGAGACATCATCAAAATTACCAAGTACCTTCGCACAAACTATCACCACTTACATTTATTTTATTTGCATTTGCCTCTCATTTTCATCTCCCCCACTTCTAAAAGAATTTTACAAAAAATACAAAAATATTTTGTGTGCTATCTTTGCTTGGGTTGCCATGTGCCTTCTATTTGCTTGCATCTTCGCTTGCTAAAAATCTATTGATATGGATCCTCATCCACTAGCTAATCTTTTCAAAAGATCCAATTATGATGAACAAATTGCTAGTGAGTTGAGTGCACTTGATTATTTCTATGAAGTTTTGCTTGAAAATCATGAATCTGAAAATTGTGATGAAGTGTTAAAAGAAGAAATTTATAAAGTGATTCATGACAGCTCCTTAATGAAAAGCATGATTGCAATGATTTCATTATAAATTCTATTAATGTTAATTATGCTAATGTTATGCAAAACTACAAGCTTGGGGATGATAACTTTGTCATGTCCACTACTTATTGCAATGATCATGATTGGGGTGATAATGTTGCTTATGATCTAGAGAACTTATTTAAGCCTCATGATGAATATGTCATTGATAATAAAATTTGCAATACTATTGAAAGTGGGTTTGGAAGAGTGTCAACTTTAGGTAAAAATAATCCCACATATTTGGAGAGTGTTCAATCTTGTGAATTTTTTGATAAAAGTGGGTTTGGAGAGGTCATGACTTTAGTTGATGTTAATCCCACTATCTTGGAAGATTATAAAACGTTTATGCATGTGGATCATGAAGATAAACTTTTATATGATAGCTATATTTTTAAATTGATTATGATCCTACATGTAATTATTATGAGAGAGGAAAATATGGTTGTAGAAACTTTCATGTCATTAAATTACCTCTCTTTGTGCTAAAATTATTAATGCCCCATTCTTCCTATTTGCATACGCTAGATATTACTTGTCTTGATAATTTGTTTTCCTATAAAATGCCTATGCATAGGAAGTATGTTAGACTTAAATGTGTTATTCATATGCTTTATGATGCTCTCTTTGTGTTTCAATTACTATCTTTCGTGTGAGCATCATTAAAATCTCGAAGCCTATCTTAATGGCTATAAAAAAGAGCTTGTTGGGAGACAACCCAATAGTTATCCTTTCTATTTTTGTGTGTTTACACAATTGTAGCCTCTGTTATGATTGTGTTTTTATGTTTTAATTAGTGTTTGTGCCAAGTAATGCCTTTGGGATGATGTTGATGATAGTATAATTGATGTTGTTTGGAAAACAGAAAGTTTTGCGTCCAGTGCTGGAATTTATTTCTGTACTGGAGCGTCAGAAAAATCTGAAATTTTAACACAGTATTGGTATATGAATTGTTTACGTTTTCCTAATTTTTCAGAATTTTTGGAGTTACAGAAGTATGGCTTTTAAATAGGTCTTTACAGACTGTTCTATTTTAGACAGATTCTGTTTTTGTTGCATAGTTTGCTTATTTTGATGAATCTATGGATCGTATCGGGGGGTATGAGTCATGGAGAAGTTGGAGTACAGTAGCATTATGCCAATATTAAATATGAATTAATTTACAACAGTACCTAAAGTTTAAGATTTTTTTTGTTATACTAACGGATCTCACGAGGTTTCTGTTGAGTTTTGTGTGCTGAAGTTTTCAAGTTTTGGGTGAGACTACGATGGATAAAGGAATAAGGAGCGGCAAGAGCCTAAGCTTGGGGATGCACAAGGCACCCCAAGGTAATATTCAAGGAAGACTCAAGCGTCTAAGCTTGGGGATCCCCCGAAAGGCATCCCCTCTTTCGTCTACAATCTATCGGTAACTCACTTGGAGCTATATTTTTATTCATCACATGATATGTGTTTTACTTGGAGCGTCTTGTGATATAGTTTGTTTGCTTTTGTTTGATTTTTAGTTTGTCACAATCATCTTTGCTGAACACACCTTTTTGAGAGGGACACACATTATTCATGATTTGTTAGAATACTCTATGTGCTTCATTTATATCTTTTGAGCTAGGCAGTTGCTCTAGTGCTTCACTTATATCTTTTAGAGCACGGCGGTGGTTATATTTTAAAGAAATAGTTGCACTCTCATGCTTCACTTACATATTTTTGAGAGTCTAATGAATAGCAATGGTAATATGCACGGGTTATGAATTTGGTCCTGATATGATAGGTATTCAAGAGGGATATAATAAAAACTTTCATGTAGATCACTGAATATGATAAGTTTGATTCCTTGCAATAGTTTTGCGATATTAAGATGGTAATATGTGGGAGGTGCTAGTAGATAATTGTGGTTTAGTAAGAATATTGGTGTTAAGGTTTGTGATTCCCGAAGCATGCACGTATGATCTGTCGTTATGCAAAGAAGTTGGAGCATGATTTATTGTTGATTGTCTACCTTATGAGTGGCGGTCGGGGACGAGCGATGGACTTGTCCTACCAATGTATCCCCCTAGGGGCATGTGGAGTAGTACTTTGCTTCGAGGGATAATAAACTTTCGCAAGAAGTATGTGAGTTCTTTATGACTAATGTGAGTCCATGGATTATACGCACTCTCACCTTTCCGCAATTTGCTAGCCTCTTCGGTACCGTGCATTGCCCTTTCTCACATCGAGAGTTGGTGCAAACTTCGCCGGTGCATCCAAACCCCGTGATACGATACACTCTATCACACATAAGCCTCCTTATATCTTCCTCAAAACAGCCACCATACCTACCTATCATGGCATTTCCATAGCCATTTCGACATATATTGCCATGCAACTTCCACTGTTCCGTTTTTATGACACACATCGTCATTATCATATTGCTTTGCATGATCATATAGCTGACATAGTATTTGTGGCTCAGCCACCGTTCATCATTTTTATACTTGTTACGCTAGCATCATTGCCCATCCTGGTACACTGCCAGAGGCATTCATATAGAGTCATATTTTTGTTCTAGTATCAAGTTGTAATATTGAGTTGTAAGTAAATAAAAGTGTGATGATCATCATTATTAGAGCATTGTCCCAGTGAGGAAATAATGGTGGAGACTAATGAGTCCTCAAAAAAGTGGGGATGAGGTCCATGAGACCATTCTAAAAAAAAAGAGAAAAGAAAAAAAGAGAGGCAAAAAAGAGCCACGAAAAAAAATGAGAGAAAAAGAGAGAAGGGGCAATGTTACTATCCTTTTACCACACTTGTGCTTCAGAGTAGCACCATGTTTTTCATATAGAGAGTCTCCTATTTTGTCACTTTCATATACTAGTGGGAGTTTTTCATTACAGAACTTGGCTTGTATATTTCGATGATGGGCTTCCTCAAATGCCCGAGGTCTTCATGAGCAAGCAAGTTGGATGCACACCCACTTAGTTTTCATGTTGAGCTTTCATACACTTGTAGCTCTTAGTGCATCCGTTGCATGGCAATCCCTACTCCTCGCATTGACATCAATTGATGGACATCTCCATAGCCCGTTGATTAGCCTCGTCGATGTGAGACTATCTTCTTATTTTTGACTTCTCTTATTTATCTCTACCACCACACTCTATTCCACCCATAGTGCTATATCCATGGCTTGCGCTCACGTATTGTGTGGGGGTTGAAAAAGCTGAAGCGCATTAAAAAGTATGAACCAATTGCTCAGCTTGTCATCGGGGTAGTGCATGATAAATACTTTGTGTTAAGAAGATGGAGCATGACAGGATTATATGATTTTGTAGGGATAACGTTCTTTAGCATTTTTTTTGAAAGACATGATTGTTTATAAGTATGCCTGAGTATTGATGTCTTTATATCTAATTATAGACTATTGCTTTGAATCATTCGGATCCTATTATTCATACCGTAAGAGAGAGATTACATGATGAAACATGATAGGTAGCATTCTACATCAAAAATTTTGTTTTATCATTTTCCTACTCGAGGACGAGCAGGAATTAAGCTTGGGGATGCTTGATACGTCTTCAACGTATCTATAATTTTTGATTGTTCCATGCTATTATAGTATCAATCTTGGATGTTTTATATGCAATTATATGCCATTATATATCATTTTTTGGGACTAACCTATTAACTCAGTGCCGAGTGCCAGTTGCTGTTTTCTGCTTATTTTTGCCTTTTCAGAAAATCATTATCAATAAGTGTCCAAACGGAAAAAAAAATTGGATTAATTTTTTCTGGACCAGAAGAGACCCACGAAGCTTCTGAAGAAGACCAGAAGAGCAACAAGGAGGCGGCAAGCCTGGAGGGCGCGCCCCCCAGGCTTGTGGGCCCCTCGTTGCCCCTCCTGACCTAATTCCAGCGCTATAAATTCCCAAATATTCCCAATATACCAGAGAGACAGAAGAGAAAACCTTTCCGCCGCCGCAAGCCTCTGTTCTCCCGCAATCCCATCTGGAGGCCTTTGCCTGTACTCTGTCGGAGGGGGAATCGATCATGGAGGGCTTCTTCAACAACCTTGCTGCCCTTCCGATGATGTGTGAGTAGGTTACCACAGACCTACGGGTCCATAGCTAGTAGCTAGATGGCTTCTTCTCTCTCTTTGATCTTCAATACCATGTTCTCCTCGATGTTCTTGGAGTTCTATCCGATGTAATCTTCTTTTGCGGTGTGTTTGTTGGGATCCGATGAATTGTCAGTTTATGATCAGATTATTCATGAGAAATATTCGAGTCTTCTCTGAACTCTTTTATGCATGATTATTATAGCTTTGTATTTCTCTCCGATCTATCAATTTGGTTTGGCCTACTAGATTGATTTGTCTTGCAATGGGAGAGGTGCTTTGTGATGGGTTCAATCTTGCGGTGCTCAATCCCAGTGACAGAAGGGGACATGACACGTATTTGTATTGTTGCCATTAGGGATAAAAAGATGGGGTTTAATCATATTGCTTGAGTTTACTTTGTCTACATCATGTCATCTTGCTTAAGGCGTTACTCTGTTTTATACTTAATACCCTAGATGCATGCTGGATAGCGGTCGATGGGTGGAGTAATAGTAGTAGATGCAAGCAGGAGTCGGTCTACTTGTCTCGGACGTGATGCCTATATACATGATCATTGCCATGAATCCGTCATAATTATTTTCTTTTCTATCAATTGCCCAACAGTAATTTGTCTACCCACCGTATGCTATGTGTTCGAGAGAGAAGCCTCTAGTGAAATCTATGGCCCCCGGGTCTACTTTATCATATATAAAAAACCTAAAAATACCTTACTGCAATTTATTTACTTTTATTTTATTTAGTATTTTAGTTTATCTATTTATCTATATAAGATTTAATCCTTGCAAATACTAAGAGGATTGACAACCCTCTTATTTGCGTTGGGTGCAAATGTTTGCTTTTGTGTGTGCAAGTGCGCTTAATGGAATTTTGCTTGGTTCTCCTACTTGATTGATAACCTTGGTTCTTAACTGATTGAAATACTTATCTCTACTATACTCTATCATCCTCTCCTCTTCGAGGAAATACCAACGCAGTCTACAAGTAGCACACCCCACCCACACACACACACACAATTTGAGTCGGTGGGAGAGGGCATCTCACCAAGACGTAGTGTAACACAGACCAAGAAGAATCCACCTTGGTTGTATAACCTCTCTTGTTGTTGGTCAAAGTGATGTACATCCACGCGACCCCACAGATGGGCTAGCTCGCCGATAACCACGCAAGGGAGTAGTGCCCGAAGACAACCACTGCCTGCATGTGGCCCAAACATATATATGTATGGAAGTGTTGTGTGGTGTGTTTGAATATACTCAATGCACAACTTTGATGTGGCACCGTACTTTGGAACCGGAAAGTCCCCACACGGAGCGAGGGTCCACGACGCGTACTATGTATGTCACCCCACTTCGAGCCGGTGACGGGGATTCATGCATACGCATGCGCTCAAACTTAGGTCTGGAATCTCACCATGACCTACTACACGGTAACACGAACCAAAGAAGAAGAATCCACCCTGGTAACCTCTCTCGTTGTCGGTCGAAGTGATGGACGTCCACGCAGGCCCATGAATATATAGGCTTGCCGCCGATAACCACGCGAGGGAGAGTACTGTCCGAAGACAACCACTGCATGCATGTGTCCCAAACATATGTATGGAGGTGATGCATGCATGTTTGAATACCATGCACAACATTGATGTGGCGCCCGCGTCAAAAAATCGAACAGTCCCCACACAGAGCGAGATCGGTTCATGACGCGTCGTGTGTTGCCCCCCCCCCCCCCCCCCCACTTCAATCCGGTGGGAGGGATTTCATGCATGAGTACACATGCATGCGCTCAAAATATATTATGTAATCTCATAGCATGACCTATACCGTAAGACAAACCAAAAATTAATCCCCTCCTAAATCAAATCAACCTCTCTCGCTGTCGGTCAAAGTGATGGACCAAGCGGGCCCACAGATGGAATGCATCGATATCACCGATAACCGTGTGAGTGAGTGCCAGAGGACAACCGCCATCGCTTGCATGTGGGCCAAAACATATGTACGTACGGAGGTGTGTGGTTGTTGTGATGTTTGAATACCCAAAATGCACAACTTTGATGTGGCACCTGCCTAGGAAACCGTAAAGTCCCCACACAGAGCGAGGTTCATGACGCGTAGTATATGCTGGTCCCACTCCCTCTTCGACGCGTACTATATACTCCTACCGTAACACAAACCAAAAAGAATCCTCCTTGTCGGTCAAATTAACCTCTCTCGTTGGGTCGAAGTGATGGACGACGACCTCGCGGTCCCACAGATGGAAGCGTCGCATGCGAGTGAGTGTCATGTAGGACAACCACCGCCTACATGTGGCCCAAAGAGGTGTTGTGTGATGTTTGAATACCCAATGCACAACTTTCATGTGGCACCTGCCTCGGAAACCGGAAAGTCCCCACACGGAGCGAGGTTCATGACCCGTAGTATATGCTGTTCCCCTCCCCCCTCTTCAACGCGTACTATATACTCCTACCGTAACACAAACCAAAAAGAATCATCCTTGTTGGTCGAATTAACCTCTCTCGCTGTAGGTCAAATCGATGGACGACGACCTCGCGGGCCCACAGAAAGCATCACATGCGAGTGAGTGTCCTAGGACAACCACCGCCTGCATGCCCAAAGAGGTGTTGTGTGATGTTTGAATATACCCACTGCACAACTTTGATGTGGCACATGCTTCGCAAACTGGAAATGCCCTATACAGAGGTTCACGACGTGTCGTAGTCCCCCTCACTTTGAGCCGTGGGAGGGATTCATGTGTATGCACACGCGCTCGAACTTTGATCTGGAATCTCACCACAATCCACACCGTAACTCATCCCAAGATGAATCCACCTTTGGTCAAATGCCTCTCGATGTCAGTGAAAAGTGATAACCCTTCGCGGGCTAACGAATGGGCGCATCGCTGATAACCGCACGAGGGAGTGTCCGAGGACCACCGTGCATGCATGTGGCCCAAACATGTATGTATGAAAGGGCCGTGTAATGTTTTAAATAACCAATTCACGACTTTGATGTGGCACCTGCCTCACAAAATGGTAAACCCCACACGGTGGCTCACGACTTGCAGTGTACTACCGGACCCCCCCCCCCCGATACACACACAGCGCACCACACCACCGCCACTACGAGGCATGTTAAACTTTTTCCGCAGTGAACATATGTGACCAAAGGAGTGTCGTGTTAAAATTTGGAAGAAAAAAAATCACAGATCGTCATTCGGACGTTTTTATACATTGATTGATTTCCTAGGGATATAATGTGCAAAAATCAAATTTGAGCTACATGCACACGTGATAGTGCACCAAAATGGATTGGAAAATCATATGTGTGTCTCTGGGTGCATGTTTATAGTCCCCATGCAAGAAATTTCAAACATTGAGAATCTTGATTTTTAAAATCCAGTAAATCCAAAACTTAGTTGAAATTCATGAAACTTATCGTGGTGTCATATGGAAACCAATAGACTGTGATATTGTATTTTTTTCAAATTTGAGACAAGTTTTGATATATTATTCTTACAAATGGGAGATTATTAATAATTGGCAACCAATCAAACGGATTATTTATTAGTACCGTGGGCGTTAGACCAACAATGTACGTGCCATGCTTCGGTTAAGTAATAAAGCAACAGAATTAATCATCAAAAAAGAAAAATAATATACGTGCCGCCACGCGTCCCGTGTGCCGTGCGAGCAGGCGTGAGTTGACGAGACGCATGCGAGCAGTCCGCCGCATAGGCAGACCGAGAGGCGTGCGGGCAGGTGTGTGAATTGATGGGAGGCGTGTTCACCGCGCAGTGTCACCGGGAGGCGTGCGAGTAGCTGTGTGAAATGAAGGTAGGCATGCGAGCACTCCGCTGCGCAGGCTCACCGGGAGGCGAGCCAGCACTTTGACCGCCGCCCGCCTCGCTCCCACTGCTCCATATTAATGGCGCGCCCGAGCCGCTGGTCATAATAGGCGGCCGCACCCCCCCCATTCTCGCTACACATACAATCCTCTCTCTTCACATGCATCCTCGACGCCGCTCTCAGTCATCACCGCCGTCAGTGTATAAGGATGCCGCCGAAGCGCACAATCGGAGGGAGTGGCGACGCCGGGGCTGCTGAAGCACCTGAGCATGGCGTGAAGCTAGAGACAGAGGTTGCCGTCGCCACCGACGAGGTCTCGCGCGGGCAGAAGCACGACGGCGATGGCGTCGTGCTTCCACTACCAGAGCCGAAGGTCCACAGCGACTCCGGCGACGACTCCGATGACCACTCCGGTGACGACTCCGACGACGACAAAGAACCGGATAGTCATCTATACCCATTTATGTGGCAAATATATCCTAGGGTTTCTCTGGTTAGTCCTCTGCCTCCCCTTTTTGGAATAGAAATCCTATGGTTATGTTCTCTCAATCCATGGAATCTGAGTTAGATTTGATAGATCCGTGTAGTGTATTGATTGTTTGAATGGTACAAATGATAAGTGATTAATTGATTCTTCTGTACAAATGATTTCTGCTAAAAATCTGACTAGGGACCCCTTTGGGGCGCGGGATAACTTGTAATCCTCATACTTCTGTCGTTGTGTATTTCCCTTTAGCTGTTGCTTTCGAACATCTCCTCTTAGTGAGCTGTTGTATGACACTATGAGGGTTTCATTCGAGTAATGGAACCGGGGAGGAGCATCCCTGTTCTTCTAAAAAAATAATCCGACTAGGTTTAGTGTTGCTAATAATTCCTAGCCAGATCTTGACAATTGATTTTGATGCCAAAAGTCATTGGCATGCCAAATTTTGATCCTACTTTACGGCATGTAAATTGGTTTGATGCCAAAAGTCATCGGCGTGCCAAATTTTGGCAACTCCCAAATGTTCGCTAGAGATTAGTTTGCATTCCATTCTTCATTGCTAATCTCACAAAAGGTTGCCAAGTGTTGGCAACTTTTGATTTTGCCAAATGTCGGTAGCAAACCAAACTTTTGATTCTGCCAAATGTTGGTAGCAAACCAATCAGACTCTTAATTTTGTTGCACTAAGTTGTGTGCTCTCTATTTATGCATTTCTTTCATCAAGATCACTTGATGATTTAGGGTTCACGCTGTCAAATGATATATTATGTTTCATAAACTCTGCCTGCTGAATTCGCATTATTATAAAATATACTGACACCACATTTTTTACTATATGTATAGGTGCTATCTAACCGAAACTGCTATTCTGTGCTGGAGCACACATGCACCCGTTGCTACAGTAAAATAAAAAAAATTCAAAAAATTCTGAATTTTTTTTGTGGCAAACATTGACAGATGTTCTTAGTGCTTGCAAAGTTTCAACGTGGAATGACATCCATGTGAGTCGTGGCAAAAAAAACAAAATCAGCACTCCAAAATGCTTCCAAAAACAGCCTTTTTGGAGCATCGATTTTGTTTTTTTTTGCCCACACCTACACGAATGTGATTTCGTAGCGAAATTTTGCACGCATGTAGAAGAAACATCAATGTTTCTCAATAAAAAAATTCAGATTTTTTTTTATTATTTTTTTCGATTTTACTGTTCAACCGAGCTCACATGAGCTCGGTTGCAGAAGCACCGCGTCCCTATCTGACTATGTCGATAGCGAGGATGAAGATGCCCAGAGGAGGTACAAGAGGCAAAAGCTCAGGGAGCTTTATGCGGGACCGCATAACAGGCGTGTGAGGACCTGGAATATGGACTTTGGATACCCATTTTGCAACCAAAAGCTTCATCACGAGTATGAAAGTGTTCTGGTGCATGCAAGAGGACGAGCCGTTGGCTCCTTCAAGTAGAAGTATTCTCGCAGGGTGGCGCACACCATGTACACTGAGTACTTGGAGAAGCTTCACCTTTGTGCAGGCCTGCCGGCAGATGAGATGTGGGATTGAACTATGGCTATGTAGTGTCTTAATTATAACTATTCTTGAGTATGCTTAATATCGGTTGAACTATGTTTGAACAATGCTTGAGTACGCTTATTATCTATGCCTGAGTATGCTTATATATATATATATATATATATATATATATATATATATATATGTTTACTTATGTCTAGATGTGGGATGAGTATGCAATCAGTCTGGTTGATGGAATTTTATGCTTCTCTTAGACCAACATATGATTGCCCACACCACACACAGAGTGATGTTAATCGCACACGGTTGAGTCTACCAAACCGTTGCCTCCGAAACGCATTCCGACCTCTGAGACAGAAAACCCTCACCACCCAATTCAAAAAGGGAAAAAGAAAACCCTCACCACCCCCACGTTACAAAACCCTCACCCTCGCCCGCCACCTCCCCCTTCCCCGTCCCCAGTTGCACCTGCACTCCTCCGCGACTCTGCATGTCACCGCCTATCGTCGTGGCAACCACTTAGCTTGACGCATGTCGCCGACGCTGGCAAACCCCACCGCATTTCGCCATTGCCGCTTGCCGCCGCCTATCGCCACCAACTTTCTCGACGCGGCTCACCGTCGACCCAGCTTCGCCTGATGGGGGAATCTGCGGTATTGGAGCTTTTTCTCATGGAGAACCAGGTAACTAATTTACTGAAATATTCGATCATCTCTTATCCCAGTCCGTCTGCCCCTTTTAATCACCCGGCCGAAATCACCGTGGATTCATTTTTCTTCTAGCTGATTCGAGGGTTTTCTTTCATTCATAGAGTGTACAGTGCAAGGAGACATCAAGACTATGCGGCCTCGGCCAGACAGCCGAGAAGTTCCATCTCACAGTACCAGCTGGCTTCAGGAATCGCACGGTATGTTCAATCTCACCCAACCTCGGTTGGCATGGCCTACTTTTCTGAACATATAGTATATATTGCTACATTTGGATAAAAGGTGCCACATGCAGTATATACGTCAAAGGGGATTTTTCTTCTTTCTATATTAGGCAAATTAATGTTGTAATGTTCTTTCAATTACTCTCATATTTGCTTGACATCATGGTTACACTATATGTTTAACTATAAATTTGTGTCCTTTGATTTCAACTGTTGTGTATTGTTCTTTTAATTACTCCCATATTTGCATGTTACCCTATTCTTTAACAATCTTATCATTTCCTGCAGTAGATCCCTTGCTTTGCAACAGCAATTGTAGTACACAATCTTGGCCTTTACATAACTGAAGACTCCAGGAATGTCATATTGAACACAAACCATGGATTTACAACCGTTGCTTCTGTAAAACTTGATGAACATGGTCACCCCTATTTTGGCGCGGGCCTTTGGACAGAACATTCTAAGTTTTATGTAGCCAAAGCTGGCACTAAAATTGCACTGCACCTAAAAGAGCCTGGTCATATGATATATGCTAACTTCCCCGACGATATCATCCGCCCGGACTTTGTTCCAAGTAAGTGTTCTTTTCAAGTATCTGCATGTCGACTTACCTAGCAATATCAAAGTAATTGTGTAGTATTTAAGCAACCAATAGGGATTCCATTTTCTGACTTTGTTAAGTCTGTTCCTACCTAGTAACTTCTAGTTACCAATACACTTTTCTTCTGCCCTATTCTAACTTAATATTCCCTATCCTCCCACTCCTCCAGTCCTATCAGATAGCGTCACCACTGAGGAGACTCCGGAGGTGGAGGACGAGGCTGCTAACAAGTGGAGGCGGGTTGAGCAAGAACCACAAGCGACTCCGGCGGGCCTAGACTTCATCAGCAGCCTCCCCGATGATATGTTGATCGTCATCATCTCCCTCCTCCCAATCAAATATGGCGCGCGGACAACCATCCTCTCCTGGTGGTGGCGCCCCCTATGGCATTCCACTCCTCTCGACCTCATCGACGTCCACAAGCTCTGCCATGGCTATCACAAAAGCTTGGACGCGTTGTCCCAGATCCTCGGCAGACACCTTGGCCCAATCAGAGGCCTTATCATGGGCAAGTTTTGTTCCAACGGCAAGGACCGAGCCAAGCTTGATGAGTGCTTCCGATCCCCCACCCTAGATCACCTCGAGGAGCTGAGTTTTAATGATGGACATATGCGCTTGCTGCCACCGTCCGCGCTCCGCCTCGCGACCACGCTGCGGGTCGCCAGGTTCATGAACTACCATTTGCCCCCGATTAATGACGCGCCCGCTCTTTTTCTCCCTCGACTGAAGCACCTCAAGCTCGTCGCCGTCTGCATCCCCAAGGATGACATGGAGCGCCTGCTCCACGGCTGTACTGCACTCGAGTACCTTCGTCTTCAGGCGATCAATGGGTTGAGTAGCTTCCACATCACCTCCATGACTCTCCGGACAATTTATGTGTGTTGCTGGTGCTGCAACAAGAGATCACAGAAGGTGTATCACAGTATGGTCATTGAGGACACACTTTTACTTGAGAGATTACTTGTAGTTGATCAACAAGGTCCAACAAGAATCAGTGTCATTTCTGCGCCGAAATTGACAGTGGTGGGCTACTCGACTGTCAAATTCTTTGAACTTGTTATTGGATCCACACACGTTCAGGTACAACATTCGCCTTCTTCTTCTCCTTCTTGAATTAAATTTTTTTCTAATTTTGAAGATGTATGTTCGTCTGTCATCCAGAAAATGAACCCGACAAGCTTGACAACGTATCTACGCATAGTGAAGGTCTTCGCACTAGAATCTATCGGCCCCAACCTGGACGAAGTTATCAGTTTCCTGAGATGCTTTCCGTGCCTGGAGAAGCTATATATCGAGGTGATGCTCCTTTCCTGCTAAATGTTAACCATAAGGGAGTTCAATTTTTTGGTACCTTTTCCCAAGTTTACAATGACGAATGTACTACAATCTCTGAAGGAATTTTGGAGGATTTCAGTACATTGATGTTTTTTTTACCTACAGTGGTTGCTTGATTCATAAGGTTACAATCCATATGCATTTCTCCCTTTGATTCATCTGTACTAGTTTTCGTAGGTAAATTTCCATCCACTCCAACCTCTTGGGAAGAAGCCTACGTTTTTCTAGATTGTAATCAAATACCCATGTTAATCATGTAGGATCGAAGATGGCATGTCACTCTATTCGTGTATTTTAGAAATCCTGCAAATCAAAGAGGCCTATAGTAGTGTTCAAAACTGCATGTAGGCACTAATACGTTATCTTCTTTTGCAGATAAGATTAGGCCCGGTAGTGGATAATGTGATACAATATAACAACCACATCGAATGCCTTGATCTACATCTCTCAGAAATTACTTTGAACTCCTACCGAGGGACCTTACTGGAGATTATATTTGCCAAGTTCTTTGTTGTGAGAGCAAGGGTGCTAAAGGTAATGAGGTTTGACCTACATTTGCTTCGCAAAACTGAATGGTTTGCTGATCAGCGCCGGTGGCTACGGCAGAATGGAAAAGGCTCTGCAGAAGTTGAATTTCATTTTGGAAGTTCAGCTGACAGAGTAATAGGAAGTCATTATGTCAAGCCCATACATGACTTGTCAGTGGCTGATCCCTTTGTAGAAATGTTGAGGTTTCGAAACAGGTGTTACAAGTTGTAATATCAGTTTGAACCTCTCATATGTCCAAGTTCAGCTGATCAGCGCGGGCGTCTGCAGCTGCATGAGCCAAATTTCATTTCTAATATCAGTTTGAACCTTGTAATTAATCTTCAAATTTGAGCCTTCAAACTCTGGAATTTGAACCTTGTAATATTTCGGGCTTTTGTGGTACAATCGTTGAAATGGCATCGTATGAGACTAGTATATTGGTAGTACTATTTTGACATTTATATGCAATGGACGATTAATATCTGGACCTCAATGGACTTGATTTTATTTACCATTCTTGAATGTGTTTCCCCTGTCGATCTCAATCGCAAACGATCTATATTGCGGACACGACAGCGAACTTTGACATTATTGTTCACAGTTTGTTTCCTCAATTGTGTGCCCAGAATTATCGCACTCGAGTGTCCATCATTACCCGTCTGTGTAACTTTGACCTCATCACCCACGGGTAAACTTGGTGCCTCTTTGAGCCCACGCGTGGTCAAACGAAACGCGTGTGGGGTGCTCAACAGCTCAAGCGTGCACTGGAATCCTCCGCAAGGAACGCGGTGACAAGATGTGATGATTACAGGCCGTCCGGCCCCCATTTATTACAGCGGCCATTTAATCCTTGTGTCTCTTCAACCTTTCGATCGTGCCCCAGTATTGCAAGAAGCACGCCCACGACGACAAATATAGAGAGGCTATCCTGCGCGGCTCCAATGGTGGTCCCAGCAGCTGCCGACGACGAGCAGCAGTTCACCATGCATGCCGTAGTGGACACCCACAGAAGGTTCACGGAGCTCTCGGTGGTGTACACCAACAACCCGATCTAGGTGGAGAACTCCATCCACACTATGTAGTTGTTGCTTGCTGCGGAGAAGTACAAGGTGGTCGGGTTCGACCTCGAGTACACCCGCGCTCGTGCCGGGTCTCATCACAAGGTCGCCGTTGCCCAGATGTGCGTGCGCAATCACGTCCTCGTCTACCACTACTGCCTGGCCACAAGGCCTTGCGAGCGTTCCTCCAGGTTTGTCAACAGCCCCCACTACATGTTTGCTACAGTGGACATCACCAACGACGTAAAGGTGCTCAAGAATTCGGGCATCGCCTGCCAGAATCTTGTTGACATCCAGGGCCAATACAAGATCTGGGGCAGCAAGAAGCATGAGAAGGACTCACTGGTTCACCTCACCGAGGCCATCATCGACCCCTACTACAGAGACATGAAGGATTCCTGCAACAAGGACAAGCGTGCCAGGCACTCGGCCTGGATGGAGAAACTCGATGAAGCTCACATCGTGTATGCGGCCAAGGAGGCATACACGAGCTACGAGATGTACAGGCGGATCGTTGACATGTGGAAGTGCCTCCTTCTTCCCCAAAATGGCCAGGGATCTAGCTGGAAGCAGAGCAATGGCAGGCGTCGTCACAACAAGAAGTAGATGATTAGATGATCGTTTCTCCTAGTTTAGTGTGCATGTAATTGTTTACTTTGGTGTGTGTAGTCACTTATGTAATTGGATGTTTTATTTGGTTATGCAACAATGTTCTTATAAGTATATATGTTGTTGTTGTGTAGACAGAGCAGAGATGTTGTGCGGACAGAGCAAATCACATCGGCCACGGGCTAAACTAGGGAACCCGTCGGTGATGATTTCATCAATCGCTGACAATTGTATACCAGCAACCGTTTGCCCACAAAACACACGGGTTATTAGCAGGAATCGTCCCTGTTGTTATCCGTCTTCCCACACATTTCGGATTACTGACCTGTTTGCCGCGTATCACACACATCTTGTAAAGCTGAACCATTTCTGTTGTGTTGGGTAATTGCAAACAGTTCATCCGAGTGAACCGCATGCCGTATATCGCACACACCTTGATCTGCCTGGCCGTTTCTATTGTGCTGGGTAATCACAAACAGTTCATCCGAGTGAACTGTATGCCATGTATCGCACACACCTCGAACTGGCTGCCCGTTTCTATTGTGTTGGGTAATCACAAACAGTTCTTCTGAGTAAACTGTATGCCATGTATCGCACACACCTTGAACTGGCTGCCCGTTTCTGTTGTTCTGGCTCATCGCAAACAGTTCGCATGAATCAACTGTATGCCACGTATCGCACACGCGTCTCTAATCTGAATCATTTTTGATGTCTCCGGCATCGCACACAGTTAGTCTCATTGGCGACGGTTTTATTACGACACCGTTTGCGATGCATGCATCACACACAGTTTGGTCGCGGGGTCTCTGATTCATGTGTCACGTTAGCGGTCGCCTGCAGTAGTGATTCCGAGACATATTGCCATGCAACTTACACCGTTCTTTTTATATGACATGCATCGTCATTGTCATATTGCTTTGCATGATCATATAGCTGACATAGTATTTGTGGCTCAGCCACCGTTCATCATTTTTTATACATGTTACGCTAGTATCATTGCACATCCTGGTACCCCGCCAGAGGCATTCATATAGAGTCATATTTTGTTCTAGTTTCGAGTTGTAATTTTTTGAGTTGTAAGTAAATAGAAGTATGATGATCATCATTATTAGAGCATTGTCCCAGTGAGGAAATAAAAAAAAGAGGGAAAAAAGAGGCCAAAAAGAGTCCACGAAAAAAAAGGAAAAAAGAAAAAAAAAGAAAAAAAGAGAGGAAAAAAAAACAAAATGAGAGAAAAAGAGAGAAGGGGCAGTGTTACTATCCTTTTCCATACTTGTGCTTCAAAGTAGCACCATGTTTTTCATATAGAGAGTCTCCTATTTTGCACTTTCATATACTAGTGGGAATTTTTCATTATAGAACTTGGCTTGTATATTCCGATGATGGGCTTCCTCAAATGCCCGAGGTCTTCATGAGCAAGCAAGTTGGATGCGCACCCACTTAGTTTTCATGTTGAGTTTTCATACACTTATAGCTCTTAGTGCATCCGTTGCATGGCAATCCCTACTCCTTGCATTGACATCAATTGATGGGCATCTCCATAGCCCGTTGATTAGCCTCGTCGATGTGAGACTATCTTCTTATTTTTGACTTCCCCTTATTAACCTCTACCACCACATTCTATTCCACCCATAGTGCTATATCCATGGTTTGCGCTCATGTATTGCGTCGGGGTTGAAAAAGTTGAAGCGCATTAAAAAGTATGAACCAATTGCTCGGCTTGTCATCGGGGCAGTGCACGATAAATACTTTGTGTTAAGAAGATGGAGCATGAAAGGATTATATGATTTTGTAGGGATAACTTTCTTTAGCATTTTTATTTTAAAAGGCATGATTGTTTGTTAGTATGCCTGAGTATTGATGTCTTTATATCAAACTATAGACTATTGCTTTGAATCATTCGGATCTTATTATTCATACCGTAAGAGAGATTACATGATGAAACATGTTAGGTAGCATTCCACATCAAAAATTCTGTTTTTATCATTTACCTACTCGAGGACGAGCAGGAATTAAGCTTGGGGATGCTTGATACATCTCCTACATATCTATAATTTTTTATTATTCCATGCTATTATAGTATCAATCTTGGATGCTTTATAGGCAATTATATGCCATTATATATCATTTTTTGGGACTAACCTATTAACCTAGTGCCCAGTGCCCAGTGCCAGTTGCTGTTTTTTGCCTGTTTTTGCCTTTTGAGAAAATCATTATCAAACGGAGTCCAAACGAAGAAAAAACTTTGGATTAATTTTTTCTGGACCAGAAGGGACCCTCGAAGCTTCGGGAGAAGACCAGACGAGCCACAAGGGAGCAAGAAGCTCGGGAGGCGCGCCCCCAGGCTTATGGGCCCCTCGTGGCACACCTTGACCTAATTCCAGCGCTATAAATTCCCAAATATTCCCAATATACCAGAGAGACAGAAGAGAAAACCTTTCCGTCGACGCAAGCCTCTATTCTTCCGTGATCCCATCTGGAGGCCTTTTCCGGTACGCTGCCAGAGGGGGAATCGATCACGGAGGGCTTCTTCATCAAGCTTGCTGCCCTTCCGATGATGTGTGAGTAGTTTACCACAAACCTACGGGTCCATAGCTAGTAGCTAGATGGCTTATTCTCTCCCTTTGATCTTCAATACCATGTTCTCCTCGATGTTCTTGGAGTTCTATCCGATCACTACTGCAGGAATGCCTAGCAGTGACGGGTGGGAAAAGTCCAGCAGTGGCGGGCAAGGCTCTCTGGGCCACCCGCCACCGACCTCCCGCCACTGCTAGAACACCATCAGTGGCGGGCGTCCGCCCGCCACTGTTAGACCATGAGCAGTGGCGGGCTCTACATCGTGCCCGCCACAGCACTCCGTGTTGCCCGCCACAGGAATTTCGCGCTGCTGTGGCGGTCCTTTTCTACCGCTCGCCACTGCTATTGTTGCATGCCGACATGATTGAATTACAGCATATTGCACCTGGATCATATCATCAGATTGCATTTGATACATAAATTCTGGTTTGAACCTTGATCCACATACACGCACCACATTACAATGATTTCAGATTAATGAAAAGTAGTAGTTATAAAATATAACAAGTGCATTACAATAATTAATAAGCATACATATGTCACGCTCATCACATAATTAATGGTTTGACGAGTTTTTTTTGAGTGAAATGAGTGTTGGCAGATGTTCAACACGCAGATCGTTAGTAGAAGCCGCACATACTACATGAATTAGTACTTGATGGAACGAACGGGGACCAACGGGCCGCTTGCTCTGGAATTGGAGATTTGGCCTCTCGAAGAGCCCATTGCACAACCTCAGCGGGAGTAAGTATGGTGGTTGGACTCATACCCGGCCAGATCCTCAGCCTCTCATCCGGGGTCGCCTCCGCAAGGATGCACACTGCGAGGTCAGTGAACCGCCTCTCTGCAATCTTCTCAATTGCTGTGAAAGAACAATGGCCCATTGGAACACTTTTGAGCCAAGCTAACATCGCCTCCTTGAGGCGCTCTGCCCGATACTTTTCCCGTGTCCATAGATAGTGCTTCTCCATGTCCGCCGCAGAGATCCCCTCCCACAAATCTTCTGGCGGTCCCATCTGTTATTTTTAGCAGACAATAACATTCAAAATATATACATATAGAAAAGATCACAAGGTTAATATATAAACATATGACACTCGTACATATAAAGTAGAGATCACAAGGTAACAATCATTGTGTCATGACATAGTTTAATGTTTTTCACGGTTTACTAGACTAGAAAGGAGCATGTATATCGCCATGTTGATGTGTCATTCTCATGTCTCGTTCTTCTTGACTCTCTGCCCCGCAGTAGAACATCCCCTCATCCCTCACTACATGACGATTGATGATATTCGTGAGCACTCTCTGAAGGCGCTCGTGCTCTGTCCAAAAGTGAGCTAGCTTAACTTCCTTCTCATTCTCTTCGGACCATTTCTGCAGCATTGAATCACTTCTTAACAGTGGTCCTGCGCGCACATAGTCATCCATCAAGACCATGGCATAGTAGCCAGACATGTGCATGGTTTCGCCTTTCGGTTGTTGCCGACAACAAAAGCTAGTGTTAAATTTGTACTGCGAATGCGGCATGTTCTTACGGTCGGACTTATGACACATAAGAAGAGCAGCATTGAGAACTTTCTTCAAATCGGTCCACGGCTTCTTCGGGTCTCTCCTAGAATCAAAGAAATAAGCTCGGCCGTCCCGGGGCATCAGTGCGATGACGATCCAGTGTTCATTGCTGTGCAAAACAATTGAACAACGCAACATTACTGAGATGGACATCAAAGTACCCAGGTGTATAGTGCAAGAAAAAAGAAATGAACTTACGTTTCGAAGTAAGGCACGATAAAGTTGTGCTTGGTCCGAGGACTACGAAGAATGGTCTTGTGGAGGTAACCCGTCATAAGACGTTGGCCTTTATCAGAATCCACATTGGCCCAACGCATGAGATACGGATCAAAGAAGTCAACTTCCTCATTCTGGAGTAATGGATTTGTAGCATGCCAGAGCGACCAAAGCCTCATTAAAGACGGCTTGATTATGTCCACAAAGAAAATATTGTCGTTGACCACACTCTCAAATCCAAGATATATTTTATCAGCAGGGTACTCGTCGACAAATCCATGGCCCTCTATAACATTGGCGGTGTAATACATCTCACCCTTTCCTGACCTAGCTACTACGTCTTTGTGTAGAAGCTGAATTTCAACGCTTAGTGCACTCAACTTGTGTTGTGGCAACATCGGTTCACCGGGCTTAAACATTTGCATGAAGCACTGACTGACAGAAACATTCACCACATCTTCTCCTGGTGCCTTACTGGCGGTAGGTTCATTGGCTGATTTCTTCTTTCGCTTTCTGCCCTTTTTACGACGCTGAGCTGAGGGGTCCATAGAAGATGGTTCTCCAGAATGCATTTGTTGGGTTTGCTAAAATTTAGTATGCAATTATGAGTCATGATGCATAAAAAAATGAAAGAAAAAATTGACATGACCTTTGCTAAAAAGATGACATAACGAGTGCAAGAAATTTGGTGAAACGGAAATGAATCGACGTTTCGCCAAAACATTGGCACTCATGTCGATACCTGCCAATATATGACAACGATACTACAATGGATCCTAGTTAAAAAATGAAAGAAAATTGTGACATGACCTTTGCTAACAAGAGGACATAACGAGTGCAAGAAATTCGGCGAAACGGAAATGAATCGACCCTTCGCCAAAACATTGGCACTCATGTTGATACCTGCCAATATAAGCCAACGATACTACAATGGATCCTAGTTAAAAAATGAAAGAAAAATTCGACATGACCTTTGCTAACAAGAGGACATAACGAGTGCCAGAAATTCGGCGAAACGGAAATGAATCGATGTTTCGCCAAAACATTGGCACTCATATCGATACCTGCCAATATATGCCAACGATACTACAATGGATCCTAGTTAAAAAATGAAAGAAAAATTCGACATGACCTTTGCTAACAAGAGGACATAACGAGTGCAAGAAATTCGGCGAAACGGAAATGAATCGATGTTTCACCAAAACATTGGCACTCATGTCGATACCTGCCAATATAAGCCAATGATACTACAATGGATCCTAGTTAAAAAATGAAAGGAAATTCGACATGACCTTTGTTAACAAGAGGACATAACGAGTGCCAGAAATTCGGCGAAACGGAAATGAATCGATGTTTCGCCAAAACATTGGCACTGATGTCGATACCTGCAAACATAAGCCAACGATACTACAATGGATCCTAGTTAAAAATGAAACAAAAATTTGACATGACCACACTAGAAGGATTCGTACGCATAAACTTACCAAATATTTCTAAACTACTAGTATATATTTACCCTAAACACAGATCTGACCATCATACAAAAGAACACTAAAAAACATTGGCATGTATTTCTAAACTACTAATATTTACACTATGCACAAATCTGAAAATGCATACCGGAGAGGTGGAATGCGTGGAGTTCGAATGCAGCCCGAGGTCTTCGATGTTGGCGGGGGAGGGGGACACGGCCGCACGGCTAGCCATCGGGGTGGAGCTCGGCGGTGGCGGTGGCGGCGGCGATGAGATGCCTCCTCCGGTGTTGGAGGATGAGACCATGCCCGCACGCAGCAACGCGAGGAGGGGCGCGGCGGCGAGGGCGAGGGGCGTCGACGAGGGGCGCGCGCGGCGGCGAGGAGCGACGGCACCGAGGGCGCGGCGGCGACGCGGGCGAGATTTGAGGGGGGAAGAGACGGCGCGCACGGGGAGAAATGACCAGTTTTGGCGAGTGGGGGGAACGGTTGTTCGTGTGAAAATTGAACCGCCAGCGTAGTGGAATTACGAGTGGCGGGCGGGGTATAGGGCCCGCCACACGTATGGCAAGAAGCAGTGGCGGTCTGTAACAGGAAGCCGCCTCCGCTAAAATGACCTCCTACCCCCCCCCTCGGCAAAAGTTACGGCGATTTTAGCTGTGGCGGGGCTATAGACTTGCCCGCCACAACTGATAGAAAGAGCAGTGGCGGGCGCTGTAAGCCGCCCGTTGCTGCCGTGTTTCATCACGGGATAAGATTTGGAATGGTTCACCTGTGGCGGGCGAGAGAACTCGCTCGCCACTGTAACTCATGTAGCTGTGGTGGGCTGATTTGGCTACCCGCCACTGCTCGCTTTCAAAAATATCTGTGGCGGGTGCCCCGCCGTGCCCGCCACTAATTTGTGATCTCCTATAAGCCCTTTCCCAGTAGTGGATGTAATCTTCTTTTGCGGTGTGTTTGTTGGGATCCGATGAATTGTGAGTTTATGATCAGATTATTCATGAGAAATATTTGAGTCTTCTCTGAACTCTTTTATGCATGATTGTTATAGCTTTGTATTTCTCTCTGATCTATCGATTTGGTTTGGCCAACTAAATTGGTTTATCTTGCAATGGGAGAGGTGCTTTGTGATGGATTCAATCTTGCGGTGCTCAATCCCAGTGACAGAAAGGGACATGAAACGTATTTGTATTTTTGCCATTAAGGATAAAAAGATGGGTTTAATCATATTGCTTGAGTTTACTTTGTCTACATCATGTCATCTTGCTTAAGGTGTTACTCTGTTTTATACTTAATACCCTAGATGCATGCTGGATAGCGGTCGATGGGTGGAGTAATAGTAGTAGATGCAGGCAGGAGTCGGTCTACTTGTCTCGGACGTGATGCCTATATACATGATCATTGCCATGAATCCATCATAATTATTTGCTTTTCTATCAATTGCCCAATAGTAATTTGTTTACCCACCGTATGCTATGTGTTCGAGAGAGAAGCCTCTAGTGAAAACTATGGCCCCCGGGTCTACTTTTATCATATATTAAAATTCAAAAATACCTTGATGCAATTTATTTACCTTTATTTTATTTAGTATTTTACTTTATCTATCTATCACTATCAGAATTAATCCTTGCAAATAACCGCTAAGAGGATTGACAACCCTCTTATTTGCGTTGGGTGCAAGTGTTTGCTTTTGTGTGTGTAGGTGCTACTAACGAGGTTCTGTGTGGTTCTCCTACTAGATTGATAACCTTGGTTCTTAACTGAGGGAAATATCTATCTCTATTGTACTGCATCATCCTCTCCTCTTTGAGGAAATCCCAATGCAACTCACAAGTAGCAGCGCCAACTGTCGTGGTTACTAACCTGACAATGAATACTGGGGGTACGAATGAAGGGGCACAGCCTAGCTACAGCGCAGGTGTGGCACTCGGTTTTTATTAGTTCGGGCCCCTCTCGGAGAAGGTAACAGCCCTACGTCTCGTTGCCCGGAGGCTTGTTTGCTATTGGGGTATGTGATTACAGGGGGAAGCTGAACCCTGCGATGGAGGGAGAGGGCGGCTTATATAGAGTGCGTTGCGGCCTCTTCACCACCACGTCGCTAGGGTATTTATGACAATAACTACAGTAGTTATGGATGTTTAACAGCTATGACTATGGCAGTTACAGGTAATGGTAGCCATAACTGTGATTTAAGCCTAGTTGAAGACTACTCGACCGTTGCAGTTCCCACGCCGTCCTTGCATCTCCTCTGTCCAAGTGGTAACGGCCGGCTGACTGGAGGGTGGACGTTCGATTGTTGTCCGTGCAAGGTGTGAGTGGATCCTCCATGGTGTGCATCCGATTGCACCTGTGACCCTAGGGTCTCTGAATAATGGTGTGGACCTTAGGTGGGCCCTAGATGTCAGGCCCTTGTCCCTACCTGTGGTAGGTGACCCGATCATACAACTCCTCTTAGTTTACCTGAAAGCCATGAAGAGAACACTATTTGTTATTCACATGACAAAGGCAAGTATGAACCCCCTAAGGAAATATTCATTTTTTTGTCTATTTTCACTTTTTCATTTTTAAAGGATTTTCACTTTTTTTCATAGCACAAAGCTTATTTAATATCACGTAAAATCTTCTCAGGTTTGGCTCAAGAAGGAAAACATGGAGAATAAGAAAAGGAAACCTGAGGCTCACTTTTTCTCTGCATTAAAGGTTTGCCTTTATTTATTTTTATGCATTATCTCGTGGGAAACTTCTTTCTATGTTGCCTATAATGTGTCTCTTAAATTTACTAAACACTCCCTTCCTGGAATTGAATTCGTGGATTTTAGTCTTATAAATTGACATTCTTTGATAGCATCTGTCATTTTTATACTTCATAGCAGCTGCTATGAGTAATACATAATTGCTAACATTTTCTTGCGTTTAAATCTTCATATTTGTTGCAGCATATCTGAATTGGTGATGGTACAATTTAGCATCTGAATTATACTCTGTTTTTATGCTCTTGCCGGTACTATTGTTTGACTTTATGCCATCATTGACATCTTTTTCCCCTACCTAAAACCGTAAAACAATAGTTCTATGGTATTTTTCATTACTCTAAAAATATGTACAAAGATACAAATTTACAGGCAGATAAGAATCTGCATCTAACCAATACCGGTTTTCTCTAACATGTGAAATCAGAAATCAAGAATCAACTAATCAGATCAGGGAATCAATCCACTGACTGAGAGCTTCCACATTCTTAGCTTTGGTCCTATGCTTTACCATCATTGACATCTTGATCAAACAGCAGGTGACTGAGATAAAGAAGTTCACTAGATATTTACTTCGGACTTGTATTGTTCTGTACATTGATCACCGTGGTTGATTCCTCGTCGAGGGGTGAATGTTCTCCAAAAGTTCTCTGTCCCAAGAGTGATGCAACATCATTTCTACTCCCTCGTCATGCGATCGTATGTCCTAAAGTGGACATATCTACGATACATTTGACCCATTCGAAGCGTGGTGTGTCGCCAACATCACCGGCATCCTCGCCTCAAGAAAGGTCTAACTTACTATATGGTTTGATTTATAGGCGCAATTTACTACTAGATATTTGGAAATTGGAAGTAATATGGTTCATTATTTTATTTTCAGGGAAGAAAGCTGTCCAAGTAGATGTGGAAATTTAGTACTTGTTACATCAGTTGCCGGCTGTATAGGAACATGGTAATTCTCCTCTAAATCAATGTCTGAAAACTCCTACCATTTACATTTAGGTTGTTTTACATTTGATAAAGGACATAACAAGAATTAGTTGTTTATGATAATTTTATAACAATATAGTTGTATATTTATCTCCCTTTTCTGAAAAGGTACATCTATTTGACTTCCGTGTTCTGTTGTAGGTTTTCAATCGACAGTTTGGAACCTATTCAGGGAAAGGTCACAAGTTTCTTTTCTTCATTAGAGTAGAGCTTGTAAGAATGTGGTATCTCACACTAGCTGTGAGGATAAATTACTATGTCTCGATTGTATCATCTGGAGTAATGTTGAAATCTAATCAGCGCTGTAGAATTTTGGTCCCAAATACAGTTTCCTGCTTCATATTTCTACTGTGCGTAGCATTTTTGTTTTATCGTGAAAAGACGGTATTTCAGGTAGCACCTTTAATATGGATTATACTAGCCTATTACGCAATATTGTTTTTGATGTTCTTATGGAATTCATTTCTTCTAATACACTTTCCAATTTTGTTTATTGTGCATACAGGTAGCCAATATAGTTTCTGTGAAGACAAGTTTGTGCTGCTTCATTGGTGCAATATTGATTGGTTTACTACATACCGTTTGTGGACTACAACACCCGAAACATTTCAGTGAGATGTTCTATTTTGAGAAGATTGCACTTGCCTACTTAATTGTAACGTATGTGTTTCGGTGATTCACAATGGTAAGAAAAGGCTAATATCTCTTATTTACTAAAAGCAGGCATGCATAACTTGTATCAAACACACACACACACACACACACACACACACACACACACACACACACACACACACACACACACACACACACACACACACACACAAACACACACACAAACACACACACACATGACACATCTGTCGGGGGGATGACCCCCGGGTAGGCAACCGGGCCCATAGCCCTTTTCAAAACTTCGGGGCAGCTCGTGCCCCTGAAATCCAGCTGGCCATCCGGCCGGCTTCCCAACGCTGGCCGGTTGGGCGCGGCCCTGTGCCGGGTCCGGCTGGCCGCTAGCCAGCTAGCGACGGGTCAGTGGCCGTCCCATCCTTCCGTACGACAAGACGGCTCTCCACGACGGGAGAGCGTGGCTACAGCGCCGCAAACCCCGGGAGAGCGTGGCTACAGTGCTGCCAACCCCGCTGACCCAAGCGACCGACGTCAGCGCGGCGAGCCACTGTAGCCCCACGACACCAACCACTCCGTGATGCACGAGGCGACAGACCACAGTGCCGGGCAGCCGGCGGGTCCCAGCAGCCGGCGGGCCCCACTGCCGGCTCCAGACGCCGACATCCGGGTCCCGCCCGCGTGTAGATTTACCCATGTAACCCTGGGGGGTCGGGCTATAAGACCCCCAGGGGGCCTCCATGCACGGGGCGATCACTATCTCCTTCTAGCTCCATTCACGACACACACACACACACACACACTCACAGGAGAGGCAGAACGGAGGTCTAGCCCCTTCTTCCTCCTCCGCCCAAACAGCTCCAGGAGCAACCTTGTAGCTCTTGTGCTTCCCATACTATATTCGACAGGACTAGGGGTGTTACCTCTCCGGAGGGCCCCGAACCTGGGTACATCTTGTGTCTCACACTCGCGCGTACCAACCTCGCTTTCAGAACCCACCGGCGTCCTCACGCAGCCCCCCATTTTTAGCCATCTCATGGCATCTGCCGTGATTTCACCACGACAGTTGGCGCCCACCGTGGGGCTGCTCGCGGCGTCGGCCGGAGTCAAGTTCCAGACGAGGCCCTTCACCAGCTCCGGCGAGTGCATTGCGCACGGTTTGGTCCGCGCGCCTTGCGCGGCCAACCCAGCCGGCTGCGACTCTGCGCCAGGCGCGGACGCCGCCTGCCCCGCAGGCTGCTCCGTCGTTCCCTTCGGCGTGCTACACGTCTTCGTCGTGCTCATCCCCGACGAGTACCCTAGCGAGGTACACAGCTTCACCGACTTGCCCGTCCCTGTTAGCTGCGTCGTCCCCGACAATGTCGCGGATCTCTGCACCTGCGCGGAGGTGCTGACCATCGGCGCTAGCTCCGACTCCTCGCGCAGCAAGGAGAAGGCCGCCGCGGCTGCAGCCCAAGCCAGCCGGGTAGACCCGCTTCGCGTGACGATCCGGAGCCTGCAGGCCCCCATCACGCCCGATGCCGACGCAACGGCCGTGGCGGCTAAGCTCAACGAGGGCCGTCAGCAACGCGGCGCCGGCTGGAGTCCGCCCAGCGGGAGTATGACAGCGTCCACGGCTTCACGCCGGCCGCCGCTGAGCCCAGCGCTCCAGCCGGGTCGCGGAGCTGCGAGTCCGCGGAGGTGCCATCGGCCGTGCGCTAGGCGCAGGCCAGCCCATCTACGACACCCCCGTCAAGAAATGGCTAAAAAGGTTTTTTGACCGCATTTCTCGCAAAATTTGTCGGAACGGGGCAAATAATATACCACTGGAAAGCTATCGAAAATGCGAAACTTTTTCATATAGAAAGTTTTCTCTGATTCCTAGCCGTTTTTAAGTAATTTTGAAAACGGCGAGATCATGCGTTCTGCCTTCATCGCGAGAACTGAGTTTTCAAAAATGCACTGCGTGAAGAACTTGAACTTCTCGGACATGTCTGTTTGAACTTCACTCTGTTTTCACATGCTTCTTTTTGCCTGTAACTCCCCAACCACTTACCGGATTTGAGCAAATGATATACCGATGGAAAGCTGTTGAAAACGCGCAACTTCCCCATGTTGATCATTGTTTCATATTCGCGACGGTTCAAGATTTTTTTTAATACGTAAAAACGTCTTTCTAACGGTATACATGAAACTTTTAAACCGTTTGTTGGAATGAAGCATATAATATATCATTGGAAAGATTACGAATAGGAGCAACTTTTTCATGTAGACAATTGTTACAAATCCGTTGCCTTTTGAGAGCAGTTTAGAAAATAGCAAAAACAACGTCGTTTTTGCCTTTTTTTAACATGTAATTGAAGGTCGGACGTCTCGCAACATAAATTTTGAACCGTGCAGGGAGGAGCACGTGAACTTCGGGCAACAAACCTTTTCGTCTTTTAGTTTTTTATTCTTTTATTGAATTTGAAACGCATTCCGTGTAGTAGTTGAACTGCTCGCTGTTTTCACTTTGAACTTCTGTCATGTATTTTTGTTCATAATTCCTCACCCGTTCGTCGGAGTTGCACAAATGATATACCTTTTAGGAACCTGTTAAAAAGACACAAAAATTTCCAATACGGTTAAAATTTTGTTTCGAACAACATACACCAATTTGTTTTAACCGTTTTTTTTGGATAGAGCATACGATATACCCTTTGGAAAGATGTTGAATAGGAGAACATTTTTCTTGTAGAGCATTTTGTTTCATTTTTTGTAATGCATTGAGAGAATTGTTTTAAAACACCAAAAACAACATCGTTTTTTGTGTTTTGAACATGCAAATACAAGGTGAACCTCTCTCACAATTTTTTTTGAACTTTCCCGAGCCGAGCACTTGAACTTCTAGCAACAAATTTTTTAGACTTTGCTTTTTTATTCTTTTCTAAAAAAAATTACACGTTGAACTGCTCCATCTTTCATATTTAAACTTATTAGTTTATTCTTTAGAAATGGGAAAATCCTAGTTTTACAACAAACGTCGAACTATTTTTTCCGGTTAAGCCATGAAAATAATTTTTTATTTACTTTTTTTGAACTTCTTAGTTTTTTTAACCTGAATTTCTTGGGTTTTTTTTTTGAAATGGTGAAAGTCAAATGCTCTGTTATTCTAATTTGAACTTCTAGCTTTTTATTAATTTAGAAAAGCGAAAATTTGGATTTTCAATAAACTTTGAACTACACCATTATTTTAATTTGAACTTCTAGCTTTTTTAGAAACTGAGAAAATCTGAAATTTTCATGAACATCGAACTACTTTGTTTTCTTAATTTGAACTTCTTGGTTTTTTTCTTTAGTAGCCGGAAAATCTGAGTTTTTTTACTAAACGTCGAACTGCTCCGTTTTCTAGTTTTTTTAGTAACGGGAAAAATAAATTTTGTTTTTTTTACCTGCTTCAATTTTTAAACTTGAACTTTAGATTTTTTTTCTTTAGTAGTGGGAAAATTACGAGTTTTTCTATTAAATATTGAACCGTTTGGTTATTTATATTTGAAATTCTATGTTTTTTAGAAACTAGGAAAATTCTTTTTTATATAAATTTTGAACTACTCCACTTTTTAAATTTGAACTTCCTAGAAGCGGTTTAAAATCCTAGTTTTTGGTAAACGTTGAATCGCTTCGTTGGTTTAATTTGAACTTCTAGGGTCTTTTCAGAAACAGGGAAAATTCACTTCTTTTTTATAAATATTTTGAACTACTCTGTTTTTTTAATTTGAACTTCTTGTTTTTTTTCCTTTACTAACGAGAATAATTTGATTTTTAATAAAAGTCAAACTGTTGTTTTTTATTGATAAACTTTCGTGTTCAGAACACCCCTGAATTTTTTTATGGGGAAACTACCCCATGTTTGAATCTGAACTTTTTTTATCCTCGAACATTTCCATTTTTCGTTTGAATCTGAACTTTTTTTAGTTGCTCCTTTTATTTTAATTTGAACTTCTTCATTTAATTCTTTTGTAACGAGAAAAATCTGAGTTTTTTATAAAAATCGAACTTCTCTATTACTTTAATTCGAACTTCTTAGTTTTATTCTTAAAAAAATATGTTTTTAAATAAGCATAAAACATTTAAAAAAATAAACTTCATAATTTTATTTTTGCTAGAAACAGAAAGAATTTTGGATTTTCCGTATACATCGAGCTACTTCCGTTTTTTTAATTTGAACCTTTTGATTTTATTTGTTTGGTAACAAGGATAATCTAACTTTTTTATAAATATCGAACTGCTCTATTTTTTCAACATTGAACCACACCATTATTTTAATTTGAACTTCTAGTTTTTTTAGAACAGGGGAAATAATTTTTTGTAAATTACTTTTAAAATGTTCCTCTTTTTAATTTGAACTTCTTTCATTCTTTTTACAAAGGGGAAATCTATTTTTATAGTGATTTTTGAAGTACTTTTTTTCTTTGAACTTCTTGCTCAATTGTTTTCGAACTTCCAGATTTTTAAAATATGAACATCCTTGTAAGCTTTTTGTAAACCTCTATTTTTTTAATGCAATGTAATATCACGCTTTTCACATTCTATTTAATTTTTTTAGTTATTTCTTTTTTTAATTTGAACTTCTTTGTTTTATTATTTAGTAAAGAGAAAAAAAATCTGAGTTTTTTATAAAATTTGAACTTCTCTGTTATTTTAATTTGAACTTCTTGATTTTATTCTTAGAAAAAATATGTCTTTTAAATAAGCATCAAACAATGATTTTTAAAATTGTACTTCATACTTTAATTTTTCCCGGAAACGGAAAGAATTTGAGTTTTCTATATACATTGAATTACTCCGTTATTTTAATTTGAACTTCTTGATTTTATTTCTTTAATAACAAGCAAAATCTAAGTATTTTATAAATATCAAACTGCTCTATTTTGTAATTTGGATTTCTTGGGTGATTTCTTTTAGTAACGGAAAAATCCTGGTTTTGTAATAAATATTGAACTGGTCCATTATTGAAATTTGAACTTGTAGAGTTTTCTTATTTAGAAACAGTGAAAATCAATTTTTTTTTATGAATTTTGAACTGCTCTATTTTTAAAATTTGAACTTCTTTTTTTATATTTAGAAACGGTGGTTTTTCTGAGTTTTTGTTGTCTGACCGATGAACTTTTGTTGCTCGTGTCTCTGAACTTCCTTTTTTTTCACTTTTTCCTAAAATTAAACAAGGTTACATCCTTTTTTGAACTATCCAAAATAAAATGTTTTGAATTTCTACATTTCATTTGAAGCTATCAGTTTCTTTTACATGCATACTCCCCACTTCATTTTTCTTTTGTGTTTTTGACAGACCAACAAAACTTGCAGAGCGCTAAAAATTCACAAACACAATAACACAAAATCTTATTATTTTTTCATGCTTCTTTCCATTCCAAGTCGTTCTGCTCACTTTGATTTTGCCTGCACGGATCGGGCCTAATAACAAAACAAAATGAAGAAAGAGTAGCATTTTTTAGGAAAGTGATTTGCTGCCCGTGTTACTACTGATTTTTCCCAGAGAAGATAATTTGCAATTTGACACCAGTGCCTCCATCTTCCTTCTCAAATTCACCTTTTCGAACTACCGCATTCAGTTTTGCTGCAAAAAAAATGAGGAACAAACTCTGAGAAAACCATTGTGTCGGGAGAGCTCGGGTGGCGCTGGGATTTGGACAGAGGGTGCTCAGTCGGCTAGGGAGAGGAGCATGGGGAGCAGGGATAGAGGGAGTAAGGCATACCAGTGGTGGTCATGTGCTCGTCGCCGAAGAGAGGAAGGGGGAACGGGGCCAGAGACGAGGCTGAGCGTGGTGACAGGGGGCTCACGCTGGAAGGGGGATGCAGGGGAGGGGAGAAAGAATGCGACGCACGGCGCCGACAGTCACCGGGAGAAGGTACGCGGCAGCGGGGTGCCCGCCGCGAACTCCGACGGTCGGTGGCACCGGAGGAGGTACTCTCCAGTACATATTTTTTCTTGAAATGCACCTTTTTACTCTATGTGAACTTTAATGTTTTTAATATATGAACTTCAGTGTGATTTTACATTTTTTTGGACGTAAAATTCGTATACAAACTTTTTTTTATACATTTTGAACTTGTGTTTTTATTATACATGACCTTCGATGACATGGTTTTTATTGTGTTCTACTTATATTTTTCCAACCCCTGATCTGTGTCTTCGAACTTCTGAATTTTTGCTGCATGAACTTTTGTGACCTCATTTTTTTTCTTTTCTGACTTTCTCATCTCTCAAGTTTGAACTTCTAGATTTTTTATCACTGAACTTCTGAGCAGGGTGGGTTTATTCTTTTAGGCAATTGCATTAGTTTTTTTTGTTTAACTTTCGTTAACTATTTTTATAATTGTATTTTTTTAGAGATGAAAGAAACCTATGATAGACCTGCTCGGAGCACACATACGTGCCGCAGAAATGCATGGCGGCACACACACAAGGGGAGCACATATTCAAGACGCGCACACCCAAGGCTCATGCGCCGCAGAGCTGCGTCCAGAACTTATTTGGCTCTTCTAGTTGAACTTCAAGGTTTTTTTACTTATTTTTCACAGCAGTTTTCATATGTGAATTTCACATGCATAACAAATTGCCAAATACAAAACAAAGAGTGCGTACCACTAAAAAATACTCCCTCCGTCCGGAAATACTTGTCCTAGAAATGAATAAAATGGATGTATATATAACTAAAATAAGTCTAGTTACATCCATTTCTAGGACAAGTATTTCCGGACGGAGGGAGTAGCACATAATCACAGAACCGGAAAGTTCACAGCAGTTTCAGAGATACAATTATCAGATCACACTAACATGGCTCCATTTTATCCAAAGATAATGTTTAGTGGATGTTCTCCTTCTCTGTCAGTAGTAGCGGGAATTCACAAAACTAAACATCAGCAAAAAAATTGCCCCGCCCAAAAACGCAAGTTAGGGACAGGTTGGGTGTGCGGCCGCCCACGCTGAGGATGAGGATGAGGGCGGTGCTGTTCAGGCCGACACTGGTGTAGACGAGGCCGGATTAAGTGGAGGGCGAATGACATCGTTGAGGGGAGCCTGGGTAGTGCAGGTTCGTGCGAACACCGGCGTTGAATAGGATGCCGCTCTGTATCCCGCTCCCCGTGTGTGCTGCGAGAGGAAGAAGGTCAGTATGTAGGGAGGGAGAAGGTCAGTATGCAGGAGGGGAGAAGGTCACCTTTGGACGTTGGGGTAGGGTGAGCAGCGGTCGGCAAACATCTCTGAACCTTTCATCCATGTCACTCTGAAATTCAGTCCTCCTTCATACCGCAAACTTTTTCCTGGTACACATATGTGACCTTTGCCTATCTATTTATTTTGAACTTCTTTTCAAGACAAAATTTCAGTTAATATATCAGTTAGTTCAGAGAAGTATATAGGTTCAGTGAGAACACAGGAATGCATAGAGAAAAAAATCGAAAAAATGATCAACAACGAAAAGAACACAAACATCCATTATGCAAAACAACATGTCATCAAGATTTCAGAAAAAGTAGGAGAATTTCCTCCCGTGATAGTGCTGGACTACAGCCCAGTCCTTCTCAGTTGCAGGAAGCAGCAGGAGATGAAGGCCCTGTTTGTTTCAGCTTCGCTTGGATTAAAATCACCGATGGATTCACCACCGAAGTACACTTTGAGGTGCTTCAGGAAATTGCACTAAAAATGGCCCAAAACCAGATTCAGCTTCACTGGCAAAGCTGATTCCAAATAGCCGTTTGTTTCAGATTCCAGATTCAGCTTCACTGGCAAAGCTGATTCCAAATAGCCGTTTGTTTCAGATTCCAGATTCAGCTTCACTGGCAAAGCTGATTCCAAATAGCCGTTTGTTTCAGATTCCAGATTCAGCTTCACTGGCAAAGCTGAATCTGCTCCCTGAAGCTGCACGGGTTGGTTTCCGACGGCGGCGGCGCGTGGGGTCGCGGGCCTTCTGGCGGCACACAGGAGGAGGTAGGTGGGGAAGCCGCTGTCGAGCACCGGCGGAGGAGGAGGCAGGGGTCAGCGGCTTGATCGCTCCGTCGGCTCCCTAGGTCGCGGGAACCGGCCTTGTTTTGTCCAGTCGAGCTGCACCCAGCGCCAGCGAGCGGGACCACGGCTCAGGAAAGCTCCGCTGGTCGCCGACGCGAAGGACGACGCCACGGGCCAAAGACGAACTGCGTGCACGCGCCCGCTGAACTGCAGCATCCCCCGACTTGTGCGTGCCACTGAGCAACCCTGTTCGTGGACTAGAAGCCACTAGAGCTGCTGCCCCGTTCTTGAAGATCCAAGGAAAATTGGGGAGCAGGAGTACAGAGGGGGTGGGGGGATCTCACCATTAACCATGCCGGTGGGCGCGACGGGGATTGGGTTGACCGGATTTTGGCGCCGTGGTGGAGGGTGCTTCCTCCGCTTGTGTCCGCGCATGGTGGCACTTGGTGGCATGGCGCATCGCGGCGACGCGGTTTGACGGCGGCCGGAGGTCGAATTCGGGCGTTGGGCGGAGCGAAGCCGGATCAGGCGCCGGGCGGCGCGGCGGCCGGATCCAGGAGCGGGACGACGCGGTGGCCGGATCCAGGGCGGTGCGTGGGTGGTCGGGAAGCCGGCGGCAGGGCTGTGTGTGAGAGACGTGGGAGCGGGAGGTCAGGGCATTGGGAGGGATTTTTTGTTTTATATTTGTTCTGAGTTTGGGAGGATCCCGTCAGGCCCTGTAGGGCGAGGTGTTTTCAGAATATTATTCTGATCTTAGGGTCAGAATAGTGTTTATATATATATATATATATATATATATATATATATATATATATATATATATATATATATATATATATATATATATATATATATACTCCTGGGAGTACGTACTCCTGCGCATCATATACCACATAAATGAATTGTTTATACCTCTTTATCATTTTTAATATACTTCATTAACAATTACTAGATGCCCCAAAATGAGTTTCATTAAAAAATATATTTTAAACCACATATTATATTTTATTTAGAAGTAAACTGCATTTTTTGTACGTAAAAAAGGTATACTGCATAAAAAAAGGGTTTCGACGATATTTTTTCGCAAAACTTGCATTGAGGTATATTAAAATAATTAACAAGGTATATTGAGAATGATAAAGAGGTATAATATGCTTATTTAAGAGGTATATTTGAATGTGGGAGTACATACTCCCAGGAGTACAGAAGAGGTGTCCTATATATATATATATATATATATATATATATATATATATATATATATATATATATATATATATATATATATATATATATAGTTATTTAATTAATTAATGCATGTAAATCCCACGGGGGAGACCACGAGCACTTTGAAAAGTTGTTCCGGATTTCTGGGGATAAGCACGCGTATATAGTTGCAAGTCTTTCCTCGTATTTCATGTTCTAGAAAATCGGAAGCCGGTGGCAGCGACGACAACAAAGGTAACCGGATTTTTCTGTGTGTGCCATCACATCCTTGGGTACATGCCGGGCGGCTGCAGCGGTGGCGACGACACAACGAAAGTGATGAGACGCGGCAGCAGCATCTGGTCCGGCATCAGGTACGGCGACAATAGCTGATGGAAAATGTAGAATGTCTTATCGGTTGCTCATGTGCATGGCCGCCGCCGACGGCGGCGGTGGCTACGACCTACGACGTCAACGGGATGACTTCATGCGGCTACCCCTGCGGCCCTGCCTGACCGGCCACGAACAACACTTGACGTTCATCATCCCATCCTTTTTTCTTCTTTGAGGAGTTTCACCATCTCATCGTTGAGGTATACTCTCACGTACGCATTATTTTTATGCATGCAGTTCCTCATATTAACTTTTCTTCCACTGTCCATTAAAATAAATTATCTCCCACTGTCTAAGGCGTATGGCAGTGTAATCTATCCACACCATCGTGACCAAGATCCATGGATGCCTGGCCATGCTAGCTGGTCCGTCGTCAGCGTACACATCAGTGCCGGCACCACGTACGCGCGATCGGCGACAACTTATCGTGCACCGACATCTCGGACGGCCGTGATTTTTAACGACGTCCAGAACACAATTGAATACCTAAGATGGATTGAAGATGAAGATGGCTACCTAACATATTGCGTTGTTAGTTGTAAAGCTGCTATTTTTTTTAGGGAATTGTAAACCTGGTGGATGAAAAGCAGTATGACTTGAACACCAATCAGTAGTTAATTCTGTAGAATTGAAGTATATATGCTCCTCGGAAGTGTATATACCTTTGCTGTATATTTGATTTTTTTTTTCTATTGAGATTTTGAACCATATTTCTAATGGAATACTCCCTTCATGGCCACATACTGTACCAGATTTTGGCATGATCTTTACATGAATGATATCCAACAATAGATACTTATCATAGCAAAAACGCTATATACTCTTTTGCAGGAAATGTAGTATATACTCACGTATAACTAAATAGTATGTACCACCTCGACGTCTCAGGAAAACGTAGCATATACTCACAAAGTGAAAGTAGTATATACCTCCTCAGCAATGTGTAGTTTATACTCACTCTGAAAAAAGTTGTGTTTACCTTCTCAGATTAAAAAAGTGAATACATTCTTCATAAAAAATGCAATTTCTACCCTCTTAGGAAAAATGCAGTATATACTCATCCAACAAAAAAAAAGGGTATTTGACCTCTCATCAAAGTGTTGTATATAACCCCTCACAAAAAGTATGTGCTCACTAAAAAAGGTAAAATATGGTAGTATATACCCTTGAATAAGTATTACATATTTGTGCTAATTCATCTCATCAAAAGTAGCATATACATGTCATACTTATTTGTGCCAATTCGTTTCATCAAAAGAATGGTATATACTACACGGTTGCAAGTAATAGTATATACTCGTATATACTCCAAATTTTCATACAACGGTATATACTCCAAACTAGTATCATGTGTACTACTTCCAATTGTTCACGGATGAAAAACAGATGACGCCAGCTATTCCAAGTAGTTAATAAAAAATTGAAGGACGCATGGCTGTTCCTAACTTGTAGGGTGTAGCTAACGCAATCAAAAAAGGTTGTTAGATTTTTTTCACTAGTCTACACGCACGTCCGGCTGAGTAGTTGTTGCTACTGGATCCATTATAAGCCTATCCGTTAAGGTGGGAGTACATACTCCTGGGAGTATAAAAGAAGAGTCATATATATATATATATATGGAAAATCCATCCTACCATCCAGGGGTAGTTACCCCACATGTCTCATATACTACCATGTGGTAGTATATATACTACTTTATCATTTTAAATATGTTCATATACTATATATAAGATACTTCAAAATAATTTACATGAAAAAATTTCAAGTTGGCCCATGGTTATTTTTTATATTTATGAAATACGTACATATTTGTACGTAAAAAGAAGCATACTCAAAATACGATACATATTACCAAAAAAGTAGTATATATACTACCTAAATATTCTTATATACTACATACTACGCGTACATACTCTCCGATTTGATATATTCTACATACAACATACAAAACTCAAGTGGTGGTAACTACCACCGGTGGTAGATAAAATTTGTCATATATATATATATATATATTAGTGTGGATTTTTTAACACCCGGGGACTATGCCACCCCTCTAGGTGGTAGTGCCACCCCATGTTATCCTCGTTCAATGCATGCCTCGTGATCCGTGTAAACACTATGCTATCGTCATTTCTTCATCGGGATTCAGTTAATGAAGCATACTAATGATCACACTAATACGGTTCCAGTAGAGTATGTGTTAGACTAGGGGTATGAAAATATCAGGTCATGAATACTTAACCAAAAAGATTCCCTAATAGTATAAAAAGTAGTATAACTTACTAACTTTCTATAATAGTACAATAAAATTGGTTGGTGATTAAGACTTATATTCCTAAAGGAAGTTCCCTATGAACTCAAAAAAGATTCCTCAAAAAAGATTCATGAGTGTACACATGTATCAACATTTAACCTTGTTAATACTTAGTGCTATGAACTCGTCTCAGTGCAATTAGACAAATGGAAGAGTGACCAATGGCAGACCTAAAAGATGCTACACGGATCTCAAAGCTAGATCAGACGGAAACCAGAGGGGTGGCAATGCCCACGGGTGGCAAAGACATAATAATCATATATATATATATATATATATATATATATATATATATATATATATATATATATATATATATATATATATATATATGACAAATTTTTCCTACTACCGGGTGTAGTTACTCCCACTTTGGTTTCGTACGTTGTAGGTAGTATCTATTATATTGGAGAGTACGTACGTGTAGTATGTAGTATGTAAGAATGTTTGGGTAGTATATATACTATTTTTTAGGTAGTATGTACCATATTTTGAGCATACTCCTTTTTACGTACAAATATGTACGTATTTCACAAATATGATAAAAACATGGGCTTACATGCAATTTTTTCACATAACTCGTTTTGGAGTATCTTAGATATAGTATATGAACATATTAAAAATGATAAAGTAGTATATATACTATCACATGGTAGTATATGAGATATGAGTGTAACTACACCCGGTAGTAGGATGCATTTTCCCTATATATATATATATATATATATATATATATATATATATATATATATATATATATATATATATATATATATCCTGGGGTAGTTACCCACATGTCTCATATACTATCATGTGGTAATATATATACTATTTTATCATTGTAAGTATGTGCATATACTATATATAAGATACTTCAAGGTGGGTTACATGAAAAAATGCAAGTTAACCCATAGTTTTTATTATATTTGTGAAATACGTACATATTTATACGTAAAAAGGAGCATACTCAAAATACGATACATACTACCTACAAAATGAGATACATACTACCCAAATATTCTTATATACTACATACTACGCGTACATACTCTCGGTTCTGACAGATACAATATATATATATATATATAGGGATTGACTATTCGTCACCCTCGGTGAGGAATAATTGCTCTTCACCTCCCCCCCTTCTCTATTTTAACATCAATGCACAGTAATATTATGTTCCGTAAATTTTGTCTTATTTTAGACGTTAAAAGATAACGTAAGAAATTATATAATTACTGTAAAATATATTTTACGTTGCGTAAAATTACAAACGTAAAAACATAGTATAAAATATACATAAAATGCAATTTTTCTGGTCTTATGACCTATATTTTAGTTTTCTTATGCGAAATTTTACTTAGTGAATCAAGATGAATGTAACTATTTGTATTCCAAATTTATTTATTTATGAAACGATCGTAAGATTACCTCGGGTGAAGAATAACTTATTCTGTACCCTAGATGATGAATAGTATATATATATATATATATGACAAATATTTCCTACCACCCGGTGGTAGTTAACACTACTTGTGTTTTGTATGTTGTATGTAGTATCTGTCAAATCCGAGAGTATGTACGCGTAGTATATAGTATATAACGATGTTTAGGTAGTATATATGCTACTTTTTTGGTAGTATGTATCGTATTTTGAGTATGCTTCGTTTTACGTACAAATATGTACGTATTTCATAAATATAATAAAAACCATGAACCAACTTGTAATTTTTTCATGTAACTCACTTCGGAGTATCTTATATATAGTATATGAACATACTTAAAATGATAAAGTAGTATATATACTACCACATGGTAGTATATGGGACATGTGGGGTAACTACCCTGGGTGGTATATATATATATATATATATATATATATATATATATATATATATATATATATATATATATATATATATATGAAAATGGCTATGTACTCCTGTGAGTACGTACTCCCGCTCCTCATATACCACATAGATGAATCCTTTATACCTCATTATTATTTTTAATATACTTGATCAATAATTAGTAGATACCCCAAAATGAGTTTCATGAAAAAATTCATGTGAGTCTACATATTTTTAAAGGTTTACGTGTATACTAATTTATTTGTACGTGAAAAAGGTATATTATAAAAAGCACGTCGCAAATGATATTTTTTTAACAAAACTCGTATTGGGGTATTTTAAAATATCTGATGAAGTATATTAAGAATGATAAAGAGGTATAATCAATCCGTATATATACACATACATACATACTAGGATTGGCAGGCCATGAACAGACGACACTACTTGGCCTAGCAAAACGAGTGGGTCGACAACTCCTTACTCTACTCACTACCACACGTGGATCACATGCTAGAATTATTCACTTTTACATGCGATATATTTTAGCTACATGCGATGATTACATTTATTAAGTGTCATTTATCAACTACTAGTTGTTCTAACATTTTCATTTGACTTTAGGAACATTCCCCACCCAATTTCATCTTCAATATACTGGCTAGCTTAATTCCGTTATCTTTGCTTTGCACTGGTGCCACAAACAAATGGCATAGAAATATTACAGTTTATAGCGCTGGGGCAGAATTGTCGAGCTTGTGACTTGGGCGATTTGGTGCAAGCTTGGAAGGCATCCATTCATTGTCATAGAGCCTGTGAATGCTCCTTAAGTAAGTGCTGATGCTTCTTATGCAATATATTTCGTATCGTAACATACTGTCTTGCAACCCCACAGTACTGAAATATGTCATTGTTCATGTTCTACAATAGTCTTTTTCATGCTCTCTCCATGACTATATATTGTGCATGATAGTAAGAAATCATATATTTTGTATTTGGGGATGACATGTCATTCCTTTGATCCTGTGATCACTTACTCTGCTACCAGGATATTTTTTTCTCAAAACAAAATACAATTGGCGTATACTTATCATAACTGAAGGCTGAGTTGCTTTTGGTATTAAAAAATGTCTCTCTTTTACCACTCCAAAAATTCTACCAAAAAGACGTTTGGTTGGATTAGTTACATTAAAAAGCTGATGCATTCGTGAAGCAGAGATCAGTGGCATATCACCGCTCTCGTATTTTACTCATGTTACCATGTTTGTGTTTACCATTGGCATTACACTTTAGGATTTTACTGTTTGAAAAACGCATTTAGTCAATACGCTTACTGTCATCAACTTATTATGAATTTAGAAAGGAACAACTACAAGTTTTAGAATTTTAATGTTGACTCAAATATTGCATCCAGGCGACACGACCATCATGATTTTTAATTATATTGCTCCATTTACAAGATAATCAACTACGAAAATCAAGCTTAACGTTTATCAACGAAAACATTTTGAGATGCCTACTTGGTGTGAATCAGGCAATTGGTGTGAGCTTAGGTGAACAAGGGATCAGATTAGAGCTTCGTCTAGTCCTCTCTTTTCTTTTCTTTTTTGTGGTGCCCGGAGGGGCGACAAGGCTTTGACACAATAATCGTGTGTGATGTTGCTGGGTTATCTCTTCCCATTCAATCATATATTTTAGCCATGTAAAGGAGTGGAGAATTAAACATGATTATACAACTCACATTGTGCAATCGTGCGACAGGTTTGTTATAGTTATTTACAAAATGTACTCCTACCTGAGAGAGTAGTGGGATGAATGGGCACTGAAAACATTTGAACTCTTTCACTATTGATGATGATGACTAGTTGTAGGGTGCTGTCAGAATTAGTTTACAACACAAGGGAACTCTAAATTTTGAACAGAACAAATTGATGACTAGTTGTAGATGCTGTTTGAGATCAGAAGTCGCAACTTACAAGTTATGCCGATGACAGTAAAATCCTAACTTATACTAAAGGTTGGATGAGATCAGACGCAAAACTGTTTATATAGATGTGGCTCATCAAGGTGCCCGGACATAATAATGCAGGACAAGTAGCACGATTGTCGCGGACTAAACGGCTTGATCTCGACTCCTAATTCTAGTTTGCCGGCGTGCATGTCGGACGCCATCCGCGCAGCTCCCGAGGCAAGAGCATTTGTGGGCGTGACAACGTCGATCGCCTGTTGATGCAAAAGGCAGGCACCTCGCCCCACGCCATGTCCACCTGACTGTACGATATGGTCACCATGCTTTTCTCCGTGCAGTCCTGTTGTATCGGCCGCCTATTGTCGACGCGGAGAGTAAGGTTCGATTCCGGGAAGATCACCGGGCTACGCAGCGGATCGAGCCCTTCCATGCCTGAAATCTCGACGGAGAAATAAGGAACAACTCGGCCGCGGGCCGAGACACCCAAGGCTATCGTACTAATAACAAGAATGTGCACGCCATGTCAAAGGATGTGAAATGGAGAAATAAATTCGTGTTCATGTTTGGAGCTATTTTGAACGAATTTTTGTAAAATTTGTCGTGCATGGTCGACCGTTTGAAATTTTCTTTGCCCAGTAGCTTCATCTTGCAGTTTCACACGACTTTCGTATTGCACATTTTCTGTTTCGACGATCATAGACGAGTATATCTAACTTCTTCCTCGTTGGAACGTACATATGCATATGTTTGATGTGTGTTAATGACACTCCTTAATCACGGTCTCCACTCCCGTGTCCTGCTACACTGGTGCCACCGTCGGTGTCGTTCCTCTCGGCCTCCTCTCCCGCGTTCTATTGCACTAGCACCACCGCTGGCGTCGTTCCTCTCAACCTCCTCTCGCGCGTCCTACTACACTCAGGCGGTTGTCGTTCCTCTCTGTCTTCTCTCTCACGTCCTGCTACACTGAAGCCACTGTCGGCGTCGTTCCTCTCGACCTCCTCGCTCGCGTCCTACTACACTGACGTCGTCGTCAGCGTTGTTCTTTTTGGCCTCCTCCTCTGCATCCTCCTGCACTGACGCGGCCATGGCGTGCAAACTGCATTTCTCCTCCATATTTTTCTTCCTCAGCGCCATGGCGTCACCAGTGTTATGTGTAACTGTCAATCTTGTCGGATGGACGCCATGTTGTGCTCGGCGCTGCCGCCGGCGTCGTTTCTCTCGGCCTCCTCGCCCTTGGCTTACACCGACGCCGCCATCACGAGCACACTGCCAAGGAACTCTACTGTAACTCTGTGTGTTATGTGTCGGTGTTAACTCTTAATCATATTCCTTGTATACAACCAAACACCTTGTAGTTGCGTGAGTGGAGACAATGTAGGACACCAAAGAACGTGCCAAAATCGATTCCCTAATGCAGGAAGTCTAGATGCGGGCGACCAAACGAGGTGCAGATGTTGGTTTTTTGCCTGTTTTCCCTCAGCCAGGCCAAACTGGGACATGTATGCAATGCAGACAAATTCGCAGATGACAACTAAACACGCCCCTAGTGAACTCGGGGTGGTAACCGGCTTTACTTAGGATCTATCTAGCTCTACTCCGTAACTAAATAGTTGTAAAGGTAGACTTTGTGTAAGTTCAAATCCATGCCGCGAGACATGGCAGCCGAGAAGGGATTTGCTCCTTCGACTCGGAGATATTTTTTGGACCCTCTCAAGTGATCCGACTCAAAACGCATGACATGCGGCACAGATTAAGTATTAATCCCATTTTACGAGTCAATATCACATATTGGTAAAGAGAGGCCAAGCTATCACAAGGATGACAGCTCGCCTCGAGCCCAACAACATATATTGTCAGGCAAAAGAATCAGAATATGACACGTTGTAGAAGTTCGTCAGGTCGGCTTTTGCGCACACTTGGTAGTCGACACGTTTTGCTAGGAGGTGCTACCGACTAGCCGAGTGCCCGAGTCGGATGTGATTCTACTCGCAACCATGTGTATGTGAACCTATAGGATCGTGCTTAAGGGATAGTAACCTACTAGGTCGGGTCTGACTTTGCTACTTGGATATTATCTCACTAGGGACTTGGATCATGGACCGAGTAGACCATGGGCTTTAGAGTTCAAGTGGACCTCAAGGTGTTGAGCCTATGATGGAATGTCTATATAAGTGGGGGTAGCCCGGGCTAGGGCGATCGACGAGGACCATCGGAGGTCCGGCAAGGCATGGGTAGTACAGTGGCAGCGCCGGTCTCCGAGGATGCGGATACATATGAGAAGGACAGAGCTGGGAAAAAGAGCTCGAGATGAGGGTTTTGGATGGGCTAGAGGTGTCGGAGTTTATCGTGGTGGACGTCCAAACTCCTTCGAACTTTCCATCGGTTTAACTCCGGTTTATAAGCTCTCGGGCATCCGGATCCGTCCGAATAATTTTGATGACGGCCATTGCATAGTCGAAAATATCTATACCGTCAGGTCTAAACAATAGGGACCGATTTGATCCACCCATTGTTATTGTGCATTTCGCGCTCCCAGCGGCAGCACTAGCACTCGGCCTCCTCCTTCCCGCCATCCTAGCATACAAACGGTACTGTAACAATCCAAGCTCGAGCTCGCCTATGCCATGCGTTACCTCTACTTCCGCCCCAACACGACAACCCAGGCGCGCGCCTACCGCGACCATCTCCTCGCCCACCTAGACCAATGCGCCTCGCGGGCCCACCTGGCGGTGCTCCACGGCCGGCTCATCCGCGCCCACCTCGGCCCCGACCCGTCCGCAGCCGGTCGGCTCGTCGCCCTCCTCGCCTCCCCTGTGGCGAGGCATGACATGCCCTACGCGCGCAGGGTGTTCGACAGAATGGCCCAACCAACCGCCTTCGTCTGGAACTGCATGATTCGAGGGTACAACAGTTGCGACGCCCCTGCGGATGCATTGGCGTTGTTCAGGGCGATGCTTCGGAGGGGAGTCTCTCCTGATAATTACACCATGGCTGTGGTTGTGTCCTCGAGCGCTGCTTTCGCCGGCTGCAAGTGGAGGTCAACTGGGGACGTGGTACATTCCTTGGTTCGCAAGACTGGGTTTGCATCGGATGTGTTCGTCATGTCAGGCCTTGTTAATTTCTATAGCTCCTTCAGAAGTGTCGGTGATGCAAGGAAGGTTTTTGAAGAAATGGCCGATCCGGATGTGGTGTCGTGGACACTGATGATCTCGGCTTTTGCCCAGAGCCGTCAGTGGGATGATGCGTTAAGGTTGCTTGCTGAGATGCAATCACAAGGCACTAAGCCTAACAAGGTTACCGTTATAAGTCTCCTTTCTGCATGCCGCCAAGTGCAGGATGTTGACAGAGGCCGGTGGGTGTATGCACGCGTTGATGACTACGGCATTGAGGCTGATTTGGATGTCAGGAATGCACTTTTAAGCATGTACGTAAAATGCGGATGCATGTCGGATGCGTTGAAAACATTTCAGGTCATGCCAGTAAGAAATACTAAATCATGGAACACGTTGATTGATGGGTTTGTGCAAAATGGGAAGCATAAGGAAGCACTAAGAATGTTTGAAGAGATGTTATCAGATGGTATAGTTCCTGATGCGGTTACTCTCGTAAGTCTCTTATCGTCATGTGCTCAGCTAGGTGATCTTCAGAAAGGGAGATACTTCCACAATTATATCAAAGATCATGGGGTCCACTGTGACATCATCCTTCATAATTCTTTGATTAACATGTATGCTAAATGTGGCGATATGGCTGCAGCAGAAATGGTTTTTGAAAATATGACACAAAGGGATACCGTGTCCTGGACAGCTATGGTTTGTGGTTATGTGAAAGGACTTCAGTTTACAACGGCCTTCAGTTTATTTGAAGAGATGAAGGTTGTAGATGTTGTGTCAAGTGAAATGGCACTGGTTAGTCTACTTTCTGCTTGTTCCCAGCTAGGAGCACTTGATAAAGGGAGAGAGATACACACTTATATAGAGGAGAAGAGTGTAACAACAGACGTATGGCTTGAAAGTGCCCTGGTGGATATGTATGCAAAGTGTGGTTGCACTGATACAGCTGCTCAAATATTCAGTACAATGCAGCACAAGCGAACCCTCACATGGAATGCTATGATTGGAGGTCTTGCCAGCAATGGACAGGGAAAAGAAGCAGTGGAGCACTTTGAACAAATGCTGAAGCTAAGAGATCCAAAACCTGATGCTATCACTCTAAAGGTAGTTCTTGGTGCCTGTGCACATGTAGGAATGGTTGATGAGGGGCTGCATTACTTTTATTTGATGTTGAGCCTTGGTATTGTCCCTGATATTGAGCACTATGGTTGTGTAGTCGACCTCCTGAGTAGAGCTGGGCTGCTAGACGAAGCATATAGTTTTATCAAGAAGATGCCAATACAGCCCAATCCAGTAATTTGGGGATCACTTCTTGCAGCTTGTAGAGTTCATCACAGAATGGAACTAGCAAAGAGAATTGGACAGCACATCATCGAATTAGCTCCTAATGACGTGGGAGCACATGTCTTAATTTCGAACTTGCATGCTGAAGAAGGTCAGTGGGATGATGTAGAGCAAGTAAGAGGGCTGATGGGAAGCAGAGGTGTAGAGAAATCATCTGGTCGTAGCTCCATCCAAGTCTAGACATGCTTCATAAATCATTGTTCGTACTTGATAATGTACAAGCAAACACATGATTTGACTGGTAATACACACGGCTGAGAAGAGTATTGCCACTTTGTCAGTGCAGTATCTGTTCGATTCCAGAGACATATATACTACAATGTTCAGTAGATATGTGATTTATTGACCATATTTTGGTTTCTCGGGTCAGCACTGAATGCATGAATCAGTATGCAGGGCAAGAAAAAAAAATCATAGGCCACATACTCACATCTATTGCTACTGGGAGCTGAGATAAACTTGTCCATATCTATTTAGTATGTTCTGAAAAGTATTTATGTGCATCATGCACGCTATGATTTGCAAATCATATCTCTAACTTTCATCTAGTACAAGATCTCTATAAATATGCACCCAAAGATTGTCTATGTACAGAGTTGAAGTTGCGGCTTGAATAATTGTATTGTAAATTTTCATCTAGTACAGAACCTATAGCAATAATAGTTCTCACAACTATTTCAGACATTTGAAATATAGTCATTTGGGCTAGCCAACTATTCAATTACTTGATAAGAAACTATCAGGGGTATTTTACTTTCATTTCTTTGATGTTCTACTCTAATTTACGCATTTTATAAGATGGTTTTATTTCTGATGCATCTTTCGGTCGTCCATGCACTTTGATGAATCGTACAATATTCACATAGACAGTACTTTTGGTTTATTAAAAGGTCACTGCAGTTGTTCCAAATAAGACGAGGCTCACCATTTGGAAGTAAAGTTCAAATGCTCGTTGTCCAACTATAGACGTTTTTCATACTTCATAATGCAAGTTACAAATTATTACATGATTTCACTAGTAAGTCATACAAAGTTTGACAGGAACACTGCCACTATATGTATATACTCCACTGATAAGTAGATATGTGATTTATTGCTCCTAATTTGATAGTTCAGGCCAGCGCTGAATGTGTAGATCAGTATGCACTGCAAAATAAAACAAAACAAAACAAAATCATTGTTCACATACTCGCAGTCAAGGCATCTGTGAAGTCAGATAAACTTGTTATGCTGTAAATTTTCAGCTGGTACAGAACCTAGAGAAATAGTAGTTGCGAAAACTATTTCAAGACATCTGAAATGTACTCATTTACTATGTTTTATAAGGCCGAGGGCTCGCCAACTGTTCAATTGCTTCTGAAGCATCAGCTCCATTTTTTTTTCCCTTCTGAAGCAACTATCATGGCTATTCCACATTTATTGCTTTGATTTTCTACTCTAATTATGCATGTTATGACTCTTCCATCTCTGATTTTCTGCATGCATCGGTCGTCCACAGAATATATATAATCATGCTATATTGACTCCTAGGCAATAATTTTGGTCTGTTAGAAGATTCAGACTGACGTGTCATGCTATACTGTTATAGTCCTTGTCAGTGCTTTGGGCTTATCTAGAGTTAATCACTTGTGGTACTTTGAAACATTTTGACTCTTTCTTTACCCACAAAAAAAAAGAGAAATATTTTAACTCCAAATGAGGTTGACTATTTATTTAGAACTAAAGCTTATGCAAGTGTAGTCCATTTCATTTGAATTTGTTCAAATAATCCAGTGCCCATTTTGGACTTGGATTCTCAACAGTCCTCGTGTTACTGAACTGTGCCTACAGGTTACATCTCAAGCTGCCAAAATGGCTCCAAGCTTTGCAAGGTGAGCCAGCCCCAGAAGATGGGTCCAAATAAAAAGAAACTCAAGTTACTGAACTGTGCCTACAGGTTAGGTTACATCTCATCTGATCAAAGCAGCTGCAAAGAATTCCCGAGGGGCACACGATTAATACTCTGCAGGCGGTAAGCCAAACGCTGCAGATCATGTTATTCCGTTTTCTCCGGTTAACCCCATCCTTGCACGCCTGTAGTACAATAGCTGTATGTGTCTCTCTCCTAAGAAATAGTCCTGCTGAATCCAAGATATGATCTGCCTAGATGACCAAGAGTTCACTCCTAAGTCCTGCTAAGCATGCAGCGCAATAACATAACAAGCGGAATAAATCTTCAGCCGTGAAGCAACAAGCTAGTTCCTGAAGCTTCACGCTCGTCGAAGCTGACCTGCCTGCTTTGTTGTTTTTTCCAAGCACGGAGGAGTTCTCTGGGCATCTGACGTTTCGATGTCTTTTTGTTCGGGGCGTCCTGCGTGTGCTTTGCTACTCGGTTTGGCCTTGTTTCAGCTGGTTTCCCAGCAATTTTGTTTGCCGGCATATGGGTGCTGTCCTCAGCATTACTTGCTCCCCTTGCGCTTTTTTGTGTGTGAAATAGAGGCAAAAGCTTTGCCTTTTTCATTAATTAAGAAGAAGATAGTTGCTTGGTTAATTACCGAAAAACTGAGTGAAAACGGATACATCAAGGGTCATATGAGATACCAGCAATATGGTGAGTAAATCAACACAATAAGATAGCCAGTGCAAGGTCGAGGGACAAAAATAAACCACAAGTAAAAGCTAGAGTTAGGATAACCCAAACTCCAGAAGTGAGAATGTATCTCGATGTCTGCTTTTCTAAGAGGGAAACTAGTCACCGTTGAAGGGGTAGTTGTTACCACGAAGGCTCATCCTATTCTCCTTGAGATATCGCCATGAAGATGATTATCAACCACTAGTGGCAGGCCTTGAGGTGGCCTTCAAACCTTCACAAACTTTCTGGCGTAAATCACACTTTGATTCCTCACCGGAACACTCCTACCGCCTAGGAGTCTTCAATCTCCAAGAGTACCAAGATGCACCAAGAAAACAAGGGGGAATCAACTTTTCCGTTGGTGAATGTGTAGATCGGGCACTTCTCCTTCACTCCCCAAAAGATCAAAGTCTTTGGATGGCTAGGGAGGGAGATCTCCAAGAAACTGAGCTCTAAAAATGAAAGAGAGAGGAATGGAGTCGTCACATTCCTTGTGGGGAAAAAGGTGGCCTTTTATAGGCCATTTACCAAATATGCCTGTTATGCACTAGATGCCTGAGGTCCGGAGGGTCCGGCTCCGGGCAGCCTCTAGGCGGTACAGAAGTTTTGCACAAGCCACGGATGCTACCCCAGAGATGCCCCCGAGGTTCCGGGCACCCTCCGGCCAGGCTCCAGGCACAACAGAAGTTTTGCACTTTTTATGTCAACCTTCTGTTAGCGTTAGAGGCCGGCCAGAGGGTCTGGGGAGCCTTGGAGGCTTCGGATCCCCTGTTTCCAGTAGGTAATGAGCGAGGCTTGGTCCTTCTCATGTATCTATTTAGGAGTGTTGTACGTGCATAGTTTTGCGTGTATGTGCAGTTGATTCCCACCTCACTTCCAAAGCGCACCCCCTCTTAATAGTGTGCCTGCCCTAACGACTCAAGCAAAATATAAATAGACATCTTGAACCGGTTCTTTTCTCTTTTTAAAATGGAGGGGCATCCAACCATCAATGCTTCCATCTTAGAAGTTGATGGCTCCATTTTTATGCATTTTTAGAGCTCAATTGTTGCGTGTTATCTCCATATAGCATGTCTCACTGAACCAAGTATATGTCCATTATGCATAATTTCTGGTTTTCACTCTTTTCATTGTGTGCATTGCATAGTTTGTGTTTATATTTAGTTTTTATTAGTTTTGTTTATTTTGTCGTGTCTACGGGTGTTTTGGAATAACCTATGACCAAGCTCAATGAAAAGGCAAAGGATGGTTTCAATACGGAGAACTTCCAGGCACCAAACTTGGGCATTTGGAATAGCAAAAATGTCATTTTTTTTCAAAATGCACCAAATCAAGATCTAATACCACAGTTGCATCGGCATTGTTCATACAATTCCAACAAGCCCAAGAAGTCAAAATTCCAGTTTGTATGAAGAAATGGTGACCGTTTTATCGGAGGAGTCCAGAGTGTTCGACGGCTCACGGTACGAGCGCGTCGCTCGTACCGACACTCGTACCACTTGCCGACAAGCCCGAAAAGGCTCATATCAGACGAGATTCTTCACCGATTTTGTCCCTGTTTGTTCCCACGTCCTTGGCCATGAAGGGGTCTTTTGGGAAGGGATTTGGCTCATCTAGAGCCCTTGGATCAAAGGAGAAAAGCTACATCTACGGAGGAGGCTTTGGGAGATCCCTTATATATACACCTTCAACCCTAGCCACCACTGTCATCCGTAATTCATCCAAGATCAATCTCCATCACCTCCATTGCTGCTCTAACACCACCTCGATAGAAGAAGAAACAATATCAAGAGAAGGAAGAGGAGGCTCCGCGACTGTGCACCGGCCTTCGGGTCGGTGCCATCTCCACCGCGCCGCCTCCACGGACGCGGCCCTCATTACCATCGCCATCGGCACCATCACCATCACCGCCGACGTCGCCTTCACCAACACTGTCATGCCTCCTGCCTTCACCGGCTCGACGCCAGTTTATAACTTGACATCTCTTTTATGTTTTCTCCTTACATGTTTGAGTAGTTGCACTTGTTCTCTGAGATATGGATGGACTCTATATGATTAGAATTAAATTCCTTCAAGCGATATTGGCTTCGCTTTATGTTCGAGTTAATAGCCTTCACGAATGTTGCATTATCGCCGTGACTGGTAATGAAGCATATTACTGCCACTGTTTAGGTTAGGATGTTGAGGTAATTCAAGGTGACAGTAAAAGCCCCTCTACCTCGCCTTTGCAATCGGTAGGGGGGTAATGGTAAACCCACTAGTTGGTTGCGTCCATGGGGAAATCCTTGATTATTCATAGTAAAAACCGGCGTGGGGAAACTACGTTGGTGGCGTATGTGATATGGAGTCTACTTCAAGTAGAATATATTTGTACCGAGAATCGCCCACTTAGGCACATAAAGAGTGGCTTAGAGATATGACAGAGAGCTAGGCTCCGCACTTATTTTGTAGATCATACTAGTAGTGATGACTCCGGAACTCCAGAATGCTTTACTACTCAAGCACCGCCCTTACTAACTTAGTGTATATTTATTCATGTTTTTACCTTTTAGTTCATAGCCTAGATAAAACCCTTTCTATTCCGTTTCCCAAGCAATATAGAGTAGTCTATTTCCAAACTCCGTTTGGGTGTGTATGGAACTATGTCGGTGACAACGTTGCCTTCCTTTCCGCTCCATGTGGGTTCGACACTCTACTTATCGGAAAAGTGCTACAACACCCAGTGCTCGATGTGGCGGAACTATTTGCAACTCAAGCACATGGTGAGACCAACAATTTATGTTCTCATTAATACCAAAAACAAGTAAAGACAAAAATGCCCTTTCACAGTCGCCACCACAATGGTATACCCGCCATCTTCCTTCCAGTCCATTTGTTCTTCTTTTCCTCTTTGGTGTGAGGAGGGGCGCTTCCTAGTATGAGTGGCGGATCTCAGTATTCTTGGGAGAAACCGTCGACGCACAACTAGGGTTTGTGGGAGAGAGGGGATTTGTCGATGCAGATATGCACGAAATACACCCTCTCCCTTTGCTTTGTACTGAGATGTGGGTCATGGTATTTGACCCACTACGGCCCATAGGCACATCATCTAATACAAGAACATTTTCCGATCCCTCTGCCCGTCTCCCAGGGGTGTTGCTGTTACCACCAGACGGTAGCGCCGCCGGCGATCGCAGAAGCCACCGGTTCCACATAGTTTGAGGAATCTCACATGTTCCATTATGCAACTCAAGTCTACAATTGGAACCTAATTGATTCTCAACAAAAACCTCATGACCAGGGAATACAAATCGATCCCAAGATCGAATTTGTTCATCGTTGACCAAGCATTTCGCGTCAATGTCCGAACCCTAGAGATCCGAAAGCACTACTCGCGTCATGTCAGTACGGAATGACATATCTTGGGTTTTGAATCACGAAAAATTCTCCAAATATTTTGGAATATTTCACATCCCAAGAAGCAGTACGAGGGGGCGCAACAAAATCATATCTCCTTGGCTTCACGCTCCTCCGCTTGCCACGTAGCTTGACGAATCTAAGCCAAGCATGTTGCAAGCGGAATCTGCTCATCTCAATCCTCCCAACTCGGCATGTGTCAAATCTGGGCTAGCCGCTCCGCCGAAGGCACCCTCTTCAGCGACTCCGAGTCACTCTCAGGAGCCTCCATCGCCCCTCTCGGTCGCCTCTCGTCACCCTTCCTCCCTCTCTTCATCACCGCCGAGATCTGCGGCCCGATGGTGCGAGAGGGAGAGAGCGGTCGCTATCGTCTCGATAGAGAGGGGGAAACATGCTCCAATTTAAAAAATGCCTCCAAATAAAGGTCAAAGATACTCGAGAGTGTATTTTATTGCGAAAACATCGTGTGTTTCATATTGAAGGAGAAAATTGCCATTGGAGAAAAATAAATACTTATTTTGACACATTAAAGACAATGATTGTCATGTGAGAGGCACCCCATGCTAGTTAAGAAAAAAAGGCACAAGCAATTTAAATCCCAAGCGAGTAGTTGACCTTTACATACTAAGGAATAAGGAAAGGTTTAGAAAAATAATGGCCCATGCAGGTCCCCTTATACACTCTGCAGAGGTTAGTACATTGTGCCCACACCACGGAACTCATGGCCTCGTGCTCCCATTCGGGTGGACCAACGACATTCCGACAAAACTAATCTATTGCATGACACTCTCCCGGCCACTCCGACAAACTCCCCATTGAGCTATGTCATGGGTGGCCCCGATGTCAACTTGTGACATCCGCCACCTTTGTGGCTGCCACCGTCGTGGCCAAAACAAAACAAAGTCATCCCAAACGGGGACATCGGTACCGTAAAACTCGGGCACACAAGTTTATGACTGCCTACCGGGCCAGGGTAGTGCAAGCGCACAACCTTCCCTAGTTGGAGGTACCGGCGAGAGGCATGACAACAGACCGAATTAGGGCCTCCCCATCCAGGCAAGTGTGGTTGCACTGGTGAGCTCGATTCGGTGGCACCATGACTCGATCAACAGTTTGTTCAAGTTGATTTAACATCAGGTTTAACTTGAAAGAAAAATGATTCAAGTCATAGTATGCAATGAGGTGCACGGGTCATGATAATATGAAAATGAGTAACGAATGCATCATGCTACCATGAGAGTATATGACATGATCTCTACTGCACACAATAACAAGATGACATATTTTCTACTTCATAATAACAATATGACATGTAACAACTATAATGCAATAGGTTATATATAGCAAATCATTTTAATAGTGAAGCATATAATGAATTTAATTCAAATAAAACCATTGTCATTGATGTTGGGGAACGTTGCATGGAAAACAAAAAAAATTCTACGCACACGCAAGATCTATCCATGGAGATGCATAGCTACGAGAGGGGGAGTGTGTCTACGTACCCTCGTAGACCATAAGCGGAAGTGTTAGAACAACGCGGTTGATGTCGTCGAACAACTTCACGATCCAACCGACCGAGTACCGAACGTACGACACCTCCGCGTTCAGCACACGTTCAGCTCGGTGACGTCCTCGACTTCTTGATCCAGCAAGACGGCGAGGTAGTGGATGAGTTCCGGCAGCACGACGGCGTGGTGACGGTGATGGTGATGCTATCTCCACAGGGCTTCGCCCAAGCACTGCGAAAATATGACTGAGGGACGGAACTGTGGAGGGGGGCGCCGCACACGGCTAAGACAATGTTGTGTCTCTCTTGGGGCGCCCCCTCTCCTCTATTTATATATGTGTAGGGGCTTGGAGTAGAAGGAATAGTGCCACGTGAACAGTACCACGTGAATAGTACACACGTGGACTTGGACTCCAAAGTCCAATCCTATTCCTACTAGGACTCTCCTTTTTTTTCTTCCCTAGCTGCGTGGGCTTTTGAGGACTTGGTGCGCCTGGCCCAATAAGGCCAGGGCGCCTCCCCTTAGCCCATGCCAGCCCTTGGGACGTGGTGGACCCACTTGTGGACTTCCGGACCCCTCCGGAATCCTCCGGAACCTTCTGGAAGCTTCCCGGTACAATACCGAAAAAACTGCACCTTTTTCCGGAACCCAAAATATGACTTCCCATATATAAATCTTTACCTCTCGACCATTCCGAGACTCCTCGTGACGTCCGGGATCTCATCCGGGACTCCGAACAACATTCGGTTACCAATTCACATAACTCATATAACACTATATCGTCAACGAACGTTAAGCGTGCGGACCCTACGGGTTCGGGAATGATGTAGACATGACTGAGACGCCTCTCCGGTCAATAACCAATAGCGGAACCTGGATGCTCATATTGGTTCCTACATATTCCACGAAGATCTTATCGGTCTTCAGTATCTCCATACCTAGTTCAATCTCGTTATGTTACTTGCCCGAGATTCCCTTTGTCCGTCGGTATGTTACTTGCCCGAGATTCGATCGTCAGTATCTCCATACCTAGTTCAATCTCGTTACCGGCAAGTCTCTTTACTCGTTCCGTAATACATCATCCCGTAACTAACTCCTTAGTCACTTTGCTTGCAAGCTTCTTATGATGTGCATTACCGAGAGGGCCCAGAGATACCTCTCCGAAACACGGAGTGACAAATCCCAGTCTCGATCCATGCCAACTCAACAGACACCTTCGGAGATACCTGTAGAGCATCTTTATGATCACCCAGTTACGTTGTGACGTATGATAGCACACAAGGTATTCCTCCGGTATCCGGGAGTTGCATGATCTCATGGTCGGAGGAACATGTATTTGACATTCAAGAAAGCAGTAGCAATAAACAGAACGATCATATGCTAAGCTAACAGATGGGTCTTGTCCATCACATCATTCTCCTAATGATGTGATCCCGTTATCAAATGACAACTCATGTCTATGGTTAGGAAACCTTAACCATCTTTGATCAACGAGCTAGTCTAGTAGAGGCTCACTAGGGACACGGTATTTGTTTATGTATTCACACATGTATTTAAGTTTCCGGTCAATACAATTCTAGCATGAATAATAAACCTTTATCATGAACAAGGAAATATAAAATAATAACAACTTTATTATTGCCTCTAGGGCATATTTCCATCAGTCTCCCACTTGCACTAGAGTCAATAATCTAGTTCACATCGCCATGTGATTAACACCCAAGAGTTTACTAGAGTCAATAATCTAGTTCACATCACCATGTGATTAACACTCAAAGAGTTCTAAGGTGTGATCATGTTTTGCTCGTGAGAGAGAATTTTAGTCAATGGGTCTGTAATATTCAGACCCATGTGTACTTTGCAAATCCTTATGTCATACTGTAGATGCTGCTATCACGCTTTACTTGGAGCTATTCCAAATGATTGCTCCATTATACGTATCCGGTTTGCTACTCAGAGATATCCAGATTGGTGTCAAAGCTTGCATCGACGTAACCCTTTACGACGAACTCTTTATCACCTCCATAATCGAGAAACATTTCCTTAGTCCTTTAGTTACTAAGGATAATTTTGACCGCTGTCCAGTGATCCACTCCTGGATCACTCTTGTACCCCCTTTGCCAGACACGTGGCAAGGCACACATTAGGTGTGGTACACAGCATGGCATACATTATAGAACCTATGGTTGAGGCATAGGGAATGACTTTCATTCTCTCTCTATCTTCTGCCGTGGTCGAGCTTTGAGTCTTACTCAACTTTACACCTTACAATACAGGCAAGAACTCCTTCTTTGACTGATCCATTTTGATCTCCTTCAAAATCTTGTCAAGGTATGTACTCATTGAAAGTCTTATCAAGCGTCTTGATCTATCTCTATAGATCTTGATGCCCAATATATAAGCAGCTTCACCGAGGTCTTTCATTCAAGTATCCTTTTATGCCATCCAGAAATTCTATATCATTTCCAATCAACAATATGTCATCCACATATAATATTAGAAATGCTATAGATCTCCCACTCACTTTCTTGTAAATACAGGCTTCACCGTAAGTCTGTACAAAACCATATGCTTTGATCACCTCATCAAAGCGTATATTCCAACTCCGAGATGCTTGCACCAGTCCATAGATGGATCGCTGGAGCTTGCACACTTTGTTAGCACCCTTAGGATCGACAAAACCTTCTGGTTGCATCATATACAACTCTTCTTTGAGAAAACCATTAAGGAATGCTGTTTTGACATCCATTTGCCAGATTTCATAATCATAAAATGTGGCAATTGCTAACATGATTCGGACAGACTTAAGCATCGCTACGGGTGAGAAAGTCTCATCGTAGTCAACCCCTTGAACTTGTCGAAAACCTTTCGCGACAAGTCGAGCTTTGTAGACGGTGATATTACCATCAGCATCCGTCTTCCTCTTAAAATCCATTTATTCTCAATGGCTTGCCGATCATCGGGCAAGTCCACCAAAGTCCACACTTTGTTCTCATACATGGATCCTATCTCAGATTTCATGGCCTCAAGCCATTTGTCAGAATCCGGGCTTATCATAGCTTCTTCATAGTTCGTAGGTTCGCCGTTGTCTAACAACATAACTTCCAGAACAGGATTACCGTACCACTCTGGTGCGGAACGTACTCTGGTCGACCTACGAAGTTCAGTAGTAACTTGATCTGAAGTTTCATGATCTTTATCATTATCTTCCTCTCTTATTGGTGTAGGCATCACGGGAACGGTTTTCTCTGATGAGCTACTTTCCAATTCGAGAGAAGGTACAATTACCTCATCAAGTTCTACTTTCCTCCCACTCACTTCTTTCGAGAGAAACTCCTTCTCTAGAAAGGACCCATTCTTGGCAACAAAGACCTTGCCTTCGGATCTGTGGTAGAAGGTGTACCCAATTGTTTCTTTAGGGTATCCTATGAAGACGCACTTCTCCGCTTTGGGTTCGAGCTTATCAGGTTGAAACTTTTTCACATAAGCATCGCATCCCCAAACTTTAAGAAACGACAGCTTAGGTTTCTTGCCAAACCATAGTTCATACGGTGTTGTCTCAACGGATTTAGATGGTGCCCTATTTAACGTCAATGCAGCTGTCTCTAATGCATAACCCCAAAACGATAGTGGCAAATCGGTAAGAGACATCATAGAACGCACCATATCCAATAAAGTACGGTTACGACGTTCGGACACACCATTACGCTGTGGTGTTCCAGGTGGCGTGAGTTGTGAAACAATTCCACATTTTCTTAAATGAAGGCCAAACTCGTAACTCAAATATTCGCCTCCGCGATCAGATCGTAGAAACTTTATTTTCTTGTTACGATGATTCTCTACTTCACTCTGAAATTCTTTGAACTTTTCAAATGTTTCAGACTTGTGTTTCATCAAGTAGATATACCCATATCTACTCAAATCATCTGTGAAGGTTAGAAAATAACGATACCCGCCGAGTGCTTCAACATTCATCGGACTGCATACATCGGTATGTATTATTTCCAACAAATCAGTAGCTCGCTCCATTGTTCCGGAGAACGGAGTTTTAGTCATCTTGCCCATGAGGCATGGTTCGCAAGTATCAAATGATTCATAATCAAGAGATTTCCAAAAGTCCATCCGCATGGAGTTTCTTCATGCGCTTTACACCAATATGACCTAAATGGCAGTGCCACAAGTATGTTGCACTATCATTATCAACTTTGCATCTTTTGGCATCAATATTATGAATATGTGTATCACTACGATCGAGATTCAACAAGAATAAACCATTCACAAGGGTGCATGATCACGAGGGATATTATTCATATAAATAGAATAACCATTATTCTCTGAATTAAATGAATAACCGTCTTGCAATAAACAATATCCAGATATAATGTTTTATGCTCAACGCAAGCACCAAATAACCATTATTTAGGTTTAATACTAATCCCGAAGGTATTACGAGCGTGTCGATATTGATCGTATCAATCTTGGAGACACTTCCAACACATATCGTCACCTCGCCCTCAACTAGTCTCCGTTACTCTGCAGCTCCTGCTTCAAGTTACTAATATTAGCAACTAAATCGGTATCAAATACCCAGACGCTGCTACGAGCACTAGTGAGGTACATATCAATAACATGTATATCAAATATACCTTTGTTCACTTTGCCATCCTTCTTATCCGCCAAATACTTGGGGCAGTTCCGCTTCCAGTGACCAGTTCCTTTGCAGTAGAAGCACTCAGTTTTAGGCTTGGGTCCAACTTTGGGTTTCTTCGTGGGAGCGGCAGCTTGCTTGCCGTTCTTCTTGAAGTTCCCCTTCTTTCCCATGCCCTTTTTCTTGAAACTAGTGGTCTTGTTAACCATCAACACTTGATGCTCCTTCTTGATTTCTACCTCCGCCGATTTCAGCATCGCGAAGAGCTCAGGAATTGTCTTCTCCATCCCTTGCATATTATAGTTCATCACGAAGCTTTTATAGCTTGGTGGCAGTGACTGAAGAACTCTGTCAATAACACTCTCAACCGGAAGATCAATTCCCAGCTAAGTCAAGTGGTTGTGGTACCCAGACATTCTGAGTATGTGTTCACTGACAGAACTGTTCTCCTCCATCTTACAGCTAAAGAACTTGTTGGAGACTTCATATCTCTCAACCCGGGCATTAGCTAGAAATATCAATTTCAGCTCTTGGAACATCTCATATGCTCCGTGGCGTTCAAAACGCTTTTGCAGTCCCGGTTCTAAGCCGTAGAGCATGGCACACTAAACTATCGAGTAGTCATCAGATCGAGCCTGCCAGGCGTTCACAACGTCTGCAGCAGCTCCTGCAGCAGGTCCATCACCTAGCGGTGCATCAAGGACATAATTCTTCTGTGCAGCAATGAGGATAATCCTCAAGTTATGGACCCAGTCCGTGTAGTTGCTACCATCATCTTTCAACTTAGCTTTCTCAAGGAACGTATCAAAAACAGGGGAGCTACAACGTGAGCTATTGATCTACAACATAATTTGCAAAGACTATCAGGACTAAGTTCATGATAAATTAAGTTCAATTAATCAAATTACTAATGAACTCCCACTTAAATTAACATCCCTCAAGTTAACAAAGTGATACATGATCCAAATCAACTAGCCCTTGTCCGATCATCACGTGAGATGGGATAGTCATCAATGGTGAACATCTCCATGTTGATCATATCTACTATATGACTCATGTTCGACCTTTCGGTCTCCAGTGTTCCGAGACCATGTCTGTACATGCTAGGCTCGTCAAGTTTAACCCAAGTATTCTGCTTGTGTAAAACTGGCTTACACCCGTTGTATGTGAACGTAGAATCTATCACACCCGATCATCACGAGGTGCTTCGAAACGACGAACTTTAGCAACGGTGCATACTCGGGGAGAACACTTTTATCTTGAAATTTAGTGAAGGGATCATCTTATAATGCTACCGTCGTTCTAAGCAAAATAAGATGCATAAAGGATAAACATCACATGCAATCAAAATATGTGACATGATATGGCCATCATCATCTTGTGCTTTTGATCTCCATCTCCAAAGCATCGTCATGATCTCCATTGTCACCGGCTCGACACCTTGATCTCCATCGTTGCGTCGTGGTCGTCTCGCCAACTATTGCTTCTACAACTATTGCTAACGCATAGCGATAAAGTAAAGCAATTACATGGCGCTTGCATTTCATACAATAAAGAGACAACCATAAGGCTCCTGCCGGTTGCCGATAAATTACAAAACATGATCATCTCATACAATAATGTATATCACATCATGTCTTGACCATATCACATCACAGCATACCCTGCAAAAACAAGTTAGACGTCCTCTACTTTGTTGTTGCAAGTTTTACGTGGCTGCTACGGGCTTCTAGCAAGAACCGTTCTTACCTACGGCACAAAACCACAACGGTGATTTATCAAGTTTGCTGTTTTAACCTTCAACAAGGACCGGCCGCAGTCAAATTCGATTCAACTAAAGTAGGAGAAACAGACACCCGCCAGCCACCTTTATGCAAAACAAGTTGCATGTCTGTCGGTGGAACCGGTCTCATGTACGTGGACATGTAAGGTTGGTCCGGGCCGCTTCATCTTACAATACCGCCGAATCAAAATAAGACGTTGGTGGTAGGCAGTTTGACGATCACCGCCCACAACTCTTTGTGTTCTACTCGTGCATATCATCTACGCATAGACCTGGCTCACGATGCCACTGTTGGGGAACGTTGCATGGAAAACAAAAAAAATTCTACGCACACGCAAGATCTATCCATGGAGATGCATAGCTACGAGAGGGGGAGTGTGTCTACGTACCCTCGTAGACCGTAAGCGGAAGCGTTAGAACAACGCGGTTGATGTCGTCGAACAACTTCACGATCCAACCGACCGAGTACCGAACGTACGGCACCTCCGCGTTCAGCACACGTTCAGCTCGGTGACGTCCTCGACTTCTTGATCCAGCAAGACGGCGAGGTAGTGGATGAGTTCCGGCAGCACGACGGCGTGGTGACGGTGATGGTGATGCTATCTCCGCAGGGCTTCGCCAAAGCACTGCGAAAATATGACTGAGGGACGGAACTGTGGAGGGGGGCGCCGCACATGGCTAAGACAATGTTGTGTCTCTCTTGGGGCGCCCCCTCTCCTCTATTTATATATGTGTAGGGGCTTGGAGTAGAAGGAATAGTGCCACGTGAACAGTACCACGTGGATAGTACACACGTGGACTTGGACTCCAAAGTCCAATCCTATTCCTACTAGGACTCTCCTTTTTTTCTTCCCTAGTTGCGTGGGCTTTTGAGGACTTGGTGTGCCTGGCCCAATAAGGCCAGGGCGCCTCCCCTTAGCCCATGCCAGCCCTTGGGACGTGGTGGACCCACTTGTGGACTTCCGGACCCCTCCGGAATCCTCCGGAACCTTCTGGAAGCTTCCCGGTACAATACCGAAACACTGCATCTTTTTTCGGAACCCAAAATATGACTTCCCATATAAAAATATTTACCTCTCGACCATTCCGAGACTCCTCGTGACGTCCGGGATCTCATCCGGGACTCCAAACAACATTCGGTTACCAATTCACATAACTCATATAACACTATATCGTCAACGAACGTTAAGCGTGCGGACCCTACGGGTTCGGGAATGATGTAGACATGACTGAGACGCCTCTCCGGTCAATAACCAATAGCGGAACCTGGATGCTCATATTGGTTCCTACATATTCCACGAAGATCTTATCGGTCTTCAGTATCTCCATACCTAGTTCAATCTCGTTATGTTACTTGCCCGAGATTCCCTTTGTCCGTCGGTATGTTACTTGCCCGAGATTCGATCGTCAGTATCTCCATACCTAGTTCAATCTCGTTACCGGCAAGTCTCTTTACTCGTTCCGTAATACATCATCCCGTAACTAACTCCTTAGTCACTTTGCTTGCAAGCTTCTTATGATGTGCATTACCGAGAGGGCCCAGAGATACCTCTCCGAAACACGGAGTGACAAATCCCAGTCTCGATCCATGCCAACTCAACAGACACCTTCGGAGATACCTGTAGAGCATCTTTATGATCACCCAGTTACGTTGTGACGTATGATAGCACACAAGGTATTCCTCCGGTATCCGGGGGTTGCATGATCTCATGGTCGGAGGAACATGTATTTGACATTCAAGAAAGCAGTAGCAATAAACAGAACGATCATATGCTAAGCTAACAGATGGGTCTTGTCCATCACATCATTCTCCTAATGATGTGATCCCGTTATCAAATGACAACTCATGTCTATGGTTAGGAAACCTTAACCATCTTTGATCAGCGAGCTAGTCTAGTAGAGGCTCACTAGGGACACGGTATTTGTTTATGTATTCACACATGTATTTAAGTTTTCGGTCAATACAATTCTAGCATGAATAATAAACCTTTATCATGAACAAGGAAATATAAAATAATAACAACTTTATTATTGCCTCTAGGGCATATTTCCATCAATTGAAATGTCATCCTTGCATATGAATGTTGTGGCTTGCCTTGGTTCAAAGGAGTGTCACAATACTCCTGGTCTTCTCCAACACAACTAGGACCTTCTGAAAATAATTTAAATGCAAAAAGAAAATGTCACATAAAGCATTTTATTGCACCAGAAATTCCAAACAGCAAGGAAAATTCTAAATCTTTGCAAACAGAATCTTTAGCTCAAGACAAAACTAATGCAAAAAGATTCAACTCATTTGGACTTATAGAATAGAATCTAGAGCTGGTCAAAGTTCTGGTCAAAATCTGAATTTAAATGAATTTAAACGAATTTCCAGAGAAAGCCATGTCGAAGGCGTATTCTTAGAATACGTCTCCACTCATACCGCTTCGGGCGAGAGGGAGAGAGGCTGACAGGTGGGACCCCCTGTCAGGGTTAAAAGAGAGAGAGAGAGGGAACAGGAGCACGGCGGCTCTGTCGCCGGTGGTTCTCCGGCGAGGAGGCCACGGCTACCGTCGGCGACGGTCGGGATGGGTCGGGGGTAGCATGGGGAGCACGCACGTACCCGTGGCTAGGTCGGAGGTGGACGGACGGCGACGTTGGCTTCTTCTCTAGAGACGGTGGCGGCGGAGCTCGTCGGAGAGGTCGATTCCGGCGACAACCCGACGAACCAACTGCACGAGCATACTCAGGAGATCACCACGGACTCAACGAAAGCAGAAGGCAAGGATGGAGATGACCGGAGCGAGTGGACGGCCGTGGGGGATCCGCGGCCAACTCCGGCGCTGATCGGCGGCAGGAGGCCCTCCCGGCCTTGCCGCACTAGCTGGGGACTCAATTTGTGGCCAGAGAAGTTGATTGCGATGGTTGGAATGGCTCGGGGAGGGTTCTATTTATAGATGGAGGGGTAACAACACGTTGAGCTCCGCCGGAGAGGAGCTGCCGGTGAACTGAGAGGGAGATGAGCTCGGGCGAGTCTTGGAGGAGAAGTAGCTCAACGCAGAGAAGCTACGCGTGCACGCGGGCACTGTGAAGTGCACTAAGTGGGGCAGGCGGCGCACTTGCGCACACTGTTCCGCCCGTTTGCGCTTCGGCTGCTTCCGGCGTGCTGCCTGCCGACGTCGGGGAGGAGCAGGGCGAGGCCAGGTGGAAGTGCGGGAGGCTGCTGAGTGGCGGGGGCAAGCTGCGGTGGCGGGCGGAGGACGAACGGGCGGCGGGAGAGGGCCCCGATGCCCAGAGCGCGGCGACTGCATGCCGAACCCCTCACACACATGTGGCACCGCGTGCACTGGCACACGTGAGACTTTAGGAAAGTGCAAACCGTGTCTGGTGTGTAGTCCCTTCAACGCGGTGCCGAAATGTGCGCTAAGATTTCCACCTAGCTCGATGGATGAGACTTGAGCGTGCTGCAAAGTTTCTGTACAGAAACTTGGGAAGAAAGCTGGGAGCAAACAGCTTGGAGCTAAAGGCTGAAACTTGGGGGTTAAGAATCTCCTAGGAAGGTAGTCATGTGGTAAAAAATTCAGCCTCAACAGATCAAGGAAAAACATACTTGCTTCACAAAGTGCCATTTCTGACCAGAGGCAAAATCATTTTTCCTGGCTGAAAATTTACAAATGACTATGGAATATTTTTGCATGGGGAGGTGAGGCATGATCCACAGAATATTTGGGAATTTTCTTGGAATTTTTTGATCAATAAAAATGATGGTTGCTTCATAGCATAAAGTGAAAATACTCAGTTCCAAGGAGAAAATGAATATTATGCCATAATTATAGGCTTCACTTGGAAAGAAGCCAAAAAATAATTCCAAGTGATAAGTCCAAAAGAATTGACAGAAAAACCCATTTGCAAAAAAATAAAATAAAATAAATATTCAATAAATCCAAATAAAAAGAAAGGCAAAACCCAGGGTGTTACAAACCTGCCCCCCTTAGGATGAATCTCGTCCTCGAGATTCGGTTGCTCAGGAAACAAATATGGATATGCAGTCCTTAAATAATCTTCTCTTTCCCACGTGGCCTCATCCTCGGTGTGATGCTCCCATTGCACTTTATAGAATTTTATAGCTTTGCTGCGGGTAACCCTGTCCATTTCATCCAAGATTCTTAAGGGTTTTTCTTCATATGTTAAATCTTTGGCAAGCTCTAGTTCTGCCATATCCGTCTGTTTTGCGGGTGGTGCGATACATTTCCGTAGCTGAGACACGTGAAAGACATCATGAACCTCGGGTAGCTCTGGAGGTAATTCTAACTGATAAGCCACTTTGCCCACTCTGGTCATGACTGGAAACGGACCGATTTGTCTTAGTGCGAGCTTTCCCTGAGTATGAAACCTTTTAACTCCTTTCATAGGGGTAACTCGGAGATATGCATATTCACCTGGTTCAAAACTGATATGCCTATGCTTTGAGTTATAGTAGCTCTTTTGACGAGATTTCGCTACTTGCAATCTGTCCTGAATTTCTCTAACTTGTTTTTCTGCTTCCATCATCAAATCAATCCCAAAGATTCGGCTGTCTCCCGTCCGAGACCAGTTCAGCAGGGTGCGACATTTACGTCCATATAGAGCCTCAAAGGGTGACATCTTGAGACTAGTTTGATAGCCATTGTTGTAGGAAAACTCGGCGTAAGGCAGACTGTCTTCCCACTTGGTTCCATAGGCCACAGCGCATGCCCGCAGCATGTCTTCCAAGATTTTATTAACCCGTTCTGTCAGTCCATCTATCTGAGGGTGATAGGCGGTGCTATGTTTCAAAGCGGTCCCCAGGGCTTGGTGGAGACGTAGCCAGAACGCCGAGGTAAACAAAGATCCTCGGTCTGAAGTGATAGTCTTTGTTACTCCATGCAGACTGACAATCCTAGATATGTAAAGTTGAGCGAGTTGGTCTGCACGGTAGGTTGTCCTTATTGGAATAAAGTGAGCCACCTTGGTAAGCATGTCGACCACAACCCATATAGCGTTATTTCCATGTGGCGTCTTTGGCAATCCCACGATGAAATCCATGCAAATATCATCCCATTTCCATTGTGGAACTGGTAAGGGTTGGAGTAAACCGGCGGGTTTCTGATGTTCAGCCTTCACCTTATTGCATATATCGCAACAGGCGACGTAATAGGCGATATCTTTCTTCATACCTTCCCACCAAAATATTTGCTTCAAATCTTGATACATTTTAGTGCCTCCGGGATGAATAGAGTATGCAGACTCATGAGCTTCCTTTAGAATCTGCTGCTTTAATTTCCCAAGGTCAAGTACACAGACTCGATTCCGAAATCGGAGGGTACCTTGATCGTCAATATTGAAATCTTGTGTCTTCCCTTCTCGTACCTGGGCCATTACCTTGAGTAACATTGGGTCACCAGGTTGAGCCTTACGGATTTCGTCTTCCAGAGTAGGGGTGACTTCCAAGGTAACCGAGCATGTTGCATCATAAATGATCATATTGAGCTGAGCTATTTCTTCTCGAAGTGCTGGGTGCCAAGGCTCGATTAATGAGTTTGCTGTGGCCGGTTTGTGACAAAGAGCATCGGCAACCACATTAGCTTTTCCCGGATGATAATTGATGCCAAGGTCATAGTCTTTGACCAATTCAAGCCATCTTCTTTGTCGGAGGTTTAAGTCCGGTTGGGTAAATATATACTTGAGACTCTTGTGGTCGGTGAAGATTTGACATCTCTTCCCAATAATGTAATGTCTCCAAATTTTTAAGGCATGTACCACAGCTGCCATTTCCAAGTCATGTGTAGGATAATTCTCCTCGTGCGGCCGTAGCTGTCTAGATGCATAGGCCACGACCTTTCCATCTTGCATAAGCACACACCCAATGCCACGCCTGGATGCGTCGCAATAGATGTCGAAGCTCCGGTAGATGTCTGGTAGAGTCAACACTGGAGCGGTGGTCAACCGAGTCTTCATGTGACGCCCCCGACTTAATCGTGCACTAATCATACACGCAAATGCGCATGATCAAGCCAGGAACTCATGGGAAGATATCACAACACAACTCTAGAAGCAAAAAATAAGTCATACAAGCTTTATATTACAAGCCAGTGGCCTCGAGGGCTCGAATACATAAGCTTGAGTCATACAAGCATCAGCGGAAGCATCAGATATCTGAGTACAGACATAAAAGTTAAACAGATAGGCCTCAAGAAGGCGGGGCAAAACAACGACAAAGATCGAAAGGCGCAGGCCTCCTGCCTGGGTGCCTCCTATCTACTCCTGGTCGTCGGTGGTCTCCACGTAGTAGTACTCTCCACCAGAGGGGTAGTAGTAGTCGTCGACTGGGGCAGCTGGCTCCGAGGCTCCGTCATCTGGTCACAGCAATCGGGTATGGGGAAAAAGGGAAGCAACGCAACCATGAGTATTGATCCAAAGTACTCGCAAGACTTACATCAGATCTATTCTAATTATGCATCGGTATCAAAGAAGGGGCTGTATCTGTGGACTAGACTGCAGAAATGCCAGAATAGAGGGAAGGCCTAGCCTATCGAAGACTAGCATCTTCAGCGTCTTGCAGCATTAGAAGAGTGCAGATTAGTACATAAATATAGTAGTAGCAAGTAGTAACCTCGCCCAGAGATCCTTCCTCGACTCCCCTGCGAGTAAGCGATCCCGGAGCCATCATATTCAAACCATTTCTAGTTGTAGAAGATCGGGATATTTTCCGAGCGTCCTGTTACCATGGACACGGCTATTTGAATAGATATACTTCCCTGCAGGGGTGCACCAACATACCCAACACGCTCGATTAACTCTGGCCGGACACACTTGCTCGGTCCATGCCCGGCCTCGCCTGATCGACACGTCGTAGCCCTACCTAGGTTCAACAAAGAGGCCAGCACGCCGGTCTACATCCTAAGCGCTCAGGGGTCTTGGGCCCATCGCCCTTTGCACTCCTGCGCGTTGCGACGACGGCCAGGAGCAGACCTAGCCCCCTTAATACAAGCGCATGCTTTCACGGTCCAACCCGGGCGTGTGCCGCTCAACTGCTGACATCTGAAGAATTTCGGCTGATACATACGACGCCGAGTGCCCATACTATTCCCTTGTGGTGGTTAGTGCGAAAAGGCCAGAGGCCTACTCAGATTACATATCCTAACCCATTAGTGCGTTGGGAGCTCGCGGTGACAAGCAGAGACTCACGATCATGTGACCCCCATCGCCCCGTCTCGTGGACTTACGGCAAGGGCCAGGAATGCCCGGCCGTGCCACGTAATTATCTCGCGGGTACCCTCCAGGTCAACCCGTCTTCCCAAAAGACTGTCAGGAACTCAGGTCCACCTCAACCGGGGTGGTACCGCCTGTCCCTTCAGTCCTGCAGTAATAGTAACAATAAAAGGGGAACAGGTAAAAGTAACCATGTGTCCGTAGCATCAAGAGGGTAATCCGAGGAATCACCCTCATTGGATTCCCACTCAATGCAACCATCAAGGTGAACCCGGAGGAATCACCCTCGATGGATTCACACTTGAGGGGTTGCACGATAGAGGCATCATCGGAGGTGGTGAAAGAGGAATCACCCTCGGTAACCCACAACCGACTAGTTGTACTACAAAGATAATATCGGGAGTGAGACAAGAGGTATCACCCTCGACACTCGATGATAACTCTGCAGAGTCGAGCAACTTAGGGGGGGGTGGTGATGTGCTGGTCTCAGCCCGTCGATCACATCGATCGGGGCACTGTTACTAATGCGGGGCAACTAGGACAAGGAAGAGGGGCCACAGATGGTTCACTACCAACCTACACTAAGCATTTAGGATATCAGGTAAAGTATCAATAGCAATTTACAAAAACAGGCTATGCATCAGAATAGGTATTTCGGAACAATAAATGTAGCAATTCTAATGCAAGCAAGTGGGAGAGAGAATAGGCAATATAGGCATGTTCAAGGGGGGTTGCTTGCCTGGAAGCTTTGCCGGAAAAGAAGAGTTGTCGGTGATGTAGTCGATCACAGGGGCATCGGCAGCAGTCGCAGAGTCTACCGGAGAAGAAAGAGGAGGAAGAAACAAATAAATAATGGGCAAACAAATGCACACAGATGCATGACAGGTCAGTACGGGTTGATTATGTGCTCTAATGCTTCACTAATTATTTTAGACGGAGAGGGAAAATATTCGGGAATATTTTCCCAGCTCCAGGTGCTTATCGGTATATTGATCCGGAGGGGAAGGTTCCATGTTTGCATTGTTGGAGGCATGTGACAGGTATGTGGATGGCATATTCGGATTCGTCTTATTTTTCTGATCAACTTTCATATAGAAAACTTTTCCATCCGAGCTACGGATTATTTTCTATGAATTTCTGAAGTTTTAAGCAATTTCTGAAAAATCCTGGAATTAAAATAATTCGAATATGCATAGGAAAATGCTAGGTGCACTGCACCCAGAGTGCACCAGAGGGGCTGTCAGGTGGGACCAGCCAGCTGAGTTAGCGGTCAGCCGTTGACCAGTTGACTGGTCAACTGGGTCCACCAGTCAGTGACTGGGACCAGCCCAGTCAGCAAGTTGACCTGGTCAACTGGTCAACTGGGCCCGCGGGACCCAGCTGCCAGCGACCCAGGGTGTGCCACGTGGCCGCCACGTCGGCTACCGACGCCAGAGAGAGCTCCGGCGAGCCCAAAACGCGGCGGCGAGCACCGGCGAGCGTCGGGATTCGGCTATGGCGAGCCAAATCGGGCGTCGTTACCCGCGTTCGAAAGCTTGTGCTCGCGCGCCTCCAGAGGAATGAACAACGGTAGATGGGAAGGCCTACAGCGTCGGTGGCGTCGACCGGAGCGGCGCCGGAGTTCGGGCGCCAATGGATTCGAGCGCCCAGGGTACGGCAAGCGCGGCGGATGGGCGCGTTGGCTAGCTAGGAGCTCCAGGAGCTCGACGCGCGGCTCAGGCATGAGCTGAGGCTACTAAGGCCATGGCGGCGTTGCAAGCGGCGGCGGTGAGCTTCGGCTCCGATGGGAGCGGGCGAGTTAGCGACGGAATCGAGCGAGGCAGAGAGGGGAAATGTGTGTAAGCTCACCGGGGAGGCACACGTAGGCCCGGCGAAAGGTTAGGAGCTGCAGCGGCGCCAGAATTGTCGGGGATCGCCGGCGGGTCCGAAGGTTGACGACGAAGCCGATCCGGCGCTATGGTCTTGCCCAGCTCGAACAGGAGGACGCGGTCAACGCAGGATGACGAGGCGGAGCCGGCTGACACGGTGAGGCGGTGCAGGGGAGGCAATGGCCACGGCGGCGAGGTGGTGCGGCAGTGGCAGTGCCTGGGTGCAGCTCGGGAGGGACGAGAGAGAGCGATGGAGAGGGGAGGAAGAGTGGCGAGGGCGTCCAGGGGAGAGGGAGGGAGGTCGCCCTTATCCTCCCAGCTACCTGCCTCGTCGCGGTGGCGAGCAGCGGCCGGAGCGCGCGCGTGCAGCCATGGCGACGACGACACGCGGGCAGGAGCAGGTAGGGGAAGGCCTTAGCGGGCTGGGCCGCGCTGTGGCTACGGCCCAAAGGCCATGTAAGCCTCTGTTCTTTTCCAGTTTTCTGTTTTCTCTTTTATTTATAAACAGAGAAGGAAAATAAAATATTTAGGCTACCAAAAGGCTAGGGAAAAATATGGATCTAGTCCACATAAATCCCTGACATTTTTAGGCACTGCCACAAAATGTTTGGGGAGCAAATGAATTCATTTGAATTTTTCACAAATAAAATAGCATTATTAAATGCTAAAATTGCACTGTTTTAATTGCTACTGTCCATTTAAGCAAATAAGAAATGTTGTTTCCTTAACAATCATTTGTTAGGGGATTTTGCTAAAAGATGAACTATTTTGCAGCAATTTTTGTGCAACTTCGAATTTCACTTGCAATCCAAATTTTTAATTTGAATGGAATTTGAAATGAGATATAAACCAATGATGATCAAGCATTGTAAATCGAGATGACTTGGCACTGATAATTAGGGATTACTGTAGCTCATTTCTTAGGAGTGTTACAATTCTTCTCCTCTAAAAGAAATTCTCGTCCCGAGAATTTAGGAGGTGGAAAGGGAAAGAGATCGGGGTATTCCTGAAAGTTCTTTTGGAAATACCTCTTAGAAGTCTCGAACGACTGGAACGTTTTCAACTCCTCATATTTAATGCCATGCATGTATGCAAAAACTTTTGGCATGAATGAGTACGATGCTCCTGAATCAAATAAAACAAAAGGTGGTACTAAGTGAACAAGAAGAGTACCCATCACAGTAGCCGGCTGGTCTTGAGCTTCATTCAGAGCAACATGATAAGCTTGACCACGACCATAAGAAGGTCTCACATTGTTGTTGCGGGGCTGGTTGTTACCACGGCCAGCAGATGGAAGCGCAAGCTGATTCTGATTCTAAGGGCATTCTCTGGCGGGGTGACCTGGACGGCCACACTTGAAGCAGAGCCCATCATTGGGACGGGGAGCAGGAGCTCGAAACAGTGGAACTTGAGGTATTGGATGCCCCGGCGGTGGAGGAGGTGCAGCTGGATGGTACATGTTGTGAGGAATCCATATGCGGCGCTTCTACGAGGTCGAGCCCGAAGATGAGCCCTCATCACGGGTGCGCTTGAGTGTGTCCTTGTGTTCCTTCAGTCCAGTCTCAACTTGAATCGCCTTGTTCACCAGGGTGGCGAAGTCGGCGAAGTCTTGGACAAGGAGTGCAAGCTTAATATCAGGGTTGAGCCCTTCACGGAACTTCTCCTATCTACGAGCATCAGTAGCGATGTCTTCCTCAGCATAGCGAGATAATTCAAGGAACTCCCGCTGATAAACATCCACAGTCTTACTGCCCTAGACGAGGTTGCGGAACTCACGTTTCTTCCGGTCCATGACTCCCTGAGGAATGTAGAGGGCACGGAAAGCAGCTTGGAATTCCAGCCAGGTGATGATTGTTCCAATAGGCAGAGTGCGTCTATGGCCGTCCCACCATTGAGCAGCGGGACCCTTCAGGAAGTAGGATGCAAAGGTGACATAGCTGTCAGGGGCAACATCAGCTGACTCCATCTCAAAAGTGATGTCACGGAGCCAATCATCAGCATCAAGAGGCTGAACGGCGTTGCGAAACACGGCGGGGTTGAGGCGCACAAAGTCTTGCAGTCCTATTGGGAGAGGCTGCTGGTTAGCATTTGGATGAGGGAACTGATCCATAATCCCTTGCATGAATTGGCGATTCAGTTCAAACTGTTGCATCATTGCAGCCATATAGTCGGGCGGTGGTGGATTGTTGGCACCACGGCCACGACCTGCGGGTCTAACCATCCTGCTAAAATTCAACAGGGGGTAGTTTAGCAACGAGCATTGCAGAAGTATGGATTCATTCATGAAGTAACATGCACAACAAAAGGAAGTGCAATAGATACATCATCATAGCCAAACATGACATACAGATCCATACATAAAGTCGGTTACAAGCCAGCGTTTACAAGAACGGAAAGGACGAACGGAAAGGAAGAGCTAGACACACCAGGCGGCACGCAGGCACGCGGTGGAGAGATACGACAACGAGACATAGCAAAGGCTACATCATCGTCGGAGAAAACCACTGGAGCGAGGAATCTGCACGTGAAAACGCAGGGTGCCCTCGATAAAAGGATCCTGCAGTCCGTGACACTGTGAAGCAGAACCTGGCCCACGACTCAAAGAAGGGTTAATTCAAATCTTTGGGTGGATGTGATCACGAGAACCTAGAGTTAGAGTTAGTAAAATCTTTAACCCGAAAGGATGAGAGATCAGAGTCCCAAAGTAAAGGTGAGGAATAAAAGATCCTAATGCCACCCATTGGTGACGTGGGCCCGTAAGCCACACAGTCATGTTAGTAAAACGGTTTTTCAAAGACTAGACGCAACTTCGGCCAAGGAGTTGGAAAGGGGCTTCCTATAGGCAGTCGGCTCTGATACCAACTTGTGACACCCCCGACTCAATCGTGCACTAATCATACACGCAAATGCGCATGATCAAGCCAGGAACTCACGGGAAGATATCACAACACAACTCTAGACACAAAATAAAAGTCATACAAGCTTTATATTACAAGCCAGTGGCCTCGAGGGCTTGAATACATAAGCTTCAGTCATACAAGCATCAGCGAAAGCATCAGATATTTGAGTACAGACATAAAAGTTAAACAGATAGGACTCAAGAAGGCGGGGCAAAACAACGACAAAGATCGAAAGGCGCAGGCCTCCTGCCTGGGTGCCTCCTATCTACTCCTGGTCGTCGGCAGTCTCCACGTAGTAGTACTCTCCACCAGAGGGGTAGTAGTAGTCGTCGACTGGGGCAGCTGGCTCCGAGGCTCCGTCATCTGGTTGCAGCAATCGGGTATGGGAAAAAAGGGAAGCAACGCAACCGTGAGTACTCATCCAAAGTACTCGCAAGACTTACATCAGATCTATTCTACTTATGCATCGGTATCAAAGAAGGGGCTATATCTGTGGACTAGACTGCAGAAATGCCAGAATAGAGGGAAGGCCTAGCCTATCGAAGACTAGCATCTTCAGCGTCTTGCAGCATTAGAAGAGTGCAGATTAGTACATAAATATAGTAGTAGCAAGTAGTAACCTCGCCCAGAGCTCCTTCCTCGAGTCCCCTGCGAGTAAGCGATCCTAGAGCCATCATATTCAAACCATTTCTAGTTGTAGAATATCGGGATATTTTCCGAGCGTCCAGTTACCGTGGACACGGCTATTCGAATAGATATACTTCCCTGCAGGGGTGCACCAACTTACCCAACACGCTCGATTAACTTTGGCCGGACACACTTGCACGGTCCATGCCCGGCCTCGGCTGATCGACACGTCGTAGCCCTACCTAGGTTCAACAGAGAGGCCAGCACGCCGGTCTAATCCTAAGCGCTCAGGGGTCTTGGGCCCATCGCCCTTTTCACTCCTGCGTGTTGTGAGGACGGCCGGGAGCAGACCTAGCCCCCTTAATACAAGCGCAGGCTTTCGCGGTCCAACCCGGGCGCGTGCCGCTCAACTGCTGACATCTGAAGAACTTTGGCTGATACATACGACGCCGAGTGCCCATACTATTCCCGCGTGGTGGTTAGTGCGAAAAGGCCAGAGGCCTACTCAGATTACATATCCTAACCCAATAGTGCGTTGGGAGATCGCGGTGACAAGCAGAGACTCACGATCATGTGACCCCCGTTGCCCCATCTCGTGGACTTACGGCAAGGGCCAGGAATGCCCGGCCGTGCCACGTAATTATCTCGCGGGTACCCTCCAGGTCAACCCGTCTTCCCAAAAGACTATCGGGAACTCAGGTCCACCTCAACCGGGGTGGTACCGCCTGTCCCTTCAGTCCTGCAGTAACAGTAACAATAAAAGGGGAACAGGTAAAAGTAATCGTGTGTCCGTAGCATCAAGAGGGTAATCCGAGGAATCACCCTCGTTGGATTCCCACTCGATGCAACCGTCAAGGTGAACCCGGAGGAATCACCCTCGATGGATTCACACTTGAGGGGTTGCACGACAGAGGCATCATCGGAGGTGGTGAAAGAGGAATCACCCTCGGTAACCCACAACTGACTAGCTGTACTACAGAGATAACATCGGTAATGAGACAAGAGGTATCACCCTCGACACTCGATGATAACTTTGCAGAATCGAGCAACTTAGGGGGGGGTGTGGTGATGTGCTGGTCTCAGCCCGTCGATCACATCGATCGGGGCACTGTTACTAATGCGGGGCAACTAGGACAAGGAAGAGGGGCCATAGATGGTTCACTACCAACCTACACTAAGCATTTAGGATATCAGGTAAAGTATCAATAGCAGTTTACAAAAACAGGCTATGCATCAGAATAGGTATTTCGGAACAATAACTGTAGCAATTCTAATGCAAGCAAGAGGGAGAGAGAATAGGCAATATAGGCATGTTCAAGGGGGGTTGCTTGCCTGGAAGCTTTGCCGGAAAAGAAGAGTTGTCGGTGATGTAGTCGATCACAGGGGCATCGGCAGCAGTCGCAGCGTCTACCGGAGAAGAAAGAGGAGGAAGAAACAAATAAATAACGGGCAAACAAATGCACACAGATGCATGACAAGTCAGTACGGGTTGATTATGTGCTCTAATGCTTCACTAATTATTTTAGACGGAGAGGGAAAATATCCGGGAATATTTTCCCAGCTCCAGCTGCTTATCGGTATATTGATCCGGAGGGGAAGGTTCCATGTTTGCAACGTTGGAGGCATGTGACAGGTATGTGGATGGCATATTTGGATTCGTCTTATTTTTCTGATCAACTTTCATGTAGAAAACTTTTCCATCCGAGCTACGAATTATTTTCTACGAATTTCTGAAGTTTTAAGCAATTTCTGAAAAATCCTGGAATTAAAATGGAATATGCACAGGAAAATGTTGGGTGCACTGCACCCAGAGTGCACCAGAGGTGCTGTCAGGTGGGACCAGCCAGCTGAGTCAGCGGTCAGCCGTTGACCAGTTGACTGGTCAACTGGGCCCACCAGTCAGTGACTGGGACCAGCCCAGTCAGCCAGTTGACCTGGTCAACTAGGCCCGCGGGACCCAGCTGCCAGCGACCCAGGGTGTGCCACGTGGCCGCCACGTCGGCTGCCGGCGCCGGAGAGGGCTCCGACGAGCCTGAAACGCGGCGACGAGCACCGGCGAGCGTCGGGATTAGGCTACGGCCACCCAAATTGGGCGTGGTTACCCGCGTTCGAAAGCTTGTGCTCGCACGCGTCCAGAGGAATGAACGGCGGTGGCTGGGAAGGCCTACAGCGTCGGTGGCGTCGACCGGAGCGGCGCCGGAGTTCGGGCGCCTATGGATTCGAGCGACCAGGGTACGGCAAGCGCGGCGGATGGGCGCGTTGGCTAGCTAGGAGCTCCAGGAGCTCGACGCGTGGCTCAGGCGCGAGCTGAGGCTACTGAGGCCATGGCGGCGTTGCAAGCGGCGGCGGTGAGCTTCGGCTCCGATGGGAGCGGGCGAGTTAGCGAGGCAGAGAGGGGAAACGTGCGTAAGCTCACCGAGGAGGCACACGTAGGCCCGGCAAAAGGTTAGGAGCTGCAGCGGGGCCGGAATCGTTGGGGATCGCCGGCGGGTCCGAAGGTTGACGACGAAGCCGATCCGGCGCTGTGGTCTTGCCCAGCTCGAACGGGAGGGCGCGGTCGACGCAGGATGACGAGGTGGAGCCGGCTGACACGGTGAGGCAGCGCAGGGGAGGCAATGGCCACGGCGGTGAGGTGGTGCGGCAGTGGCAGTGCGCGGGTGCAGCTCGGGATGGACGAGAGAGAGCGATGGAGAGGGGAGGAAGAGTGGCGAGGGCGTCCAGGGGAGAGGGAGGGAGGTCGCCCTTATCCTCCCAGCTACCTGCCTCGTCGCGGTGGCGAGCAGCGGCCGGAGCACGCGCGTGCAGCCATGGCGACGACGACACGCAGGCGGGAGCAGGTAGGGGAAGGCCTTAGCCGGCTGGGCCGCGCTGTGGCTACGGCCCAAAGGCCAGGTAAGCCTCTGTTCTTTTCCAGTTTTCTGTTTTCTCTTTTATTTATAAACAGAGAAGGAAAAGAAAATATTTAGGCTACCAAAAGGCTAGGGAAAAATATGGATCTAGTCCACATAAATCCCTGACATTTTTAGGCACTGCCACAAAATGTTTGGGGAGCAAATGAATTCATTTGAATTTTTCACAAATAAAATAGCATTATTAAATGCTGAAATTGCACTGTTTTAATTGCTACTGTCCATTTAAGCAAATAAGAAATGTTGTTTCCTTAACAATCATTTGTTAGGGAATTTTGCTAAAAGATGAACTATTTTGCAGCAATTTTTGTGCAACTTCAAATTTCACTTGCAATCCAAATTTTTAATTTGAATGGAATTTGAAATGAGATATAAACCAATGATGATCAAGCACTGTAAATCGAGATGACTTGGCACTGATCATTAGGGATTACTGTAGCTCATTTCTTAGGGGTGTTACACTTCAGCTCATTGAAACTGCTCTCACATACTTCTGTCCATATGAACTTCTGATTCTTCTTAAGCAATTCCGTCATTGGCTTGGCAATCTTTGAGAAACCTTCAATGAAATGACGGTAATAGCCTTCCAGACCCAAGAAACTCCTGATTTCTGACACTGAAATGGGTGTCTTCCAATTTAATACTTCTATGACCTTGCTTTGGTCCACGGCCACTCCTTGAGCGTAAAGAGTATGCCCAAGGAATCCCACTTCTTTATGCCAAAATTCACATTTGCTAAACTTGGCATAGAGTTGTTGAGCCCATAATCGCTCTAATACTGCACGGAGATGTTGTTTATGTTCTTCTTCGCCTTTGGAATATATGAGGATATCATCAATGAATACCACCACGAATTTGTCCAAAAAGTCCATGAACACCTTGTTCATCATGTGCATGAAGAATGCAGGAGCGTTGGTCAGTCCAAATGACATGACCGTATACTGATACAACCCATATCGGGTAGTGAAGGCTGTCTTGGGGATATCTTCTTTTCTGATTTTTAGTTGGTGATACCCGGTTCGCAAATCAATCTTGGAGAACACTTGAGCTCCACTAAGTTGATCGAACAAATCATCGATCCTAGGAAGCAGGTATTTATACTTGATAGTGACATCATTGAGAGCGCGGTAGTCAACACACATCCGGAGACTGCCATCCTTCTTGCCAACAAATATGGCAGGTCCACCCCAAGGAGACGAGCTGGGGCGAATATACCCTTTTTGAAGCATCTCATCCAACTGTTTCTTCAATTCCACTAATTCGGATGAAGGCATTTGATAATATTTCTTGTAAATCGGCGATGTCCCGGGCACAAGCTCAATGGAAAACTCAAGCTCCCGATCGGGTGGCATGCCTGGCAATTCCTCTGGAAACACATCTGGGAATTCACATACCACTGGGATTAAATTCATATCTGTAACAATTGCTGCATAAACCATCCCCTGCTTTGGCATGGCTCTACCGGCAAAGAACCGAGCTGGCTGGCCCAATGGATTTATTAACGTGACTTCTCTTATTGCGCAGTTGATGCAGACCTGGTGTTTTGTCAACCAATCCATCCCCAAAATAACATCCAATTTTGAAGATCCAATGGATACCAGGGATGCGGGGAAGATAATTCCATTGATTGATATTTCCAATCCTCGGCATACAATATTTGTCCTGAGCATGGATCCGGGGGATTGTACCACCATAACTTTGTCCAGAAGAGTATAGGAAAGTTGATGCTGGGCAACAAAACTCCGTGAAATAAAAGAATGGGAAGCCCCGGAATCGAATAAAATTGTTGCAGGTATGTTATTAATAGGAAACATACCAATGACCACCTCCGATGCTTCTTGGGCTTCTTCCACGGAGATACAATGAACTTGCCCTTGAATATACTTCCGGTTGGGGAATTGTCCCACATGATTGACTTGAGGCTTCAGGTTGGTTGGCGGCTTTCCGTTCTTGGGACACTGCCTAGCGTAATGCCCAGTTTGACCATATGAGTAGCATGCATTGTTACGATGACAGTCTTCCTTTACTGGTTTTGTAACCACGGTCTTGAACTGATTTCCAGTCTTGTTGTTCCCCTGCTGCCATGTTGGCTTAACCTCAAACTGTGGCTGCTGCCAAGTACGAATCTTCTGAAAAGCTTGTCCTTCCTTCTTAGGTTAAAACTTGCGTTTGCGATCTTCATACATAGCCTTATGATCGTTAGCAAGCTTGTGCTCCTGTTCGGCGATTAGTGCCTTGTTTACCAAAGTTTGGAAATCGGGAAAGTCCAGCATACTGAGGGTGCATCGGATGGTATGATTGAGTCCTCCAAGGAACCGATCTATCTTCCTTTCTTCGGTGGCTATATCATGTGTGGAATAACGGGCCAAGTGATTGAACTTGTTTAAATACTCACTTACAGTCGAGTTCCCTTGAGTAAGGGCGAGGAACTCTCGCTGCTTGACCTTCATGATACCGGCGGGAATATGATACTTGCGGAATTTATCTTTGAATTTATCCCAAGTAATCTCATCTTCGGCAGGCCACATAATTTTGGTATTTTCCCACCATATAGCAGCTGGTCCTTCTAGATAATGAGTGGCAAAAGGTACCTTGTCATCTTCTTCAGTACGGGCAATTTCTAGCTTCTTTTCAATGGTCCTCAACCAGTCATCGGCTTCCATCGGATCTACTGCTTGACTGAAGCTTGGTGGTTTGGTCCTCTGAAAATCTAACAATTTAGAATGGTTACCATTATGATTATTCTGCCCAACCATAGTCTGCATCCTTCTCAAGAATTCCATCAAATCTTGATTTCTCTTTTCCTCAAACATCAGCATAATCTGCTCTATCGTGGGGGCTTGAGGTGGAGGAGGTGGTGGCTGATATGGTTCTGGAGAATGTCCTGCTTGCCTGGCGGATCGACGAACTTTGGTATCGTCGCCACCATGACAGCTGCTGCCACACCTTGTCATCCTATATATGTTTCCCAATACGAAGCATCGAGATGAGCAACATCCATTTGGGGAAAAAATAGGAAGGTGAAGCAACAACCCCAAAAAAGGCGAGGAAAACCAAAGCGAATAAAAGAGAACAGCTTAATTATACAATACATCATCCAACATACATAACATAACGACAGCATGGATAGTACTACTACACGCATACAACCAAACACCACATCATTCTCGTCTACTCGTGACGGCAATGATCGCACTGGCACTCTGACGGTCTTGTTGGTGTCTCCTCGGTATCGGACTCCGAATCGGAACTGATAATACTAACGGAAACCTTCGAGGCAAAGGAAACACGACGACGCTGACGGGATGGCTCTCCCTCAGAGTCGGGTGGAGGGTGGCTCCGCAGCATAGGAGTAGCTAGGGTAGCGAGAAGTACAGCCCACTGGGCTGGGGACTCATGAGGAGTCACCGTCGAGGTATCCAAGTTACTCTGAGAAGGTGCGGGAGTTACGGGGGTAGGTGGAGGTAAAGTAACTGGAGGAATGAGAGGTGCAGAAGCAAGTGAAGGTGGAGCAAACGCACATCGAGCGGCAGCTAGCGCGTCTCGAGTGCGGTTCAGCTCCTGGGCTAAGCTGACGATCAGAAGATATCCAGCCGTTATGTAACGAGACATGTGGCTGGCGGAACGATCACACTCCGTATCAACAAAAGGGAAACAGATTTGTCCTGTGTCAAACATGGACGGATAGAAGTAGAAACCTAGGTGTGTCTGCATCTGAATCTCGCTCTAGCGCAAGTCAGTGAAAGCCTCGAACGCTGCAAACTGGATCGCCTGGTCAGGTGTAGAAGCCATCCCACCCTTGGAGGAGCGAGTGTAAGTGCCCACCAAGGTACTGTTGTGCATGATGACCTCTGCGTGATACTCGTACACACCATCTGCAAGCTGCTCTCGATACACCTGGTACACAGGTGTGACGCCCCCGACTCAATCGTGCACTAATCATACACGCAAATGCGCACGATCAAGCCCAGGGACTCACGGGAAGATAGCACAACACAACTCTAGACACAAAATAAAATAATACAAGCTTTATATTACAAGCCAGGGGCCTTGAGGGCTCGAATACATCAGCTCGTGTTACACAAGAGTTAGCGGAAGAATCAGTATCTGAGTACAGACATAATTAGACAAGTCTGCCTTAAGAAGGCTCAGCAAAACAACGACACTGGATCGAAAAGGCGCAGGTCTCCTACCTGGGAGCCTCCTATCTACTCCTGGTCGTCGGTGGTCTCCACGTAGTAGTAGGCTCCACCGGTAGGGTAGTAGTAGTCGTCGACTGGGGCAGCTGGCTCCGGGGCTCCGTCGTCTGGTCACAGCAATCGAGCATGGGGAAAAGGGAAGCAAAGCAACCGTGAGTACTCATCCAAAGTACTCGCAAGACTTACATCAGATCTATTCTATGTATGCATCGGTATCAAAGAAGGGTTGTATCTGTGGACAAGACTGCAGAAATGCCAGAATAGAGAGAAAGGCCTAGCCTATCGAAGACTAGCAACTTGCAGCATCTTGCAGCATTAGAAGAGTGTAGATTAGTACATAAGTATAATAGTAGCAACAAGTATAGTAGTAGCAATGCCCAGAGATCCTTCCTCGACCCCCTGCGAGAAAGCAATCCCGGAGCTAACATATTTAATTAAGTTCACAAGTATCCAATTCTAGTGGTAGTAGATCGGGATACTTTCTGAGCATCCTGTTACCGTGGACACGGCTATTCGAATAGATATACTTCCCTGCAGGGGTGCACCAACTTACCCAACACGCTCGATTAACTCTGGCCGGACACACTTACTCGGTCCATGCCCGACCTCGGCTGATCGACACGTCGTAGCCCTACATAGGCTCAACAGAGAGGCCAGCACGCCGGTCTACATCCTAAGCGCTCAGGGGTCTTGGGCCCATCGCCCTTTGCACTCCTGCGCGTTGCGAACGCGGCCGGTGAGCAGACCTAGCCCCCTTAATACAAGCGCAGGCTTTCCCAGTCCAACCCGGCGCGCGCCCTCAACTGCTGACATCTGGAGAGCTTCGGCTGATACATACGACGCCGAGTGCCCATACTATTCCCGCATGGTGGTTAGTGCGAAAAGGCCAAAGGCCTACTCAGATCACATATCCTAACCCACTAGTGTGTTGGGAGCTCACGGAAACGAGCAGCGATCCATGATCTTTGGTCCCGTCGCCCCGTCTCGTGGACTTACGGCAAGGGCCAGGAATGCCCGTCCGTGCCACGTAATTATCTCACGGGTACCCTCACGGTCCACCCGACTCCACATCTCTCGCGGGTACCCCTCGGGGTCAACCCGACTTAGACAAGTTTCTGAGGTAAAGTCAAAGTAACCGTGTGTCCAAAACATCAAGGAAGAATCCGAGGAATCTCCCTCGTTGGATTCCCACTCGATGTGTCCGTCAAAGTGAACCCGGAGGAATCACCCTCGATGGGTTCACACTTGAGGGGTTGCACGACAGAGGCTTCATCGGAGGTGGTGAAAGAGGAATCACCCTTGGTAACCCACAACCGACTAGCTGTACTACAAAGGCAACATCAGGAGTGAGATAAGAGGTATCACCCTCGGCACTCGATGGTAACTCTACAGAGTCGTACAACTAAGGGGGTGTGCGGTGATGTGATGGTCTCAGCCCATCGGTCACATCGATCGGGGCACCGGTAACTGAGCGGGGCAACAAGGACAAGGATGAGGGGCCACAGATGGTTCACTAACCAACCTAGACTAAGCATTTAGGATAGCAGGAATGGTATCAACAGCAGTTACAAAAACAGGCTATGCATCAAAATAGGTATTATCGGAACAACAACTGTAGCAATTCTAATGCAAGCATAAGAGAGAAAGAATGGGTGATATAGGCATGTTCAAGGGGGGGTTTGCTAGCCTGGAAGCTCTGCGGTGAAAGAGGGGTCGTCGACGGTGTAGTCGTACTCAGGAGCTGCGTCGGTCTCGTGGTCTACCGGAGAAGAAGAGGGAGAAGAAACAATAAATACGAGCAAACAAATGTAACACAGATGCATGACATGGCGATATGCTATGCTGGTGGTGACCTATCGCAGTGCTACACGTTACAGACGGAGCGGGAAAATATCTAGGAATATTTTCCCGGCTACAGGCATTTGTCAGACAGATGAACCGGAGGGGAAGGTTCCATGTTTGCGGCGTTGTGGGCATGTGACAGCTTCACGGAGGGCATATTCGGATTCGTCTCATTTTCCTGATCAACTTTCATGTAGAAAACTTTTTCATCCGAGCTACGGTTTATTTTCTACGAATTTTCAAAGTTTTAAACCATTTTCTGAAATTCCTGTAATTAAAACAAATTCAAAAATACAGAAAAGGCTTTATTGGGCCAGCAGCATGTCATGATGACGTCAGCAGTCAACACCAACTGGTCCAGGTCAAACCTGACTGCTGGGTCCCACATGTCAGTGGCACAGGACTAAACAGAGGTTATTTAAACTAATTAGAGGTTAATTAGCAGGTGGGGCCCCACTGTCAGTGACTAATTAGTATTAGATTAATTTTATCTATAAAACTAGTTAATTAACAGGTGGGGCCCGCATGTCAGTGACAGGTGCTGCCCAGTCAGCAGAGTTGACCAAGTCAACTCGGTCAACTCGGCCCCTGGGCCCACTGGCAGTGACCCGGGGTAGGCCCCAGGTGTGCCACGTCGGCATTGGCCGGCGACTAGCCGCCGGCGTGGTCGAAATGCGGCGGTGCGTGCGGGACTGCGGCGGAAAACGCCCACAGTGGGCCAAATCGAGCGCGGGATGGCGCGCTCAACGGCGCGTCCAACGGTGGTGGTGGCGTGGCCGGAAACGGACCGTGGCGACGGCGGCAAGCAGCGCGGTGGACGGCCGGAGTTCGGGCGGTGGCGGAAGTGCGGCAGCAGCGTGCAAACGGGTAAATGGCGTAGCTAGCGAGGCCCTACGCGTTGCGGCGAGGATGATGGGCACGGGCCCGTGACCATTTGGTCACCGGAGCCACGCCGGTGACGAGCTCGAGTGGCGACAGGTTCGGCCATGGCGGGAACGGCGACTACGGGCGCGGCAAGACGAGGAAGAAGAGGGGAAAGGAGGCGGAGCTCACCGGGGAGGCACACGTTGGCCCATTGACGGCTTTGGAGCTGAAGGGTGGCCGGAATCGACGGAGCTCGCCGGCGACCTGTGGAGGAAGAAGACGGCGCGGATCCGTGCGGTGGGGATCCCCGGCTTGCGTTCGTGGCCATAGTCAACGTAGCAGACGACGGCGGAGAGGAGGGACACGGTGGCGAGGCGAGAGGTGGACGGTGGCCACGGGAAGGACGACGAGCGGCGGCGGCTGCGCTCAGGTGCGGGCGAGATCGAGAGAGAGAGAGAGAGGCGATGGAGGAGGGGGAAGTGGATGAGGACGACGGGGAGGCCGAGGGGAGTCGCCCTTATCCTCTCGGCCGGCCTGTAGCGTCGCCGTGTCGTCCCCTGGCCGGCGAGCGCGCGCGCGGCCACGGCCATGGTGACACGGAGAGGAGAGAGGCGGGAGGTGGGAGAGAGAGAGGGAGGTGGGCTGGGCCGGTGCACTGTGCACTTAGGCCCAGCTCACAGTAGTGTTAGGGCCCCTTTTCCTTTTTCTTTCTGTTTTCTTTTACAGAAATAGTTTTGCAATAATTGAGCTGCCCAATTGACTTTTGTAAAATATGTGACTTGGCCACATAAATACAATGCAATTTTCTGCACTGCCACAAAAATTTTGGGAGAGGTTTGAATCCATTTGAATTTTTCATAAACGGAAAAGCATTTAAAATGCTTCTTTTGGCACTGATTAAATTGCTATAGCTCATTTTAGCACTGTGGTGATGTTGTTTTCCTGAACAAATATTTGTTTTGGAATATTTGCTAAAACATGAACTATTTTGCTGCAACTTTTGTGCAACTTCAAAATTCACTTGCAATTTGAATTGAATTTAGTGGTGGAATTTGAAATGAGATATTAATCCAATATGAGCAAGCATTGCAAATCACAATGACTTAGCATAATCATTATGGATTACTGTAGCTCATTACACAGGAGTGTTACAATTCTCCTCCTCTAAAAGAAATTCTCGTCCTGAGAATTCAGGAGGTAGAAGGAAAAGATCGGGGTATTCTTCGCGAAGACAATCCTCGCGTTCCCAAGTGGCTTCATCTTCAGTATGATTTGACCACTGCACTTTAAGGAACTTGGTTGTCTTCTGACGGGTCCGACGTTCAGCCTGATCGAGAATGCGGATCGGATGCTCCTTATAAGAGAGATCATCTTGCAATTCGAGCAATTCATGATCCACTGCTCGGTGCGGATCCTTGAAGCAACGATGAAGTTGTGACACATGGAAGACGTCGTGGATGTGAGAGAATTGCAGCGGCAACTCCAATTTATATGCCACATGTCCACGTCTGGCGAGAATGCGGAAGGGACCAATGTAGCGAGGAGCTAACTTGCCCTTAATTCCAAAGCGGTGAGTGCCCTTCATAGGGGTGACACGTAGATAAGCTTGCTCACCAGGTTGGTAGATCGATCCCCAGTGTTTACGATCATAATTGCTCTTCTGGCGAGATTGGGCCGCCTTGAGATTTTCCCGGATGATACGGACTTGCTCTTCAGCGTGTTGGATAATATCCGGACCAATGAGCGACCGTTCCCCAGTTTCTGACCAATTCAGAGGGGTTCGACACTTCCGTCCTTATAGTACCTCGAAGGGGGCCATTTTCAAGCTAGCTTGATAGCTGTTGTTGTACGAGAATTCAGCATACGGGGGAGATTCCTCCCATTTCTTGCCAAATGAAATAACACAAGCATGTAGAATATCTTCAAGCACTTGATTAACTCGTTCAACCTAGCCTTGGGACTGGGGGTGATAAGCTGAGCTCCAAGTTATATGAGTTCCCATAGCTTATTGGAAACTTGCCCAGAACTTTGAGGTGAAAAGGCTGCCACGGTCCGAACTGATCTCCTTCGGAATACCGTGAAGAGTTACAATTCTGGAGATATAAAAATCTGCTAACTGACTAGCAGTGATTGTCTCCTTGACTGGCAGAAAATGTGCAACTTTGGAGAGTTGATTGATACGTCTCCAACGTATCTATAATTTATGAAGTATTAATGCCATGTTTATTATAGTTTTATATGATTTTGGTGCACTTTTATATGGATTTTATATGATTTTCATGGACTAACATATTGACCTAGTGCCCAGTGCTAGTTGCTGTTTTCTGCTTGTGTTTGGTTTTCCAGAAAATCTATATCAAATGAAGTCCAAATGCAGCGAAACTTTTTAACGATTTTTTCTGGAACATAAGAGACACTAGAAGCTTTGGGAGGAGGCCAGAAGACCCACAGGGGCCCCACGAGCCACCAGTGCACGCCACCCCCCCCCCAGGCGTGCCCTGGTGCCTCGTGGGCCCCCTGTGGCACCTCTTCGCGTGATTCCAACGCCAAAAAATCATATATATTCAGAAACCCCCGAAAGTTAACCTAGATGAGTTTTTACGCCGCCGCAAGCCTCTGTACCAAGGAGATCCCATCTGGGGCCCTTTTCCGGCACCCTGCCGGAGGGGGGAATCATCAGCGGAGGCCATCTTCATCATCCCGGCGGTCTCCATGACGAGGAGGGAGTAGTTCACCCTCGGGGCTGAGGGTATGTACTAGTAGCTATGTGTTTGATCTCTCTCTCTCGTGTTCTTGATATGGCATGATCTTGATGTATCGCGAGCTTTGTTAATATAGTTGGATCATATGGTGTTTCTTCCCTCTCTATCCTTGATGTGATGAATCGAATCTTTTCCCTTTGAGGTTTCGTTATTGTCGGATTGAATATTTCAGATTTGAGAACAGTTGATGTATGTCTTGCATATGAATACCCGTGGTGACAATGGGGTATTATATTGATTCACTTGATATATGTTTTGGCACTCAACTCGCGGATTCCCGAGGTGACATTGGGGTAATCTATGCATAGGGGTTGATGCACATTTTCATTATCTTTTCTCCGATAGAAACTTTGGGGTGCTCCTTGGAGTTCTTTGTGTGGATTGAATATTATGATTATGAAGTTGTTTGATGCATATCGTATAATCAACTCACGGATACTTGTGGTGACATTGGAGTATCTAGGTGACATTAGAGTTGGTTGATGTGTATCATATGGTGTTATTTTAGTACGAACTCTAGGGCTGTTTGTGACACTTATAGGAATAGCTCAATAGATCGATCGGAAAGGATAACTTTGAGGTGGTTTCGTACCCTACAAACAATTTCTATCTTATGTTCTCCGCTAATAGGAACTTGGGAGTGATTCTTTATCGCACGTTGAGGGATGATTATATGATCCAATTATGTTAGCATTGTTGAGAGATTGCACTAGTGAAAGTATGAACCCTAGGCCTTGTTTTTAAGCATTGCAATACCGTTTTTGCTCACTTTTGTTACTTGCTACCTTGCTGATTTTTATTTTCAGATTATAAAAACTTATATTTACTATCCATACTACACTTGTATCACCATCTCTTCGCCGAACTAGTGCACCTATACAATTTACCATTGTAATGGGTGTGTTGGGGACACAAGAGATTTCTTGTATTTGGTTACAGGGTTGTTTGAGAGATATTATCTTCAACCTACGCCTCCCATGGATTGATAAACCTTAGGTCATCCACTTGAGGGAAAATTGCTAATGTCCTACAAAACTCTGCGCTTGGAGGCCCAACACGAGTCTACAAGAATAAGTTGTGTAGTAGACATCAAGCTCTTTTCTGGCGCCGTTGCCGGGGAGGTGAGTGCTTGAAGGTATATCTTTAGATCTTGTAATCGAATCTTTTAGTTTCTTGTTTTATCACTAGTTTGGTTTATAAAAGAAAACTACAAAAAAATGGAATTGAGGTTGCCTCATATTATTATTCTTTATAATGTCTTTCGTGAAAATGATGGAAAGGAAAATTGTGCTCAATTGATACAAGAAGAATTCAATAAAATGTTTGGCATAAAATCTTTGAATGATGAGCATGATTGCAATGTTGCTAGTATGAATTCTTTGAATATCCATGGTGCTAATGATATGCCAAGCTACAAGCTTGGGGATGCTATGTTTGATGAGAATGACATGTTTGAGAATTTATTTGCTGCAATTAATGTTTGTCCCAAGCTTGGGGATGCTATGCTTAATGAAGATTGCATGCCTCCTACTTATGATGATTATTGTGATGATACTTATGTTATAAAAAGTAGTGATGATTATATTTATAAAACTTGTCATAATTATGATTACCCTTTTACTGAACATTACTCTTTTAATGTGGAAACAATTTATAGTATTCGAGTTTCATATGATACTCCCACTCCTATTGATGAGAAGAAATGTGCTTATGTGGAGAGTAATAAAAATTCTATGCTTGTGGATCATGAAAAGAATACTTTATGTGATAGCTATATTGTTGAATTTCTTCATGATGCTACTGAAAATTATTATGAGAGAGGATCATATGCTTGTAGGTGTTACAATAATATCAAGTTTCCTCTCTATGTGTTGAAAGTTTTGAAGTCATGCTTGTTTTGCCTTCCTATGCTAGTTGATTCTTGCTCCCATAAACTATTTGCTCACAAAATCCCTATGCATAGAAAGTGGGTTAGGCTTAAATGTGCTAGTCATATGCTTCATGATGCTCTCTTTGTGTTTCAATTCTTTACTTTTATGTGAGCATCATTGAAATCATCATGCCTAGCTAAAAGGCATTAAAGAAAAGCGCTTGTTGGGAGACAACCCAACATTTATACCTACTGTTTTCGTGTGTTCACATGATTAATCTACTGTACTAATCATGTTTCATATATTTTCTTTCAATAATGTGCCAAGTAAAGCCTTTGGGATAGTGTGGATGCTTGTTGATTTGATTCTGTGCAAAAATAGAAACTTTTGCGTCCAGTGCTGGAATTTCTATTATGTACTGGAGGGTGAAAAAATTCTGAAATTTTTACAAAGTATTGTGCTACAAATTGTTTACGTTGTCCTAATTTTTCAGAATTTTTGGAGGTACAGAAGTATGGTTTTTAAATCGCTCACTACATGCTGTTCTGTTTTTGACAGATTCTGTTTTTATTGCATAGTTTGCTTGTTTTAGTGTTTCCATCGCTTATATTATGCGATATAAATTGTGGAAATGATAGAATACAGTAGTAATTATGTGAGAAAAATTATTAATCTTGTCTTGACAGTACCTAAGTGGATGATTTATTTTTATTATACTAACCTATCTCACAAGTTCCGTTAAGTTTTGTGTGATTGAAGTTTTCAAGTTTCGGGTCAGATATCGATATGAGGAGAATAAGAAGCGGTAAGACCCTAAGCTTGGGGATTCCCAAGTCACCCCAAGGTAATACTCAAGGAAGACTCAAGCATCTAAGCTTGGGGATGCCCCGGAAGGCATCCCCTCTTTCGTCTTCAACACTATCGGTAACCTCACTTGGAGCTATAATTTTATTCGTCACATAATATGAGTTTTCCTTGGAGCGTCATTTTATTCTGTTGATATTTGCTTGGTGTTATAAATAATCATGTTTTGCATCTTTTAGTTCAATAAAATGCCAATTATAGCCTTTACCATGCTCAGTTTGCAAGTTCATGTGTTGCTGTTTGAAAACAAAAAGTTTTCTGTTATGTCCAGAATATTTGTGAATTGTCAGAACATGATAAAAATCTGAAATTTTTACACAGTAATCATGCATGAGTTCTCTGCACGTGGTAATTTTTCAGAATTTTTGGAGTTAGGGAACTATGGATTCTTATTCCCCTTTTACAGATTGTTCTGTTTTGGCAGATTGCTGTTATAGTTGCATTGTTTGCATATGTTTGCGTGTTTAATGTTTATATTTGTGGATAGGAGTATTAAATATGAAGAGGCATTTAGTATTCAATGTTTAATTATAATTTTTTTGATTTTCTACAGTAGAGAATGTTAAGGTTTTGAGTTGATTTATACTAACTTATCTCACGAGTTCTTGTTGAGTTTTGTGTGGATGAAGTTTTTAAGATTTAGGAGAAGCCATGATATGAGAGGAATTAAGGAGACACAAGAGCTCAAGCTTGGGGATGCCCAAGGCATCCCAAGTTAATATTTCAAGAAGTCTCAAGCAACTAAGCTTGGGGATGCCCCGGTTGGCATCCCACCTTTCTTCATCAACACCTATCGGTTAGCCTAAGTTTTTACTTCTTCACATGATATGTGCTATTCTTGGAGTGTCCTTTTATTTTCATTGTGTTTGCTGTTTTAATAAAATTATAAAGATCTGAAATCTTTATTTGGAGAGAGTCTTCACATAGCTACTTAATTGTTTGACTACTCATTTGATCTTCACTTATATCTTTTTGGAGTAGTTTCTCGTTTACTCTCGTGCTTCACTTATATCCTAAGAGTAAATTGTTGAATGAATTGAATATCATAAAGTTGAAATTATATGAGCTTCATATGCTTGTCCCATGGGGAGTAGTGACTTCACAAATAAGAAGTATAAGTGGTAAAATTTATTGAAAGTTAGCAAACATAGCATTGGTCACTTGAACAATTCATGAAAGAATTTTGAAGGAAGAGAAATTTCACATATAAATATACTATCTTGGACATCTTCTATGATTGTGAGCCCCCATTAATTATTTTCAAGCTTGATCAAGTAGTTGACGTTGGACAAGGAGGACAACGTAATGAGTTATGTTTGTTTATATTCACATAGAAGTTATATTGTCATGGATCCTCTAACATGTGGTGCTTGCTTAGGATCTTTTGCTAGCCAAAAATTCGTACTAAGTAGAGATACTACTTGTGCATCCAAATACCCTTAAACCCAGTTTCTTGCCATGAGTGTCCACCATATCTACCTATGGATTGAATAAGATCCTTCAAGTAAGTTGTCATCGGTGCAAAAAGCAATAAAAAAATGCTCCTAAAATATGTATGATCTTTCATTGCAAGGGAAAATAAGCGTTGTACGAACTTGTGATGGTAAAGAAATAAAAGTGACAGACTGCATAATAAAGGTTGCTATCACAAGGGGCAATATAACGTGACGTTCCTTTGCATTAAGGGCTTGTGCATCCAACAACAAAAAGCGCATGACAACCTCTGCTTCCCTCTACGAAGGGCCTATCTTTTACTTTTCTGTATTTACTTTTCTATATTTACTTTTATGCAAGAGTCATTAATGTTCATCCCTATTCCGCTCTATTTATTCTTTAGTTGGCAAGCATCATGTGGTAGGGAATGATCCAGGCACATATATCCAGTTGAATATAGGTGATCATGAGTTATTATTGTTGACATTATCCATGAGATAAATAAGTTGGGAGGAAAAACATTAAGCCCCTATCTTCCTATGTGTTTGACTAAAACGGTTTGTTCTAAAAATATGCTTTGAGTGTCAGCAATCATGGAAGACTAAATGATAGTTAAGTATGTGGAATTTGCTAGATCAAGGCTCTTACATAGACCCTTCCTGAAAATAAGATGAATTGCAATTGTTTGATGACTGAGAACATAGTTTGTTAGTTTTCAAGAAAGTTTATGGCCTATACTTTAAACATGTGAATAGCATGCTACTTGATCATGAGAAGTTTTATGAGATGAGCTACTGATTATGATATATATTGATGCTAGAAAAAGTAATTGAAATTATCATTGATCAAACTTATGCACTATGCTAGCATTCACACTTCATAAATTATTTCTTTTATCATTTACCTACTCGAGGACGAGCAGGAATTAAGCTTGGGGATGCTGATACGTCTCCAACGTATCTATAATTTATGAAGTATTCATGCCATGTTTATTATAGTTTTATATGATTTTGGTGCACTTTTATATCGATTTTATATGATTTTCATGGACTAACATATTGACCTAGTGCCCAGTGCCAGTTGCTGTTTTCTGCTTGTTTTTGGTTTTCCAGAAAATCTATATAAAATGAAGTCCAAATGCAGCGAAACTTTTTGATGATTTTTTCTGGAACATAAGAGACACTAGAAGCTTCGGGAGGAGGCCAGAAGACCCACAGGGGCCCCATGAGCCACCAGGGCACGCCACCCCCCAGGCGCGCCCTGGTGCCTCGTGGGCCCCCTGTGGCACCTCTTCGCGTGATTCCAACACCAAAAAATCATATATATTCAGAAACCCCTGAAAGTTAACCTAGATGAGTTTTTACGCCGCCGTAAGCCTCTGTACCAAGGAGATCCCATCTGGAGCCCTTTTCCGGCACCCTGCCGGAGGGGGGAATCATCACCGGAGGCCATCTTCATCATCCCGACGGTCTCCATGACGAGGAGGGAGTAGTTCACCCTCGGGGCTGAGGGTATGTACTAGTAGCTATGTGTTTGATCTCTCTCTATCTCGTGTTCTTGATATGGCACGATCTTGATGTATCACGAGCTTTGTTAATATAGTTGGATCATATGGTGTTTCTTCCCTCTCTATCCTTGTTGTGATGAATCGAATATTTTCCCTTTGAGGTTTCGTTATTGTCAGATTGAATATTTCAGATTTGAGAACACTTCATGTATGTCTTGCATATGAATACCCGTGGTGACAATGGGCTATTATATTGATTCACTTGATATATGTTTTGGCACTCAACTCACGGATTCCCGAGGTGACATTGGGGTAATCTATGCATAGGGGTTGATGCACGTTTTCATTATCTTTTCTCTGATAGAAACTTTGGGGTGCTCCTTGGAGTTCTTTGTGCGGATTGAATATTATGATTATGAAGTTGTTTGATGCATATCGTATAATCAAGTCACGAATACTTGTGGTGACATTGGAGTATCTAGGTGACATTAGAGTTGGTTGATGTGTATCATATGGTGTTATTTTAGTACGAACTCTAGGGCTGATTGTGACACTTATAGGAATAGCTCAATAGATCGATCGGAAAGGATAACTTTGAGGTGGTTTCGTACCCTACAAACAATTTCTATCTTATGTCCTCCGCTAATAGGAACTTGGGAGTGATTCTTTATCGCACGTTGAGGGATGATTATATGATCCAATTATGTTAGCATTGTTGAGAGATTGCACTAGTGAAAGTATGAACCCTAGGCCTTGTTTTTAAGCATTGCAATACCGTTTTTGCTCACTTTTATTACTTGCTACCTTGCTATTTTTTTTATTTTCAGATTATAAAAACTTATATCTACTATCCATACTACACTTGTATCACCATCTCTTCGCCGAACTAGTGCACCTATACAATTTACCATTGTATTGGGTGTGTTGGGGACACAAGAGATTTCTTGTATTTGGTTGCAGGGTTGTTTGAGAGATATCATCTTAAACCTACGCCTCCCACGGATTGATAAACCTTAGGTCATCCACTTGAGGGAAAATTGCTACTGTCCTACAAAACTCTGCGCTTGGAGGCCCAACACGAGTCTACAAGAATAAGTTGTGTAGTAGACATCATTGATCAATGACGACAAGAATAGCATCATGACCCTTTTGTGACCTGGGAAGACCAGTAATGAGATCCATTTGAACCTTATCCCATTTCCATTCAGGAATAGGTAGCGGTTGCAGAATTCCAGCAGGCTTTTGATGTTCTGCCTTAACGCAATGACAAACGTCACATTCGGCAACATATCGAGCAATGTCTTGCTTCATTTTAGACCACCAGTACCTTTGGCGGAAATCTCGATACATCTTGGTGCTACCCGGATGAATAGACAGTGGTGTATCATGTGCCTCCTTCATAACTTTGTCAGTCATAAGTTCGAACCGAGGTACTACAATGCGATCTCTGAAATACAATGTTCCGTCTTCAGCAAGCGAGAAATCTCTGGCCTTTTCAAGGACAAGATCCCTTTTCATCTGATCAACTTCAGCATCCTTTGCTTGCGCAGACTTAACAGCTTTCTCAAGATCTGGCTGTATAACAAGGGTATTAAGATAACCATGTGGAACTATATGAAGGTTCAATTTGTGAAGTTCCTCATAAAGAAGGGGTTGAGCTCGCTGAACCATGAGGTTGTTACAATAGGACTTGCGGCTCAAGGCATCGGCCATCACATTAGCTTTGCCAGGGGTATAAGAAATACCGCAGTCATAGTCTGTAATTGTTTCCAACCATCGTTTTTGGCGAAGATTGAGATCTGGCTGAGTAAACAAATACTTCAGACTTTGATGATCCGTGTATATCTCACATCGATTACCGAGGAGGTAATGTCGCCACAACTTCAATGCATATATCACTGCAGCAAGTTCAAGATCATGCACTGGGTAGTTCTCTTCATGAGGACGCAACTGTCGTGAGGCATAAGCAATCACTCTGCGCTCTTGCATCAGGACACAGCCTAATCCTTGACGAGAGGCGTCGCAATAAATCACGAAGTCCTTGCAAGAATCCGGAGGAGCAAGCACTGGTGCAGAAGTCAGCTTGTCCTTGAGTGTCTGGAAACTTTCCTGACATTTGTCTATCCACTCAGACTTAATGCCTTTGTGAAGCAGATTAGTCAGAGGCTTGGCAATCTTTGAGAAGTTTTCGACAAATCGACGGCAATAGCTTGCGAGTCCGAGAAACTTCTGACTTGCTTGACATTCTTCGGGGGAGTCCAATCAAGAATAGCCTGAACTCGTTCTGGATTGACAGCAATGCCGTCCTTGGAAATCACATGCCCAAGGTAGGTCACTTCAGATAACCATAATTCACACTTGGAATACTTGGCATATAGCTGATGTTCTCGAAGCTTTTCCAGAACAAGACGAAGATGCTCAGCATGTTCTTCCTTATTCTTGGAATATACCAGGATATCATCCAGATAAACCATGACGAATTTGTCGAGGTAATCCATGAAGGTATAATTCATCAGGCGGGAGAAAATTGCTGGAGCATTAGTTAAGCCGAAAGACATGACAGTGTACTCGGGGTACCAGCGATAACCCAGCCTGGTCAAAAGGTCGACCAGAATAGCAGGGAACCCAGTCGCATCAACAGCCATAGTCTGGCATACGAGCTATCTTGCGGGACGCATCTGAAACAAAGGAGTGCAAGATGTCAAATGACAGTGTGAGAAGCATATGATAGCATTAGAAAGAAGTGTTTGCAGATAATCCAGCTCTCCGGATGAATGTGATTACGAGACCCTAATGTTAGTTTTAGCAAAATCTTTAACCCGAAAAGAAGAGAGATCAGAGTCCCAGAGTAAGGAAGAGGAATAAAAGTTCCTAAACCCAACCATTGGCGACGTGGGCCCGTAAGCCACACAACCACGTTAGTAAAATCCTTTTTTTAAGACTAGACTCAACTTCGGCCAAGGAGTTGGAAAGGGGCGTTCCTACAGGCAGTCGGCTCTGATACCAACTTGTGACACCCCCGACTCAATCATGCACTAATCATACACGCAAATGCACACGATCAAGCCCAGGGACTCACGGGAAGATATCACAACACAACTCTAGACACAAAATAAAATAATACAAGCTTTATATTACAAGCCAGGGGCCACGAGGGCTCGAATACATCAACTCGTGTTACACAAGAGTCAGCAGAAGCATCAGTATCTGAGTACAGACATAATTAGACAAGTCTGCCTTAAGAAGGCTGAGCAAAAAAACGACATTGGATCGAAAAGGCGCAGACCTCCTGCCTGGGAGCCTCCTATCTACTCCTGGTCATCGGTGGTCTCCACATAGTAGTAGGCTCCACCGGTAGGGTAGTAGTAGTCATCCACCGGGGCAGCTGGCTCCGAGGCTCCATCGTCAGGTCACATCAACCGGGTATGGGGAAAAGGGAAGCAAAGCAACCGTGAGTACTCATCCAAAGTACTCGCAAGACTTACATCAGATCTATTCTATGTATGCATCGGTATCAAAGAAGGGCTGTATCTGTGGACTACACTGCAGAAATGCCAGAATAGAGAGAAAGGCCTAGCCTATCGAAGACTAGCAACTTGCAGCATCTTGCAGCATTAGAAGAGTGTAGATTACTACATAAGTATAATAGTAGCAACAAGTATAGTAGTAGCTATGCCCAGAGATCCTTCCTCGACCCCCTGCGAGAAAGCAATCCCGGAGCTAACATATTTAATTAAGTTCACAAGTATCCAGTTCTATTGGTGGTAGATCAGGATACTTTCTGAGCGTCCTGTTACCGTGGACACGGCTATTCGAATAGATATACTTCCCTGCAGGGGTGCACCAACTTACCCAACACGCTCGATTAACTCTGGCCGGACACACTTACTCGGTCCATGCCCGGCCTCGGTTGATCGACACGTCGTAGCCCTACCTAGGCTCAACAGAGAGGCCAGCACGCCGGTCTACATCCTAAGCGCTCAGCGGTCTTGGGCCCATCGCCCTTTGCACTTCTGCGCGTTGCGAACGCGGCCGGTGAGCAGACCTAGCCCCCTTAATACAAGCACAGGCTTTCCCAGTCCAACCCGGCGCGCGCCGCTCAACTGCTGACATCTGGAGAGCTTCGGCTGATACATACGACGCCGAGTGCCCATACTATTCCCGCGTGGTGGTTAGTGCGTAAAGGCCAAAGGCCTACTCAGATCACATATCCTAACCCATTTGTGTGTTGGGAGCTCGTGGAAACGAGCAGCGATCCACGATCTATGGTCCCGTCGCCCCGTCTCGTGGACTTACGGCAAGGGCCAGGAATGCCCGGCAGTGCCACGTAATTATCTCGCGGGTACCCTCACGGTCCACCCGACTCCACATCTCTCGCGGGTACCCCTCGGGTTCAACCCGACTTCCACAAGTTTCTGAGGTAAAGTCAAAGTAACGGTGTGTCCAAAACATCAAGGAGGAATCCGAGGAATCACCCTCGTTGGATTCCCACTCGATGTGTCTGTCAAGGTGAACCCGGAGGAATCACCCTCGATGGGTTCACACTTGAGGGGTTGCACGACAGAGGCTTCATCGGAGGTGGTGAAAGAGGAATCACCCTCGGTAACCCACAACCGACTAGCTATACTACAGAGGCAACATCAGGAGTGAGATAAGAGGTATCACCCTCGGCACTCGATGGTAACTCTGCAGAGTCGTACAACTAAGGGGGTGTGTGGTGATGTGATGGTCTCAGCCCATCGGTCACATCGATCGGGGCACCGGTAACTGAGCGGGGCAACAAGGACAAGGATGAGGGGCCACAGATGGTTTACTAACCAACCTAGACTAAGCATTTAGGATAGCAGGAATGGTATCAACAGCAGTTACAAAAACAGGCTATGCATCAGAATAGGTATTATCGGAACAACAACTGTAGCAATTCTAATGCAAGCATAAGAGAGAAAGAATGGGTGATATAGGCATGTTCAAGGGGGGGGGTTTGCTTGCCTAGAAGCTCTGCGGTGAAAGAGGGGTCGTCGACGGTGTAGTCGTACTCAGGAGCTGCGTCGGTCTCGGGGTCTACCGGAGAAGAAGAGGGGGATGAAACAATAAATACAAGCAAACAAATGCAACATAGATGCATGGCATGGCGATATGCTATGGTGGTGGTGACCTATACACGTTAGAGACGGAGCGGGAAAATATCTGGGAATATTTTCCCGGCTACAGGCATCTGTCAGACAGATGAACCGGAGGGGAAGGTTCCATGTTTGCTGCGTTGTGGGCATGTGACAGCTCCACGGAGGGCATATTCGAATTTGTCTCGTTTTTCTAATCAACTTTCATGTAGAAAACTTTTTCATCCGAGCTACGGTTTATTTTCTACGAATTTTCAAAGTTTTAAACCATTTTCTGAAATTCCTGGAATTAAAACAAATTCGAAAATATAGAAAAGGCTTTATTGCGCCAGCAGCACGTCATGATGATGTCAGCAGTCAACACCAGCTGGTCCAGGTCAAACCTGACAGCTGGGTGTCAGTGGCACATGACTAAACAGAGGTTATTTAAACTAATTAGAGGTTAATTAGCAGGTGGGGCCCCACTGTCAGTGACTAATTAGTATTAGATTAATTTTATCTATAAAACTAGTTAATTAACGGGTGGGGCCCGCATGTCAGTGACAGGTGCTGCCTAGTCAGCAGAGTTGACCAAGTCAACTCGGTCAACTGGGCCCCTGGGCCCACTGGCAGTGACCCAGGGGTGGGCCCCAGGTGTGCCACGTCGGCGTTGGCCGGCGACTAGCCGCCGGCGATGTCGAAATGTGGCGGCGCGTGCGGGACTGCGCCGAAAAACGCCCATTGTGGGCCAAATTGAGCACGGGATGGCGCGTTCGAATGTGCGCTCAACGGCGCGTCCAACACTGGTGGTGGCATTGCCGGAAACGGCCCGTGGCAACGGCGGCGAGCAGCGCGGCGGACGGCCGGAGTTCGGGCGGTTGCGGAAGTGCGGCAGCAGCGTGCAAACGGGCAAATGGCGTAGCTAGCGAGGCCCTACGCGTTGCGGCGAGGACGATGGGCACGGGCCCGTGACCATTTGGTCACCGGAGCCACGCCGGCGACGAGCTCGAGTGATGACAGGTTCGGCCATGGCGGGAATGGCGACTACGGGCGCGGCAAGACGAGGAAGAAGAGGGGAAAGGAGGCGGAGCTCACCGGGGAGGCGCACGGTGGCCCGTTGACGGCTTTGGAGCTGCAGGGTGGCCGGAATCGACGGAGCTCGCCGGCGACCCGACGAGGAAGAAGACGGCGCGGATCCGTGCGGTGGGGCTCCCTGGCTTGCGTTCGTGGCCGTAGTCGACGTAGCAGACGGCGGCGGAGAGGAGGGACACGGTGGCGAGGCGAGAGGTGGACGGTGGCCACGGGAACGACGACGAGCGGCGGCGGCTGCGCTCGGGTGTGGGCGAGATCGAGAGAGAGAGAGGCGATGGAGGAGGGGGAAATGGATGAGGATGACGGGGAGGCCAAGGGGAGTCGCCCTTATCCTCTTGGCCGGCCTGTAGCGTCGCTGTGTCGTCCCCTGGCCGGCGAGCGCGCGCGCGGCCACGGCCATGGCGACACGGGGAGGAGAGAGGCGGGAGGTGGGAGAGAGAGAGGGAGGTGGGCTGGGCCGGTGCACTGTGCACTTAGGCCCAGCTCACAGTAGTGTTAGGGCCCTTTTTCCTTTTTCTTTCTGTTTTCTTTTACAGAAATAGTTTTGCAATAATTGAGCTGCCCAATTGACTTTTGTAAAATATGTGACTTGGCCACATAAGTACAATGCAATTTTCTGCACTGCCACAAAATTTTTGGGAGAGGTTTGAATCCATTTGAATTTTTCATAAATGGAAAAGCATTTAAAATGCTTCTTTTGGCACTGATTAAATTGCTATAGCTCATTTTAGCACTGTGGTGATGTTCTTTTCCTGAACAAATATTTGTTTTGGAATATTTGCTAAAACATGAACTATTTTGCAGCAACTTTTGTGCAACTTCAAAATTCACTTGCAATTTGAATTGAATTTAGTGGTGGAATTTGAAATGAGATATTAATCCAATATGATCAAGCATTGCAAATCACAGTGACTTAGCATAATCATTATGGATTACTGTAGCTCATTACACAGGGGTGTTACAACAGGGTCATCACCGTCGGGGTAGAGTCGGCGCCACACGTTGCGAAGCAGATGCGGAAAGGTGGAAGGTGCCGGCTCAGGTTGATATGTATAGGGAACTAGTGCCATCTACACTCACAATATTAGCTGATCAGCATCAAAAGTAAACTATATGCATGCAATGCAACACCCAAGTGCAGAGTCATACTCAAATCACCACAAAGACTTATAACTACCGTTTTCTAACGCGTCGGCTGTCTAGGGCGTCCTACAGTTAGCGCGGCTCTGATACCAAGCGTTGTGGCACCCCGGCTCAGAGCAACCGGTTTACCTTCCATTGCCAGCCCAGAGATCATGTCTTCTGGCAACACACAACAACTTGGTACAGAATATAACCGCTTTATTGATCTTTTGCGGATACATAGGTTCGAACATTACATAACAAGCGAGGCCAAGCGGCACACAAGGTGCGGCTGCACTTATGTACATTATTTAGTAGACATCTCAGGGGCCTCGACGATAAAGGAAACTACTACGCGGCAGCGGAACGACGATGTAGGGGAACTCCACTCCACAAGGACATTTCTGGGACACGGCCTAGATCGCGACGTACCGATCGACATCAACGCCTTGCACGGCTTCTCGTGCATCTTGCATGATACGCCAGGTGAGTACTTTGAATGTACTCGCAAGCTCACAGCAAACAAAGGAAATACGACAAACAATAACAAGGCATTTAACAAGTTTAATGCATGAACATGAACATGATACTACCAGTCATGATGTGTACGTGGATTGTTGATGTGGTCCCTTGGACAAACTTACCATCTCGGGGTTACCTCGTAACCACCGTCAACATCTTACCATCATGATCCTCACTTGATCACAGCAATACCAACCATAGTGATCCTCACACGATCACCAACTTCTGCATGTGCCATCTTGTTGTTCTTAGTGTGCAGGTTTATTATTTCTGTTAACCCACATTGTGACCTACTATGAATGGTGTCCATATCCAAGGACGCGGCTATCGATAGATTATACACTCTGCAGAGGTTAGTACACTGTACCCACACCATGGAACTCATGGCCTCGTGCTCCTATTCGGGTGGACCAACGACATTCCAACAAAACCAATCTATTGCATGACACTCTCCCGGCCACTCCGACAAACTCCCCTTTGGGTTATGTCATGGGTGGCCCCGATGTCAACTTGTGACATCCGCCACCTTTGTGGCTGCCACCGTCGTGGCCAAAACAAAACAAAGTCGTCCCAAACGGGGACATCGGTACCGTAAAACTCGGGCACACAAGGTTATGACTGCCTACCGGGCCAGGGTAGCGCAAGCGCACAACCTTCCCTAGTTGGAGGTACCGGCGAGAGGCATGACAACAGACCGAATTAGGGTCTCCCCATCCAGGAAAGTGTGGTTGCACTGGTGAGCTCGATTCGGTGGTACCATGACTCGATCAACAGTTTGTTCAAGTTGATTTAACATCAGGTTTAACTTGAAAGAAAAATTATTCGAGTCATAGTATGCAATGAGGTGCACGGGTCATGATAATATGAAAATGAGTAACGAATGCATCATGCTACCATGAGAGTATAAGACATGATCTCTACTGCACTCAATAACAAGATGACATATTCTCTACTTCATAATAACAATATGACATGTAACAACTATAATGCAATAGGTTATATATAGCAAATCATTTTAATAGTAAAGCATATAATGAATTTAATTCAAATAAAACCATTGTCATTGAAATGCCATCCTTGCATATGAATGTTGTGGCTCGCCTTGGTTCAGAGGAGTGTCACAATACTCCTGGTCTTCTCCAACACAACTAGGACCTTCTGAAAATAATTTAAATGCAAAAAAGAAAATGTCACATAAAGCATTTTATTGCACCAGAAATTCCAAACAGCAAGGAAAATTCTAAATCTTTGCAAACAGAATCTTTAGCTCAAGACAAAACTAATGCAAAAAGATTCAACTCATTTGGACTTATTGAATAGAATCTAGAGCTGGTCAAAGTTCTGGTCAAAATCTGAATTTAAATTAATTTGAACGAATTTCCAGAGAAAGCCACGTCGAAGGCGTATTCTCAGAATACGTCTCCACTCATACCGCTTCGGGTGAGAGGGAGAGAGGCTGACAGGTGGGACCCCCTGTCAGGGTTAAAAGACAGAGAGGGAACAGGAGCACGGCGGCTCTGTCGCCGGTGGTTCTCCGGCGAGGAGGCCACAGCTACCATCGGCGATGGTCGGGATGGGTCGGGGGCAGCGTGGGGAGCACGCACGTACCCGTGGCTAGGTTGGAGGTGGACGGACGACGACGTGGGCTTCTTCTCCAGAGACGATGGCGGCGGAGCTCGTCGGAGCGGTCGATTCCGGCGACAACCCGATGAACCAACTGCACGAGCGTACTCTGGAGATCACCACGGACTAAACGGAAGTAGAAGGCGAGGATGGAGATGACCGGAGCGAGTGGACGGCCATGGGGGATCCGCGGCCAACTCCGGCGCTGATCGGCGGTAGGAGGCCCTCCCGGCCTTGCCGCACTAGCTGGGGACTCAATTTGTGGCCAGAGAAGTTGATTGCGATGGTTGGAATGGCTCGGGGAGGGTTCTATTTATAGATGGAGGGGTAACAACACGTTGAGCTCCGCCGGAGAGGAGCTGCCGGCGAACTGAGAGGGAGATGAGCTCGGGCGAGTCTTGGAGGAGAAGTAGCTCAACGCGGAGAAGCTACGCGTGCACGCGGGCACTGTGAAGCGCATTAAGTGAGGCAGGCGGCGCACTCGCGCGCACTATTCAGCCTGTTTGCGCTTCGGCCGCTTCCGGCGTGCTGCCTGCCGGCGTCGGGGAGGAGCAGGGCGAGGCCAGGTGGAAGTGCGGGAGGTTAGTGAGTGACGGGGGCAAGCTGCGGTGGCGCGCGGAGGACGAACGGACAACGGCAGAGGGCCCCGATGCCCAGAGCGCGGCGACTGCATGCCGAACCCCTCGCACACACGTGGTCACCGCGTGCACTGGCACACGCGGGACTTTAGGAAAGTGCGAACCGTGTCTGGTGTGTAGTCCCTTCAACGCGGTGCCGAAATGTGCGCTAAGATTTCCACCTAGCTCGATGGATGAGACTTGAGCGTGCTGCAAAGTTTTTGTACAGAAACTTGGGAAGAAAGCTGGGAGCAAACGGCTTGGAGCTAAAGACTGAAACTTGGGGGTTAAGAATCTCCTAGGAAGGTAGTCATGTGGTAAAAATTTCAGCCTCAACAGATCAAGGAAAAACATACTTGCTTCACAAAGTGCCATTTCTGACCAGAAGCAAAATCATTTTTCTTGGCTGAAAATTTACAAATGACTATGGAATATTTTTGCATGGGGAGGTTAGGCATCATCCACAGAATATTTGGGAATTTTCTTGGAATTTTCTGATCAATAAAAATGATGGTTGCTTCATAGCATAAAGTGAAAATACTCATTTCCAAGGAGAAAATGAATATTATGCCATAAAAGAAAATTATGGCATGGCAAGATTATGAGAGGGATGAAGTTTTGAGAGGGTTTTAGAGTGATAGGCTTCACTTGGAAAGAAGCCAAAAAATAATTCCAAGTGATAAGTCCAAAAGAATTGACAGAAAAACCCATTTGCAAAAAAATAAAATAAAATAAATATTCAATAAATCCAAATAAAAAGAAATGCAAAACGCAGGGTGTTACACCTTTCCTGGTAAGTAGCCTGATGGCCTAATGCTCTAGCCATGCTTTTGTTAAATAAAGACCCCAAATTTACACCCAAAAAAAACTTCTCCACAGTTTTCCTCTGTATGTGCCTACACCGTTAGACCTGCCTATAATCTAGCAAGAACGTTGAATTTCTAGAGAGAACGTAGCGCATATGGCAAACGGACCACACCCAAACAGTAATCGTTGGAGAAAATGTGGGTAATTTATTATCCTAATAAAATGGAAGTAGTATTATGGAGGTTGGCTCATGACTATCTCCCTAGAGGCTACCAACTTTAGGTAAGATCGATACCAACAAGTTATAATTGTTATTTTTGCATAGGGAGGAAACTGTTGAACACTACTTTTTTAAAACTCAAATACGCAATGATGCGTATCATTCCATTGATAGGTGTGTGGGGGGAGGGAATTACACGGGTATCAACTTTTTATGGAGTACACACGTATGGCGCCATCGAAAATGTTGGGGGAGCAGAAGAGGAGAGGTTACTCAGCCTCGCACAAAATTCAGGTTACATAGATGATCCTATCTAGTCCTTGTGCGCCGGCCCTAGCCCACAGCCTGGCTTCCTGCTTGATGTCGTCAAAAAGCTTGGTGGATGAGGGTGCAACAGCGTCGAAGAGGGCGGCGTTCCGGTGGTTCCAGATGGCCCATGCGGTGAGGATGACCATGGAGCAGAAGCCCTTGCGCAAGGATTCCGGCGCAGTAGAGGCAGCAGAGTTCCACCAGTCAAAGAATCCTAGCGCTCTGTCGGGAGGTCGTGCAGGAAGGCGACACCAAGCCATGGTATCGTGCCAAATGATGCGGGAGAAGATACATCCCGCGAGCAGGTGCTGCAATGTTTCATTCTCCTGGTTGCATAACTTGCAGATAGGGTCGTGGGGAAGATCGTGTCGCGCTCGCCGGTCGGCAGTCTAACAGCGGTTGAGAGAGGCCAACCATAGGAAGATCTCCGCATTTGTGGGAGCCCAGCTCTTCCAAATGAGTTGCCAGAAGGGTGCAGTCGTTGTCGCGCCGATGAAAAGTGCCTTGTAGGCCGAGCTTGATGTGTATGTGCCATTGACGGTCCACTTCCAGGACAGCTTGTCCGACTCATGGGAGAGGACGATCCCTTGGGTTCTTCTCCAAAGCTCGACATGTTGAAAGAACTAAAAAATGAGTAAGGAATTTGCCTAAACCTAAAAAGCTTCACCATATTAGACAACAGATATCATTGTTGATACTAAATGCTACTGATTTTCATGCCATAGTTTTGGCTGTGGCTATTTGGCATATTTGGGAGCATAGGAATGCGTATCGTAACGGCGAGGCCTCAATTCAACCTCTTCGTGTAGTGGAAAAGATCAAGGCTTATATTGAGTTCATCAATTTTCATTCTTTCAGTTCAGCCGATCATTATGCGTGAGTCCTTGAAGTCAAACCAAAATGGTCTACGCCACAGGAAGGGTTGATGCTTGTTTTTTTCCGATGAAAAGGGGCTTCTCCCCCGGTTCCATTTATATAGAAAGAAACCACACAGCATGGCGTTCAAATTTATTACATCCCTCCAGCAGCTGCTAGAGGCACACTCTAAAACCACTACAGTTTCCTAGCAAACCGATTGAGAATCCAAACTGATGAAAACAAAAACAAAAGGTCAAGTGAGCACTGCATATCACACACTCTCCCTCATGTCTTACAGGGGTATCCACCCCCCCAGCACATGCTAGCAGGCCAGCGAAAATGAACATCAAAGCCCAGAAAACACCACACGGATAGAGTCTTCTTCCTCCGGTTGTTTGATCTGATACTCCAAGGTGGTTCTCCCTCCATGGGTTGCTGCTCCCACCGCCTCCTTCGACAACAATGCCCCCATCTCTTCTCTGCAGAGTTTCAGCCTGGCTCCAGGGCAAAGGGGGCTTTTAGTTTTTCCTAGAGCGGTTTCTGAAAATCTCCCAAGCCCCCCCCCTTTTAACTCCTGAGACAGTTTTGTCCAGTCCCTCAAGTACCGAGAGACCAGGCCTAGCACCTATTTTAGAGATATCCATGAAACTCTGTTAAAAACTATAGAGTTTCAAAAGTTCCACAACCCCCACAGGACTGCAGAAGTAACTACATTTAGCTGAAGATATCTTTTATTTCACAACCCGAGTTTTGCTACAGACTCAAGGTTGACAATTCGCACTTGAAAAAGTTATTCAACTTCCTCCCAGATTTTCCTAGCTACACTGCACTCAAAAAACAAATGATACACAGATTCTATCTCTTTACAGTGAACACACTCTAGGGGTTTGGCCATCCCTCTTTTTCTCACGTTGTCACAAGTCATGATTTTGTTCTGAGAGAACAACCATAAGAATCCTTGAACTCTAGGGGGAACTTTTACACTCCATACTACAGACAGATACAGAGGTTGAACCCCCCTAAAGTTGACTATAGCATACAAGGATTTAGAGGAATAGATTCCTTTAGATTCATATTGCCATACCAAGGAATCCTCTTCCTCGCTAAATTGGGTGAGTCTAACAATATTCACTAGATCAAACCATTGTGCCATTAATTCATCAAAAAATGTCCTCCTAAATGTGCATCTCAGACTATCCCCATCCCACAGATCAGCAATAGTCTTGTTTTTCTCCTGAACTAGATAGTATAGATCCCAGTATGTTGTAGCTAGAGGAGCATTACCATGCCAAATATCCTCCCAAAGTTTAATCTGCCTACCATTCCCAACACACCATTTATACCCAATTTTAATAGCCTGTAGAGCCCACATAAAGCTCTTCCAGAACTGAGATGGATGGTTGTCTTGGCAACAGAGAATATTAGGTTCCTAGTATTATATTTATTATCCACTACTTTTTTCCACAGAGACCCCTCACCATTAATGTATCCCTTAACCCAGGATCCTATCAAGCAGATATTCATATCTTGGAGGTTCAGAACCCCCATCCCTCCATATTCTTTCTTCATGCATATGGAAGGCCAGTTAGCGAGATGAATCTTGTGAGCTCCTTCACTATCACTCCATAGGCAATTAGCCATGTGAGAGTTAATCAGACTCAAAGCCCACTTTGGGAATTTAAAGAATGACAACAAATATAAGGGGATGCTAGCTAAGCATGACCTGATTAGGGTAACCTTCCCCAAGTAAGAGAGGAGCTTACCCCTCCAACCAGCTATTCTGGCTAATTTTTTTTCAATTAGAGCTTGTAGATCCTCTCTACTCAACTTGTCAAAATGCAAAGGAATCCCTAAATACTTGATCGGGAAATCTCCTACAATGCATTGGAAAATATCTACAAATGGAGTGAGCTCACTAGCTGCTAAATTGATGGGCACAAGAGCACTCTTATGGTAATTAACCCTCATCCTAGAGATTTGCTCAAAACAAGTTAGAATCCATTTCAAGTTTAAAGCAACTCTAGTATCATTTTCCAGAAATAAGAGGGTATCATCTGCATATTGTGAGCACATGACCCCTCTTCTAATTAATTCTGGACACAAACCTCTAATCAAACCAGCTTGTGAACCTTTAACTAACATCCTAGAGAGAACATCAACTACCAGATTAAAGAGGAGGGGGGATATGGGATCCCCTTGTCTCAAGCCTTTTCTAGTAAGGAAAAAGTTGCTTTCCACTCAATTAACTTTGATTCCCACAGAACCACTGTGTGTGACACTCCTAATCCATTCTATCCATCCTTTCCCAAACCCTCTAAGAGCCAATAGCTCCAATAAGAATTCCAAGTTGACCTTATCATATGCTTTCTCATAATCAATCTTAAAAACTAACCCTTGCCTCCCAGAAGAGTGCACAACATGCACAATTTCATGGGCGGTCACTACACTTTCAAGGATATATCTCCCTCTAACAAAGGTTGATTGCATATCAGAAATAAGTCTACCTATAATCAAGGCTAATCTATTTGTCAGAACTTTAGTAAAAAAAAATAAAACAACAATTTAGCAAGCTAATAGGCCTAAATTTATTCATTATTTTAGCTTCATTCTCTTTAGGGATCAAAGTTACCATTGCAAAATTAAGCCTGAAAATATCTAACTCTCCTTCAAACCAAGCATCAAACATTTTAATAAGATCATCCTTAATTATCTCTCAAAAACACTGATAGAACATAAAGGGCAGCCCATCAGGCCCAGGACCTCCATCAGAATAAGAACTAAAGTCAACAGCCTTTATTTCTTCTTCAGAGAATCTAGCCTCTAACCTATCATTCTCTTCTTTTGTGATCTTCTCCCCCTCACTGAAAAAATCCTCTCTAAGGCTAATTTTAGGTCTGGGTTCCCATCTAAATAAATTTTTATAATAATCTACAGCAATCTGTCCCATCCTAGCATCATCAGTAACAGGGCCATCTTCCCCTTCTAGCATATGAATCATATGCTTCCTCCTTTGGTTAGCTGCAGCCTGAAAATAAGCTGTATTTCTATCTCCTTCTAGGGTATCTCTATCCCTAGCTCTTTGTCTGGCTTTAATTTCCTCAATTTGCCAAACCTCATTCAGCTCTTTAAGAATGTTATTCATTCTACTACTCTCTATCTCAGACAGAGAGTTTGTCTCAGCTTTGATCTCTAGGACATCATATTCTGCCATAAGCTCTTTCTTATTATTTCTAAGAAAGGCCTCTAAATTTCTACTCCAGCCTCTAGCAAGCTTCCTAAAATTCCCGACCTTGTGTTGCCAGCAGTCCACAGGATTGTTGGAATTGCATTTACTGGACCAGGCTTTAGCAACAAGATCTTTAAAATCAGGTCTAGTCATCCACGACTTTTCAAACTTGAAGCTAGAGGGTTTAGGCACTTGACCAACTCCAGAGTTCCAAACCACTAGAGTGTGGTCACTCCCCATCCTAGGAAGCACTCTAGAGCTAGCTAAAGGAAAGGCAGCTTCAAATTCAGTAGTGCAAAAAATTCTATCTATCTTAGACATGATCTTATTTTCCTGATTATTACACCAAGTATAATTTCTACCAGACATGTCAATCTCCACCAGAGACCACATATCCACCCATATATTAAACTTACCAGACCATCTAAAATATATATTACCATTACTCTTGTCCCCCTAAGCCCTAACCAGATTAAAATCACGTCCAATAATAGCAGGGCCAGTCTAGTTCAGGAAAAGGGGGTGTAATTCAGAAATAAAGGTCTACTTCCCATCTTCATATGCAGACCCATACACCGTAGTGACTCTAGAAACTAATCCACTACTCTTGTTTTTAATCACTACACTAACAGAAAAAGTTCTTACATCCCAGCTAACAACATAAAAAATATCTGCATCAACACCTACTAAAATGCCACCAGTAGATCCTATCGATGGAAGAAAATGCCATACAAAGTTTCTATTACCCATGAGGTTCCTAAGGAAATTTTTAGAAAAACTAACTTGCTTAGTTTCTTGAAAACCCAACACAACAGGGTTTAAAGGCCATATCAGGTCCTCAATACATTTCTTTCTACCAGGGGCCAACAACCCCCTAGCATTCCAGAAAATGTATTTCATTGCAACCTTCTACTGGGGTGCTTGCCCCATCTAGTATTATGGACAGGGGTCCACACCCCTGCCTGAGCATTATGAGCATCTATCTTATCATTACTATTTTCCCTAGCAACACTATTCATATTAGTATCAGACCTACAAATATATTTTTTTATTAACTTTCCTTTTATATAAACACCAAATTCGTGAGAGATATTAGCAATTTCCTCAAAGGGAAGAACATGGAAGGATTGGAAGAGGCAATACCTTTCATAGTTTTAGGCAGTTCCAAGTTCTTCTTCATTTTGAGCATTTGGCCTTGTCCACTGCATGCACCTTCCCATCAACCCTAGCACTCTTTCTGGAAGCTTGCACAGGACCCCAGCACTTATGTTTCTTCTTCCCTTTACCATCTTCATTTTCTAACTGTTGACTAGCATCATCTCCAGAATTCCTTCCTAAAGAGCTGAAGTCTGGCATAATATCTTCAGGCAACTCCTCATTTGTTATCTCCTCATGTTCACCCTCATCACCTGCTGCAATTAAGCCTTCATTAGCATCAAAATCATCCATCTCCTCAAGTACTTTTTTCATCTGCTGCAGCTCGGTGAAGATGAAGGTAGTAGCTTCTTTATCAGGATCCTCCACTGGGATCACATCAGCCCCACCTAAACCAACATCACAGCTCATTGTAGTACTGACATCAGTTCCCACAATCTCCTCAGCATTTGTTTCCCCTTCAATTACCTTCTTCTGACCACCAGATCCACCTACATGACCATGTGAGTTACTGTTATTGTTTCTGCTACCATTCTTCCCAGGGGGATTTCTAGTAGCACTGTCATCACCATTCTCCTTGTCAGTGTCCATATTTTTTCCATTACTAGCATCATCACTCTTGTCATCATCTGTATTAGGGTCTGCCCCTTTCTGATTGTCTTTGTTCACCACAGGGACTTCCACAGACAACTTGATCTTGAAAATTTTCCCTTCTACTTCAAACAATCTTTCCTTGGGGACTTTTGCAGGATCCCTACACTTTATCTTTACTCTGACACACTCAAACATCCCTTGCATCATCCCTTGCCAATCTATATCAACAAGCAGCCCAAAGGATGAGATGCATTGATCCAGCACTGACCACTCACACCATTTAGGAAACAAACCCCTTACTTGTACCCACACCTCAAGAAGCTCATCAATTTCCACAAGTTCCTCTTTCCACACCTCCACCTTAACAGTTACATCTGTATTAGGTAACCCAAAGCAGGGGTACCCAGCTACATGTTCTACAGATATGTGTGGGGGAAATTTGACTAAAAAGGGCCATTCATCCAACACCCTAATCTACCAAGGCCAATTTGTCTTGTATATGAAAATTCTTTGGCCAATTCCTCCTTGTTAACGACTCCAGTTTCTACATACACCACTCCACAATTTCTCAACTGTCCAATAGAATTTTGCCCAAGATCAGTAACCTCTAGATGATAGAACCCTAAACCTTGAGCAGCACTTCCAATATACTTAGCCATTTGATGAGGTCTATTCTTCACAGGACAGACATCTACTTGATGAGCTGTGGCTTTACAGATAAAACATTTTTTGGTCTCTCACACATGCCTCTCAAGTGTCCAGGATCTCCACAATTGTAGCAATTGACCAGTGGGTACTTTGTGAAATCTACTCCACTTTGACCATTTTGATCTCCACTTCTAGAACCACCTGTTCCTGTCACTCTAACCTGCTTGTTCTTCGGCTTCTCCTTGCTCTGTGCTTGGATCCCAACTTTCCCTTGGCCTTGTCGATTTTCTGTGTTTGTTGCTGCCCCTGAGGCCCCATGTGCTGCTGCACTCCACCACCATCCCACTGTGGTTGCTGCTGAACACTGCATGTGGGGGGAGGGTAGGGCGGGTAAGCTCCAATGAACATCCATGGCGGCGGCGCCCCTGGGTACCCGAAGAACGGCGGTGGATACCCAAATGGCGGCCCCTGGCTTTGCTCTGTCAGCGGTCCCTGCTGTTGCATCGGTGCCTGTGGTCTACCACCACGCCCTCTCCCCCTGCCTCTGTTAGCATCAGCCATCTCACAAATCCTCCTAACCTCTGAGCAAACCAGCCTATTCTCTCCTATCCACCCAGATCGCGCACAACTAAAATTGGTAGGTGATCTAAACAGCAAATCTCTCTCCGCCGCTGGATGACAGTCACTCAAACCAAATTCCTTCCTCTCCCAGCGATCTCTGCTGATCCAAACCACCGTTGTATCGCCTCTAGGGTTCGAGCTTCGGATGTGGTGGAAGGGGATTGTGTAGGGGAACGCAGTAGAAAACAAAAAAATTCCGACCTACGCACCAGCCTAGGACCACTATGAAGACTCCATACAAGGTTTCGATCCGATCGTTACCGACTCGTAGCGCAGCGGAAGTAGAGTCGATGTAGATCGTCGGTGCAGATCCCCGCAGGTAGGATTTACAATCACCCAACCGCGAGGATGTACTCCCTCATCTGCCCCTCGGACAGTCCCTCGGACAGCACTCCGGGAGGCGGTCGGACAGTCCCTCGGATGGTGTCACGGACAGCCCTTCGGGAGGCACTCTCGAACTCGGACAGTAACTCGGACAGCCCTTCGGGAGGACCCTCGAACAGCCCCTCGGGCAAAAGATCGAACCTACGACCTCTCTACGGGGTTGCACACATACGGTGTCATCTATCTGGCAGGGCTTCGCCGTCCAGAACTAGTTCCCACCGGAACCCAGACAGCCTTTCGGCTCTACGAAACTCTTTTCGTGGGAGGGAGAGAAGAAGCCAGATCATTGCATGGCATTGTGTATGAGAAAGTGAGTGTGTTTGGGCAGCCCCCTCCACCCCTATTTATAGGCCAAGCCCAAGGGTGGCTTCTCCAAGAAGCCTCTAGGGGAAAAATACCAAAAAGGCCCTCAAGGTGGCTTCTCCAAGAAGCCACCCAAAAAGCACTTTCACTATTCACGGAAACATTTTTCCGCGACCGTTAAATCCGAAAATATTTCTGTGGGTCTTAGAATAATTTCAGTACCCACTAAAATGACTTTGGACGCGTTCCGAAACAATTCCGGATTAGTGTTTTTTATCTGCGAAAAACAACCAAACCGGTTCCGGCAGCTCCGGAACATTTCCGGTTTTTATCCCGGAAAAATCCCAGAAGTTTCCAGAACAATTCTGGCACCCTCCAAGAATTTCCAGGCGTGTGCCGAAACCAATTTGATTTAATGGTATACTCCGAAACAACTTTTCGGTTTTACCAAAACTATTCCGGTGTTCTCTCTCCGGAACTTTTCCGTTGTCTCCGAAAAAATTTCCGGTGACTTTCTCTCAGACTCCCTATCTAGTATTCAGCAGATAGATGACCCTTAAGCGTGTGACCCTATAGGTTCGGTGAAGTATAGACATGACCGGAACTCTTTCCGATCAATGATCAACATCGGAGCCGTGGACACCCATATTGACCCATATACTCACACGAATAAATATTCGAGTGAACCTCCAGTTGCCGTGTGCTATTCCTGTTGCTTCGCGACATGTTACAAATACCCGAGGTGAGATTTATCGGCATCCCCATGGATCAACAACTTGTCCACTATGCCAGTTACCTCTTTACCGGTTTTGTTCTCTTTTCTCGTTCCCGTGTTCCGGCATCCCTGTGATCAAATCACATTGCGTCTGGCCAGACGATGGTGGATACCGTAACACCGAGAGGGCCCAGAGATATCTCTCCATCGTCGAAGGAGCAAATCCCAATCTTGAGCTATCAAGTTACTTGACATACTTTTCCATGAACCCGTAAGCCGCCGTAATAGCCACCCATTTACGGATGACGTTTAACAAACCCCAAAGTTCATGAAGCAAGCATGAAGAAACTTGATACTCTCATGGTCTAAGGAATTATGCAAACGTTAACTTTCTCTGTGTTATTAACCATTAACTTGTGACGAATGTATCTCATAGCATAACATCAGTTCGGGTCGATTCAACCACAAGTGTTCCACTAACATTGTGCCCTCAAAGTTGTCGGCATAGTCCTGCCCATGATCAGGAAAACAAAACCATCATGCAACACTTGAGCTAGTCTTAGAGGCCAGACTAGGAATACATTTTACCGTTTATTATTCCACACGTGCATATGAGTCTTCCTCCGAGCCTCGTGGTTATTGTAGACTCGAGAACCATAGCAGTTATAGCATGGAACATAAACATAATTATGAACATGGAGATAAACAATAACATTTATTATTTCCTCTAGGGCATATCTCCTACAGACTCCCACTTGCACTAGAGTCCATAATCTAGTCAATGCTAATGCACTTTACACCTATGACATATCGGTGTAAAAAATGCTTCGCTTGTGGTATAGCCTGATGTCCAACGGAGCTGACAACTTCAGATCCGTGTGTATCTTTGCATATCCTCGTGTTTTCACGCTTTCACAAAATTCATATTTTGTGTGGACTTGGCTTTGTATATATGTGAATCACAGGTCGAACCTTGATTCCTCAGACTGAGCTATGGAGCAACTATCTGCAATAGTGTCCCATTGACCAAAAGCCATCTTGGAATCATACTAAGTTCATGAATGAACTATATGATTCAACATCTTTTTTTTCACTTCCAAAGCGTCAACATACTTAGCCTTTGTTATAGAATTCGCCACAGTAACCTGTTTGGAACAATTTCCAACTACCGTGCCACCATATCGTGTATTACACAAAACCCTTAACTTAAATCGAAAATTGCATGGAGCATTGATGAAGACTATATCGATGTAACCCTTTTACAATGAACTCTTCATAATCTACACTTTGCGAGAAAACATGTCATCAGTGCTACTCTAGTACTCAATGACATCTTTCACTGTTGTTCCATGATCAGTACTTTGATCACTTTGGTATCTATACTCGCAACAGCTTGGGAGTATCGGACATATCTGGTTGTTTTACATACCATGGAATATATGATTAATCCAAACACAAGAGTGTGTGGAATCTCCATCATGTATATTGCTCATCAGTGTTTTCGGACACCGAGTCTTGCAAAACTCTTTCCATGTGACTTCGACAAGAATCACTCCTTGGCGTTCTTATGCTAAACTGTTTTAGCATCTTGTCAATATGTATTTTTGGCTTTAGCCTATTAGGCAATTCTATCTCATAGATAATTATGCCTAATATCGAGGCTACCTAGCCCAAGCTCTTCATCGAAAAACTATTTTCAATGAAGTCCTAATTGTGTCAAGAAATTTATATTATTTCCAATCAACAATGTGTCAAGCACACAAGAGAAATATTATTATGCTCCCACTTACTTTCTTGTAACCACAAGCATCTTCGTTATCCATTGATGAAATCAAACTCTTTTGACTATTTCATCAAAAACGAAGATTCCAACTCCATTTTGCTCTCTTCTGTCCATTGCTGGAACTCTGAAGTTTGCATACTCACTAGCATCTTCTGGATCGACAAACACTTTGGACTGTATCACATACAAGTCCTAGTTTGTATTTCCATTTCATGGAAATCCTTTTGGCATCCATGTTTCATATCTCATGATTGAAATATGTATTAATTGCTAGTTTAACCCGATCTGACTTTAAGCATCGCTACGGTGAGACAATCTCATCGTAGTCAACTCCTTGAACTTGTTATTGCAACAAGTCGAGCTTTATGGATAAAACATTTTATCCACATCAGTTTATAGTTCCATTAATGTTCGTTAGACTCCAAGTCTTCCGAAGGGTTTATCAAGATATAATCTTGAATCATTCATATGGAAACTATCTCGGATTATATTGGCATTTAGCCAATTCCGGAGTCAGGGCCCATCAACGCTTCCTTGTGTATCGTAGGTATACTGTTGTCCAACAACAATATCTCGTTAGCGCACCTGAGAGGTTTGCACGAGTCTTGCCTACGTGGTTCAAGTGCAAGTTCGACCGAAGTCCATACATTTTATTGTAGAGACTTCCGTATCAGTCGCAGTAGGAAACTCTGGAATTACTTCCAAGGTTTCTTTCCTTTGACCTGATGACGAAGATACTGTTATCTCGTCGAGTTGCACTGTCCTCCCATTCACCTTTTTGCAAGAAACATTTTCTTCAAAATCACACCGTTCTTTGTGGCAAACATTTTTGCCTCAGTACAGTGAGGGAGGAATACCCAATAAATTTGGATAACCTACAAAGTAGCACTTGTCTGATTTGGAATAGGTTTGTAAATGTTTTACACAAGCCCCATATTTCAAATGTTAAGAAAAGATATAACATGGTTGGATGTACCATACCATGGCGTCATTTCAACAGATCTGATGGCGCTCTTTTCAGTGTAAAAGCCGCAGTCTCTAAAGCATTACTTTAAAAGGGATAATGGCAAATTGATTTATGTCATCTTTGATCTTACCATGTCATAAATGGTTTGATTACATCTTCACGGACATTCCACTCACAGTGGTGTTCCGGGAGGTGTAAGTTATGAAACCTTTTTCACAACTCATCAGACATTCGCTAAACTTGTAACTCAAATATTCCTTTCCGCAATCAAATTGCAGAAACATAATTTTCTTGTTACAATAATTTCTACTTCATTTTGAAAACCTTTTGAATGATTTCAAAAGATCCAGACTTACGTCTCATCAAGTAAATATCCATATATCTACTTGAGTCATTTCTGAAGATAGATAAATCCACTACTAGCAATAACATTTATTGGACTACACACATCATAATGTATGATCACCAATAAGTTCGTTGCTCGTTCCTTATGGCCTGTGAACAGTATTTCAGTCACTTCACTTTTCGGACGAAAGTTGCAAGTGTCAGATGATTCATAATCAAATGACTTCAAAATCCATCATAATGGAATTTCTCCATGCGGGTTTCTCCAATGTGACCAAATGCAGTGCCACACTTATGTGGTATTCTTCTAGTCTTGCGACATTCAGCGTCAGTGTTATGGATGTATTATATTACCATCAATATTCATAACATACATCTCATCCTTGATGGAAGCATGGCCCTTATGTTATTCATAATACCGAACAACAATTGTTATTTTATGAACAACCCTCTTGCAACAACATTATGCAATGGGCTAGAGTGTATAAAACTCTAAAATGAATTATGAAAGTAAACACAGAGGTAATATATTATTATCAATATTCATAACATACATCTCATTCATAATGAAAGTATGGCCCTTATGTTATTCATAACACCGAACATCAAAAGTTCTCTTATGAACAACCTTCTTGCAAGACACTTTATACAATGGGCTAGAGTGTATGAAACTCCAAATGAATTATGAAAATAAATACAGATGGTAATACACCGATGGAAGGTATAGTAACATTTACTTTGTTCCCAGCGCGTATCTTAACCTCACTCCTGGCAAGTCTTTTAGGCCGTAGTAGTTCTTGCATCGAGTCGCAACAGAATGCAATCGAGCGGGTATCATTGTGATCAACTCACAATACCCAAGAATTACGGACTAACAATTTAATCACAATTCTCAAGAACTATTTCTTTTGACCAGCCTTCCATACATCAATCACTTGTATGACTTTCATACATGAGCTGGACATTCCAGTCTTCTTTCTTTTTGTCTTTATACTTCTAACAGTTTAACTTTTAGTATTTCTCCTACTCTCAGAAGAAGCACCCAACTTAAGAGTGGAGTTAGCCCCGGACTTCCTAGGCGTGTAAGTCACACTAACACCCTTTGGACATTTCCTTTCTTTTTAAGTTGTTGTTTTATTCACCATCATCATATGACCGGCGTTCTTCTGGATCCCTCTCTCAACAGTCAAATGCATAGTAAACACTTTACTAATAATTTGCAAAACAAACATTGCTTTGGATATCCCATATCTTCTAGCCTTTGTTTGTATCTGAAACTAATTTTCAGTTCCATGAATATCACATAGCTATCCCAAACTTTTGAAGTTCGGGTCTCATGGAAGCAAACATATTGCACTTAACCGTAACGGAATTCTAGCTTTTGGATCGAAGGACGAGAGTCACATTATCCATAGCATTAGCGGGAGAATACCAAAATCATGCGATAGGACAAAGTCCTTCTCGGCACTTTTGAGGACAATCCTCACATTACGTTACCAACCGTAAAGTTTTAACCAGATACTAAACAGCTATTCAATTTTAATAGGGAAGGTGGAAACGTGAGCCATTATTTTACAAGTATTATGCAAATTTCACTTTAGACAAAGTTCATAATTAATTGCACAGAGAATTAAACAAGTTAATTCTATAGTGCGCTCCCACTCAAATCAATATCTCTCATAATTATTTGTGAGTGATACAAGACCCGCATTTCAATTGAACGCCATTGATGTGGACATCACTGATGACGAGAATTTCAATCGGTGGGCAAACTTGCCGATCACATCTCTATGTGACTCTTGTTCATCTTTCGATGTGTGTGTTCCGAGCTCAGGATGATCCTGCCATGAATGTCAAGACAACCAAGTGATCTCGCTGCGAGGTCTGACCTCACCCGCCTTACACCCGTACAATCGTTCGTACCCATGTGGACATGGCGCACCCCGAAAGGAAAGATGTTGTGACGGTGCTACACTTGGGAGAACACTAACTACTTGATATTTTAAGTGAGAGATCACCCTAATAAAAAGCGACTACCGCGCAATCAAAAGGGTGCACCACAAGGGATAAACATCTTAGGCAATTCATAATAGCATGATATGGTATAGCCCTTTTTGACGGAGAAGTCTTTAATTTCTTCGTCTTCGGCATTTGCGTCGGTGTTCACCTTTGCGAAGATTGCCACCACCTTGTCGATGCACCAGATAATATTGCTATCTCTATAGCTAATAAAATAAGTGCATTACTTAAGGTTGACACGCAGGTCATTAAAGTGACAATCATATGGCTCCAGCCATCATGCCGAATCATGACTCGCAGGTCATGTTAATTTTACATCATATAGTCATCTCATGCATAATCAAATTAATATGAGAACTGCTATACCACATCACATGCACATCCTGCAAAACCAAGTTAGACGCCTCTAATCGGTTTATGCAAAAATTTATTTTACGTGGCTTCTAAGGTTTCGAAACAAACCGAAGCTACCAACGTTCATCATCAAGCATGATTATCCAAGTCGCTAGATTTAACAATGCGGGGTGTATGAAACACGAGATAATAAAATCTCGAGCCCCATACTGAACTTCGTCATACGCATGACCCCCGTGCAGATCATATCTGCATTGCCCTTTCGTCTGCGAAATTTCATCTTTCTTTTAACTATGGTGGAATTCAATGAACTGTTAGCACTTCGTTGATCAATCAGGATCGCGGATTGCCAGAACTTTGAAACTCCACCATGCCGTTATCAAGATCAGAAATACGCAAATTTCAGGGAAGCAACAAGAACATTGGGTAACAGATTTCATCTGCTACCTGCACAAATAATTTTCAGTAATAGAACTCATCTACTACAAATTATATTGTGCAACACCCATATATCTCTATGTATTCTAGATCGTAACATGCATCTACGCATAGCACGGCTCACGATGCCACTGTAGGGGAACGCAGCAGAAAATAAAAAATTTCCGACCTACGCACCAGCCCAGGACCACTATGAAGACTCCATACAAGGTTTCGATCCGATCGTTACCGACTCGTAGCGCAGCGGAAGTAGAGTCGAAGTAGATCGTCGTGCAGATCCCCGCAGCTAGGATTTACAACCTCCCAACCGCGAGGATGTACTCCCTCATCTGCCCCTCGGACAGTCCCTCGGACAGCCCTCCGGGAGGCGGTCGGACAGTCCCCCCGGACGGTGTCACGGACAGCCCTTCGGGAGGCACTCTCGAACTCGGACAGTAACTCGGACAGCCCTTCGGGAGGACCCTCGAACAGCCCCTCGGGCAAAAGATCGAACCTACGACCTCTCTACGGGGTTGCACACATACGGTGTCATCTATCCGGCAGGGCTTCGCCGTCCAGAACTAGTTCCCACCGGAACCCAGACAGCCTTTCGGCTCTACGAAACTCTTTTCGTGAGAGGGAGAGAAGAAGCCAGATCATTGCATGGCATTGCGTATGAGAGAGTGAGTGTGTTTGGGCAGCCCCCTCCACCCCTATTTATAGGCCAAGCCCAAGGGTGGCTTCTCCAAGAAGCCTCTAGGGGAAAATACCAAAAAGGCCCTCAAGGTGGCTTCTCCAAGAAGCCACCCAAAAAGCACTTTCATTATTCACGGAAACATTTTTCCGCGACCGTTAAATCCGAAAATATTTCTGTGGGTCTTAGAATAATTCCAGTACCCACTAAAATGATTTTGGACGCGTTTCGAAACAATTCCGAATTAGTGATTTTCATCTGCGAAAAGCAACCAAACCGGTTCCGGCAGCTCCAGAACATTTCCGGTTTTTATCCCGGAAAAATCCCAGAAGTTTCCAGAACAATTCTGGCACCCTCCAAGAATTTCCAAGCGTGTGCCGAAACCAATTTGACTTAATGGTATACTCCGAAATAACTTTTCGGTTTTACCGAAACTATTCCGGTGTTCTCTCTCCGGAACTTTTCCGTTGTCTCCGAAACTTTTCCGGTGACTTTCTCTCAGACTCCCTGTCTAGTATTCAGCAGATAGATGACCCTTAAGCGTGTGACCCTATAGGTTTGGTGAAGTATAGACATGACCGGAACTCTTTCCGATCAATGATCAACATCGGAGCCGTGGACACCCATATTGACCCATATACCCACACGAATAAATATTCGAGTGAACCTCCAATTGCCGTGTGCTATTCCTGTTGCTTCGCGACATGTTACAAATACCCGACGTGAGATTTATCGGCATCCTCGTGGATCAACAACTTGTCCACTATGCCAGTTACCTCGTTACCGGTTTTGTTCTCTTTTCTCGTTCCCGTGTTCCGGCATCCCTGTGATCAAATCACATTGCGTCTGGCCAGACGATGGTGGATACCGTAACACCGAGAGGGCCCAGAGATATCTCTCCATCGTCGGAGGAGCAAATCCCAATCTTGAGCTATCAAGTTACTTGACATACTTTTCCATGAACCCGTAAGCCGCTGTAATAGCCACCCATTTACGGATGACGTTTAACAAACCCCAAAGTTCATGATGCAAGCATGAAGAAACTTGATACTCTCATGGTCTAAGGAATTATGCAAACGTTAACTTTCTCTGTGTTATTAACCATTAACTTGTGACGAATGTATCTCATAGCATAACATCAATTCGGGTCGATTCAACCACAAGTGTTCTACTAACATTGTGCCCTCAAAGTTGCCGGCATGGTCATGCCCATGATCAGGAAAACAGAACCATCATGCAACACTTGAGCTAGTCTTAGAGGCCAGACTAGGAATACATTTTACCGTTTATTATTCCACACGTGCATATGAGTCTTCCTCCGAGCCTCGTGGTCATTGTAGACTCGAGAAACATAGCAGTTATAGCATGAAACATAAACATAATTATGAACATGGAGATAAACAATAACATTTATTATTTTCTCTAGCGCATATCTCCTACAGATTGTGGGCGAAGGGGAAAGGGTCTCCTCCCACAACTGGCCAAAGTGGCCAATATCCACCTCCACCCATCACTAACATCTGGCCCCACTGTCCACGCGCCCCGATCCCCTCTGACTCGGTCAGCGCCCACACCTACCCTTTTCTGTTTAAAATCAGCTCTGCCCTGCTCCATGGATCTCAGCAATGGCGGATCACCATGACCCAGCGCCCGGCCTGTGCGACCATCGACCCCGTCTTGAACTCTCACTCCAGAATTGATCGAGAGCACATGCAAACCTATGGTGAGTTTCTCCTGAACAGACACCATCTCCTCCTCTGTTCCCTCGACGTCGACACTGCCTCTGCCTCCGCCCAACTGAGGATGAGATCCGCCGTGAGGGTCTGCCCTAGCGCGAACAGCCTCGCCCTCTCCTCCTCCGAGGTCCTCGACATGGCTCGCAACGCCAGCGTCCGCTTGGCCTCTCGCAAGACGCGCTCTGCCTGATCTCTCGCGAACAGTAGCGCCCGGATCTCCTCGTCCGACAACGCACCCCCACCACTACGCGAAGCCATCCAGGGCGTACCCTCGAGATGTCGACGAGCTCCTCCCCGCAGATCTCGCCGCTGTCTCCAACGCCACCCCAATCCCGACCCCTCATACCGGCGAACCAAGTCGATCCGCCGACAGGAAGGGGGGAATGGATCCGCCGGAGTCAACCATCGGTGAGATTCGCCGGAGATGTGGTGGAGGGGGTGGAGTCGCTAGAGGGACGCACGGGAGTTGCATGGAGAGGCAACCCGTCGGTTTTCGTATCACACGGGCTGTAGTGGCCAAGAGTGCCACGCGTGCAGTGAAAAAAGTTCAAAACAAACCTTGAATTTATAGATGAAAGCTAAATCAAACCCTAAACTTTCAATCCCGGAAATTAGCACCGGGCCGATGCTTGTCAACGAGGATGCAACAGTATGGCTTGGATTGTTTGTCGCTGATAAAAAAGGTCAAGGAATCAAACCTGGTAGGTCCTTTACAGGAGTCTTGGTCCATGATATCAAGGACAGGGCTGCAAAGTTTGTTTCTTGTACCTTTGTCCATGTTAATCTCTTGCCAAATCAGCAGAGTATGATGTTAGGTCCTGTTGGATTAATGAGATTCCTGGTGCTATGAGTACCATTATTATTCTCTGTAATAAGCAAGCTTATGTATGAATAAAAGGATGCTGCCAATCATATACCTCAAGAAAAAATACTACTGGTGACCATATGTCATCGGAACCGGTCACGAGCTCGATCTCCTCTGTGGTTTAACGACCACGCCGGCCTCCTGCTGTGATCCAACGGCTCCGGAGTGACGAAGCCCAGCAGCAACCACGTGTGGAGCGTCGCGTGTGGTGCTTGGCGCGAGAAGGTCCAGCTGAAGCGCGGCGTGCCCCAGCAGGCGGCAGCCACCCGTCCGTCATGCGACGGGGAGCGCGGCAGGTGAACGTGGTGGTCCGCGCGCGTCACGCTGCTCCTCCTGCTTGCGCTGCCGCGCCAGCACATTTTCCCTCTGCCCCCGCCGTTCACAGCAGTAGCGTAGCAGTAGCAGCCTCACCAGCTACTCCTACGGGTGGATCTACGATACCGATCAACCTTCCGTTTCAGCCTGCGGCGTGTGCTGGCCTGCTACAGGTAGCTAGTACGTTTTTCCACAAAGGTAGCTAGTGCCTAGTGGCGACGACGTGACGATCACAGGCGTACGATGGTAGGAGTACCAGAACAGTACCACAACACGTGACAGACTGGTAGGAGTATATGGTATCCTCCGCTGCCGTGCGACCGCACCTACAGAGAATCCGCTCAACCGCACGCGCCCACTGGAAACTGGTTACTCCAACCAGTTTCCAGTAATCGGCCGGCCTGGAAACTGCAACCAGTTTTCAGTAATCGACAGGCCGACTATCCCGTGGTACAGCTTGCACAGGTAAACGGAAGACCCTGATGGGATTTGTTTTCCCCGTACATCCACGTCACTAACCATCCCATAGTCCGCACGAACAGTACAGTAGTGAGGCACGGCCATCACCTGTTTGGCTTGCAGGGCGACCATGACAGTGGTTTGCACTACAGATCGCCGTCACCCAGGGGTAATTGTGCAGTGCTTCACGTCAGCGATTCAGCTTGATTCAGAAAACTCGGCTGGCCTTTCATCATTTTACCTTCTGTTTCACAAACTAGTAGCACGTACAGTCTCATTTCATCAAGGTGTGGATTTGTATGACATAATGAATACTCAGTTTAAGCTTAGAAAAAGGCAAGGGATCCAAGATATGAGATGTTCCCACCTAAGAGCATCTCCAATGGCCTTTGTATATTGGATTGCTAAAAACTTGTTATAGCAAGAGGAGAGAGAAGGTTTACAAAGCCAACATGTTTTTTGCTTTGGTAGCCTTTGTATATTCGATTGCTATATTTGCACAAAACACACAATGTTATGTGGGGACAGTTTGTCATAGACACATTGCACACTAGCATACGTACATGTATATGTATACTAGCACAACTCGCGTACACGTACACACGCACACATGCGTACACTTACACACACGCAGCCCACACACGCATACACTGTACACACATGCAGCACACACACACGTACACAGGCACACACACGTACACATGCAGCACACACGCGTACACGTACACAAAAAAACACATACACGTACACACGCGCACACACACAACGCACACGCAGCACACACACTAGTACACGGACCCACCCGTCATTGAGACAAAGTGAGGCTTTAGGAGGCTTGCTAAAAATTTACAAAGTGGCCTTTGGCTTTGCAAATATGCAAAGTGTGGGTGCAAATATAGCAAGCTTTGTAAAAAAAATAGATGGGGACCACTTATACAAAGGCTGTTGGAAAAGGTTTTTTGACCAAGATTTGTAAAATAACAAGTGAATGCAAATATACAAAGGCTGTTGGAGATGCTCTAACCTTCGCATTTTGTATACTGTGCTTGCTCACGCATGTATCAGATTGACTTATTAAAAAAGTTGAGATGCCAAGTGTTAAGAAAAATACTCTACTCAGTTTGGCAGTGTCAGCAAGAGATACGGTGCTAACCTCGAGAGTTTCATGTCATTGAGATTTCCGGACTGCGATTAACGATGGAACCACCCCGCGATTACAAAAACATGTTGCCAGCACCAACAACCCCGCTACACTTACCGTTGCTGCTGCTGCTGTTATTACTGTCACTACCACCGCCACTACTGCCGCTGAAGTTGCTATTGTTACTGGTATGGTTATCTTCGCCGTCGGCGTCGCAGCCGACGGCGGCCGCCCGCCACGCCGACGCCGAGAACAGCGGGCGCCCGTGCCACCCGAGCGTCAGGCACCCCTCGGCCTCCTCCACGGAGTGTCCCTCGCCGGAGAACAGCCCGAGCAGCATCCTGGCCTGCCGGAGCGCGCTCGCCCCGAGCGGCACGGCGCTCAGCCCCGCGCGCCCCAGCCTGTCCCTCCACTGCGACAGCGGCTCGTGTCGCTCCATGCGCGCCGTGCCCTCGTTGCACACGATGTCGCAGATCTCCCTCTGGAGATACGCCTCGGCCATCGCGTTGCCCGTGCCGTTTGCGCTCGCCGCGTCCAGAGAGTCGAACACCGCCGAGTAGTAGAAGAGCGCCTCGGTGAACCTGTCGAGGAACCCCGGTTTGTTGTGGTCCGCCTCTTGCTCCACGACCGTGAAGATCTTGGGCTGCAAGGAGGCCACGCAGTCCAGAACGGCGTCGATGGGCGCCTGATCGGCTGTGTCGGCGAGGAGGCGGTGCAGCTGGAGCACGGAGTTGACCGCCACGGCCTCGCCGGGCGCGATCTGGAGCATCCACGGGTGGACCTCGTCGAGGCTGTTCGCCGCGACCCCGCGGAAGGAGAATCGGACGCGGACGGAGCGCGCGAGGTCGGCGAGGCGGAGACCGACATCGCGGAGCTCGTCGCGGCCTGGTGGGGAGGGCGGGCCAATGCCGGTGATCCGGAGGAACGGCGGCCCGCCGGGGCGGAGAGCGAGGGCCTGAATCAAAGCGGGCCACTGGAGGCCCTGCATCAGGCTGAAGTCGATGAGGTGAACGCTGTCGCAGCCATGGAAGGCCTCGAGGATAGCCTGGTTGGCCGTGAAATGCGCGAACTTGAGGTAGGGGCACGCCTCGTAGAAGTGGTGGTAGAGGAAGGCGTGCTCGGCGTCGGTGGCCGGGGGAGTGGTAGGCGACCGGAACAGCCGCCTGGAGAGCGCATCGGTGAAGTGAACGGCGACGCGACCGATGCCGGAGGCGGTCGAGACGGCCGCGAGCGAGGCGTTCGCGTCGGCCAGGTGCGCGGCCGCGAGCGCGTGGTCGCCCGCCTCGACGGCGCCCGCGCAGCTCATGAGGAGGTGGACCAAGCGGATGCCGGCGACCTCCTCCTCCGCGCGCCGCATGGCCAGCTCGGCGGCGACCGCATCCCGTGACGGGAATGGCGCTCCCAGCTCGGGCATAGAGGAGGCCTGCATGTCCGCCGCCGCGTAGTACGCCGCGCCGTCGTCGGGCACCGCCGCGGGGGGAGGCGGGAGCAGAGAGGGCAATAAGCTGCCGTCGAGGCCGGAGGGCGGCGCGGGCGCGGGGTCCATGGGCCACTGGAAGGGGAACGTGCCCATTGCCATACCTGCGCTACGCCGGAGTGGAAGCGGTGGGCGGTGGGAGGATGTAAATGGTGGGATGGCGTGCGTGCGCGCTTGGCGGGGCGGGGTGTCATGCGTAGTAGAGTGAGGGGTCAGTGAGTGACGTCGGAAAGGCCGGGGTAGCGCGCACACACGTGGAGAGGCGGCCACGAGCACGGGGCGGAAGGGGACACGTAGACCGGCCACGGGAACGAAGGAGAGGCGAGCGAGCGAGACCGCGGACGACCGGCCCGAGGAGAGGAACCACCGTGCCCCACCCCTCGCCTTCTGTCAATTCCTGTTTCCCGATTTTGTCTCTCAGGATCTCGGAGTTTGGAATACTGTATGTACAATACTGTTAGAGATATATTTGATATGTAGAGATTATCCGGGATTACATAAGAATTGTTTCCATCTTATTTCTAGGAGGCGTCTTGTCCTAAGTCTTGTACTCAATATATACTCGCCCTCGAGGCTCAATAATACATTCATCGATTCCACCAATCCATCTCTATCCCTTTTAACATGATATCAGACTAACCGATCCAACCCTAGCTCGTCGTTTCCGCCCCGCGCGCCGCCCCCAGGGCGGTCGGCCTCCATGACCGCTGCCGGGGGCCGTGCCGCCCGTATCTAGGGTTCGTCCGCCGGTTCTGTTGATCGGCTGCCCTAGAGAGTCTTTTTCCCGAGCCCTTGTTCCGGGTTTTTCTCTCTCGTCGTTCGTCTTGATCGGCGTTTTATTTTTGGTTTTTCGATCTAAGATCGGTTTTCGTCGCCCGCCGCCGCCGTCAACCCGCGCCTCAACTCCGACACCGGCGCGACCACCCGGCCTCTTGTCCGACTGGGCGGCCTTGCGCGACGCGGCGGCCTGTCACGACCACCATCAGCGCATCTGCCCGCCGGGCCTCACCGCCTTGTCCCCGAGTTCAGCGCGCCCCTCCACCGATCGAGCAACGGGCAGCCGCTGCGTCGCCCCGTCGGGCCGCAGCGTCGCCGCCCCGTGGTTCTTCCCGTGGCTGCACCGATCCGCGCCGCCGCTGCGTCGCCCCTTCGGGCCGTAGCGCCACGGCACGTGGTCCCCGCCGCCGCCCTGAGGCCGTTCCCGTGGTTGCACCAACCCGTGCGCAGCCGCTGCGTCACCCCTTCGGGCCGTAGTGCCGCGGCCCGCGGTCAACCGCCGCCCCGAGGCCGTCCGCTCCAGGCCGTCCCCGAGGCTGCACCGACCCTCGCGCTGCCGCTGCGTCGCCCCGTCGGGCCGTAGCGAGCGTGGCACGCGGTCCCTGCAACCGCCCTGAGGTACTCCCCGCCGTTGCCCCGACCCGCACGCTGCCGCTGCGTCGCCCTTTCGGGTCGTAGCGTTGCGGCGCGCGGTCCACTCCGCCGTCCCCGCGTGTCGACTTCTACGTGGTATGCGTCGCGCCGCCTCCCTAGGCGCGGGAACGCCACCGTCCGCGCCGGTCTTCGTCACACTGTCGGGTTCTTCCTCGCCTACTTCGAGCGCTGTCGCCGTGCTTCTGACCTAGCCGCCGCCGCCGCCTCCTCAGGCCGCCGCCGCCGCTCTTCTTCCCGGTCCACGGCGACTACTGTCGGTACCAAAACCGGCAGATCTCGGGTAGGGGGTCCGAGTTGTGGATCTTGGAGTCAATGGATAACAAGGAACGTAGAGACAGCGATTACCCAGGTTCGGGCCCTCTTGAAGAGGTAAAACCCTACGTCCTGCTGGATTGTATTGATGTGATTGTATGATGATTACAGAGTTGATCTACCTCGAGATCGGATGGACTAAACCCTAGGTGGGTATGATGATGATGGATGTCCCTTATGCGGCTAAAACCCTCCGGTTTATATAGACACCAGGGGTACCTAGGGTTACATACGGTCGGTAACTATCAAGAGATAACCATGCCGGTCGCACTATCTTTTCTGGGAGGAGACGCCAAGTCTTCGGAGGTTTCCTTCTAGAGCCCGTGGTTGTCTATAGTCCGGCCTTCCTTTGGTGAGTCAAGAGCGGCCCATCAGTTCCGGCCCATGAGAGATAGGCCGGCAGCCCGAGGACCCCTTAGTCCGGGACACCCTCAGTAGCCCCCGAACTAGCCTCCAATGCCGAGGTCGACAGTCTTCGTCGGCTCCATGCTCCAAGGGTCTTCGGCTTGGGGGGCGAGTTCCTTCCATCACCTGTGTTCGGTTTGGCAATAGTTCGGCCATTCACAATCCTTTGATTGCGGGGCCCGCCGTTTCTTTATTTAATGACGCCCCTCGATTTCTATGCGCGTGGGGAAGGCGAGTGGACCAATAGTCTTTTACAGAAATGCCCTTCTTAGGGGAGAAAACGCCTTTTAACAGGCTAAGGGGGCGATGGTTAACGCATCCCACCCCCTGTCATTCCTCCCCCACACCCCCGAGAGGCCATAGCCAGCAAACAATGGCGAGCATCCCAGGTTCTTCCTCACGTCCTCACGGCCCCCTTCAAGGCGATTGGGCGAGCTGCTCAGTCTCCCGCATGCGATTGGGTAGCCTCGAGACGCAAGGGTATCTGCCCGCATCAGATCTCGCGTCCACCCGCCCTGGGTTGACGTCTGCGCACGACGAGGCCCTCGCATAGAACTTCCCCGCCCCCCACGGGGAGGAAAGGGTGTGCTTCGTGCCCTTCCTCTTGCGGGACTTAGGCTTCCCCATTCATCCCTTCCTGAGGGGACTGCTGGAGTTTTACGGGATCTGGCTCCACCACCTTACCCCAGGATCCATTCTGCATATCTCGGGCTTCGTTGCCCTTTGTGAGATGTTCCTGGGCTGCGAGGCTCATTTCGAGTTATGGATGAAATATTTCTGCCTTGTCCCTCGCACCCGAGGAGGGATAATTTACGAGGTCGGCGGGGCCGAGGTATGGCGCATCGCCGGGACGGGATATCCTATAGGAACTCCCAAGAAGGATGCCGAGGAGTGGACCTCGGAGTGGTTTTACATTGAGGACGTCCCCCTATTCGATCCTGCTCGGAGGGGGTTGCCCGAACACTCACTCGCTACTCCGAAGAAGCGGTTCAACGGGCGCCCGAAGGGCTCTTCTCAAGAAGAAAGTGCCGAGGTAACGCGCCTAGCCGCTCAAGTGAGGTGGCTAGCCCACAACGGGTTAACCATCATTGATGTGATGGCAGCATCCATTACTCGGTACATTCAACCTCTCCAACAAAGGGTGCTCCCCCTATGGCGCTACAACGGGGTGAATGACTCAACCTGATACACACGGAAAGGACCCGCTGATCAGGCGGCAATGGCAGCTGTATTGGCCGATCTCTTCAAGGGGGAAGAACAAGAGTTTGTTCGGCTAAGGCCCAAGGACGGCTTTTCGAGCTATAAACCCATCGAAGCGGTGAGTTCAATTGTACTTCATAGTTCGGGCGGTACACAAATTTTTCTTAATCGGATTTTTGATTCGTCCGAACAGAGTTGGAGGCGCTGGATCGAGACCGTGAGTTGCCCCGCTCCTCAACCGAAGAGTCATTCTCGCGAGGACGACCCAGGGTTTCACGACGATCCAGAGACATCGATTGATTTCGAGGAGGGAGTTTTCTATCAGGAAGGTCTCGATGGTTCTAAAGTGGCCCTCTTGGCCGATCACCCCGGGGCACTTCCCTCCTCCGCTGTAAATGACCAACGAGCCTCTTCTCGAAAAAGACGCTCAGCTTCTGCAGCTCCGAATACACTGACTTCCACTCCCAAGGGCCGCCGCACAACACGCCGGACATCCGCGAGAGCGGCGCCGGTGGCTCCAGCGGCGAGTGGCCACAGGGCGTCCAAACGTGCAGCGCCGACGGGAGTTACATCGTCCGCGCCTCCCCCAAAGAGGTATCGTATCCGTTGTACTTTTAGTGTCTTCATCTTCGACAACCGCCGAGAATGTCATCAATGTTCTCGGCTGTGGCCCGCAGGCGATATGTAGAATCACCTTCACCCGAGGGCATTGAAGAGGTGCCGGGGGGTGACCCCAGACCACGGTCCCCTGCCATGGCCAGTGCTACTTCCGGGCTCCTAGCCGAGGACCAACATCCGGAGGATTCAGGGGGCGTCTCGGTCACCAACTCCGAGGTTGAAAGTGTGATGAATCACCGGCGGTGTAAGGCATCGCTACGGCATTCTGCGTTTTCCGATCAAGAGTTTAATGCTCTTAGTTCGGTAGATGCGTACCTCGGAGCTGCCCAAACGGGACTCGAGGGGGTAGCTAAACTTATGTCTACTAGTTTGCAGGTATGTCATTGGTTTTAATAACCGATTGTCTAACCCAGTAGCCCCCGATCCTTAATTTGGGCGGGATGGCCGAGTTAAGGGTCCGATGTTATAATGTCGTACTATGGTGCAGACTGTTCGGGAGCAGAACAAGAAGTTGACCGAAGACCTCGGGCTGACACAAACACAGTTGAAATCTGTGGAGGCCGAGCTGAATGAGGTCAAGAAATGGACCAGAGAGGCACACGGTACGTGACAGACTTAAGTGTGCGTCGCAAAGAATTATATGGGACACTTTTGCTAATGAAAGATTGGTCCATAGCAGCTGAGTCGATAAATGAACTGCAGAAGGATCTGGACGCAGCCAGAGATGCTCAAAGGTACGCGGAGTCGCAACAAGAAGCTGGCTACCGTGTGCTAACCCGAAGTCATGAGGAAAGGTGTAAGTGCATCAAGTGCCCCCTTTGTGGTTTTGGAGTATTGAAGACAAATAGGTTGAGGAACTAATGTGTTTGTGAGTATACACAGGAGACAGAGTCCCTGAAGATTTGGTTTAACACATGGAAGACGACCCCTAAAAATAGATTTCTTCAAGTGAAGAACTTGATGATGAAATTGGTACGGCCTTTGAAGAAATTGATGTGAAGACTTTGAAGCTTGAAGACTTTGGTTTTCGTAGTTTCTTTTCTTCTTATTTGAGTCATAGGAAAAACCGTACTGTTAAAGGGGGTCTAGGTGAAACATATTTCACATTTCCAAAGTGATGCTCAAACTTACTGAAACCCATACACAAAGCCGCTTCGAGTGAAGCCTTTGGAAATCTCCAGTACAGCTGACGCATTTGCTAGCGACAGTGACGAAGTTCATCTGGTCGCTGGCGAATTTGGTCAGGCTGGGAAGTTAGGAGTTCGCCAGTGCGAGCTGCCTATCGTGAGGAAATTGAGTGCCCTGACGAATTTGAGAGTACAACTTTCCGACCGTTGCTGCGTCGCGTGCCAGCTGTCGAGGGGATCCTTATCCTGACAACGGTCGAATCAGACAAGGGCATTTATGACAATTCATGTCGGGTTGCCCCCTTGCTATAAATAGCCGCCCCCCAACCACTTGTTGGTTGGCTGCTCCGAGAGAACTTGACACTTGTCATTTGAGAGCAACCCATCCTCTGACGACTTTGAGTGAACCCAAGTGAGGAAAAATCCAAGTGAGGAAAAACCCAACCTGAGCCTAAGTGACTGAGCATCACTGAAGAGATTGATCTGTGTGATCCGACGCTTGTTACCTTTGAGGACTGTCATTCCTCCAGACGGTTAGGCATCATGTTCTGAGCACCCAAGAGTAATTGTGGCGTGCCGGTGAACAAGTCTGTGAAGGTTTTATAAGTCTACCTTGAACACTTACCACGAGTGATTGGGCGAGGTCTAAGGGACCTTAGCTCAAGAGGAATACAGTGAGGACTAAGTGTTCTCTGAGTTGCGACTCAACCGCCTCAACCAGACGTACAGTTGATGCAGCAACTGGAACTGGTCTACCAAATTCCATTGTCTTCACCGAGCCAACCTGGTTTCAAATTCCTCACCCTCTCTTACTTTATTCCGCTGCTGAAGAATTTGTGATCTGTCCTCTGACGAATTTGAACTGAAGTATTTGATCATGTTATCTTTTATTTCCTCAGTTCGTATTCTTCATGCCTGTATGATTGTATGATTGCATGTTCTTCACTATTATGTATCCTGTTCGCATGTACTCTGTTTTCTGTGATGACTTAGTTTCCCTTGCGTTTCTATTTCTTCACTCTGATCTTCGTCAAATTCATCAGAGTTTGACGAATTTCTAAAAATCTCCCATTCACCCCCCCTCTGGGAGATAACCTGCGCTTTCAATTGGTATCAGAGCATGGTGCTCCCTTGTTCTGTGTGATTTTGGTTTAACCACCTGGAGTTTTAGTTATGTCGACCGCAGGTATGATCAAGGTCTCCGCTGCGTGCCCCATCTTCGATGGCACAGACTATCCCTACTGGAAGAACAAGATGCGAATGCATCTTGAGGCTATTGACAACGATCTCTGGTTCGTCGTCGAGAACGGCGTCCCCACCATTTCACCGAGTATCAATGCTGCTGACGTGAAGAGATTCAAGCAACTGGACTCTCAAGCGAAGAACATCATTTGTGGTCATCTCAACAAAGGACAGTATGGCAGAGTGAGTGCACTGGAAACCTCGAAGCTTATCTGGGACTAGCTTTCAAAAGTGAATGAGGGTGTTTCCACTCAACGTGACTCCCGAGTTGATGTTCTGCGCAATCTCTTCAATTGCTTCAAAAGACTAGACAATGAAAATGTGCAGCAAACTTTCGACCGCCTCACTGATATCTCCAATGAGCTTCAAGCTCTTGGTGCTGCTGACATCACCGATCATGAGGTGGTGAAGAAAATTCTGAGGTCTCTGGACAGTTCCTTCGACACTTTGGCACTAATGATTCAAGAGTGCCTAGATTACAAGTCATTGGATCCTGCTGACATTCTTGAGAGGCTCAACACACATGAATTTCAGCAAGCAGAGAAGAGAGACATGTATGGACCCAGCTATGGTCGCCCCCGCGCTCTGAAGGCTAAAGCAAAAGCCAAGGCAATTTCTTCATCTGAAGAAGAAGAAGAGGAATATGAGAGCAGTTCTGACGGTGCTGAGGAAATTGGCAGAGAACTGGCTATGCTGGTGAAGAAGTTCCAAAAGTTTTCCAAGAAGAACAGATTCGGAAAATCCTCAAAGTATGACTCGAAGAACACTGGAGAAGCGTCTGCTCGAGACTACAACAAAAGAACCTGTCACAAATGCAAGAAGCCAGGCCACTACATCGCCGACTGCCCTCTTTGGCAAAATATGAAGAAGAAGAGCAGGGATGATGATGAATCTGATGGGAAGAAAAAGAAGTCCTCAAAGTCTTCATCAAAGTCCTCAAAGTCTTCATCTCACAAGAAATCTAGTTCTAGCAAAGCTCGTGCATTCCTCGGGAAGGAAATGGATTCTGAAGAAGAATCTGATGATCAGCAAGCTGAGGAATCTGAGGAGGAGTCAAACACTGGCGTGGCAAGCCTTGCACTCGCTACTGAGTTCGTCAACAAGTCCATCTTCAACACTGAGGATAATGGTATCTCCACCAACAATGATGACTGTGCTGATGACTACGCTCCCACCTTTTGCTTCATGGCTCGAGGTGCAAAGGTAACCTCACGAGAAGCTTACTTTGAAACCTCCAGTGATGATGACTCTGAGTGTGAATCTAAACCAAGCTATAAGAAACTTGCTAAAATTGCAACTGAACAGCAACATGCCATGGAAAAGATTCAAAAACTACTAGACAAAAGCGATGACCTGTTGGACGAGGAAATGGATCATAGTCAAGCCCTATCTGAGGATCTTAGAAGGCTTAAGTCTCAATATGACGAACTTGAAAGTCGTCATGTGTCCCTCTCAGCTGAACATGAGAAGCTGTCCTATGAATTTCTTCAAAGGAAGCAAGATCTTGAGAAGCTGAGAGCGTCTCATGATGATCTTCAAAAAGAAAACGATTCACTCCTCGCTCAACAGAACAGTACCGCTCAGGAAGAATTTGTTGCACCATGCCTAAAATGCCTTGAACGTGATAATGCTAATTCTTCAGCTGAATGTTCAAATGCTTCTGTACTTGCAATTGCTTCAACTGCTATGGTGGCCACTAACCCCTCATCTGAGGAAGCCACCAGTGATACTGACGAAAATGCAGGGCTGAAGGAATTGTTTGTCACTGGCATGTACAAAAGCCTCAAAGGGCATCAAACCCTGTGTGATGTGCTCAAAAAGCAAATTCTTCACAGGAACCCTAGGAAAGAGGGTATTGCCTTTGAGAGAAAGCTCAATGCTGATGGTTCGTACTGGAAGCCTGAGCAGTATCCCAAAACCACCTGGATTGCTGCAAAGGGACCTCCAGTAGACCCATCTACTTTATCTGGCTATACTTGTGATTCTTCATATTCTTCAGACGAGTCATTTGACTCTAACTATAAACTGTTCAAGAATCAGAATGGTGAAGTCTTTGCCAGATTCGTTGGTACTAACTGCAAGAACGGTCCACCTGTGAAGAAAATCTGGGTTCCTAAAAGCCTTCTGGAAAAACTTCAGGTGAATGTCATCATGACACCACCGATGAAGAAGAAACTTCCCAGGGCAAATTCTTCACAGGGATCAAAGTCGTCAAATGGACGCAGACCCACTTATGGTCGCACTAATGCCTCTGTTTCGCAGGGAAACAGACAGCGAGTTGATGAATATGAGCATTATTCTTCGAACCATTATGTTCACAAATGTTCGAGGAATTTCTCTTCTTATTCATTCAATTACTATACCCCTCCTGTGAAGAGAAATGCATATTCTTCAATTCCTAAGTTCTCCATCAATGCACTTCGTCACATTGCTTCTCAGCCACCCATTCAGATGTGGGTGGTTAAGAAGAAGAACTAATCTCTTCTGCAGGGTCAGGTCTTCAGACAACAAAATGTCTGATGAATTTGCTGAAGACCTGACAAAATGCCTGTTGGGATGCAGGCTAATCATGCTGGAATGAATGTTTCATTTCATACATCCCTTATGCTGCTTGATATTATTCATTGATGAAATTGTCTGACAAAATTAATTATTATCATATTCTTCACTTTGAAGCATATGAATTTGTAAGATAGACTAATGCTTCTACAGGATGATACACCTTCTGCCACTGAATGGGTCTTGGACAGTGGCTGCACGAATCATATGACTGGAGATAGGAATCTCCTCACTGATGCTCCCCTCACTCCATCTCATCTGAAGCATATCACTTACGCTGACAAAGGAAAAAAGCAAGGTATTGGGTCTAGGTAAGGTTGCCATTTCAAAGGATCGACACATGGAAAAGGTGATGCTTGTCGAGTCCCTTGGATTCAACCTCATGTCTGTCTCAATGCTTTGTGATCTTGATATGATTGTCATCTTTGGCAAATATAGATGCTTTGTGTTGTTGGAATCTGATAAATCCAAAGTCTTCGAAGGCTTTAGGAGAGGTGACTTGTATATTGTAGATTTCTCAACAGGTCCTCAGCCTGCAACATGTCTAATGGCAAAAGCTTCGGAATGCTAGCTATGGCATCGACGACTTGGACATGCTGGAATGAGGAATTTGAGCACTCTCGTCAAGAAGAAGCATATCATTGGCGTCGAGGGTGTCAAATTCGTCAAGGATCACCTCTGTGGTGCTTGTGAGTTTGGAAAGATGACCAGAGCCAAGCACCAGGCGAAGACAATCATGACCACTACTCGTCCTTTTGAATTGCTTCATATGGATTTGTTTGGTCCTACACATTATGCCACACTAACCAATGCAGCATCTCTCTACGGATTCGTCATTGTTGATGACTACTCTCGCTACACCTGGGTGCACATCATTACCTACAAGACTGAAGTTCAGAATGTCTTCAGACGATTCTCCAATCGGGCCATGACGAATTATGGTCTCAAGATCAAGCATATCAGGAGTGACAATGGCACTGAGTTCAAGAACACAGGCCTCGATGATTATCTTGATGAACTTGGTATCACTCATGAGCTCTCTGCTCCCTACACGCCTCAGCAGGATGGAGTCGTGGAGCGCAAGAACAGGACCCTCATCGAGATGGCGCGTACTATGCTTGATGAATACAAGACTCCTCGTCACTTCTGGCCTGAGGCAATTGACACTGCATGCCACATCATCAACCGAGTATATCTTCACAAATTCCTCAAGAAGACCTCATATGAACTCCTCACTAACAAGAAACCCAATGTGAGTTATTTCAAAGTCTTCAGTGCTAAATGTTGGATTAGAGATCCTCATCACAATTCTAAATTTGCACCGAAAGCACATGAAGGTTTTATGCTTGGTTACGGAAAGGACTCGCACACCTACAAAGTCTTCAACTCCTTCCACCACAAGGTTGTTGAAACTGTAGATGTGCGGTTCGATGAAACTAACGGCTCACAAAGAGAGCACCTGCCTCCTGTGCTAGATGAAATGTCTCCTGAGGAATCTATTAAGCTGATGGGCACTGGTGAAATTGTGCTCAGTGAAGAAATAGCTACTGATGAAGAAGTGGTTGTTCCTCGTCGTGAAGAAAATGAACATCCTGACGAAAATGATGCTGAGGATTCTGCACGGCAACAACAACAACAAGGCCCTCGGCCAGCACGTCCACGAGTGGCGAATGAAGTGCAGATTGAGAAGATCCTCGACAACATCAATGCACCTGGTCCCCTCACTCGCTCAAGAGCTTCACATTTAACTAACTTTTGTGGGCATTACACGTTTGTCTCTATTTCAGAGCCCACCAAAGTTGATGAAGCCTTTCTGGAACCTGAATGGATTCAAGCGATGCAAGATGAATTGCGACAATTCGAGCTCAACAATGTGTGGGAGCTTGTTAAGCGTCCTGATCCATGCAAGCACAATATCATCGGCACTAAGTGGATCTACCGCAACAAACAAGACGAAAATGGCCAAGTGGTGAGGAATAAGGCCCGTTTTGTAGCTCAAGGCTACACACAGGTTGAGGATATTGATTTCGATGAAACATTTGCACCTGTTGCTAGGCTTGAAGCCATTCGAATATTGCTTGCATATGCTAACCATCATGATATCCTCTAATATCAAATGGATGTGAAAAGTGCATTCCTCAATGGTAAGCTTGAGGAAGAAGTATATGTTGCTCAACCACCAGGTTTTGAGGACCCAAAGCATCCTGACAAAGTCATCAGACTCAACAAGGCTCTCTATGGCCTCAAGTAGGCCCCTAGGGCTTGGTATGATACACTGAAGGAATTCCTGAAGAAAAAGGGGTTCAAGCCCGGTTCACTTGACCCTACTCTTTTTACCAAATCCTATGATGGTGAACTGTTCATATGCCAAATATACGTTGATGATATTATCTTTGGTTGCACTAACAAGAAATACAGTGACGAATTTGCTCATATGATGCAAGAAGAATATCAGATGTCTATGATGGGGGAGTTGAAATTCTTCCTCGGGCTTCAAATTCGTCAACAACCCAATGGCACCTTCATATCTCAGGAGAAATACCTTAGAGACTGCCTGAAGAAATTCGGATGCAAGATTGCAAAGGCCTCAAGATACCAATGCCAACAAATGACCAACTCAACACTGACGAAAATGGTAAAGATTTAGATCAGAAGGTATATCGCTCCATCATTGGCTCGTTGCTTTACCTATGTGCATCTAGGCCAGATATTATGCTTAGCGTTTGCACGTGTGCCCGCTTTCAAGCGTCACCGAATGAATCACACCACCAGGCTATGAAATGAATTCTTTGATATTTGGCTCACACCCCAACGCTTGAATTATGGTATCCCAAGGGCTCATCACTTGATCTTGCTAGATATTCCGATTCTGATTATGCTGGTGATCATGTGGATCGCAAGTCAACATCAGGCACATGCCATTTCCTCGGACGATCTATAGTATGTTGGTCTTCAAAGAAGCAGAACTGCGTTTCACTTTCCACTGCCGAGGCTGAGTACATTGCTGCTGGCGCCCGCTGCTCACAGTTACTATGGATGAAGCAAACCCTCAAGGACTATGGCGTCAATGTGAAGAAAGTACCACTCTACTGCGATAATGAGAGCGCCATAAAGATCGCCCACAACCCAGTGCAACACTCAAGGACGAAGCATATTGAGATTCGTCACCATTTTCTTCGTGATCATGTGCTGAAGGGAGACATCGTCATCGACCACGTGAAGACTGAAGACCAGCTTGCGGATATCTTCAGTAAGCCCTTGGATGAGAGAAGGTTTTGCATGTTGCGGTGTGAGCTAAACATCTTAGAATCTTCGAATGTCCTTTGAAATGGACACACATCCTAACGCTTATGCATTCTTAATGACTTTGATGCACAACACACGAAGTAACGTTTTTCTTCAATCAATGAAGACTAACCCTCTAAGTGTGAAGAAATTAATGAAGAACTTGATTCTCAGAACCCTACAACAATTGTACGCAGTGTCTGAAATCATCATAGTTCTTATACGGTGGGTAACGCCACCACCCTTTTTTTTACGTTCTTCAAATTTGAGTTTTTCGTCATTTGCAATTTCGTCAAACTTTTCAAATTCGTCATTTGAGGTTATTCTTCACTGTGTTTGGTTCTATACCTATATATATATATTTGAGTTTTCATGTCCTCAACAGCATCCGCATATAGCTAATTCTTCAATCGTGTTTCTCGTCATCTATGTGGATGTGATCGGACCCGCTCCCCTCTGTGCTAAACTGAACCCACTCTGTTCACAAATTCTTCATATGCGTTCTACTTGACACTGTTCAAAGTCTTCACTGTGTCCTTGACAGCTGAAGAAATTGCGAACACATTTTGAAAATATTCTAATCAATTTTTGGTGGTTGCCACAGTAACTTCTTCCCGCGCCTCGCACGCGAGGATTGAGATGAAAATGCATGTGTGACGCGTGTCACTCAGATGCGAATCGCCAGGGGCTTATCCGTCCAAAAATTTTGGGCCACTCAGTTTTTACCGTGCCTATATAAAGGCTTGACCCCGTCAACCTCAACTCCTTTCACTCTCGCGTCCCTGTCACTCTCAAACCCTAGCGCCGCCGCTGGATCTCATCATCGTCGGAGAGGAAGAGCTTCACTGCCTCGACTTCTTCGCCGTCGTACTCGCGCCGGCCGCCGATTTCTTCACCTCCGCCGCCGCCGTAGCCGTCTTTCGTCGCCAAGTTAGGGCACGGAAGATTTGAACTGACGATTTCCTTCGCCTCGTCGTCTAGTTCATCGAGTTCATCCTTGGGGTAAATAAAATTTATTTTTACCGCCCAAGTTTGATCTTTTTACTGCCACAAAATCTTCAAGTGTTGTTTTTACCACACTTTCAATTCTTCGGCACTTCCTTCTGGCCAGTCTTGAGTATTTTCACCTAAGTTACACTTAACAACAAGATTCCTCAATTGTGCAATTGCTTCAATTTGTACAACTCTGGAACCTTTGTCAAGAACACTTAGTGAAATGCGTCAAGATGATAAGGGTCAATTTCTTCACCTGGTTGATTTTAAAAATTATCTGAGAACGCATGTGACTCTTCCCTATTTCCTCACAACTATACTCTACTCACAGGTACAATGTCTACAGACGAATCACTAGGTTCTCATCAAATTAATTCATTTGCAGCATTGCTTGAGGAAAATCTTCAAACATCTTCAGAGTCCTCAAAAGTTCAAAAACCTCAGCTGAAGAAAATGGCTGATGGGAAAAGGCCTCGGAAGGGAGGCAAGCGGAAAGAGGAACATACAACTTTTGAGATTCCAGATGATCTTTATGATGGATAGTACACTCCAGATGAGGAAACTCATGGAAAGGAAACTAAGGAGCAGCGCAAAACGCATATGCAAAAGATAAAGAGGTACTGGACATACCAGTGGAGGGATTACAATTTCGTCACCACCAAGTACATGAAGGATTTTGCTGTGAAGCCTCCTTGCAACAGGCCACCACTTGCTGAAGGCCAAACTGCACATCCAACAAGCATCCGTAGGGGTGAAAAATTCCCCAAAGAATGGGCAAAGCAACAAGCTAAGTTGCAGAAACAGGCCAAAAAGGTCGTTGATGAATTCAACAAGGTTGCAAAGGCCTCAGCTGACGCAGATGCAAGTGGCAGTGCCAGTGCTCCGAAGAAGGCAATGCAAAAGAAGCCTGCCAGCAAGCCAAAGCCTTCAGTCCCAAAGCCCTCAGTGGCCCAGCCAATTGCTTCAAAGGCTTCAGCACCTAAGATCTCAAAATCTTCAGTGCCTCCTCCTGCTACAAGTTCTTCAATGGCAGCAGCAAAAGCTTCAACACCGGTCGTGCTCGCATCTTGCCAGCGCACCGAGGGCTTTACAACAGCCACAATTGCTGCATCAAGTGCCTCAGCTTGTGGGCAACCATCGTCTTCACTGCCCAAGCTGAAGAAAAAGGTCACTGCTGGCCGTGGAACCAGGCCTAGTCCCAAGAGCAAGGCCGTCGTGCCACAGGCTGACTGACGAAGATGAGCTCGCTGAGTTCCTCAGAAGAAAGCAAGAGCAAGCTGCAATTGCTAAAAATTCTTCAGTACCACTACTGCTGGACCCCAAGAAGCTTCTGGACTTCATTGACATCTGGTGCACCAAGCCAGATATGCCTCTTGACGAACTGAATCTGCCTCCAGGACCAAGTTATGTGCTTTCTGCCTTCATTTTGAATGAGAAGCATAAAATTGCTCAAGCAAAACTAGTGAGGAAACAACAGTTGCAAAAAGAGAAAGAGCTGCGGAAGAACATGCTTTCTATATCCCCTCAGCAGCTCGTGACTTTGCAATCAGAAATTCAACAGCTGTGTGAAGAATTTGAACGCCAGTCAAGTCACTGCTGTGGAGTGCACGATAGATTCATCCAAGCCACCACCAAAGTGGTCAATGAGCACAACCAGCGTGAGGCTGCCAAGTTTGGCATGGTGCCTCCCACCAGTTCTTCAGCTCCATTGCCTACAGCTTAGTCCAGTGAGCCTGCCAGGGCAACAGAGGTTGCGCCTGAAGAATATGAAAGGGCAACTGAAGAAGTTGTCCCTGAAGAAATTGCCAGGGCGACTGCATCAGTCGGGCCTGAAGAAATTGAACCATCCAATTCCTCAGCAGCGGCACCACCAGCGACTTCACCTGTGAAGCATATCACCCTTCCTTCTGCATCAGAAGTGAAGCGGACCAAGCCTGCTGAGAAGGAAGCGAAGAAAAGAAAAGCTTCAGCTCCACCAACCAACACATTAACTGTGAAGAAAATGAAGACGACTCCAATGTCTTCAGATGCTCCGATTGATGCCATACCTATCTCATCAGCACCCCCTACTCCTGCCACTGAAAGGCTTCAGATTGTTCCGTATGGGGTGGAATATGAAATTCCTCAGGCTGATGCAGATGACACTGAAACCCACTCTGCTGCTACCACAGAGCAGGTGGATGAAGAAATTGAAGTCGAAGATGATGCTTCGCGTCCCCAAGTCCTATCTCGGAAGCCCTCACAGGTTCCAATGACTGAAGAAAATGACACTGCTTCATCTAGAAGTAGTGAGGAAACAGAAGAGGATGTGGATATTGATGGTGCCACAACCCCTCCGATCATTGATGAATTTTGGGAAGCCTTCCATCCAAATTCGCCCCTCACCACTCCTCTGACGCAAGTGCCACAATCTCCCACCGTCACTGAAGAAATTCACATGGGCTCTGAGGAAAGACAACCATCACCACTTCAAACCATTGACGAAGAAATACCAGCTGCAGCAGCTGATGAAACTGCTCAAGATGAGCCCACTGTTGATGTCGTCAATACATCCCCTCAGCGCGATGACTCAATTCCTTCAGCAGACACAGATACAGTTCCTACTGCAACTGCTGAGGAAATTGCCAAATCACTTGCAGTAACAGATCCCAATGATTCCACCGGGTCCCCATGACTAGTGTTTGATGTACGCAAGAAGATGCATAACCTTCACCCTCTGCCAGTGATGCCTAAGATTGGCAGAACCCCCAGGCGGCCTCAGTTCGATAATGCCAAATTCTTCGAAGAGAAGAATTTCTTCATTGGTGAGTCCCCTTATGACTCTGCCAAGATCCGGCGCCTGCGATTCTGGACAAGGACGCAGATGAATTTCTATGCTTCACTACTGTTCGATAAGAACAAAGTATTTCCACATCGCCATATTCCTCACGTGGATATGGAGTCTTTACCGTGCTTTCGGCCAGTTCTGACTGTTCTTCATGATGCTGGATTGCTCAGCTTCTGCTCTGACGTGTGCGATTGGAATGAAGAACTCATTCTTCAGTTCTACGCCATCGTGCACTTTTCTGGAGAGGCTGAAGACATTGCTACATGGGCTCTGGAATGGATGAGTGAAGACACTCACTATAAAGCACCAATTGAAGAACTTCTTCGAGCTCTCCCAGTTGAACCACCCCAAGATGAAGCAAGGAGAATATATGAAGAACCTGAGCTGCCCGATCACCTGATGCAAGTGCTGATGAAGCCAATCGATGAAGGAGAAGCTCAAAGGACAACCTTCTTAGTGAAGGACTTGCTATATGTGCCAAGGACCGTTTTTCGCATTCTGTCCAAAACCCTCAGTCCGATTAAGGGTCACAACTCCAACACTGAAGAAGTTGTGGGAATTATGAAGAACTTGCTGTTCCATATAATTCATGGCACTCCTATCAACATTCATGATTTCTTTCTGAGGACTTTGGTCACCGTGGCACAGTCGCCTTTTGATCTGAAGCCATATGCTCCGTGGATCATGAGATTCATCAGATCCCGATCTGCAATTCACTACAAGGCAGACAATCAAAATCATCTGAGCTATTTGCCTGAAGTTGAAATTCTTTAGAGCACCCTCTCCTCGGTTCCAGGCAAGGGCAAGGCTGCAGTAGATGAAGGAATTCGCCCACTTGATGGACAATTTCGTCAACCAATTTCCAGCTCCAATGCTGATGAATCTGCTAGTTAGGACACAGCTGCAAAAGCTTCAAGGCCCACTTCTTCACCTGAAGCACCACATGTCATGATGGACCGTGAGCTGCTCATAAGCCTTCATCAGAAAGTGGACAGAAATCACAGATGGGTTAAGCATCAGTTTGCCGCAGTGCAAGCCAGCATGACTGTGACGCATAACGTCGCCCGCAAAAACCGCTATTATGTTCATGAGATATTCGACAGATCATGGGCCATCCTTTCACACCTCAAGACCGATGAAGAACTTGCTGATTTGGACTTCCAGATGAACTTTGACTGGGCAGAACCGCCAAGGAAGAAGTTCAAGAACACCAAGGTTCCTCCTCTCATGCCGAGTTCAGAGTCTTCATCGCGCACGACTGATGAAAATGAAACCGTTGAAGACACTGTGGCTGGTCCATCTGCTTCACGCGACCCCAACAACGCTGGCGCTCCCTCGTCTTCACCACGATGATTTTCTTCAGGGGCGATAGTCCTCACCTTGTCTCCTTGTGGTCATATGATGACAAAGGGGGAGAAGTGTGAGTTAGTCTTCAAGCGGGTCGTTATATATGGGCTGTTTTTGCTGAGTTACAACTCTTGAACTTCATTTGATTCGCTCTTTGACGAGTTGTAACTTAAATAACTGTTGGTTGTCTGACTCTTTTGCTATGTTTTATATGCATGCTCTGATCATAACTATATCTGCTCATGCATGCACAATTTTGTCAGACACCAATTTTCATCATGCATTCATATTCTTCAAATATGTTATGATCATGCATGATTGGATTCCAAGATATAGGGGGAGATCTCCACAATTTCAACTTGCCATGTGCATTTGCAATCCAAAGCAAATTCCTCATATGCACATCTTCAGGGGGAGTTCCTCAATATCTCGGAATCAATTTCTTCAAACTCTGTACTTACACTTCAATTATTTTTACTCCCGTTGAAAGCCTAACCAATTTGTCATCAATCACCAAAAAGGGGGAGATTGTAAGTGCATCAAGTGCCCCCTTTGTGGTTTTGGAGTATTGAAGACAAATAGGTTGAGGAACTAATGTGCTTGTGAGTATACATAGGAGACAGAGTCCCTGAAGATTTGGTTTAACACATGGAAGACGACCCCTAAAAATTGATTTCTTCAAGTGAAGAATTTGATGATGAAATTGGTACGGCCTTTGAAGAAATTGATGTGAAGACTTTGAAGCTTGAAGACTTTGGTTTTCGTAGTTTCTTTTCTTCTTATTTGAGTCATAGGAAAAACCGTACTGTTAAAGGGGGTCTAGGTGAAACATATTTCACATTTCCAAAGTGATGCTCAAACTTACTGAAACCCATACACAAAGCCGCTTCGAGTGAAGCCTTTGGAAATCTCCAGTACAACTGACGCATTTGCTAGCGACAGTGACGAAGTTCATCTGGTCGCTGACGAATTTGGTCAGGCTGAGGAGTTAGGAGTTCGCCAGTGCGAGCTGCCTATCGTGAGGAAATTGAGTGCCCTGACGAATTTGAGAGTACAACTTTTCGACCGTTGCTGCGCCGCGTGCCAGTTGTCGAGGGGATCCTTATCCTGACAATGGTCGAATCAGACAAGCGCATTTATGACAATTCATGTCGGGTTGCCCCCTAGCTATAAATAGCCGCCCCCAACCACTTGTTGGTTGGCTGCTCCGAGAGAACTTGACACTTGTCATTTGAGAGCAACCCATCCTCTGACGACTTTGAGTGAACCCAAGTGAGGAAAAATCCAAGTGAGGAAAAACCCAACCTGAGCCTAAGTGACTGAGCATCACTGAATAGATTGATCTGTGTGATCCGACGCTTGTTACCTTTGAGGACTGTCATTCCTCCAGACGGTTAGGCGTCATGTTCTGAGCTCCCAAGAGTAATTGTGGCGTGCCGGTGAACAAGTCTGTGAAGGTTTTGGAAGTCTACCTTGAAGACTTACCATGAGTGATTGGGCGAGGTCTAAGTGACCTTAGCTCAAGAGGAATACAGTGAGGACTAAGTGTTCTCTGAGTTGCGACTCAGCCGCCTCAACCAGACGTACAATTGACGCAGCAACTGGAACTGGTCTACCAAATTCCATTGTCTTCACCGAGCCAACCTGGTTTCAAATTCCTCACCCTCTCTTACTTTATTCCGCTGCTGAAGAATTTTTGATCTGTCCTCTGACGAATTTGAACTGAAGTATTTGATCATGTTATCTTTTATTTCCTCAGTTCGTATTCTTCATGCCTGTATGATTGTATGATTGCATGTTCTTCACTATTATGTATCCTGTTCGCATGTACTCTGTTTCTGTGATGACTTAGTTTCCCTTGCGTTTCTATTTCTTCACTCTGATCTTCGTCAAATTGATCAGAGTTTGACGAATTTCTAAAAATCTCCCATTCACCCCCCTCTGGGAGATAACCTGCGCTTTCAATTGTAACTTAAACAACTCTTGAACTCTTGAACTTCATTTGATTCGCATTTTAACCAGTTGTAACTTAAATAATTGTAGTTATGTAAGTTACAACTCGTCAAAGAGCGAATCAAATGAATTTCAAGAGTTGTAACTCAGCAAAAATAGCCCATATATAACGACCCGCTTGAAGACTAACTCACAAAAGGGATAAGATCAAGGCGGAAAATCAACAACAGGCCCAACAAATTAAGAGCTTGAAGGCTCAACTGGCTTTATCCCAGGAGGAGAACCAGAGACTGAAAGCTGGCATGTTTGGTGAGTGCAACCTAGTTTTTCAATACTTAGTCTGTGCGTATTAGACAGTAATATGAACCATGGCACGTCTCTTTTTAGTTCTTCTGACTGGACGCCCCGAAGAGGAGGCCACCTCTTTCGGACGAGACCTGCTAAAGGATCTATCCGCCGTTCATGAGCGGGCCCAAAAAGCCATGAAGAGCATGTTCAAGGCACTGTGGCCTGGCGAGGTGGCTCCGGAAGGGATGGCCGAATTGCTAATCGGTTCAAAGGAGCTCGGCGCCGCTTTGAGTTATGGAAGATGTCATCTTGTCGAGAGGGAGCATGGGAAGCTTGGGCGATGATTAAGACCCGCTTCACCAAGCTTGAACTGGAGCATTTAGCTAGGGTTGGGCCGGTAGGGCCAGATGGGCAGGAAGTGCCCATTCATTTGGTATATGACCAGGTTATGCCCACAGCTCGGTTGTCCCAAGCAGATTGTGTTCTGGAGACCATAATAGATGGTCATGACCAAGAGTAACGTTTTGATTCTATGTATCTATGTACTTTACATCAAATATTCTCCAGACCGTGCTTGAAACATCGTCTTAACCGGCCATCGGCTTCTGCCCCCTCGGCTAGGGGCCGAGGAGTGTTTCCTACTATGTGATCCGAGAACATCGGGAAAACACTTCAGAGAACCAGGCAATCCAGCCATTTGGTGCAAACAGACAAAACACGCTCGGGGAGTTATGTTATATTACTGTTTAACGTAAGAAACATCTTCCGACGAAAATAGTTCCTCTATGGGTTCCTTTCTTCGGGTTGTCATGTTGACCATGGACGTATAACCGAATACCCGAAATAGACGGGTAAGGGTTACTTTGGGAAAAATAACCCCGGAATCTGGTAATAGCTACCAATTATTTTCACTCCCCTCGTGGCTAACCAATTATATTCTTCAGAACGCTAGCTTTTGGCTTCACCCGTCTGAGGTACGCACCCGGGTGATCCGGACGTAACAATCACAGAGGTGCTCCCTTTACTCCCTAGCCGAACAGTCGGGAACGTAGGGAGTAAGCATAGGAGCGAGGCAACCCAGCTTGGCCAAATCTTAAGTCAAAATGATGCATATGATGGCTTTAGAACGACACTGGAAGGTTGCAAACATGGTAAAACTGATGGTTGCACAAATGATATATGACCGGCTTCGTAAAAGAAGCCCCCAGGTAAAAACGTGTGGTACATTCGAAGATGTTTGCCGGAAAAAAACTTAACATAGTTCGGCTGAACCGAACACAACCCGGGAAAGACTAGCCACGTGAGAAAGACAAAATATAAATCCGAGAAGGATGAACCGAAGAGGGTGATGATGCTGGTTTAACCGTAGAAGCGTCGAAGCCGAGCCGCGTTCCATGGGTTTGGTTCGAGGCGGTTGTCCTTTGGGTCGCGGAGACGATACGCTCCACCTGCGAGTACCTGGTCAATTACGAAGGGCCCCTCCCATTTGGGCGACATCTTATGCTTCTGCTTCTTCGGGAGGCGTAGGACGAGGTCGCCCACGTTATAGGCCTTTGCCCGTACTTCCCTGCTTTGATAGCGTCTGGCCTGCTGCTGATAAAAGGCAGAACGAGCCCGAGCTACGTCGCGTTCGCCTTCCAGGGCATCCAGGTCATCTTGCTGATCCAGCTCGGCCTCCCTTTTTTCATACATATGTACTCGAGGTGTGTCGTGAATAAGATCGCTGGGGAGAACAGCTTCTGCCCCATATACCATAAAGAACGGTGTGTAGCCCGTGGATCGGTTGGGAGTGGTGCGCAGGCCCCACAATACGGAGTGGAGCTCCTCAACCCAGTGGCAGTCGGATTCTTTTAAAGATCAGACCAAACGGGGCTTAATGCCGCTCAAAATTAGTCCATTAGCTCGCTCGACTTGTCCATTGGACTGTGGGTGGTATACCGAGGCATAGTCAAGCTTAATGCCCAAATTAGCGCACCAGTCTTTTACTTCCTGGGCGGTAAGATTGGATCCATTGTCCATTATTATGCTATGGGGGACACCGTAACGGTGAACCACACCGAATATAAAATCAATGACCGGCTTGGACTTGCCTAAGGTTACTAGTTTTGCCTCAATCCATTTAGTGAATTTGTCTACCATGACGAGTAGATATTTCTTCTTCTTGGTCCCCCCTTCAAGTGGTCCGACCATGTCCAGCCCCCAGACCGCGAAAGGCCAGGTAATTGGTATCGTCCGAACAGCCGTAGGGGGCATGTGACTTTGATTTGCAAAGAGCTGGCATCCAACGCAATGTTGGACCGCTGTTTGGGCGTCTGCGCGGGCAGTGGGCCAGAAGAACCCAGCCTGGAAAGCCTTGCTAACCAGGGCCCGAGCTGCTGCGTGGTGGCCGCCCATGCCACCGTGAATTTCGGCCAAGAGCTATCTGCCTTCCTCTTTGGATATACATCTTTGGAGGACGCCGGTAGTGCTTTTCTTGTATAGTTCGCCCTTGTGGACCTTGTAGGCTTTAGATCGCCGAATTATGCGCCTTGCCTCAGTCTGGTCATCGGGTAGCTCTTGGCGGAGAAGATAAGCGAGAAAGGGCTCGGTCCATGGCGCGATTATTGCCATGACTTCGTGGGCCGAAGACATTTCTTCGATGGCCGAGCCCCCGATAATTCCTTCGTCTGGTTCGACGGTTGGAGGGACAAGTTTTCCCGAGGCCTTGGTTTCCGCGTCGTTACCATCCTCCTGCCACGCTACGGACGGCTTGAAGAGCCGCTCCAGAAAGGTGTTCTCAGGGACGCGATCGCGTTTAGCGCCCATTCGAGCAAGGACATCGGCCGCTTGATTGCTGTCTCTAGAAACATGGTGGAACTCCAGCCCTTCAAATCGGGCGGATATTTTTAAGACGGCATTACGATATGCTGTCATTTTTGGGTCTTTTGCGTCGAATTCGCCGTTGACTTGAGAGATGGCGAGATTAGAGTCTTCCCGTACCTCGAGTCGCTGTACGCCCGTTGACACTGCCATCCGAAGTCCGCGTAACAGCGCCTCGTATTCGGCAGCGTTGTTAGAGTCGGTGTACATGATCTGCAGTATGTACAGGATATTGTCGCCAGTGGGAGATATGAGAACTACTCCAGCCCCCAGTCCGGCGAGCATTTTGGAGCCGTCGAAGTACATCATCCAATGCGAATACATACTATACTCTCTGGGGAGTTCGGCTTCCGTCCATTCTGCCACGAAATCCGCCAATACCTGAGACTTAATAGCTCGGCGCGGTCAGTATATGATTTCGAAGGGGAGGAGCTCGATGGCCCATTTGGCTATACGGCCAGTGGCGTCTCTATTATTGATTATATCATTCAGGGGTACTTCGGATGCCACTGTGACCGAACACTCTTGAAAATAGTGTTGGAGATTTCGGGATGCCATGAAAACTGCGTAGGCTATCTTCTGGTAATGCGGGTACCTTGTTTTACTCGGGGTAAGTACTTCGGACACGTAGTACACTGGCTTCTGTGCCAAGAGCTTGTGACCCTCAGCCTCTCGTTCAATGACGAGAACTGCACTGACCACCTGGTTTGTGGCCGAGATGTATAGCAGCATTGGCTCACCTAAGCTGGGTGCTGTCAGGATGGGGTTGCTAGCCAGCAACGTTTTAATTTCCTCTAGTGTGGCCGCTGCCTCGCTAGTCCACTCGAAGTTCTTGGTCCATTTAAGCAGCCTGTAGAGTGGTAGGGCCTTTTCGCCGAGGCGTGAAATGAAGCGGCTCAAGGCTGCCACGCAGCCGGCCAGTTTTTGGACGTGCTTTAGCTCGGTAGGAACCGCTAGCTGGGACAGTGCCCGGATTTTTGCCGGGTTAGCCTCTATTCCTCTATGGGAAACAATAAATCCAAGCAGCTTGCTTGCAGGTACTCCGAAGACACATTTTTCCAGATTGAGCCGTATATCAAAAGTTCGCAGACTGTCGAAGGTTTGACGGAGGTCATCCACCAGCTGACCGACGTGTTTGGTTTTGATAACCACGTCGTCCACATATGCCTCGACCGTTTTGCCAATCTATTTTTCCAAACACGTTTGGATCATGCGCTAGTATGTAGCTCCTGCGTTTTTTAATCCGAAGGGCATTGTGTTGAAACAGAACGCCCCGTAGGGGGTGATGAACGCTGTGGCCGCTTGATCCGACTCCTTCATTTTAATTTGATGATATCCGGAGTAAGCATCGAGAAAACACAGCGTGTCGTGTCCGGCGATGGCGTCTATGATCTGGTCTATGCGAGGCAAGGGGAAAGGGTCCTTGGGGCAGGCCTTGTTTAGGTCTTTGAAATCGACACACAGCCGCCAGGATTTATCCTTCTTAGGTACCATGACCAGATTAGCCAACCACTCAGGATGTTTGATATCTCGGATGAATCCGGCTTCGAGCAATTTCGCCAATTCTTCGCCCATCGCTTGATGCTTGGGTTCAGAAAATTGGCGTAGAGCCTGTTTGACTGGCTTGAACCCTTTAATTATGTTCAAGCTATGCTCGGCTAAACTTCGTGGGATTCCTGGCATGTCCAAGGGATGCCAGGTGAAGATATCCCAATTTTCGCGTAGAAATTTGTGCAGTTCCTCATCGACCGCGGGGTCCAGCTGAGCTCCAATGGATGCCGTCTTGTTGGGATCTGTTGGATGCACTTGGAATTTGACAATTTCGTCTGCTGGTTTGAAAGATGTAGATTTGGGCCTTTTTTCGAGGATTACATCGTCCTTGTTCATCGTTGAACGGAGCGCGGTTAATTCTTCGGCTGCGAGGTCTTCAGATAATGCTTCGAGGGCGAGCGACGTTGTTTTGTTCTCGGCCCAAAGAGCTCTATCCGGATCACTTGTGACTGTGATCACGCCGTTTGGCCCTGGCAGCTTAAGCTTCATATATCCGTAATGTGGGATAGCATTGAATCGAGCGAATGTGTCACGCCCCAACAAGGCATGGTAGCCACTGCGGAAGGGGGCGACGTAGAAGAGCAACTCCTCGGATCGATAGTTCTTGGGAGTTCCGAAGACTACATCGAGGGTGACTCGGCCACTGCAACGTGCCTCCTTTCCGGGGATGATCCCACGAAAGGTGGTGTGACTTTGTTCGATACGAGATCTGTCGAACTGCAATTTGTCCAAGGTGTCCTCGTAAATGGGGTTTAACCCACTGCCGCCGTCCATTAACACCTTCTGGAGTCGAAATCCGTCCACTATGGGATTTAAGACAAGGGCGGCGGTAGCTCGGGTAGGGCGAGATCTCGGCCCATGAGTCAATCTCTGCTACATGGTGTATTTGACCGAGCTCTCAAAGGGCTCTCTTCCTCTGATTCTTTGAGGAATACGTCTCGTAGATTGTTAGGATTTCAGCGTCATCGTCCAAGAGCGTTGAGGAGTATCTATCTGCCTATGAGCCTCCGAGGATGGCTTCTCCACTCTTGGCCACTTGCCTGACCACCCAGCAAGCTCGAAGGCTGTGTGTTGGGTTTGTGTTGAGCAGGACAGAGTGTATAGGGCACGGTTTGTCCAGTAATTCGTCGGGGACCATTCTGGATCCTGTCAGGAGTTTCTTCCTTTTCCCGGATGTCTTCCTTTTCCCGGACGGCTCATACTGAGCTGACTGGCGAGGGTGTTCGCGTTTCGCCCGAGCTCGTCTTGATTCCTTGGCGAGGGTTGACTCTGTTTGCTCTTGCTAGGCCTGCCAAACATCCTCAATGGCGCAATATTTGAACACCACGTCCGATAACTCAGAAAAGTTTTGAATGTGACGGCGGGCGAGGGTGTTTAAGATGCCTTTGTCTCGGCAGTTATGTCGGAAAGCCGCCAGGATTTCCATGTCGCAACAGTTTTCTATTTTGTTTTTGACGAGAAGGAATTTAGTCCAGAATTGCCGAACTGTCTCTCCGGGCTGTTGTTTGATCTACATTAAATCCCATATGTCAGGCTGTCCTGAATTACTCGGACAGTACTCGATATGGGGGGTGGGTGGGATAATTTTTTTGATCCCAACAGGATGTGAGTCCGGGGCCTCGGCGGCTTTGTCCTGGACCCATATGGAGTCCGGCGTGCCAGGCTCTGGATTTGAATTCTCAGCCAGGCGCGGTTGCGTAGACTCGAGGTTGTACGCCGAGTCAGACCTCGGCTCCGATCTCTCTCCGGAGCGGAGATCAGCTTCTGAGCTAGGGGCCGAGCTGGAGGATGGAGCTTGATGATCGGAAAGGTGTACCCGATCCACTCTTGGCTCCAGCGGGAGGAGGGGGGAGCCCTCGGCCGAGTCTTCGATAGTGGCAACTAAGTGAATGGCGGGAGGGACGTAAATCTCCCTTTCATCGGCTTTAAGTCTGATTTGGTCGTAGACCGAGGGTTGGCCGTCGGTGATTCCCATGGCCTGGATCCGATCTTATATCCCGTTTAATAGCGAGAGATCCGTTGGATCCATGTTCTGGCAGTTCTCGGGGTTAACCCGCAGTATTGCTGTGCTGGGAGCGTTCGAAGTTGCCCCGTTGTCATGCTCGGCCAAGGTTGATCTTGGGCTATCGAGCGCAGAGATTAGATCCGAGCTCAAGGACGGATCCGCGGTGGCGGCCGACCCGATAGCGGGGCTGGCCGTACCCGAAGTAAAGACTTCAGGGTTTGCGGGTCCTTCGGGCGGAGCCGAGAATCCTGTGAGAATAAGGTCTCCCCGGGAGTCGGTGACGAACTCTAGGTTTCCAAACCTGATCTCCTGATCGGGGGTAAAGCTATCAACCCGGTCGAGTCGACCGGTTGAGTCGGCGTGTAGCATGACGCTGCCAAACGCGAAGAGCTGGCCGGGAACGAAAACGTCCCTGCAGCGAACGCGGTTGTTAATGACTAGGCGAGCCATTGATCCTTGATGATCCTACAGCGGAACTCTCAAAGAAAGCACCAGTGTCGGTACCAAAACCGGCAGATCTCGGGTAGGGGGTCCGAGCTGTGGATCTTGGAGTCAATGGATAACAAGGAACGTAGAGACAGTGATTACCCAGGTTTGGGCCCTCTTGAAGAGGTAAAACTCTACGTCCTGCTTGATTGTATTGATGTGATTGTATGATGATCACAGAGTTGATCTACCTCGAGATCGGATGGACTAAACCCTAGGTGGGTATGATGATGATGGATGTCCATTCTGCGGCTAAAACCCTCCGGTTTATATAGACACCAGGGGTACCTAGGGTTACATACGGTCGGTAACTATCAAGAGATAATCATGCCGGTCACGCTATCTTTTCTTGGAGGAGACGCCAAGTCTTCGGAGGTTTCCTTCTAGAGCCCGTGGTTGTCTGTAGTCCGGCCTTCCTTCGCTGAGTCAAGAGCGGCCCATCAGTTCCGGCCCACGAGAGATAGGCCGGTAGCCCGAGGACCCCTTAGTCCGGGACACCCTCAACTACCTCGACACCGGCCACCCCGACTCGACCTCGACCACGACTACCTCGCATGGCTACCTCGACCACGGCTACACCACCCACGCTCTCGGCTACCTCGACAACGGCACAAAGGGCTATCACCTCGCTTGAGCAACTCGACGGCTTCCTCTACAGTCCACGCGTCCGCTACGCGACACCGTCCACAACGCTCCCGCTGCGACTGCGGGGGGATGTCAGCCCGTCGTCTGGTATTCTCTCCAGTCTGACCATCCGTGACGCTCCTGTTGTTCGCAACGCTACCGCTACGACTGCAGGGGGATGTTAGAGATATATTTGGTATGTAGAGATTGTCTGGGATTAGATAGGAATTGTTTCCATCTTATCTCTAGGAGGCGTCTTGTCCTTCAAGTCTTGTACTCAATATATACTCGCCCTCGAGGCTCAATAATACATTCATCGATTCCACCAATCCCTCTCTATCCCTTCTAACAAATACTACTGAAAAACCATGGGAGCACAAATCAGAGCAAGTACAATAGCAGGCTTATAGCCCGTTTACATGGCAATTTTGTCTATGTGGAGGAGAGAGACATGAAAAAGTAAGTGAAGTGGGCTCTCATGCAAGAGCCTGGCTATATGCATGCTCCAAGGCAGATGCAATAAATGTGAATAAAGAGATAGAGAGAAGATGATAAAAAGTACTAATCTTATAGCCAACCTTATAGCTAACCTTGTTGTATGAGTGACTATATGTGTTGGCTATAAATGATATGGCAACATCTTATAGCCAGCGGTTGGCTGTATTATTAACCATGCTCGAAACACTTATCTACTCCGTATTCAGTGAGCAGGAGGAAGTTTCCCTCGTGCCATGAGAACGTACTACTCCAAAGAGTCGGGCCACAACTCACAAACAGGGTCACGAGTGATGAGTAGATTGTGATCAATAGTTTTCTCCGTCCGCGGACAGGGAAGCAGGGAAGCAGTCCGTGGATACGGATGCGGAAATCGCCATTCAACACTACCCGTATACATCTGACCCCAAGTATGTTTTAAGTCCGCACGTTCAAATAGTTGCATATATAGTCTAAAATAGTTTAAATTTTCAAATGCAGCAATAGTTCTAATTAGGAAAAAGTTCGAATACTACACTCAAACATTGTCGTCCCCCTTAATCGCCCATAAATGCTTAATCAGATCTTTTTTCAGTTGCTTGTGAGTTGCTCAATGCCGAATTTGTTGATGCATTTGAACAAACTCTTCAAATGTGTTTGGATTCTGGTCAGGAAGTTCGATAGGATCACTCATGTTCTCAATTCTAGAGGTACAGCAGCATCCTCACCCTCATCCTCCACGATCATGTTGTGCATGATCACACAACAGGTCATCATCTCCCACAAGGTCTCTGGATCCAATTGTTTAGTAGGTCTATGAACAACTACAAAACGTGCCTGCAGAACCCCAAATGCCCTCTCAATATCCTTTATAGCTGCTTCCTGTCTTTGGGCAAAGTGAATTTTTTTCCGGCCAGCTGGGTTAGAGATGGTGTTTACAAAGGTAGTCCACGGAGAATAGATACCGTCAACCAGATAGTAGCCCATATTGTATGCATGCCCATTGACAGTATAGTGGCAAGGAAGAGCTTTTCCTTTAGTCAGCCTAGCAAACAATGGTGATCGCTGCAGCACATTGATGTCATTGTGAGACCCGGTGACGGTGTCCTGGATTAGGGGGTGCCAATCTAGTCGACCCATATTCCTCGGGCTGGGCTGGTGGGCCCTCATTATTATCGAGATGGACTCCGGAAGAACAAGATTACATCTGCCGAAGACTTGACGTATACTCCAAGATTTCCCCTGCCGCCTCCTCGCCTGGGTGCCTACCTTGTAACCCTAGGTACCCTACCCGGCGTGTATATAAGCCGAAGGGTTTAGCCCGTAGAGAGGACCTTAACACAATCTCATTCACCTAGCCTTAGGACTATATCATACGATCTCGAGGTAGATCAACTCTGTACTTGATACTTCTCCATCAATATAAACAAGAGCAGTACGTGGGGTTTTACCTCCATCAAGAGGGCCCGAACCTGGGTAAACATTGTCTCCCTGTTCCTGTTACCATCTGTCCGAGATCCACAGCTCGGGACCCCCTACACCGAGGTCTGCCGGTTTTTACACCGAGACTGGTGCTTTCATTGAGAGTAACGCTGTGTGATCACAAAAGATCGATGGCTCATCTGCAGATGAACTGCGGCAATGGCTGTGGGGACACCTACATCCCCGGCCAACTCTTTGTGTTCGGCAGCATGATTTTCTGCGCCGACTCGACAGGCCACCTGGCCACCGTCGAGAACTATGCTCCCGATCAGATCGTCACCTTCGGAGGTCTGGAGTACACCGCGGACTCTTGCGGTGAGCTCGTCTTATCAGGCTGGACCCCCGGCCGGATTCCGGATCTGGCAAACTCCAGGGGTTCTACATCGGAACGGATCTCCGCTGAAGACCACGAATCATGCCCTCCAACACCGCCGGGGGCTATGGAGGAACTTACCTCCCTCTCCTCGGATGACCCTGTTGCGGTACCTGACTCCGACGTGGAACAGAGTTTGGCCGGGAGCACCAAATCGGGCTTGGAACCGATCCCGGCGGTGGATCTTGAATCCACCCCGCTTCCTCGTACGGCAGAAAACGCATCAGGCGTGCTGCTGTGAGTCAATCCGGCTTATGGCCAGACCATGAACCCTGAGGAGCTATCTCACCTTAATGAGATGCTTGACCGGATCCAAAGTTTGTCAATCTCGAACTCCTCGGTTTATGACAAAATCGGACTTAAAGCCGACGATTGGGAAATTTACATTCCACCCACCACCCATCTAGTCGTCACTGTCGACGATTTAACCGACGTGCTAGACTACGATGAGGCAACCGACATGGATGAAGATGTCGGCAGCCTTACAGACAACACCTTGCCAACTACCAATACCGGCAGGTGGAAAGCAACATCTACATACGATGTGTACATGGTCAACACTCCCAACTCCCCTCCAAGGGGTAGGCGAAGACGTAGAAGGGGTACTAATGGGGAGCCCAGCGGGAACAACCTTACCGCCGATACGGCGGCCAACGACGCCAAAGACCAAGGGGAGAACTTTCAAGCCTCCCCGGAATGCCCCGTCGACCCCGAAGGCATCCCCAGGGACTCGGATCCCGACGACCTCTTTGAAGGGGCCGATGACAATTACATGCCGGAATCCAAGGAGGACATAAGCCACGGCACCAAGGACTTCATAGTCCCCGAAGACCCTGTTGAGCAGGAACGCTTTCGGCGGCGCCTAGTCGCCACCGCCCGAAGCATGAAGCACAAGCAGCAGCAGCTGCAGGCTAACGAGGATGCGCTCAACGACAAGTGGGTCAAAATACTTTTGGCCGAGCAAGACCTCGAAGAACGGCGCCCTAGTGCGCCTAAGTCTTATCCACGCAGGCATTTACTGCCTGAATTCGGTGATGAACTAACCGCCGAGGCACCTGACCGCCCCCCTCGAGGACGCGACAGGCCCGCGCGGGAAGATTTCCACACCCAACTAGCTCCATGCCTTCATGGCAAGGACCCTGTGGACTATCTTGACCCTCGGGACGTTCGACGTCAGATAGAGGCAAACCAGGCGCCACCCCGGTCCATTTATGGATCAAGAGGACGCGCTCCGGCCGGGCACGACGGCTACGATGCCTGGTTGGACAGGAACGGCCGCGCCCGAGATCAAACTCATACCCGGTTCTCTCCCGGAGCCCGGTACGATACTGCTCGGTTTTGAGGGCTAGCCCACCTGATCTGTTTCACAGACAGGGTAATGGAACACCAGTTCCCCGATGGGTTTAAACCCATCAACATAGAATCGTACGATGGCACCACGGACCCAGCCGTATGGATTGAAGACTTTCTTCTCCATATACACATGGCCAATGGAGATGACCTCCATGCCATCAAGTACCTGCCGCTCAAACTAAAGGGGCAGGCAAGGCACTGGCTGAATAGCCTACTGCCCCACTCCATTGGAAGCTGGGAAGCTCTTGAAGATGCCTTCAGGGCAAATTTCCAAGGAACCTACGTCCGACCTCCGGACGCCGATGACCTCTGCCGTGTCACTCAGCAGCCTGGCGAATCAGCTCGGAAATTCTGGAACTGGTTTCTTACTAAAAATAACCAGATCATAGACTGCTCAGACGTCGAGGCCATCGCTGCATTCAAGAACAACATCCGAGATGAGTGGCTCGCCCGCCAGCTTGGCCAGGACAAAACGAGGACCATGACAGCCCTAACCTCGCTCATGACCCGCTTTTGCGCGGGAGAGGACAATTGGTTGGCCCGTAGCACACACGACGGTGAAGCGGGGACCTCCAAGACTCGCGACGCCAATGGCAAGCCTAAGCGCAACAAAAATAAGCGCAGGCATAGAAACGGCGGAAGCGACACAGAAGACGCAGTAGTCAATGTAGGCTTCACCGGACCTCGATCCGGACAGAAAAGAAAGCCCTTTAAAGGGAACAAGGATGGACCGAGCCATCTTGACAAGATCTTGGATTGACCGGCACTCAAGAAAAACCAGCAACCCACACCAACAGGAATTGTTGGGTCTTTAAGCATGCTGGCAAGATAGCGACAGAGGGTCAACATAAAACCCAAAATCGCAGCGAAAACGAGGATGAACCTCGGCGGCCGAACAATGGAGGCCAGAAAAAGTTTCCTAATGAGGTAATGGAGGTAAACATGATTTACGTTACCCACATCCCCAAAAGGGAGAGGAAACGCGTACTTCGGGACATCTACGCGTTAGAGCCTGTGGCCCCGAAGTACAATCAGTGATCGGCTTACCCGATCGCATTCGACAAACACGACCATCCGACAAGCATCAGGCATGGTGGATCGGCCACACTCGTCCTGGACCCGATCGTCGATGGTTTCCACCTGACGCGCGTCCTTATGGATGGAGGGAGCAGCCTCAACTTGATCTACGAGGACATGGTAAGGAAGATGGGGATTGACTCATCTCAGATTAAGCCCAGCAGCACCACCTACAAAAGTGTAATACCAGGGGTCGAGGCTCGCTGCACAGGAACTGTGTCCCTGGAGGTAGTATTCGGATCACCCGAGAACTTCAGGAGCGAAGAGTTAATCTTCGACATCGTACCTTTTCGCAGCGGATACCATGTGCTCCTAGGACGCACCGCATTCACCCGCTTTAACGCAGTCCCGCATTATGCTTATCTTAAGCTCAAGATGCCGGGACCCAACGGCGTTATTACAGTAAATGGTAACACTGAACGCTCTCTCCGGACAGAAGAGCAGACTGCGGCTTTTGCAGCCGAGGTACAGGCATCCGAGGAGGCCGCCCGTGGCGGTAAACGCACCCCCAGCTCTTCGAAGCGTATGCGGGCTGCGCCAGTTGACCTTGGACATGCACCTCCCCACCCCAAGTAGGGGTACGGGCTCCTCGCGCGCCTCCCTTGGAAGGGGCACTACGTCCCCAGGGTGCACAACTTCGCACTGAAAATTCCCTGGGTCGCCGAGGAGTCACAACAATGGAGACGTCGGCTCGGCTAGACCGAGCAATGATGAAACTTTGGGCTCGCATATCGGCAGGGTTCTATCAAAGAACTAGCCAATATTAGCCTACCGATGTGGCTTTAACCACACAACTACAGCTGCAGACCTCTTCGAAGGGATCGACCAATGGACGCGTCAAGCGCAAGCTTTGCCGAAGCTACACGTTACCAATACCAACCCCCGCTATCAACGAGGACGAGCTGGTCAACAGCACGGAGACGCAGACATGCGGCAGGAAGCGGCCCGGGCTCATAGACCCGATGACATGATCCGCCCTGTTTTTCTTTTAGTTTCTCCCTCATTATCTTCACTTGCATTGTATCCTGTTTAGTCCCTTTCATCAAAGAGTTCGGCATGTAAATCTTGGCTATTTGAAATAAATAAATCGTACCCATAAAGGTCTTCAAACGCATTTTATTACAAGCACTACCCACATCTTTAAGATACAATTGCTAAAGGGTTTCGATTTTGCACACTGAAACAAAAGTCCGAGTACTCGGCGTCTCGGATGTTGCACTATATGCATCCGTTTCGAACCTAGATTTTGGTGAATAGTTGGGTTTCCCGGCTCCTATGTGTACCTCTTACGTTCCCGACAAATTCAGCTAAGGGTGTAATGGGAGAACCACTGTGATAGTGCCGCTAGTTTAACTGGCAGAGCGCCTCAGTGGAGAAAGCCGAAGACTGACTATCTAAGTAAGCGAAAACTGGCTGGCCATCCGAAGACCACGTCAAGCGACGTGTCGTTAGAGACCACCCGTGTTAAACGAAGGGCTTCTTCCTCGAATTGGCTGAGGTGGGCAGGATATAAAACCTCGGCTGACTAGGCCGACCACTTCACACACTGGGGGCTCGTCATCAGTCCCCACCGTCAAACTCCTATGGCTAAGTGAAAGTTATAAAGCCACCATAGTCCGATTGCCTAGCCCCTACGTGCACAGACCTCCCTCGGGAACCGAGACGTCGGCTACAGGTCAGGAATGCCTAAAGGGGGCACCCTTTTTATACTATACAAAGGGGTCGAAGCCGACGACTGGCCGCTTTCAGTTCAACACGGTCAAACAGGAGGCATATTAAAAACAAAACATAAACATATGCGAGGAAATTCAACCATACTCATTAAATAACTTGAAATATTTATATATCACACGCACTTCGGCATTCCGAAGTGCTACCTAGAAATACAAGTTGGCCTTAGGACACATGGCCTCGGTAAGACGGGCGCCCTCCTCCATGTCGGCAAAAAACTGCTCCGCGGTGCATGCCTTCCCTTCGGGGGGCCCCGCAGCAATAACCTCCGCCTCCACCTTCCAGAAGTGCGTTTTCACGCAGGCATATGCCCACCGCGCTCCTTCCAGTCACGCAGATTGCTTCCAGCGGTTGACTTGCGGGACGGCCTCTTGCAGTCGCACCAGGAGCCCGAAGAAGCTGGCTGGCAACGCCTCCATGGGCCATAGATTGATGCAGAGGTCTTGGAGCACTGGCCTCGCCATCCGAAGAAGCTCCGCTAGCTGCTTCATCCGATGATTAATCAACTGCGATTGCGAGGGCTCTTGGAACTGATTCCAGAACGCCTTCTCCGCCTCATGACCCTCCAGTTGGCCGAAATGAAGGCCGGCGTCCGCCGCACTCTTCGGGACATCGGCGAAGATCTCTGCGGATCGCCATAGCTGGGTGAGCTCGATGAACCCCTTGCTGCCAAATACATATTGCAGTAAATATAGCTTACCCGCGGCTATTCGCTCCACTTGCTGGATCACATGGTGGTCGGCCCGGTCCCGGGTCTGGAGCTCAGCATGAGACAGGCGTAGCTTTCGCAGCTGCTCGCCCGTCTCTTTTTCCTTCTTCTCAAGGGAATTGCGTTCGAGATACACGCCCTTGAGATTCTCCTCGACCTCCAGGACCCGCGCCTGGTCCTTCTCCCCAGCCACCTTTACGGTTGCTAGGTCTTTTTCTGCTTTGGCCGTAGCAGCCTTCTGCTGCGCGACCTCCTGCCGAGCTGTCAAGAGCTCGGCCTTGGGCCTCTCAAGCTAGGCCAACGCCACTTTTATCAAATCAGCTCGACATCAGTCCTTGCTCAAAATCAAACTTCAAAAAAGCACGGCGCATCGGTCGCTTACCTTGAGACTGCTCGACCTGCTTGTTCATCAGGTCGAGGTCCTTTTCGGACCTCTCGAGCTTCCGGCTCATCTCCGCAATCTCCTCGGAGGCGGAGTTCGGAGCCGAGGTTGACACCTGCATAAACAATTTCTAATGAGCCCCATAATCAATTTAAGGACACTTCGGACACACATTCTGTTTCATCAGTCCTGGGGGCTACTTCTTCCTCTGAGCCTATATTTTGACCCCAACTCCAGTTTTTTCAAACTGGCCCTGGGCTCGGGGGCTACTCACTAGGTAGGCCGTCTAAACGATTGGTAACATATGCCTTCAGACAGTTATAAAGATTGATAAATCTAAGCAGAGAAGATCCTTTTTCTCAAAAGGCAGAGGGTTACCTCGAAGCTCGTCATGAGCCCCTTGAAGACCTCATGCATTCCAGCCTCTGCGGACCGGAATCCCTGCAGCGCCGCACCAATGAATGCGCGGTGCTCATCCTTGAGGGAGGAGCCTGTCAAGGCTGCCTCCATCTCCACGGTCCACCCCACGCTAGCCCGCCCTGGAGCAGGAGGTGAGGGCGGAACGACCTCGGGCCCCAGCACCTGGGTGCTGGGTTCGTGTGTCTCCGGCTGCGGTGGTGGAGCCGGAGTAGACTCTGGCTAGGCCGATGCTTGGTCCAGCCCTTCCTGGACGACCTCGGGGACCTCGTCCCCTTAGCCTTGCAGGGCCGAAGTATCAACCTCGGCCATGACTACTTCCTCGACCCCCGCGGCGTCAGCCTGAGGGGCCGGGGTCGACGTCACCTCGCCCAGCCCTTCTGGAGCTGGGGCAGTGCGGTCCGGTGTCCCGCTGGTGGGCGGCAACCCGCTGGAGGAGTCGCTTAGGCGTGCCCTAGGCGGGCTGTGGAAAAACATTTACATGGCATTAGCCCCGCCGAAAAACTTAACTGTGAAGACAAATACAAAGGACAGCGGCGTACCTTCGAGGTGCCGGCTTCCTCCTCCCCAGCATGAGGGGGTCGTCTTCGGACACGTTGGAGTGCATGTTCTTCTCCGACGGCTGGGGCTCGTCAGCCATCCCGGCCGAGGTTTCTTTCCACCTCTTTTGGCCTGTGGGCCGAGCCTCGCCCTCGGCGTCTTCTGGCGCCGTCCTCTTCCCCTTTGGGGGAAGTTTATCCTCGTCCTCCCCCTCCATCACTTTTGTGGGTGGAGGAGGCGTGGGTCTCCTCGGACTGGGTGACCGAGGTCTCCCACCCCCGAAGACCCATCCTGCCCTTCTGGGGCTTCACCGCTCTGGGGATCACCACGTGCGGCTCCTCGGTCAGGAGCGCGGTTAGCAGCGGGGACTTCTTCCCCTCCAGGAGTGGTGCCGGGCATGACATCTACTGCACCTTGGTCACCTAGTTCTGCAAATACGAAATGGATCGATTCATCGAAACCTTTCTCACTTGGCAGGAAAGGAATATGAACGTATATATATTGAACACTTACTAGGGTGGCAGTGTAGCCGACCTCGAAGCCGACGTCCTTCCCCTCCTCAAGAATCGTGTCCTTGGCCAGCTTGAAGAGCCGCGTCCACATCCCGGCCAGGGAGGAGCGGAAGAAGCTGAGGACGGGCCCGGCATCCCCAGATTTGTGCTCCCACATTGGGGTGGCCCGGAGTTGGAGCGGGAGGATGCGGCGATGGAGCATGACGTTGACCATGTCGGGCAGTTGGAGCTTCTTCTTGAGGGACCACCACTGGATCCTCTTAATTAGTGTCTCCACTTCCTCTGGGTTTCCCCAGAGGACGCCCTTCTCCTTCCAGGACTTGAGCTTCTTTGGAGGCCAGCCGAGAAGGCTGGGACCTCGGTCTGGCCAGCGGCGAGCGGCTCTGTGATATAGAACCACTCTCGCTGCCATTCCTTGACTGTCTCGATGAAGGTGCCGTCAAACCAGGCGGCCCCCTAATTCTTGCTGACCATGGCGCCTCCACACTCCGCCAGATCAGAGCCGCTGGACTTCGGCTTAACGCCAAAGGTCTTCAGCCATAGGCCGAAGTGCGGCTCGATGCGGAGGAAGGCCTCGCACACCGTAATGAAGGAGGTGAGGTGGAGGATGGAATTCGGGGCCATGTGGTGGAAGTCGAGGCCGTAGTAGAACATCACCCCGCGCACGAATGGGTGCAGCGGGAACCCCAGGCCTTTGATGAGGTGGGGGATGAAGACTACCCGTTCCCCTAGGTTGGGGGCAGGCACCTGCTGGTCGGCGCCTGGAGCGCGGGCGGCGATGTTGGCTGGGATATACCCCGCGTTCAGCTCTTGGAGCATGCTCTCCGTCATGATGGAGCCCCCCAGTGCCCTTTGAGGGTGTCAGCCATGGCTCGGTGGGAAAGCTCGGATGCGCAGAGGAGGGAGGAGGCAAGATTAGATCTGGGCGCTGGAGCTCGAGGAAGCAGAAGACGGGGGAAATGGGAGCGTGGCTACAGACTCTGTTTACTTTTTACTCTTATAGGCTATTGAAAGGCCAAGAGTCCCCCTTGCTGCGCCGATAAAAACGCCACTCTCCTCCTCCGAAGATGCTGTTGCACGCATGGGGGGAAACAAAATCTTGATGATATCCCTGAAAATACGGGCATGATCCCCACCTTGACGGGATGTGCCAGTAGAAAGGCAGCCTCGAACCATGATTTGAGATAAGTAGTAACTGCCTGACCCATCGTGGGTAGCGCCGCTTCGATAAAGTTGTCAGACTATGAGGTACTATTCAGACCTGGGTGGCTAGCCTTCAAGGCTAAGTTAACTCCTGACTCCGGATGGGGAGAGAACATGGCTGAATCTCGTCTACAAGACACCACTCCTTAGAAGGGCGGCTAAGAGATCCGAAATTTCAAAGGGGAACTCCTCTGTCAAGCCAAGGACTTCGGATCCGAAGTTACCACCGTTGAAGAGATCGTCCTTGGCGTAGAATACCAGTTCGGGGGCTACTGACGGTGTTCTGGATTAGGGGGTACCAATCTAGTCGGCCCATATTCCTCGGGCTGGGCCGGTGGGAACTCATTATTATCGAGATGGACTCCGAAAGAACAAGATTACATCTGCCGAAGACTTGATGTATACTCCAAGGTTTCCCCTGCCGCCTCCTCGCCTGGATGCCTACCTTGTAACCCTAGGTACCCTACCTGACGTGTATATAAGCCGAAGGGTTTAGCCCATAGAGAGGACCTTAACACATTCTCATTCACCTAGCCTTAGGACTAGATCATACGATCTCGAGGTAGATCAACTCTGTACTTGATACTTCTCCATGAATATAAACAAGAGTAGGACGTAGGGTTTTACCTCCATCAAGAGGGCCCGAACCTGGGTAAACATTGTCTCCCTGTTCCTGTTACCATCTGTCCGAGATCCATAGCTCGGGACCCCCTACCCCGAGGTCTGCCGGTTTTTACACCGACACCCGGGCATGCCAAAGAAAGCGTGCCAAATCCAAATATCACATGATGCGACTACTTCAAGAAATATGGTGGGCTTCTTAACATGACCCTGATATTGCCCTTGTAAAGCTTTCACACAGTTCTTCCATTTCCGATGCATACAGTCAAGAGATCAAAGGAAACCTGACCACCATCTTGCTTCCGAGATTGCCAAGAGCCTATCGGTGTGTGCCACAGTTGGTTCTCTCAGGTACTAAGGTCCAACCTGACAATGGCATTTCCGCATGTGCTCTCAGACATCCGTAGGTACTCGTCAAACGAATCAGCGGCCGTGCCATATGCAAGCATCCGCAGTGGGTCGTGCACTTCTGGTAACCAGATAACCTAATCCTTCCCACGACGTCCTTCTTCAAGATGAAGTAGTCATCAAAGGACCGGACGCCATGGTAGAGACGATCGAAGACATTTTTGCGTATCTGAACTCGCCAGCGAAAATTGTCAGCGAAGAGGGCATCGGGGGTAAAGTTGTCGTCCATCAGCGTTAAATGGCTGCGCGCCCTGTTGCGGTTGAGCACTTGATGGCCCTTAATTGATCCCTAGAAATTGAGAACATGCTCATCCGCATGCTCCGCGTCTGCAAGCACCGCTTGCATCATCGCCGTCTCATCCGCGTAGTCCTCCTCGTCGGGCGAGTCAGATGACTCAACATAGTGCTCATATATGTACTCCATATCCGAATCCATTGCTTCAAAGAAGAAGTGACAATAAAATTTAGCTCGGGCAATTCACTGAACATTTGCCGGGCATGGTGAGTATCATATGAGCGGATGGTACCTACGCGGTGGGCAGAGGACAAGTGTGGAACGACGACAGAGGAGAAGCGGTGTGGAGCTCGAGGGTTCGGGGGTACGTTGGAGGTGACAGACTCGTCGAGTTCCGGCAGGGGTGTGGCATGGCAGCCGGGGTGGTGGAGCAGGGGCGGAGGCAAGAGAGAAAAATTGAAGGAGAGAAAAATGGGAGGATGGAGGCGTGGGGTCCGGGAGGGGTTTTGGGTGGGCCGGGGGTGTTGGAGTCCTACGTGGCTGCTGTCTGGACTCCCGCAAAGCCCTCTGCCCCAGTTTGTCTTGGTTTTGACAGAAAAATTACATCCAGACCGCTCGACGGACCGATACAGACCCGGATTGGATGGCTAAACACGTCTGAACCGCGCAGTCCAGATGGTTTCGGCGATTTGAGGGTCCGCTTTGAAGATGCCCTTACAAATTTATGGCATATATGGAGCTCTACGCTACACAAACTTTTTTTTAACACAGTTAGACGCAAACGCTCATACATACGTTCATACACTCAAACCCTATGAATGCTTGCGCACACACCCTAACTCTATGAGCACCTCTGAGAGACTGAGCCGACACATCATCTTGAGATTAATAAAGTCGCCACAAGTCCTTCATAGTCGACGAGAACGTCCACTACCACTGAATGCACATTGCCGGAAGGCCTGAAATAAATTCAGAAAAATGCGAGCACTAATTTCAAATATAGGACTTGAACTCTATTGGTCTGGGGATACCACTATCCTCTAACCATCCAACAACCGATTGCTTTGCTACGTTGCGTAAACTTGGGACACATGTTGTGCGTAGGTTTAAACTTTCAAAGTGTTACGCTCGGGTTGCAAACTTAGAACCCGTGTGATGAAAAGGTCACAAGCTAATTACAGCTTGCCGTTTGACAACCATGTCTGATGTGTTTGCTGATCCGATGACGCAGTTAACACCTATTGCAGTATTGTTGATATCTCCTCGTGGTGTATGCTATTCAAAGACTTAATCACTCATTTCGTGCTTCGCCGGTGAATGTTGTGTTCATATTGCTCAGTGAATAGCTCAGCCTCTCAGCCGCTGCTCTCGCCCTCGTCCTCCCCCCACACAGTAGATCTGCCGCTGCAACCGGGCCTACGCGTACCAACCATGCTGTCATGGAATGACGGAGAGACGTCCTCCGACTCCTACCCTGATTTCCACTTAGATGATGATTCGATAAGGATCAAGGTGTATTGATATGTCTTTTCTTGATTTCGAGATTTATTGTTCCCCTGTATTACATCGATTTGGTTGGTGCTTTAGGTGGCATACTCAATTTCGTACAAGGATTGGAGCAGGCTAGCACCGGAAGTCTCTGCACGATGCCTTCATAAGCTCCCTGCGAAAAGAGGTTTTCTTTTGAGTCAGTTGACACCGGGAGGAAATTTCTTCGATCTGTAGGCCATGTGATTTTTAACTCATTTTTAGTTGTTTTAGTAATAGCAATCTAGTTGTTCTTAGTTTCTGCATGATTGAGCCATGCATAATCAATTAGGACATGTGTAATAGCAAGTCCATGAAGTTGATCCATCCTATACAATATGTGAATTTTTGTATGTTGTTGCATTAAGCTTGATTACGAAAACAGTTCATTACTAGATGCAAGTGCTTACAGCTGACCAAACTTACAAAATTATGTTCATAATACTCATTCAATAAATAATGGATAAATAGAAAGCTATGTTCATTTGTGGCAATTATTAATAATTGCAATTCTGTTTTACTTCGTCATTTATGTTGAGCCTGCAGGAAGGCCAAAATTGTAGCTTTTTGGAATGGGTTGACTGCGAGTGATCAGATTCTTAGAAAATGTTTCTATCTAGGCTATGGGAGATGCATGAGCTGGATAGGAGCATGAAGATTCGAGAGAGTGGTGGGTGCTAAATAAAACTTCAAGTTAGTAGGAGAGAAGAGAAAGTTAGAGACTGAAAACTACAAATTAGAAAGAGAGAAGAGGAGGTTACAGTGTGAGCTAAATAACTACAAAGCTGATTTTGCCAAAGTTGTGATAGACAAGGATGGGGTAGTGGATCGAAAAGAGCTGGTAGAAGAAACTTTGCTTAAAGTGAATGCATACCTGGACAAGAAGCTTGGTGAAAGTTGAGCCACAAATATACACTATGATGAATCTGAAGGCAGAGAAGGAAGGAGATTTGCTGAAGTAGGACAAAAAGAAGCTAGAGTACATGATTGCAGATCTGCTGAAATAGAAAGTAGTTACAAAAGACAAGACGAGGAAGATCAAGGAGATGCCTTCTGAGTTGTTCTGCTGAAGTAGTTTCAAATCTTTACCCCCTTCGTAATGCACGTAATACGTTAGGCGGTTGGTTGCGGGGTATTCACAAACATTTTTCTGCACATATTCTTGTGGGTTGGCAACCTTATGTTGGGCTTTGTTTCTTACCAGGAATGATGTAGTGTTTATGGCTTATTCGGTTTGAAGAAATTTTAGACGATTACTACAAGACTTTTTCCTATGGAATATTTTCCTATATTGAGCATTCGTTTCATGGGAATAGAGGTACTAGATCCCTACAGATTGTGTCATTGGCTTAATTCCTAAGGATTCATAGCATTAGGTGAGACCTCGTGGAAAGTTTCTATGGATTGAAGTGGACATGGCACCCAATATTTTCTTTTCCTATTCCTATGATTTGAGAATCCTATAAACGAATAAGCCCTTAACAAAAAAAATATGTTTCATCTCACGTGGAGGTTTATTCGTGCACGTATGTGATGGCTTTGTACTTGGTCCATCCTACAGAGGCCATAGGACATAGACATTTTTATTGTGGTGTCTACCCGGCAGGAGGGTACGACCATTGAGATTTTCTTCCATCATGAATAGTGATGTACTCTCCAGGTAAGATCTATCCTTCTTAGACTGAAATTTTTATTATTGTTGTAAAATGATATTTTTTTGGTTGCGTTGGATATGTTGGCTATGTGTATCATGTTATGCAAGGGTTGGGCATTCACTCAATATGATTGTATCGCCTCAATATATCGATTGAATGGAAAGGTCTTTTATTGAAAAAACAATCCTTCATGCTTATTCCGGGAACTGGTTTCAATCCTTGATTACACAATATATGTACACATTTAGGATAGTAAAATTGAACCTAAACCAAGCCCTCTCACAGCCTGACAGTTTTTTGCTACCCATTCGTGTGATCTAACCAATCTAAGACATTAGATGTGCTTTCAATTCTGAGCTCCACCATAGCATTTTTTCCTTGCCCCAATTGTCCTAACGTGCTACTACCCAAGAAGAAGGAAATTGAGATCTGTGATTTCCTGGGCCTATTCTAATAGTGCATTTGGTTAACCACACGTGAGATGTATGGTAACATGCCCATTTGGCTAATCAACACGCCACGACATACAGGAGAACGCCAAATCGCTAACCTGAGTGCTGGATCAGTAACCTCTCGAGAAAAAAGTGTGTGGTCCTGATACGTCTCCAACGTATCTATTATTTTTGATTGTTCCATGCTATTATAGTATCAATCTTGAATTTTTTATATGCAATTATATATCATTTTTGGGGACTAACCTATTAACCTAGTGCCCAGTGCCATTTGCTCTTTTTTGCTTGTTTTTGGCTTTTCAGAAAATCAATATCAAACGGAGTCCAAACGAAGAAAAAAAATTGGATTAATTTTTTCTGGACCAAGAGAGACCCTAGAAGGTTCGGGAGAAGACCAGACGAGCCACGAGGGAGCGGCAAGATCGGGAGGCGCGCCCAGGGGGGTAGGTGCGCCCCCAGGCTTGTGGGCCCCTCGTGGCACCTCTTGACCTAATTCCGCCGCTATAAATTCTCAGATATTCACTAGTACAGTGAGCTGCTATCCAAACGGTTTTTACCCCCTTTCAGCGACGAAGTTTTAAACCGTCGCCTTGCCTGTGTGTGCGATAGGGGGGTTCTTTCCACACGACCCAAAAACCGTCCGCGATAGGGCCTCTGGTCACACACGCGGGGCAAAAATAGCTCGTGTGCGATCGGGTGAGCCATCGCAGACAATTATACTGGCCCAATCGTTTCCGTTCGTATGTACATCCCACACAGTGAATCCAAGATAAATGTTTCCGTTCATATATACATCCCACACAATGAATCCCAGACAAACATTTCCATTCGTATATACAAAGCACACAGTTTTCTGCATCACATCGTCTGTGATAGTGTTTCCATTGCAGATGATAGTATTAATTTTATCGTTTGTGTTATTGAATGCATCACGCACGGTGTCTAGAAGAAACTGTGTGGCATAGGCTGTCCATCACACACACTTTTTATGTGGAAAATATTTGTGCAAGGTGGCCTAATGCAAACAGTTGTCCAGAGGAAGTCGTGTGTGATTGTTCATTGATCCAACACGTTTACTTCCTATAAACTGTGTGGGTTGTCTGAGATCATCGCCCACGGTGTTGTCTCAATAACCATTTGCGCTAGAAAAACCCAATAAGTAGGCTAATTGGCCTATTATTATTAATCCATTTAGTAATCAAATTTACATTTCATAATAAACACACAATATATTTCATTTTTGTATTACGGAACCAGGATTTCATAATTGAAATACATCAGAGTACAACATCATATAGCTTCAGCACTCACTCACACCATATAGGCATATAGTTAGCTACCCCATTACACAATAGCACCAAGTTTCACATGCAACATCTAAAACCTTTGGAAATTAGCATCATAGACGGTAGATAGACAGATAAATCTCATCTGGAAAACTGCTAAAGCGGAAGGCGAATATTGAGCCTTCAATGATGTTGAATGTCCTTGCAACTTTAGGCCAGTGCCTGTGGATGATTGACCGCCCATCCTTCGTCCTCTTGAGGAAGACTTCAATATTGTACCGTGGGTGTTGTATGAACACCTTTCTCGCCTCTTGACCATACAGGTGGTTTGAGAGGTAATCATCTGTGAACTGCTTTGGAAAGGCATGAAAACAAAGATATGCATAAATATCTTCTCTGAATTTTGAAATGGCGCAAAGGAATAAAAAAACAAGGTACTCCCTCCGGTCCTTTTTACTCCGCACATTAGATTTGTATCAAGTCAAACTTTGTAAAGTTTCACCAAATTTATTTTAAAAAATATCAACATCCATGATACCAAATATGTAAACTATAAAATTGTATTTCATAATGCATCTAAAAGTAATGATTTTGCAGTTTGAATGTTGATACTTTTTTCTATAACTTTGGTCAAAGTAGAGATACTTTGACTTCGGAGAAAACTTATATGCAGACTAAAAAGGACCTAAGGGAGTATACGAGTTAGTACCATCCTGTAGTTCACTGATGTCTTCTTCATTGTGCAGACAAAGATCTTGTTGTTTTTCGTCGCTAGTTTCTTTATCCTCATAATCTTTCTGAGTTTCTTGACTTGACTGATATTCGTGGACATCTCATTTCCCCATATGTAAAATGGGTCGAGCAGTGGGTCAAAACCTCTGACAGTAGGACCTACATGTGCAAGACCAAATTGTTAAAAACCTAAATACTAGAATGGTTCCTGCAATTGCACAATAATGTGCTATTAGACAAATTACCATGCATATGCGAACCTCGATGGTAAACCTCAGTGCCTCCCATTGTTTCCCTGCAACACATATAAGGTAGTTATTGATCAGGTTAAGTGAGGGTTGGCATACTATCAGTAAAATATGTTGATGAAAAAGAAACACATTGCAGATTCAGCAGATTAATTCGAGCCACATGGAAAAGCCATTTATCCAAACCAAGCATGCTTAAGAACTAGGAAATATAGCAATTGTATATGTTTCTCATGTATTTAGTACAGCCGAATTCGATTTATTTCTCACATGCATAACAATACAAAATTGTACCCACGACAATTGAACATCGCATTGCAGAATTGAACCAAACAGTTAACTAAGCACCACAACAAATGAACCAAATAGTTAACTGAGCACCACATTGCACAAGAGAACATACTACAAGATCAGACAGTTAACCAAACCTAGTATGCTTAACAACTTGGAAATATAGCAATTGTATGTATCTCATGTATTTTGTACAGTCAAATTCGATTATTTCTCACATGCAAGAGAATACAAAATTGCACCCACAAGAATTGAGCATCACATTGCAGAATTGAACTAAACAGTTAACTGAACATGACAAAAAAGTAACCAAACAATTAACTCAGCACCACATTGCACAATATATAGAACATATATACTAGAGGATCAGATTGCATAGTAAGAGTACATAGGACAATTCACTAGAATTTGTAAAGGAAAGGCAGGAGCAGGACATGCAACAGGTAAACCGAACATGCTTAACTGGCATAGCTAGCTAGCTGAACATAGGTCCTTGTAGTGAGCTAAAAAGACAAGCTACTCCTCATCGTCGGAGATATCGATGACGATGGGCTCCTTAGACTTGGAAGAGGGCGAGGCCTCCACATCGTGGGTGCCCTCCTCGTAGTGGTGAGTCGCCTGAGCCGCTCCAGGCACCAACCTGCTGGCTCTGGAGTTGAGGTAAGCACGGGCACGCTGAGAAAACACCTCATAGTCTTCGTTGAAGGCACCGACGGTGGCCTCAGGAAAATGCCACGAACTGTCGTCTAAAGCAGCCAACCGCGTGGCGGCATCCGCGCGCGAGGCATCGACAGCGGCCTCGACGGTGAGGTGCTCCTCCAAGATCTGGGGGTCGGCACGCATGGCAGCCATCGCGACCTCATCCGCGCATGCGGCCGCGATTTGCTTCTCCGCTGCCAGATGCTCCTTGAGCTCCTGGCTATACTGCATGCACCATGGCTTAGGGCGGCGCTTATTTGGAGGATGGGTCGGTGATTTGGGTGGAAGGTGTCGCGCCAGTGGTCGGGGCATGTGGGTTGTAGAAGGAGGTGGAGGATGGGGGTCGGGTGTGGATTACCTGACTAGATCGATGAGGCCGAGCAGCAGGAAGGAGCGTCGCCGGCGAGGCGGCGGCGCTGCAAGCAAGCAGTGAAGGTTTGAACTTGGAATGGAAGGCAGAAACAGGGGAAATGTGGCTTTTGGTATGGAGGAGGGGGGCATGGGAGGTAGATATTTCCGCGGATGCCAATTTTTTTTGCTCCGTGCAGCGAAAAGCTGGCGCGCGAAGTGTCATCATACACGATCCCTTATTTAGCACCGTGTACGATATCTGAACATCACAAACGATTCATATGGCTTACCCCGTGTGTGATGAGTTTGAACGTGCAAATTTTGGTTCGAATTTCCCTGGTTACAGTGGTCATCCCCGCCATTGCATAATTTGGGTACACAAAAGAGCCTACAGCACACCCACACTTCTTAATCGAGCTAGTTCAGCAATTAAACAGAGCTAGCTGACCTAAACATTACTCTAACAAAAGACCGGCGCTCTAAACAAAGACTACTACTCCGCCTGGCGCTCGTCGATCTCCGCCGCCTCCTCCATGTCCATCTCGCGCCCGACGATCTCCTAGGGAAGGGGCTCCATGGCATCCATCGCACCATACTTGACAAGCATCTCGCCATCCGCGTCCGCCATCTCTTTGGAAAAGGCCGCCACGAGCTGGGCGTGGGCGGCCGCGGTCTAGGCTTGGACGGACTTCATCGTGGCAAGGTATGTCGCGAACGAACGGACGGCTGCTCGAACGCTCTCGGCGATTGCCAACTCTTCGGCCGTGGGTTGCCCACCATTGTCAGAGAAGATTCGTGCGATTTGTACGGTGACTGCCAGGAGCTGGGCGTGGCCGGCCTCGACATGGGCGCGGGCGGCCTCTATCAGGGCTAAGGCGGCCACTGCGAAACGGACAGCTGCTGTCCCGCTCTCGCCATTTGCTATCCCCGTCGCAGATGTTGCTGTCGCCATCTGAGCTGCAGTAGCGGCCGTTTTGGCTGCCGCAGCTGCCTGGTTGCAAATTGTGGCCATGCTCACGCAGGTTATGAGCACGCTCATGGTGCCTGCGGCCGCGCTAACCGGGCCGCCGAAGTTGCCCTCACGACGTGGGTCCACGTCCCCATCTTTGACCGGCGATGATTGAACAGTGAAATGATATTTGGGAGGCTAGTTTGCTTGACGTGCCGGCTATGGACTGTAGCCGACGAACCTTCTCGCGTAAGCCATATATGACGGTGCACCAAGATATTTTGTACTGCATCCAACATGGTTGGTGATAGAGTAATAAACTGTGTGTGATGCACTTGATTTTTCGTTTTGATTTGAAATACGGAATGGGGTCACAGCGGCAAGGGATGGTGTTTGAATTGCTAGAATATTTGTTTGCAGTGAACATAAAACTATGCGAGTGTCGTGTTAAAATTAGGAATTATTCGGGGTTCGTTTGGACATTTTTATACATTAACTGAGTTTTCTAGGCATTTTATGTGCATAATTCAAATTTGAACTACATGCACATGCTCCGGTGCACCAAAATAGGTTGAAAAATCATATGTGTGTCCTTGGGTGCATGCTTAGGTCCCATGCAAGAAATGGGAATGAATTTCAAACACCTCGGCATCATGGCTCGGCCGCAAACGCTGAGATACTTGGTTTTGAAATTCTAGTAAATCCAAAACTCGTCTGAAATTCATGAAACTTGGCATGCTATCATGGAATGGCACCAACATGCTATGGTAAAAATTTTGTCCCATTTGGGGCAGGTTTTGGTATAAGCTTCTCACAAACCAGAGCTTCTCACAAGAAGCCTCATGGTTCCGGTAGGGAACGTGTCACCTTTGTGGATGAAACGACATTCGTTGCCTCTTCTTGCCTTGATTTTTTTTTCTAGAGGTAACATAGACCAATAGGAGTGTCGTGTTAAATTTTGGAATTATTCGGGGTTCGTTTGGACATTTTTATACATTAACTGAGTATTCTAGGCATTTTATGTGCATAATTCAAATTTGAACTATAGGCACATGCCGCAGTGCACCAAAATGGGTTAAAAAATCATATATGTGTCCTTGGGAGCAGGCTTAGATCCCATGCATGAAATGGGAATGAATTTCAGACACCTCGGCATCGTGGCTCCACCGCAAACATTGAGATACTTGGTTTTGAAATTCTAGTAAATCCAAAACTCGTCAGAAATTCATGAAACTTGGCATGCTATCATGGAATGGCACCAACATATTGTGATAAAAAATTGTCCCATTTGGGGCAGGTTTTGGTATAAGCTTCTCACAAACCAGAGCTTCTCAGAAGAAGCCTCATGGTTTCGGTGGGGAACGTGTCATCTTTGTGGACGAAACGACATTCGTTGCCTCTTCTTGCCTTCATTTTTTTCTAGAGGCAACATAGACCAACAGGAGTGTCGTGTTAAAATTAGGAATTATTTGGGGTTCGTTTGGACATTTTTATACATTAACTGAGTTTGTAGGCATTTTATGTGCATAATTCAAATTTGAACTACATGCACATTCTCTGGTGCACCAAAATGGGTTGAAAAATCATATGTGTGTCCTTGGGTGCATGCTTAGGTCCCATGCAAGAAATGGGAATGAATATCAAACACCTCGGCATCGTGGCTCGGCCGCAAACGCTAAGATACTTGGTTTTGAAATTCTAGTAAATCCAAAACTCGTCTGAAATTCATGAAACTTGGCATGCTATCATGGAATGGCACCAACATGCTGTGGTAAATTTTTTTGTCCCATTTGGGGCAGGTTTTAGTATAAGCTTCTCACAAACTAGAGCTTCTCACAAGAAGCTTCATGGTTCCGGTAGGGAACGTGTCACCTTTGTGGACGAAACGACATTCGTTGCCTCTTCTTGCCTTGATTTTTTTCCTAGAGGTAACATAGACCAATAGGAGTGTCGTGTTAAATTTTGGAATTATTCGTGGTTCGTTTGGACATTTTTATACTTTAACTGAGTTTTCTTGGCATTTTATGTGCATAATTCAAATTTGAACTGCATGCACATGCTCTTGTGCACCAAAATGGGTTGAAAATCATATAAGTGTCCTTGGTTGCATGTTTAGGTCCCATGCAAGAAATGGGAATGAATTTCAAACACCTAGGCTCTTCGTGGCTTGGCCGCAAACTTGAGAACTTGGTTTTGAAATTCTAGTAAATCCAAAACTCGTCTGAAATTCATGAGACTTGGCAAGGTGTCATGGAATGGCACCAACATGCTGTGGTAAAAAAATTGTCCAATATGAGAGAAGGCGCACACATTAACAGCCAACAAATAGCTGTCACGTTATCATCACAAACGGTTGTACAATATTATTTCAATCATGGGCGTTCTACTGACCATTTACGTGCCGCCACGCGTCCCACTTTTTTAATGGCAAGGAGGTGTCGTCCGGGCAGCTGTTTGAGTAGACGGGAGGCGTGCGAGCGAAGTCCGCGGCGCAGGTTGACCGGGAGCCGTGCGACCAGTCCTGCGCTGCGCAGGCTGACCGGGAGGCGTGCAACCAGTCCTCCGCTACGCAGGCTCACCAGGAGGCGTGCGAGCAGTACGCTGCGCAGGCCCACCAGTAAGCGAGCCCTTTGACCTCCATCGCCGCCCGCCTCGCTCTCAAGTTCTCCATTAATGGCGCCCAAGCCGTTGTTTAATAGGTGGCCTTACTGATCTCTCTTCACCTCCCATTCCCCTCTCGCCCGAATCCTATCTTCCAGAGCTTCACCTACTCCATGGCGCACAAGGATCATCTGCCACTAGTCTTCCGGTTTGGTGAAGTCGACTCCGAGCCGGAGGAGATAGAAAATAAGGAGGAATGGGACCTCAGGGACATGGCCCTGAATGAGCTGGCCGCGGCGGATGCTGCCCCCGCGCCCGTCCCAGCTTCCATCCCCGCGCCCGTGCTAACGATCATCCCCGTGGCATTGACGGGCTGGTCGCCAAGCACCGTCGCAAAGCTGGAAGCCGCGGGCGTCAGCGAGGTCCCCGCGGACCCACGCGAGCTCATTTACGTACCAGCGCCAGCGCCCCCGCCTATGCTCGTGCGCGCCCCAGCACCCACCGCGGCGCCGGTCCCCGTGCGCTTTCCTGCACCAGCCACGCCCGTGCCCGTGCGCGCGGCTGCACCCGCCACGCCCCCCTCAGCGTCATGGGATGCCACCATCGACCGCTACCTCGTAGCGCCGCGAGTTGCCGTCCCCCCGCGCCCCACCCGTCGATCGCGCGACGAACGGCTCTTGGATTTGGAAGTTGTAGGATCGAAAGTATGTCTAGAGGGGGGTGATTAGACTACTTGACCAAATAAAACCTAATCTTTTCCCAAATTTAGTTGTAGGCAGATTTTAGCAACAATACAAGTCAAGCATCACCCTACACATGCAATTCTAAGAGTATAGCAGCGGAAAGTAAACAATTGCATATGTATGTAAAGGAGGGGATCGGAGATATCAAACGCAATGAAGACACGGTGGTTTTTGGTGTGGTTTCGATAGGTGGTGCTATCGTACATCCACGTTGATGGAGACTTCAACCCATGGAGGGTAACGGCTGCGCGAGTCCACGGAGGGCTCCACCCACGAAGGGTCCACGAAGAAGCAACCTTGTCTATTCCACCATGGCTTACGTCCACGAAGGACTAGCCTCACTCGGGTAGATCTTTATGAAGTAGGCGATCTCCTTGCCCTTACAAACTCCTTGGTTCAACTCCACATCATGTCGGAGGCTCCCAAGTGACACCTAACCAATCTAGGAGACACCACTCTCCAAAAGGTAATAGACGGTGTGTTGTTGATGAACTCCTTGCTCTTGTGCTTCAAATGATAGTCTTCCCAGCACTCAAACAACTCCTCTCAGATTTGGCTATGGTGGAAGAAGGATTTGAGTGGAAAGCAACTTGGGAAAGGCTAGAGATCAAGGTTCAAATGGTAGGAGTGGAATAGCTTGATCTCAACGCATGAGTAGGTGGTTCTCTCTCAGAAAATGTATGGTGGAAGTGTAGGCACGTTTTGATGGCTCTCCTTCCTAAGAAGGAGGTGGTGGAGAGGTATATATAGCCTCCACACAAAATCCAACCGTTACACACTTTTGACCCAACTCGGTGGCATCGAAACAATAATCTCGGTAGCACCGAACTGTGTAAAAGATATGAACTTTAGGAATCTCGGTGGGACCGATACGGACAACTCTGATGGACTGAAGTGCAATGGCTTAGGGCAAATCTCATCTCGGTGGCACCGATTGCATCAACTCGGTTGGACCGAAGTGAAGCAATAAGGCAACAGAGACTTGGCAAGCCATCTCGGTGAGACCGATTTGCATAACTCGGTGAGACGGAAGTGAATACAACCGATTACAGAGAGTTGGCAAGGCCATCTTGGTGGGACCGAGATCCATTTCGGTGGATCCGATTTGTTAGGGTTTTGGCAATGGCTAAGTCTAGATAAACTCGGTGGGGCAGGATAGAGAATTTCGGTGGGGCCGAGTTGGAATGTTGGTTTTGGACATACTTGGGATTGAGAGAGTGGTTGAGGGTTTAGGAGTACTGTCACTAAGCACTTGAGCAAAAATACCATTAAGCAACACCTCATCCCCTTTTAATAGTATTGGCTTTCCTATGGACTCAATGTGATCTTGGATCACTAAACCAAAAATGTAGAGTCTTTATCTATTGCCAATCCTTGTCCTTAGCATTTTGAGGGGTCCACATCTCTAGTCCATGCCATGCCAATCATTGAACAGCCTGAAATCTTAATCTTGAATGGACATTAGTTCAATGAGATATATGCTGTTATGAATTACCAAAACCACCAAGGGAGCAAATGTGCTTTCAGAAGTCCATAACATTATGGGATGGCTTGAAGACTTGAACAATGGCGTCCCGGACGACGACAACACAGACGCAGCACGCCGCCGCCACCGCTGCAATTAGTTTTTTTGTTTAATATTGTATCCCGACCGTATGAATGTAAAACCACAGTGTCACTGAATGAAATCTATGGTTTTGATGAACTTAGCATTTTTTTTCTCTGAATGTACAGACTTACCAAAGCAAAAAAAACATCAATGTCTTTCTCTGAATAAAACACTCATCGCAAACGTTTCAGACTGAACACCCGTATGCAAAGCGAGAGCTGGGTTCCTTCGCAGCTAAGCCAAGGGAAAAATGTGGCGCGCAGGTTTTGTGCATCTCTTCATCGCAAACATTTCAGACTGAACACCCGTATGCAAAGCGAGAGCTGGGTTCCTTCGCATCTAAGCCAAGGGAAAATGTGGCGTGCAGGTTTTGTGCATCTCTTCATCGCAAACGATTTTGCATGATGACCCGTGTGCAACGACGTACAAACAATGTGGTAAGATTTGCATCTGTCATATTGGGTATAATTGCCATTTGTCAAAATGGAAAATTTGGTATTTGTCAATCTAGTAACATTGCCATTTGTCAATCTAGTAATATAGCCATTTGTCAACCTAGTAACACTGCCATTTGTGATCCTTAGAAAAAAAAACACTACCATTTGTCAAATTTTGCAGCTAAAAATCACTAGTGCTGTAATTTTTGCAAATGAAAGTCAGTAAGCATAGATTTCATTCATAGATTAAGCAGTTGTTCTTTATACAAACAGTTCAACTCGACAGCTGAACCAAACAAACTTATACCCAATTGTTGCCAACCACGTACTAAAATAGCTAGTTCAACTATAATATACTAGCTAAATTTAAGTACGTAGTACAGTTCAACCATATCTATAGTCAGATGAACTGAACAAAATAGCCCCTAAATACTACTACTACGGAGGGGCTTTATACTACTTCCAGCAGCCTCTCCTCTGCCGAGCGCACTCAGTAAGAGGCCGAGGAGGAGGAGCCTACCGACAAGCTGGAGAAGCAGAATCCGGCGCCTGCCGCTGCTGCACCTTTAGCGACGCCCAACTCGAACGCCCTTTGCCGCTTTAGTCGATCCCTCTCGAAGCGGCGGGACTCCACGTATATCTCCGCATTCCACGCCACTGCGGCGGCTTCTGTTGCGGCCACGATGGTAGTAAGACACTTTGCGTGCTCGACCAGGCGCTCCTCCTCCTCCTGCCGGAACTCGATGTAGCACGCAGCAAGGTCGCTGATGCTCGTGCGGGCCTCCACATCCCGCCTTCGGGCCGCAGTGGCGAAGCGGGTGATGACCCCGGCCGTCGACGGTGGGGTAGCAGCCACCTCCCGCCTTCGGGCCGCGGTGGCGGAGCGGCTAATGGCCACGGCGGTCGACGGTGGGGTGGCGGCTACGACGGACACCACCCGCCTTCGGGCCGCGGTGGCGGAGCGGTCGATGGCCCTGGCGGGCTTTGGTGGTGTGGCGGCCACGGCTGCCGATGGTGGGGTGGCGGCAACGGCTGCCGACAACAGCTACCGTCGGGCAGCGGCGGCGGAGCGTGTGGCGGGAGTTGTGCGCATACCCAACAGGACGCCACGGGCAGTACATGCCGCCGGGGACTGCACCACCGCCGCGGTGTAGCCTCCCAGCTGGAGCTGTCCTCAAACGACGGCGGAGTGGCTGAGCGACGACGACGGACCGGTGCCATTGGTGATGGTGAGAGAAGCAGACGAGATAAGCTACGGGGAGGGAGGGGAAAATGCGATGCCGACTCATCGGCCGTGACTGTTTATATAGCAGGCCGGTAAGCACTGGTTTTTTTTGGGGTTTTGCCGAGTCGGGCGGGAAGCTTGCACGGTTCCGCGCGGGAACCTGCGTGGTTGCGCGGGAACGGGCTCGCCGACGATTCATTGGCGCCTCTTCGAGCTAACGTTTGGCCAAAAGAACGCCTATGCGGTGCTCAAGCTTGCGCTCGATGCCTTCTGCGGCAGCGCGGTGACAAGACGTGCGAGAGGAGGATGAAATGACACGTACACAAATGGTTAATAAAAAAATGTTTACGATTTAATTACCTAGCACACGGCCGCTCTCTACGCAACGTCGCGAACGATTGTTTGCCCACTGTGTGATGTGGAACGCGACGTAGTTTCACATCACGCCGCCGGCTCGCAACTGCCGGCCGGCTTGTAGACTGCCATTCCCTGCATGTTCAACTGCTCTATGCGTGTGGTTGCTCGCGGTTGAGGCAGCCGCGGCGCGCTCTACTCGCGTCACGCCGCACGCGCTCTGCTCGCGTCTCGTCGCGCGCGCTCTGCTCGCATCCCTTCGCGCGCGCTGCCAAGCGTTTCGGGCCGGCGCACAATCACGTACGTTCGGGGTGCCTTATGCATGCGGTTACGCCGGACACAGTGCCATGACGCAGTTACGTGCGGCAAAAACTGCCTTGCGGACGTGCCAAGAATCCCGGCCGCCCGGCCCTCATTTATTCCCGCGGCCATTTACCTTCATCTCTCGCGCCCCACGACACAATAAGCACACCCACGACGACACATACAGAGAGGATATCCAGCAGCTCCAAAGGCACACCCAGCTCCAATGGCGCTCCCAGCGGCTGACGACGATGACGGGCGGCAGTTCACCACACCTCACGTAGTGGACACCCACGTGAGGGGGAAGGACCTATCGGTGGTGTACACCAACGAGCCAGTCTCGATGGAGAGCTCCATCCACACTATGGAGCATTTGCTTGCTGAGGACGAGTACCAAGTGGTCGGCTTCGACCTCGAGTTCATCGGCGGTCGTGCCGGGTATGATCAGAAGGTTGCCGTCGCCCAATTGTGCGTGCGCCATCACGTCCTCGTCTACCACTACTCCCTGGCCACAAGGCCTTGCGAGCGTTTCGCCAGGTTTATAAACATCCCCGACTACAGGTTCGCTATGGTGGACACCGTGAACGATCTAAAGGTGCTCGAGACTACGGGCTTGGCCTGCCAGAATCTTGTCGACATCCAAGGCCAGTACAGGGTCTGGGGCAGAAAGAAGGAGAAGGACTCCCTGGTTGACCTAGCCGTGGCCATCATCGACCCCTACTACAGAGGCATGAAAGATGAGTGCAAAAAGAACAAGGATGCCTGGCACGAGGCCTGGGTGGGGAGACTGGATGAAGAACACGTCAAGTACGTGGCCAAGGACGCGTACACAAGCTACGAGATGTACAGGCGGATCTTTGACATGAGGGAGTGCCTCCTTCCTATGGACGACGAGGGATCGAGTCACAAGTAGATTAGTGGCGGCAGCGTCACAAGAAGTAGATGATTAGATGATCGTTTCTCCTAGTTTAGAATGCATGTAATTGTTTATTGAGGTGTGTGCGAATGTTTTGTATAGTCACCTATGTAATTGGATGTTTAATTTGGTTATATATGTTGTTCTTCTGTAGACTGAGCAAATTACATCGCAGACGGACTAAACTAGGGAACCCGTCGGTGATGATTTCATCAATCACTGACAATTGTATACCAGCAAGCGTTTGCCCACAACACACATGGGTTATTAGCAAGAATCGTCCATGTTGTTATCCGTCTTCCCACACATTTCGGATTACTGACCTGTTTGCCACGTATCACACACATCTTGTTAAGTTGAACCGTTTCTGTTGTGTTGGGTAATCGCAAACAGTTCATCTGAGTGAACCGCATGCCGTATATCGCACACACCTTGATCTGCCTGACCATTTTTGTTGTGTTGGGTAATCACAAACAGTTCATCCGAGTGAACCGCATGCCGTATATCGCACACACCTTGATCTGCCTGACCGTTTCTATTGTGTTGGGTAATCACAAATAATTCATCCGAGTGAACTGTATGCCGTGTATCGCACACACCACGAACTGGCTGACCGTGTTTGTTGTTCTGGCTTATCGCAAACAGTTCGTATGGATCAACTGTATGCCACGTATCGCACACGCGTCTCTAATCTGAATCGTTTTTGATGTCACCAGCATCGCAAACAGTTCGTCTTATTGGCGACGGTTTTTTTATGACACCGTTTGCGATTCATGCATCGCACATAGTTTGGTCGCGGGGTCTCCGATTCATGTGTCGCGTTAGCGGTCGCCTGCAGTAGTGATTCCCCATATACCAGAGAGCCACCTTGAATAACTTTTCCACCACCGCAAGCTTCTATTCTTCCGCGATCCCATCTGGAGGCCTTTTCCGGTACTCTGCCGGAGGGGGAATCGATCACGGAGGGCTTCTACATCCACCTTGCTACCCTTCCGATGATGTGTGAGTAGTTTACCACAGACCTACGGGTCCATAGCTAGTAGCTAGATGGCTTCTTCTCTCTCTTTGATCATCAATACAATGTTCTCCTCGATCTCCTTGGAGTTCTATTCGATGTAATCTTCTTTTGCGGTGTGTTTGTTGGGATCCGATGAATTGTGGGTTTATGATCAAATTATTCATGAGAAATATTTGAGTCTTTTCTGAACTTATTTACGCATGATTGTTATAGCTTTGTATTTCTCTCCGATCTATCCGTTTGGTTTGGCCAACTAGATTGATTTATCTTGCAATGGGAGAGGTGCTTTGTAATGGGTTCAATCTTGCGGTGCTCTATCCCAGTGACAAAGTAGGGGACAAGACACGTATTTGTATTGTTGCCATTAAAGATAAAACGATGGGGTTTATTCATATTGCTTGAGTTTACTTTGTCTACATCATGTCATCTTGCTTAAGGCGTTACTCTGTTTTCATTGACTTAATACCCTAGATGCATGTTGGATAGCGGTCGATGGGTGGTGTAATAGTAGTAGATGCAGGCAGGAGTCGGTCTACTTGCCTCAGACGTGATGCCTATATACATGATCATTGCCATGAATCCGTCATAACTATGTGCTTTTCTATCAATTGCCCAACAGTAATTTGTTTACCCACCGTATGTTATGTGTTCGAGAGAGAAGCCTCTAGTGAAAACTATGGCCCCTGGGTCAATTATCCATCATATATAAAATCCAAAAATACCTTGCTGCAATTTTATTTCCTTGATTTTGTTTTGCAATTTATTTATCTATCTATCACTATCAGAATTAATCCTTGCAAGTAACCGCCAAGGGGATTGACAACCCTCTTGTTCGCGTTGGGTGCAAGTATTTGCTTTTGTGTGTGTAGGTGCTGCTAACGAGGTTCTATGTGGTTCTCCTACTGGAGATAACCTTGGTTCTTAACTGAGGGAAATACTTATCTCTACTATACTGCATCATCCTCTCCTCTTCGAGGAAATCCCAACGCAGCTCACAAGTAGCAGGAAGAATTTCTAGCGCCGTTGCCGGGGAGACATCATCAAAACATATCAAGTACCTTCGCAAAAACTATCATCTACTTGCTTTACTTTTTATTTGCATTTGCCTCTCGTTTTCATCTCCCCCACTTCTCTAAAAAAATTGAAAAACGCAAAAATATTTTATTTTGTTTGCTAGCTATAATTGTGTGACTCAATAAAAATAAAAATATAGACATATGGATCCACTTACAGTTTTCTACTTGGATCATCTTCGATCCATTTGTGCCCATGCTGAAACCCCAACTAGTTTAGTTGAGGGAAAATCATTAGATGAGCATGCTTATTTTGTGCGTCACCGTTTGTCTCAAAAAGGGAGACTCTTATGGAATCAAATAAATTGTTTGCTATGCTATGCTTGGAATCTATGTGAAATTTATGAATTTACCTGTTGCTCTTAGGACCCTAAAAAACACCTTCCCTACCTATGTGAGTTTAATGATAATGAAATCTTATCTTCTTATGCCAAGGGTGTTTATAGTTACTATGATATCGAGCAAATCGAAGAATTTGTTGCTTTTAAGGGTGCTTATGAAGTTGCTTCTTTAATTGAAAAGTATGATGCTACTCTCTACAAATCTAAAAATTCTTCCATACTTAAATATTGCTATGAAAACTATGCTCGTAATGCCTATGTTAATGAATTTATTGAGAGAATGTGTGCTGCTTTGGAAGAAAATAATGATATGCAAGAATCTATAGATAATCATGATCCCGTTGATTCAATTGAAATATCCCCTCTTGATGAACTTGATGCTTGTTATTCTTATGGTCATGATGCCAATATTAATGATGCTTATGGAGATGAACTTGCTATAGTTCCTTATGTTAAAAATCAAATTATTGTTATTGCACCCACACTTGATAGCCCCTTGAATGAAAAGCATGAATGCAATGATGTTATTATAAATTCTATTAATGTTAATTGTGCTAATGATATGCAAAGCTACAAGCTTGGGGTTGATAATTTTGTTATGTCCACTACTTATTGCAATGATCATAATTGGGGTGATAGTGCTTCTTATGATCTTGAAAATTTATTTAAGCCTCATGATAAATATGTTATTTATAATAATATTTACAATAATATTGAAAGTGGGTTTGGAAGAGTGTCAACATTAGGTAAAAAGAATCCCACATATTCGGGGAGTGTTCAATCTTTTGAATTTTTTGATAAAAGTGGGTTTGGAGAGGTCATGACTTTAGTTGATGTTAATCCCACTATCTTGGAAGATTATAAAACTTTTATGCATGTGGATCATGAAGATGGTATTTTATATGATAGCTATATTGTTGAATTTGATTATGATCCTACATGTAATTATTATGAGAGAGGAAAACATGGTTATAAAAATCTTCATATCACTAAATTACCTCTCTTTGTGTTGGAATTATTAATGTTTCATTCTCTTTATATGCATATGCTAGATATTGCTTGTCTTGATAATTTGTTTTTCAATAAAATGCCTATGCATAGGAAGTATGTTAGACTTAAATGTGTTTGCCACATGTTTTATGATGCTCTATTTGTGCATCAATTCTTGTCTTTGACGTGAGCATCATTGAAATCTCAAAACCTATCTTAATGGCTATAAAGGAAGAGCTTGTTGGGAGGCAACCCAATATGTATCTTAATTTTTTTGCTTTGTTTTCTATTTTGTGTGTTTACACAATTTTAGCTTCTGTTATGATTGTGTTTTTATATTTTAATTAGTGGTTGTGCCAAGTAATGCCTTTGGGATGATTTGGATGATAGTATAATTGATGCTGTTTGAAAACAGAAAGTTTTGAGTCCAGTGCTGGATTTTTGGTTCTGTACTAGAGCGTGATAAAATTCTGAATTTTTTACACAGTATTGGTATATGAATTTTTTTACCTTGTCCTAATTTTTCAGATTTTTGGAGCTACATAAGTATAGCTTTTAAATAGATCTTTACAGACTGTTCTGTTTTAGACAGATTCTGTTTTTGTTGCATAGTTTGCTTATTTCGATGAATCTATGGATTGTATCAGGGGGTATAAGCCATGGGGAAGTTGGAGTACAGTAGAATTATGTCAGTATTAAATATGAATCAATTTATAACAGTACCTAAAGTATAAGATTTGTTTGTTATACTAACGGATCTCGCGAGATTCCTGTTGAGTTTTGTGTGCTGATGTTTTCAAGTTTTGGGTGAGACCACGACGGATGAAGGAATAAGGAGCGGCAAAAACCTAAGCATGGGGATTCCCAAGGCACCCCAAGGTAATATTCAAGGAAGACCCACGCGTCTAAGCTTGGGGATGCCCCGGATGGCATCCCCTCTTTCGTCTACAATCTATCGGTATATCACTTGGAGCTATATTTTTATTCATCACATGATATGTGTTTTACTTGGAGCGTCTTGTGCCATAGTTTTCTTTTCTTTGTTTGCTTTTTAGTTTGCCACAATCAACTTTGTTGAACACACCTTTTTGAGAGGGACACACATTATTCGTGATTTGTTAGAATACTCTATGTGCTTCACTTATATCTTTTGAGCTAGGCAGTTGCTCTAGTGCTTCACTTATATCTTTTAGAGCACGTCGGTGGTTATATTTTAAAGAAATATTTGCACTATCATGCTTCACTTATATATTTTTGAGAGTCTAATAAATAGTAATGGTAATATGCACGGGTTATGAATTTGGTCCTAATATGATAGGTATTCAAGAGGGATATAACAAAAACTTTCATGTAGATCACTGAATATGATAAGTTTGATTCCTTGCAATAGTTTTGCGATATTAAGACGGTTATATGTGGGAGGTACTAGTGGATAATTGTGGTTTAGTAAGAATATTGGTGTTAAGGTTTGTGATTCCCGAAGCACGCACGTATGGTCTTTCGTTATGTTAAGAAGTTGGAGCATGATTTATTATTGATTTTCTTCCTTTGTGTGGCGGTCGGGGGCACGCGATGGTTAACTCCTACCAACCTCCCCCCTAGGGGCATGCATAGTAGTACTTTGCTTCGAGGGCTAATAAACTTTCGCAATAAGTATGTGTGTTCTTTATGACTAATGTGAGTCCATGGATTATACACACTCTCACCTTTCCGCAATTTGCTAGCCTCTTCGGTACCGTGCATTGCCCTTTCTCACCATGAGAGTCGGTGCAAACTTCACTGGTGCATCCAAACCCCGTGATATGATATGCTCTATCACACATAAGCCTCTTTATATCTTCCTCAAAACAGCCACCATACCTACCTATTATGGCATTTCCATAGCCATTCCGAGATATATTGCCATGCAACTTCCACCGTTCCGTCTATATGACACACATCATCATTGTCATATTGCTTTGCATGATCATATAGCTGACATAGTATTTGTGGCTCAGCCACCGTTCATCATTTTCATACATGTTACGCTAGCATCATTGCACATCCTGGTACACTGCCAGAGGCATCCATATAGAGTCATATTTGTTCTAGTATCGAGTTGTAAGTAAATAGAAGTGTGATGATCATCATTATTAGAGCATTGTCCCAGTGAGGAAATAAAATAAAATAAAAGAGAGAGAAAAAAAGTGGCAAAAAAGAGCCCACCAAAAAAAATGAGAGAAAAAGAGAGAAGGGGCAATGTTACTATCCTTTTCCACACTTGTGCTTCAAAGTAGCACCATATTTTCATATAGAGAGTCTCCTATGTTGTCACTTTCATATACTAGTGGGAATTTTTCATTACAGAACTTGGCTTGTATATTCCGATGATGAGCTTCCTCAAATGCCCGAGGTCTTCATGAGCAAGCAAGTTGGATGCACACCCACTTAGTTTTTATTTTGAGCTTTCATACACTTATAGCTCCTAGTGCATCTGTTGCATGGCAATCCCTATTCCTCTCATTGACATCAATTGATGGGCATCTCCATAGCCCGTTGATTAGCCGCGTCGATGTGAGACTATCTTCATTTTTTGACTTCCCCTTATTAATCTCTATCATCATATTCTATTCCACCCATAGTGCTATGTCCATGGCTTGCGCTCATGTATTGCGTGGGGGTTGAAAAAGCTGAAGCGCGTGAAAAAGTATGAACCAATTGCTTGATTGTCTCCGGGGTTGTGCATGATAAATACTTTATGTTAAAAAGATGGAGCATGACAGGATTATATGAATTTGTAGGGATAACTTTCTTTAGCATTTTTCTTTTGAAAGGCATGATTGTTTGTTAGTATGCCTGAGTATTGATGTCTTTATATCAAATTATAGACTATTGCTTTGAATCATTCGGATCTTAATATTCTTACCGAAAAAGAGAATTACATGAGGAAGATGTTAGGTAGCATTCCACATCAAAAATTCTGTTTTTATCATTTACCTACTCGAGGACGAGCAGGAATTAAGCTTGGGGATGCTTGATACGTCTCCAACGTATCTATAATTTTTTATTGTTCCATGCTATTATAGTATCAATCTTGGATGTTTTATATGCAATTATATACCATTTTTTGGGACTAACCTATTAACCTAGTGCCCAGTGCCATTTGCTGTTTTTTGCTTGTTTTTGGCTTTTCGGAAAATCAATATCAAACGGAGTCCAAACGTAGAAAAAACTTTGGTTTAATTTTTTCTGGACCAAGAGAGATCCTAGAAGGTTCGGGAGAAGACCAGATGAGCCACGAGAGAGCGACAAGCTCGGGAGGCGCGCCCAGTGGGGTAGGCGCACCCCCCAGGCTTGTGGGCCCCTTGTGGCACCTCTTCACCTAATTCCACCGCTATAAATTCTCAAATATTCCCCATATAATAGAGAGCCACCTCGAATAACTTTTCCGCTGCCGCAAGCTTCTATTCTTCCGCGATCCCATCTGGAGGCCTTCTCCAGTACTTTGCCAGAGGGGGAATCGATCACGGAGGGCTTCTACATCAACCTTGATGCCCTTCCGATGATGTGTGAGTAGTTTACCACAGACCTACGGGTCCATAGCTAATAGCTAGATGGCTTCTTCTCTCTCTTTGATCTTCAATACAATGTTCTCCTCGATCTCCTTGGAGTTCTATTCGATGTAATCTTCTTTTGCGGTGTGTTTGTTGGGATCCGATGAATTATGGGTTTATGATCAGATTATTCATGAGAAATATTTGAGTCTTTTCTGAACTTATTTATGCATGATTGTTATAGCTTTGTATTTCTCTCTGATCTATCCGTTTGGTTTGGCCAACTAGATTGATTTATCTTGCAATGGGAGAGGTGCTTTGTAATGGGTTCAATCTTGCGGTGCTCTATCCCAGTGACAAAGTAGGGGACAAGACATGTATTTGTATTGTTGCCATTAAGGATAGAACGATGGGGTTTATTCATATTGCTTGAGTTTACTTTGTCTACATCATGTCATATTGCTTAAGGCGTTACTTTGTTTTCATTGACTTAATACCCTAGATGCATGCTGGATAGCGGTCGATGGGTGGAGTAGTAGTAGATGCAGGCAGGAGTCGGTCTACTTGTCTCGGACGTTATGCCTATATACATGATCATTGCCATGAATCCCTCATAACTATGCGCTTTTCTATCAATTGCCCAACAGTAATTTGTTTACCCACCGTATGCTGTGTGTTCGAGAGAGAAGCCTCTAGTGAAAACTATGGCCCCCGGGTCAATTATCCATCATATATAAAATCCAAAAATACCTTGCTGCAATTTTATTTCCTTGATTTTGTTTTGCAATTTATTTATCTATCTATCACTATCATAATTAATCCTTGTAAGTAACCGCCAAGGGGATTGACAACCCTCTTGTTCGCGTTGGGTGCAAGTATTTGCTTTTGTGTGTGTAGGTGCTACTAACGAGGTTCTGTGTGGTTCTCCTACTGGATTGATAACCTTGGTTCTTAAGTAAGGGAAATACTTATCTCTACTGTACTGCATCATCCTCTCCTCTTCGAGGAAATCCCAACGCAGCTCACAAGTAGCAGGTCCTCGCCAGAGGGTAGGTTAATGTTGGAAATATGCCCTAGAGGAAATAATAAATTGGTTATTATTATATTTCCTTGTTCATGATAATCGTTTATTATCCATGCTATAATTGTATTGATTGGAAACTCAAATACATGTGTGGGTACATAGACAACACTGTGTCCCTAGTAAGCCTCTAGTTGACTAGCTCGTTGATCAAAGATGGTTAAGGTTTCCTAGCCATTGACATGAGATGTCATTTGATAACGGGATCACATCATTAGGAGAATGATGTGATGGACAAGACCCAAACTATAAACGTAGCATATGATCGTGCCAGTTTATTGCTATTGTTTTCTGCATGTCAAGTATCTGTTCCTATGACCATGAGATCATGCAACTCCCTGACATCGGAGGAGTACCTTGTGTGTATCAAACGTCGCAACGTAACTGGGTGACTATAAAGGTGCTCTACAGGTATCTCCGAGGGTGTCTGTTGGGTTGGCATGGATCAAGACTGGGATTTGTTACTCCGTATGACGGAGAGGTATCTCAGGGCCCACTCGGTAATACAACATCACAATGAGCCTTGCAAGCAATGTGACTAAAGTGTTAGCCACGAGATCTTGTATTACGGAACGAGTAAAGAGACTTGCCGGTAACGAGATTGAACTAGGTATAGAGATACCGATGATCGAATCTCGGGCAAGTAACGTACCGAAGAACAAAGGGAACAGCATACGGGATTAATTGAATCCTTGACATAGAGGTTCGACCGATAAAGATCTTCGTAGAATATGTAGGAGCCAATATGGGCATCCAGGTCCCGCTATTGGTTATTGATCGTAGAGGTGTCTCGGTCATGTCTACATAGTTCTCGAACCCGCAGGGTCTACACACTTAACGTTTGGTGACGATTAGTATAGTTGAGTTATTGTGTTGGTGACCGAAGGTTGTTCGGAGTCCCGGATAAGATCCAGGACATGACGAGGGTCTCCGGAAGAGTCCGAAGGTAAAGATTAATATATGTGATAATAGTGTTTTGATCTCTGGAAAGGTTCCGGAATTCACCGGAAGGGGTTCCGGGTGTTTACCGAAGTGTTCGGGTGCAACAACACTTTATATGAGCCAAAGGGGTAAAGCCCATGAGGTATTGGAAAGTGCAACAGGAAGTTTTGCTACTGCCTTAAGCGGTACTACCGCTGGTAAAGGCAGTACTACCGCGTAAGCGGTACTACCGCTTGTTGGAAGCGGTACTACCGCCCAAGCGGTACTACCGCTTGTGTGAAGCGGTACTACCGCTCAAGCGGTACTACCGCTCGTGAGCGGTACTACCGCTTGTGCGCGGTACTGCAGGGATCCGAGTTGGACTCTTTCCCTGCGGGCCAAACCGACCTTGTGCGGGCAAAACCGACCTGGAGGAGGATTTTACTCCAAGTTAAGACCCCAAGGCTCAACATATAAATAGAGGGGCAGGGTTAGCACACGTGACACATTAAGATTTCCCAAGCCGTGTGTCGGCAACCCTAACCCTCTAGTTCTCCCGTCATAATCTCCGTAGTGCTTGGCGAAGCCCTGCAGAGATTGTTCCTCACCAACATCACCACGCCGTCATGCTGCCGGAACTCATCCACTACTTCATCATCGCTCGCTGGATCGAGGAGGTGAAGGCGTCATCAAGCCGTACGTGTGTTGAATGCGGAGGTGCCGTCCGTTCGGCACTAGTTCGTGATCGGATCGAGGGACGACTTGCGATTTGGATCGCGGAGACATTCGACTACATCAACCGCGTTTCTTAACGCTTCCGCTTAGCGATCTACAAGGGTATGTAGATTCACTCTCCCTCTCGTAGATGCTCATCACCATGGATAGATCTTGTGTGTGCGTAGGAAAATTTTTGTTTCCCATGCAACGTTCCCCAACAGTAGCATCTGAGCTAGGTCTATGTGTAGATGAGATCTCGAGTAGAACACAAACGAGTTGTGGGCGTGGGTGTATACATATTGCTTGCCGTTACTAGTTGATACTTGATTCGGCGGTATTGTGAGATGAAGCGGCCCGGACCGACATTACGCGTACGCTTACGCGAGACAGGTTCCTTCAACTGACATGTAACTTTGTTGCATAAAGATGGCTAGCGGGTGTCTGTCTCTCTCACTTTAGTTGAATCGATTTCAATGAAGAGGGTTCTTTTAGATGATCAAAAAGCAATCACTACACCACGTTGTGGTTTTGCGTAGGTAAGAACGGTTCTTGCAAACCCGTAGCAGCCACGTAAAATATGCAACAACAATTAGAGGACGTCTAACTTGTTTTTGCAGGGTATGTTGTGATGTGATATGGCCAATTACATGATGAGATATATGTGATGTATGAGATGATCATGTGTTGTATAGAATATCACGACTTGCATGTCGATGAGTACGGCAACTGGTAGGAGCCATAGAGTTGTCTTTAATTATTTTCGCCGTTTTTGCTTTACTTTATCGCTATGAGTTAGCAATAGTCGTGGAAGCAACAGTCGGCGCGATAACCTCATGGCGACACGTTGATGGAGATCATGGTGTCATGCCGGTGACGATGGAGATCATGCCGGTGCTTTGGAGATGGAGATCAAAAGCACAAGTTCATGGCCATATCATGTCACTTATGATTTGCATGTGATGTTAATCCTTTTATGCATCTTATTTTGCTTAGGACGACGGTAGCATTATAAGGTGATCCCTCACTTAAATTTCAAGATAAATTGTGTTCTCCCCGAGTGTGCACCGTTGCGAAAGTTCGTCGTTTCGAGACACGCCGTGATGATCGGGTGTGATAGACTCTACGTTCACATACAACGGGTGCAAGCCAGTGTTGCACATGCGGAACACTCGGGTTAAACTTGACGAGCCTAGCATGTACAGACATGGCCTCGGAACACAAGAGACCGAAAGGTCGAACATGAGTCATATAGTAGATATGATCAACATGAAGATGTTCACCATTGAAACCACCTCAACTCACGTGATGATCGGACTTGAGTTGGTGGATTTGGATCATGTTACACTCGAATGACCGGAGGGATGTCAATTTGAGTGGGAGTTTTTAAGTAATATGATTAACTAAACTCATTATCTAGAACAATAGTCTAAGTTGTCTTTGCTATATTTATGTTGTAGATCATGGCTCGCGCAGTAGCACCCCTGAATTTTAATGCGTTCCTAGAGAAAGCTAAATTGAAAGATGATGGAAGTAACTTTGTGGACTGGGCCCGTAATCTAAGGATTATCCTTACGGCTTCCCAGAAGGCTTATGTCCTTGATGCACCGCTTGGTGCTCCACCCGCTCCAGTTGAGTCTCTAGACGTTGTGAACGCCTGGCAGGCTCGTTCTGAAGATTACTCAATAGTTCAATGTGCAATATTGTATGGCTTAGAAACGGGACTTCAAAGACGTTTTGAACGTCATGGAGCATATGAGATGTTCCAGGAGTTGAAGTTTATCTTTTAGAAGAATGCCCGGATCGAGAGATATGAGATCTCCGATAAGTTCTATGCTTGCAAGATGGAGGAGAACGGGTCTATCAGTGATCATGTACTCAGAATGTCTGGGTACTCCACCCGTCTGGCTGAATTGGGGATGCCCCTTCCGCCAGAGGCTATCACTGACAGAGTTCTTCAATCATTGCCACCTAGCTACAAGAGCTTCGTGTTGAACTATAACATGCACGGGATGAACAAGTCAGTCGCCGAGCTGTTTGCGATGCTGAAAGCCGCTGAGTCTGAAATTCAGAAGGAGCATCAAGTGTTGATGGTCAATAAAACCACTAGTTTCAAGAAAAATGGCAAGGGTAAGAAGGGTAACTCCAAGAAGAGTGGCAAAGCAGTTGCTCCTCTCGTGAAGAAACCCAAGGCTGGACCCAAACCAGAAACTGTGTGCTTTCATTGCAAGGGAACTGGACACTGGAAGCGGAACTGCCCCAAGTATTTGGCTGACAAGAAGGCGGACAACAACAAACAAGGTATATATGATATACATGTTATTGATGTGTACCTTACCAACTCTCGTTGTAGTGCCTGGGTATTTGATACCGGTGCGGTTGCTCATATTTGCAACTCAAAACAGGAACTGCGGAATAGACGGAGGCTGGCAAAGGACGAAGTGACGATGCGCGTGGGAAATGGTTCCAAGGTTGATGTGATCGCCGTCGGCACGCTCGCTCTTCGATTACCATCGGGATTAGTAATGAACCTGAATAAATGTTATTTGGTGCCTGCATTAAGCATGAACATTATATCTGGATCTTGTTTATTGCGAGACGGTTACTCATTTAAATCAGAGAATAATGGTTGTTCTATTTATATGAGTAATATCTTTTATGGTCATGCACCCGAAGTGAGGGGTTTATTCTTATTGAATCTCGATAGCAATGATACACATGTTCATAACATTGATGCCAAAAGATGTAAAATTGATAATGATAATACCACTTTCTTGTGGCACTGCCGTTTAGGTCATATTGGCGTAAAACGCATGAGGAAGCTCCATACTGATGGACTTTTGGAGTCACTTGATTTTGAATCACTTGACACATGCGAGCCATGCCTCATGGGCAAGATGACTAAAACGCCGTTCTCTGGAACAATGAAACGAGCAAGTGACTTGTTGGAAATCATACATACTGATGTGTGCGGTCCGATGAGCATTGAGGCGCGCGGTGGTTATCGTTACTTTCTCACCTTCACTGATGACTTAAGTAGATATGGGTATATTTACTTAATGAAACACAAGTCTGAAACATTTGAAAAGTTCAAACAATTTCAGAGTGAAGTTGAGAATCATCGTAACAAGAAGATTAAATTCCTACGATCTGATCGAGGAGGAGAATATCTGAGTTATGAGTTTGGCAGTCACTTAAGACAATGTGGAATTGTTTCACAACTGACACCGCCTGGAACACCACAGCGTAATGGTGTGTCCGAACGTCGTAATCGAACCTTATTGGATATGGTGCGATCTATGATGTCTCTTGCCGATTTGCCACTATCATTTTGGGGTTATGCATTAGAGACAGCTGCATTCACTTTAAATAGGGCACCATCGAAATCCGTTGAGACGACGCCATATGAACTTTGGTTTGACAAGAAGCCAAAGCTGTCGTTTCTTAAAGTTTGGGGATGTGATGCTTATGTCAAAAAGCTTCAGCCTGAAAAGTTGGAACCCAAAGCGGAGAAATGCGTCTTCATAGGATACCCAAAAGAGACAGTTGGGTATACCTTCTACCTCAGATCCGAAGGCAAAGTGTTTGTCGCTAAAAACGGAACATTTCTTGAGAAAGAGTTTCTCTCGAAAGAATTGAGTGGGAGGAAGATAGAACTTGATGAGGTTGTTGAACCTTTACTTCAACCTGAAAGTAGCGTAGCGCAGAAAGATGTTTCTGAAGAGCCTACAACAGCTGAAGAGGAAGTTAATGATGATAATCATGAAGCTTTGGATCAAGTTGCTATCGAACCTCGTAGGTCGACAAGGACGCGTACTGCTCCTAAGTGGTACGGCAACAATGTCTTAGAGGTCATGTTGTTAGACAACGATGAACCTACGTGCTATGGAGAAGCGATGATGGGCCCGGATTCCGAGAAGTGGTTAGAGGCCATGAAATCCGAGATGGGATCCATGTATGAAAACAAAGTGTGGACTTTGGAAGTATTACCTGAAGGGCGTAAGGCCATTCAGAACAAATGGATCTTTAAGAGGAAGACGAACACGGACGGTAATGTCACCGTCTATAAAGCTCGACTTGTGGCAAAGGGTTTTTCACAAGTTCAAGGAGTTTACTACGATGAGACCTTCTCACCCGTAGCGATGCTTAAGTCCGTCAGAATCATGTTAGCAATAGCTGCCTTTTTCGATTATGAAATTTGGAAGATGGATGTCAAAACAGCGTTCCTTAACGGTTTCCTTAAGGAAGAGTTGTATATGATGCAACCAGAAGGTTTTGTCGATCCAGAGAATGCTGACAAAGTTTGCAAACTCCAGCGATCCATTTATGGACTGGTGCAAGCATCTCAGAGTTGGAATCTTCGCTTTGATGAGGTGATCAAAGCGTTCGAGTTTATACAAGTTTACGGAGAAGCTTGTATTTACAAGAAAGTGAGTGGGAGCTCTATAGCGTTTCTAATATTATATGTGGATGACATATTACTGATTGGAAACAATATAGAAATGTTGGAAGGCGTGAAGGAATATTTGAACAAGAGTTTTTCAATGAAGGACCTAGGAGAAGCTGCTTTCATATTAGGCATCAAGATCTATAGAGATAGATCAAGACGTTTAATAGGACTTTCACAAAGCACATACCTTGATAAGATTTTGAAGAAATTCAAAATGGATCAGTCCAAGAAGGGGTTCTTGCCTGTTTTGCAAGGTGTGAAGTTGAGTAAGACTCAATGCCCAGTGACTGCAGAAGATAGAGAAAAGATGAGTGTCATCCCCTATGCTTCAGCCATAGGCTCTATCATGTATGCAATGCTGTGCACAAGACCCGATGTCAGCCTTGCCATAAGTATGGTCGGAAGGTTTCAAAGTGATCCAGGAATGGAACACTGGACGGCGGTCAAGAATATCCTGAAGTACCTGAAAAGGACTAAGGACATGTTTCTCGTTTATGGAGGTGATCAAGAGCTCGTCGTAAAGGGTTACGTCGATGCAAGCTTTGACACTGATCCGGATGACTCTAAGTCGCAAACCGGATACGTATTTATTCTTAATGGGGGTGCGGTTAGCTGGTGCAGTTCCAAGCAAAGCGTGGTAGCTGATTCTACATGCGAAGCGGAGTACATCGCTGCCTCGGAGGCGGCGAAGGAAGGTGTCTGGATGAAGGAGTTCATGACAGATCTTGGAGTAGTGCCTAGTGCGCTTAACCCAATGACTCTGTTTTGTGATAATACTGGTGCCATTGCTCTAGCCAAGGAACCAAGATTTCACAAGAGGACCAGACACATAAAGCGACGTTTCAATTCCATCCGCGATTACATCAAGGAGGACGACATAAATATTTGCAAAGTACACACGGATCTAAATGTTGCAGATCCGATGACTAAACCTCTTCCAAGGGCTAAACATGAACAACACCAGAACTGCATGGGTGTTCGATTCATTACAATGTAAATCACATAGTGATGTGAACTAGATTATTGACTCTAGTGCAAGTGGGAGACTGTTGGAAATATGCCCTAGAGGCAATAATAAATTGGTTATTATTATATTTCCTTGTTCATGATAATCGTTTATTATCCATGCTATAATTGTATTGATTGGAAACTCAAATACATGTGTGGGTACATAGACAACACTGTGTCCCTAGTAAGCCTCTAGTTGACTAGCTCGTTGATCAAAGATGGTTAAGGTTTCCTAGCCATTGACATGAGATGTCATTTGATAACGGGATCACATCATTAGGAGAATGATGTGATGGACAAGACCCAAACTATAAACGTAGCATATGATCGTGTCAGTTTATTGCTATTGTTTTCTGCATGTCAAGTATCTGTTCCTATGACCATGAGATCATGCAACTCCCTGACATCGGAGGAGTACCTTGTGTGTATCAAACGTCGCAACGTAACTGGGTGACTATAAAGGTGCTCTACAGGTATCTCCGAGGGTGTCTGTTGGGTTGGCATGGATCAAGACTGGGATTTGTTACTCCGTATGACGGAGAGGTATCTCAGGGCCCACTCGGTAATACAACATCACAATGAGCCTTGCAAGCAATGTGACTAAAGTGTTAGCCACGAGATCTTGTATTACGGAACGAGTAAAGAGACTTGCCGGTAACGAGATTGAACTAGGTATAGAGATACCGACGATCGAATCTCGGGCAAGTAACGTACCGAAGAACAAAGGGAACAGCATACGGGATTAACTGAATCCCTGACATAGAGGTTCGACCGATAAAGATCTTCGTAGAATATGTAGGAGCCAATATGGGCATCCAGGTCCCACTATTGGTTATTGATCGTAGAGGTGTCTCGGTCATGTCTACATAGTTCTCGAACCCGCAGGGTCTACACACTTAACGTTTGGTGACGATTAGTATAGTTGAGTTATTGTGTTGGTGACCGAAGGTTGTTCGGAGTCCCGGATAAGATCCAGGACATGACGAGGGTCTCCGGAAGAGTCCGAAGGTAAAGATTAATATATGTGATAATAGTGTTTTGATCTCCGGAAAGGTTCCGGAATTCACCGGAAGGGGTTCCGGGTGTTTACCGAAGTGTTCGGGTGCAACAACACTTTATATGAGCCAAAGGGGTAAAGCCCATGAAGTATTGGAAAGTGCAAAAGGAAGTTTTGCTACTGCCTTAAGCGGTACTACCGCTGGTAAAGGCAGTACTACCGCGTAAGCGGTACTACCGCTTGTTGGAAGCGGTACTACCGCCCAAGCGGTACTACCGCTTGTGTGAAGCGGTACTACCGCTCAAGCGGTACTACCGCTCGTGAGCGGTACTACCGCTTGTGCGCGGTACTGCAGGGATCCGAGTTGGACTCTTTCCGTGCGGGCCAAACCGACCTTGTGCGGGCAAAACCGACCTGGAGGAGGCTTTTACTCCAAGTTTAGACCCCAAGGCTCAACATATAAATAGAGGGGCAGGGCTAGCACACGCGACACATTAAGATTTCCCAAGCCGTGTGTCGGCAACCCTAACCCTCTAGTTCTCCCGTCATAATCTCCGTAGTGCTTGGCGAAGCCCTGCAGAGATTGTTCCTCACCAACATCACCACGCCGTCATGCTGCCGGAACTCATCCACTACTTCATCATCGCTCGCTGGATCGAGGAGGTGAAGGCGTCATCAATCCGTACGTGTGTTGAACGCGGAGGTGCCGTCCGTTCGGCACTAGTTCGTGATCGGATCGAGGGATGACTTGCGATTTGGATCGCGGAGACGTTCGACTACATCAACCGCGTTTCTTAACGCTTCCGCTTAGCGATCTACAAGGGTATGTAGATTCACTCTCCCTCTCGTAGATGCTCATCACCATGGATAGATCTTGTGTGTGCGTAGGAAATTTTTTGTTTCCCATGCAATGTTCCCCAACAGTTAACTGGATTGATTGGAGATGAAAAGTGAAGGTGATGACCGGATCGCTATCCTTCCTGGGAAAAAACCTTCGATCGATAGTTGCGTTGTTCGGCAAAACAGGCTAGTGAAGCTAATCCGCCAAGAGAAAGTAATCAATCGTTGGATCGTGGACGCACTCATGACTGCTGATGTGCGCCACTAGCAAGCACTGATTAATAGAGGTATGGGTTTCTATTTTTTCCAAACTGGTGCTACTTGCATGCGCCTGTGTATATGCCCTGTCGCGTGACACTTGGCTGTGGGGAGAAGTCCTTGTTGGCTAACAGGAGAAAAGGAGAGAAAGATTTCGCACTTGCTTCACGTAGGGACACACCACATGTCCTCCCCGCACTTCACGACACCATGGTGGCGTCTCCTCTCCTTGTGCTTCACGCGGCTGTTGATGACAACGTGTTCTAATGGTGGGTTGAATCACGCCTCTCCTATTCCGTCTAAATATGTATTTCAGGATTGACCATGGTTTGCCCTCTCTCTTTTTCTTGGTCTCTATTTGTTCCTTCAATTACTTCCTACCGGGTGAACTCCCATCTATGCCTCCTCCTCCTGCTACCTTCATACTTGTGGGGCATTGTGTAAGATTAAGAGGTATAGGCGTGTAGGCCCTTCAGTTCTATCGCTAAAAATGACACTTTATAATCTCCTGTACATATATTGTCCAAACAGTTCAACAAGAACAAGATGTATGTGTGTGAGAGTACATGTGAGTATCTTTATTTCCATTCTTCTCCTTCCCTATTAAATTTATAGATCAATTTTCATGCATTTTTCCTCTTCTAAACATTCTAGTAGATCATGTCAGAGCACATAATATTCAAGTAGGAGACTTCATATGATATGCAAAGATGATTAATTGATGATAGCAACAGACTTGTACTTATTTTGTTTTTTGGAGCAAGGAGAAAGCTATTTTATCATCTACTTGACAGATAGCAAATCTTGTATAAGTGCCATATATTTATGTTGTAAGTATGAAGTCATGTTGTAAGTCAAATAACGTAACTACCTTCTAAATTTTCAACTTAATAATTCATTTCATGTTGTAAGCCAAATACTTACCTTCTATACCATCTAATCAATTTTACAGGGGTGCTAAGGTACCAACAAAGCATCAAATTAATTCCAATGTATGAGCATAAACTTAACTGCTTTTTAAATACCTGATTATGGAGTCCTTCAGTCGAAAATTTTATTATTATTTCATTAGACCATTTCGTAGCACTTACATGTCCTTTTAGTACTTACCCTCTTCTCTTCTAATGCACTTTTCTTCCCCTCCAATGGTGTTTAAGCAACCGAAAGCATAACAATGGCTATATATGTTGGAGTCAGCAAATTATATAGCACAATATATTGTAGTCTATCAACATCTTAAATTTATGTTGCTATATAAATTACCATCCAACTTTACTTTTGCTCACTCATGGAGATTATATTGCTCTAGATCATGCAGTCCATTTTCAGGAACAAGCACCACTGGAAATGCATCATATAGGAGTAAATACCATGTCATTTCATTAAGCACTAGCTCAAAAGTATGTTTAGATTGTGTATCCCTTCTAAACATTGCGCAATATATATGGTGTTTCATGTTCCTGTTCTGATATCTCGTATTGTATCTATCAAATCATTCCTAATATTGTGATGCATCACTTTTCTTTTATGTATTATCGTCGGGTGCATGTTGTCCTCCAAGGTTGTAATCAATAGCAAAACTTAGTTTATACGATGGTCGGGATCTTAGAAATCTAAATATTTGAGGGTTCGGTTCATACCAGTTGTGTAGCCGGGAATTACTCACGTCCCAGGCTAGCTTCTTATACAACATGGACAGTGCTAAATAGTAAAGACTATAGGTACAACCAACAAAGAATTCTTTGGTCGCCTCCCAGGACAATGCTCTTCGGGTGTGTTTGGGAGCATTCACAACCTAGCATGGTTGTTCTCCTCTGATATATGTTGAGTGTAGACATTGCTGAGTACACGCATTTTTTATTGTTTGGTAGCGGTGTATGTGTTGAGACATGTTGAGCTGAGACTTTGTTTGGCAGTCTGCATCTGTTTAGACATGCTGAACAATTATGGATTTCGAATAATTTTTCTGAATGGTGAACATTTTTTTTGAATATTTTTGCAAATTTTGTAATTTTAAAAATTTTCTGAAAATTTAAACAAAATTTTAAGTTGCGAACAATTTTTGAATAATTAAACAAATTTTGAAAATCTGAACATATTTTGAAAATTTAAACAAAAATTTGAATTTTGAACATTTTTTGAATTTTTTTTTAAATTCTAATTTTTTTCAAAACTTTGAGAGAAAATTTGAAATTCTGAACATTTTTAAAAATTTAAACAAAATTTGAAAATCTGAACATTTTTTAAAAATTTAAACAAATTTTGGAATTTTAAATATTTTTTGAAAATTTAAACAAAATTTGAAATGCTAGACAATTGTTGAAAATCTGAACAAAATTTAAAATTTTGAGCAAATATTGAAATCTATTTTTTTTGAAAATCTAACAAAATTTGAAAATCTGAATACTTTTTGAAATTTTGTCCATTTTTGAAATTCTGACCATTTTTTGAAAATTTAAACAAATTTTGGAATTTTGAACGTTTTTTAAAATTTAAAGAAATTCCGAATTTCTGAACATTTTTTGAAACACGTTGTCGCTCGCTTCGCTCGTGCATGCTGACCAGCGAACGACTGCTGGGGTGTTCTCTCCTCGTACATGCTACGAGGGTATTTGGGTTGAGATTGTGCATGCTAAGGATACCCCGTGCAGGCTACTAAACACCCAAAAGTGGGTTGAGTAGAGAACTTTTGCCCTCATGCACCCTACCAAACACAACCTTACTGCATGGGCCTCACTATGCCCCTGTTCCTAACGTTGAAACTTGCTCTTGTGATATGTGTTTATTATCATTTACAGATTTTGAACACAAACCTTTCCTTATTTTTTAACTAAAAAAATCTGGTGGTATTTTAAACATATTAGATATTAACATGCATCAATTCTTAGCATCCCTTGGTACAAATAGACGGGCACAACATCGAACACCATAGGACGTGTTTGGTTGCTCGCATGCATTTTGCCTGCATTGCATGCTCGTCTAGGCTGGGCTTGGTTGAGAAAAAACAAGAAAAAAACTAACATCTGCACATTGTTTGGTTGCATGCACTGCATCAGTGCCCATATTAGGGCATCTTGTTTGGTTGCCTGCATCTGTGCTTCGGGGGTGACCTGATGCAAACCACAGTTGTTGGGTTGCGTGCCCGTATCTGTTCTGCTCACCCCTTTCATATGTGATGGCCTTACCACCCAAATGTAGCATAACACATCAGGCTTAACATAAGAACAACACAAACAACAACAATAATCATAAGCAGCTATTAAGCGGTGCATAAATATACTAGACAGGCATAAGTTTAAGACTGCAGGGCATCCAATGCCCATGCACGACCCCAGGGTGGTGAACCCTGGGCAAAATATAAAGAGTTTGACAGCAAGTTAGGACGATCGACATAAGTTCAAACTAATGACACCACAAGTTCAGATTAGACAAACTATTAACCTAGAGGTCATGCTCGATGTCGCCCTGGCAGCAGTGCCTCTGGCACCGGACCTTGCACATGATGGAGATGTTCGTTTTATAGATTTTCACCTTCAAGCCAAGGCCGGAGATCTACGGGACGAGGAGGTCATCGGGACGATCCTGTGGTGGCGGCAGAAGTACTGCTAGCAACTCCCAAGGACCACCCAGAAGTCGCACCACTTGTTCACCGAGAACCTCCTTGTCCTTGATCTGCACATAGAAGAGTAGCGACTCTTGCGCCCCCTCCCCGTGGTTATCCTCGGCATGCGTCCAATGCCAAGCGGCTGGCTTATGGCAGCGAGCCTACCAGGCAGGTGCACCCTCTTGAGCCACCGGTTCGTCGAGATCAGGTCCTCAGCGTCTTTGGTGCCAACCACCACCTGCGCTACTCTACCGTGGTTATCCCACTCCGTCTTCACCACCTTGTTAGGTAAGAGGACGCGTGTTACTACTGACAGAGCATGATCAGATCATTGCATTGATCATTGACAACTGCCACTGATCAGTGGCAGTGCAATTGGGCAGTGCTATGATCAGATCATTGCACTGGTCTTTGGCAACTGCCACTGGTCAGTGCTATGTTCAGAATAGTTGCAACTGCCACTGATTAGTGGCAGTTGACACTTGGGCAGTGCAATATTCAGGTCATAGCACTGATCATTTGCAACTACCACTGAACATTGCACTGCCCAAGTGCAAATGCCACTGATCATTGATGCCCAAAATGGCCTACTACTATTTGGCAGCATGCACAATTGTCCTGCTACTATTTTAAGCATGCACATGCATTGCCTTCTTCTTATGATCATGCACATAAATTGATCATGCACAAACCCTAGATCATGTACCAACCCTAACTACTAACAACAACAATGTACTAGCATCAATCTACTGTCATTCTCACAATCTACTATCATTCTAGCAAGAACATCACGTTCTAGCATCAATCTAGCATTAAGACCGCCTCCAATCTAGCTTCAATCTAGCAGGAAGACCCCCAATCTAGAATCAATCTACCATCAAGAACCCCAATCTATCATCAAGAACCTCAATCTAGCATCAATCTACTGTCATTGTAATAAGAACAACACTAACCGCAATCTATTAGATTAGAAAACCGATTGGAGGTGAATCAAATCCAATCTAATCCTACCTAGTATGTAGTAAGAAAAAACCCTAACTCAATTACGAGGATGGGAAAAGAAATTGCATGTACCGGAGCGGGTGCCGTTGGAGCATACGCTGACCGAGGAGCAAACCCTGGTGGAAACAGGGGGCCGACAGAAGAGGATGAGCCACCCAATTCGAGGGCCATTGCAACTGCAGTGCTCGTTGTCACGTGCTGGGTGGACGAAGACGCCGCTGTTGTCCTAGCGCCTGTCATGCTCCCCTCACCTTGTTTGGGAGAAAACCCTCGAATGGGGATAAACCCTCCATTCCAGCCAAGGATGCCGCCATCAGTGCCGACGGGGCCCTTGGCACCCCCGTAGCCGAATCCAGAACAAGTAGGTCCGGATACGGAGGCCGAGCTGAAGTGGTCAGCAGCGCACTGGCCGGAGGACGCGACAGGGTGCAGAAGGGTGACGGTGCACGGATGGCCGCCATGAGGTCAATGCCACTGTTGGACAAGCCGGCCACCCATCGATCTTGGATTGGGTTGCTGCCGCCGAGGAAGGGGGTGGGGGCAGCGTAGCTGCGGGCATGCCATCGAAGGAGAGCACAAAGGGGCGGTGAGGGAGAGGGAGACAGAGTAGTGTGGGAGTAGGAGGTGACGAGTGAGAGGGAGGGGAGTTATGAGCCATCTCGTCCGTCTCCCGCGCTTACGAATGCATGCTGGCGACGGGCATGCGTGGCTCAGGCGAGCCTGGCTCACCAAAAACGGCCGATTAGGCTGTTACTTCACATGCAGGCCCAGATGCGCTTTAAGTTCCGTGCGGCCCGAGTGAGAGTGTCCTGGACTAAGAGGTGCTAACCAGTACGGCCCACATTCCATGGGCTGGGCTCGTGGCCCGCCGATCACTAGAAGTAAGGACAACCAAGGCCATGATCCTCGGCGTGATCAAGATGGAAGCCTCCGAAGACTTGGCGTATACTCCAAGGATTGCTTTGCAGCCGACGTATCGATAACCGACCATGTGTATGACCTAGGTACCCCCGGTGTGTATATAAGCCAAGGGGTTTAGTCTTTAGGGACACAATTATCAGCCTTAGGGTTTAGAACACAATCATACGATCTCGAGGTAAATCATCTTGTACTATGTACCCCATCACATCAATACAATCAAAGCATGACGTAGGGTTTTTCCTCTTCGAGAGGGCCCGAACCTAGGTAAATATCGTCTCCCTTCGTATACTGTAACCATCATTCTCAGACCCACAACTCGGGACCCCCTACCCTAGATCTGCCGGTTTTAGCACTGACATTGGTGGCCCATACAGGTCCCGCCGTGCGATCGCCCGAGAACAATGGAGGCATCGACCACCGATCGAACCCAAAGCGGCGTGCGCTCTCCGGAGGACTCTCAAGTCATCATATTCACCGAAAGCCAAAACCACCTCGGATTCCCCCTTCCTTTTCAAGGATCGAAGGGTGATGATCTCGAGCCTACATCCGAGCCTCACGCTCTTTCTCCTAACTCTACCAAGGATCTTTCCGAACGGGTGAGTCAAACACCTGCGCATCAACTGATAGAGGATGATAAGCCAGATCAATCAGAAGAGGCCCAGAGCTCAGACTCGAAGGGTAGTCCTGTTGGTCCGACCATAGCATCGCAACCTCGGGAGGAACACTTCGGAGCGGCGATCTCACAATCGGTTGGGGTCAAATTTTTGATCCCACCCACCCCCCACATCGAGTAATGCCCAAGTAATTCAGGGCCTCCCGATGTCTGGGATCTAATCTACGTCAAGAAACAACCTCAAGAGACAGTTCGACAATTTTGGATGTCTTTCCTGTTCATAAAGAACAAAATCCCAGACTGCCGTGACCTAGAGATCCTAGCAGCTTTCCGCTACAACTGCCATGACGAGGGCATATTAAATGCCCTCGCTCGTCGATGCGTTCAAACCTTCTCTGAGTTATCGGACTTAGTATCCAAATTCTGTGTCATGGAAGACACCTGGTTGGCCCAAAAGGAGCAGAGGGATTCAATCCGCATTGAGGCGGCAAACCGTGACCGGCAAAATGGCTAAGGGCAGAAGAGCCATCACGGAAAAGATAGAAACCTTTAAAAAAGACCAAAACTTGCTCTCAATAAACTCCTGGACCAATCATGCCCTATCCACTCCATTTTGCTAAACACAAACTCAACTCACAGTCTTCGAGCCTGCTGGGTAGTTAAATAGGTGGCAAAAGGAGGGGAAAACCTCCTTAACAACACTGATGCGCACAACAATCGTGCAACAGCGTCCTCGGGCGAGGACGAGATCTTGATGATCTATGAAACACACCCGTCAAGGAATCAAAGAAAGCGAGCCCTTCGTGAGACAAGCCACGTTTATCACATCGTGACACCGGACAAGTGGTCAGACATACCTATCACCTTTGGGCAAGAAGATCAGCCGAAGACCGGGTTCGGCCGAGGTGCGGCAACCCTAGTACTCGACCCTATAGTAGACAGATGTTGCTTACGCAAAGTGCTAATGGACTGTGGCAGCAGTTTAAACCACATATATGAAGAAACCCTACAGAAGATGCAGTGCGATAGATCACGCATCGAGCCTAGTCATACCACATTCAAGGGGATCATCCCAGGGAAGGAGGCGCGTTGTAGCGGCAAAATCACACTTGATGTAGTGTTCGACACTCCCGACAATTACCGCTCGGAGGAGTTGAACTTCTGCATCGTGCCCTTCCGAAGTGGTTACCATGCGCTTCTGGGTCATGACGCATTCACAAAATTCCACGCCGTCCCACACTATGCCTACATGAAACTCAAAATACCAGGGCCCAATGGCGTGACCACTATAGCAAGCAGTCTGGATAGGGCACTACGAGATGAAAACAAGACGACATCACTTGCCCTAGAATCATTAGCCGAGGCCTTCACGGCCGAAGAGCTAATAGCCCTACGCACCACCGTCGATCGAGACGATGTCATCCTTGACAAAAGGTCTAAACCCACGTCATTCAACCCAGCTGATGAAATAGTCAAATTTCAGGTGCACCCAACAGACGCCAACAAAACGGCGACAATCGGCACACAGCTAGATCCAACCATGGATGAAGCTTTACGCGCTTTTCTTCGCGAAAATTGGGACATTTTCGCCTGGCACCCTTCCGATATGCCAGGGATTTCCAGACACCTCACCGAGCACAACCTGAATATTATATAAGGCTTTAAACCAGTAAAACATGCGCTTCGTTGGTTCTCGGAGTCAAAGAGGCAGGATATGGGTGAGGAACTAGCCAAGTTACTAGAAGCCGGATTCATCCGAGATATTAAACACCCCGAGTGGTTGGCTAACCTGGTCATGGTACCTAAGAAGGACAAGTCCTGGTGTGTTTGAGTTGATTTCAAGGACGTTAACAAGGCTTGCCCGAAGGACCCACTCCCTCTACCACGTATTGACCAGATCATGGACGCCACGGCAGGACACGACTCACTATGCTTCCTGGATGCCTACTCAGGGTACCATCAGATAAAGATGAAGGAATGAGATCAAGCCGCCACAGCCTTCATAACCCCATACGGGCCAATCTGTTTTAACACAATGCCCTTTGGTCTAAAGAATACGGGCGCAACGTACCAGCGTATGATTCAAACATGCCTGGAGCCACAGATCGGAAAGACTGTGGAAGTATACGTAGATGACGTGGTTGTTAAAACCAAAAATGTAAACAAATTGGTGGACGACCTTCGGGAAACATTCACCAATCTCCGAGCATATAATATAAAGCTCAATCCAAAGAAGTGTGTTTTTAGAGTACCAGCGGGCAAGCTGCTCGGCTTCATTGTTTCCCATCAAGGAATAGAAGCCAATCCTGACAAAATCCAAGCCCTTGCCCAATTGGAGATCCCTACAGAGCTCAAGCACGTTCAACGACTAGCTAGGTGCGTAGCCGCTCTGAGCCACTTTATTTCTCGGCTTGGCGAAAAGGCCCTACCTCTCTACAAGCTACTAAAGCAAACAAAGAACTTTCAATGGACTAGCGAGGCAGGCACTGCTTTGCAGGAAATCAAAACGCTCCTCGCTACCAACCTTGTACTAGCTGCACCCACGGTTGGAGAGCCGATGTTGCTGTACATCTCGACCACAAATCAAGTCGCCAGCGTAGTACTCATCATCGAGTGCGATGTTGAAGGCCACAAGATTCAGGTACAAAGACCTGTTTACTATGTTTTCGAGGTACTTACCCCGTGTAAAACGAGGTACCCTCACTATCAGAAGACAGCTTATGCAGTCTGCTACTTGTAGTTTGCGTTGGTATTTCCCCGAAGAGGAGAGGATGATGCAGTACAGTAGAGATAAGTATTTCCCTCAGTTAAGAACCAAGGTTATCAATCCACTAGGAGAACCAAGCAAAATTCCGTTAAGCGCACCTGCACACACAAGAGCAAACACTTGCACCCAACGCAAATAAGAGGGTTGTCAATCCTCTTTTCGGTTATTTGCAAGGATTAAATCTTATCGAGGTAAATAGGTAAACTAAAATACTAATTAAAATAAAAGTAAATAAATTGCAGCAAGGTATTTTTAGGTTTTTTATATGATAAAGATAGACCCGGGGGCCATAGTTTTCACTAGAGGCTTCTCTCTCGAGCATAGAAACATACGGTGGGTAAACAAATTACTGTTGGCAATTGATAGAAAAGCAAATAATTATGACGGATTCATGGCAATGATCATGTATATAGGCATCACGTCTGAGACAAGTAGACCGACTCCTGCCTGCATCTACTACTATTACTCCACTCATTGACCGCTATCCAGCATGCATCTAGAGTATTAAGTTAATAAAAACAGAGTAACGCCTTAAGCAAGATGACATGATGTAGAGAAGCAAATTCAAGCAATATGAATAAACCCCATCTTTTTTATCCTTAATGGTAACAATACAAATACGTGTCATGCCCCCTTCTGTCACTGGGATTGAGCACCGCAAGATTGAACCCATCACAAAGCACCTCTCCCATTGCAAGATAAATCAATCTAGTAGGCCAAACCAAATCGATAGATCAGAGAGAAGTACAAAGCTATAATAATCATGCATAAAAGAGTTCAGAGAAGACTCAAATATTTCTCATGAATAATCTGATCATAAACTCACAATTCACCGGATCCCAACAAACACACCGCAAAGGAAGATTACATCGGATAGAACTCCAAGAACATCAAGGAGAACATTGTATTGAATATCAAAGAGAGAGAAGAAGCCATCTAGCTACTAGCTACGGACCCGTAGGTCTGTGGTAAACTACTCACACATCATCGGAAGGGTGGCAAGGTTGATGTAGAAGCCCTCCGTGATCGATTCCCCCTCCGGCAGAGTACCGGAAAAGGCCGCCAGATGGGATCGCGGAAGAACAGAGGCTTGCGGCGGAGGAAAGGTTATTTCTTCTGGCTCTCTGATGGTTTCCCAATATTTGTGAATTTATAGAAGTGGAATTAGGTCAAACGGAGTCACGTGGGCCCCACAAGGCAACACAGCGCCCCCCCCCCCGGGGCGCGCCCTGTTGCCTTGTGAAGCCTTCGTGAGGCTTCTGGCCTCCTCCCAAAGCTTCCAAGGTCTCTTTGGTCCAGAAAAAATCTCCAAAAAGTTTCGTGGCATTTGGACTTCATTTGGTACTGTTTCTCTGAAAAGCCAAAAACAAGCAGAAAACAGCAACTGGCACTGGGCACTAGGTTAATAGGTTAGTCCCAAAAAATGATATATAATTGCATATAAAAACACCCAAGATTGATACTATAATAGCATGGAACAATCAAAAATTATAGATACGTTGGCGACGTATCACAGTCTTCATGGCATCTCGGAAACTACGGCACTATTTCCAAGAGTGCTCTATCACAGTGGCATCCGAAGTACCTCTTAATGATATAATCAATAATAGGGATGCCACAGGCAGAGTTGCCAAATGGACAATCGAGGTCTTGCCCTTCGAAATTGCATATCGCCCACGTCGAGCCATTAAATCCCAAGTGTTAGCGGATTTCGTGGCAGAATGGACAGAAATCGAACTCCCTAGGGAGTACAGTACTTATTCCCACTGGACAATGCACTTTGATGGATCTAAGATGCTGGCTGGCCTAGGGGCTGGAGTAATCCATACGTTACCAACCGGGGATAACATACGGTACATACTGCAAATAATGTACACCGATTCTAACAATGCAGCCGAATATGAGGCTCTTCTGCATGGTCTTTGGATCGCGGTCTCTACGGGAATCCGATGTCTAGAAGTCTGAGGGGATTCCAATCTCGTTATCTCTCAAGTTAACGGTGAATTCGACGAAAGGATACGAAGATGACAGCATACCAGAATGTCGTCATGGCAATATCGGGCCGGTTCGAGGGGCTAGAATTTCACCATATCCTAGGGGACAACAATCAAGCTGCGGATATCCTTGCTAGGATGGGCACTAAACGCGACAAAGTTCTTGAAAACACTTTTCCGGAATGACTTTTCAAACTTTCTGTAACCTTGAAAGAAGGGGATAAGGTAGTCAAATCAAATGGCACCGAAGAGGTCATTCCTCCTATCGTTGAACTAGACGAGGAGATAATTGGGGGTTCAGCCATTGAAGAGACGCCCTAGGCTCATGATTGCGCCATGGACCGAACCGCTCCTCGCATACTTGCTTGGAAAAGAGCTGCCCGAGGACCAAACTAATGCACGACGGATCATTCGAAGATCCAAGGCTTATCAAGTCCATGACGGTGATTTATATAATAAAAGTGTCACGAGAGTACTCCAACGATGTATATCCGAGGAGGAAGGCAAATAGCTCCTTTTAGAAGTTTATTCCGGCATGGGCGGCCATCACGCCGCACCTCGGACCTTGGTAAGCAAGGCTTTCTAGGCCAAATTTTACCGGCCCACCGCTCGGGCAGACGCAAAGGCACTAGTCCAAAGATGCGTGGGATGTCAAGTCTTCGCAAATCAAAGTCACATGCCCGCTACGGCTCTTTAGACTATCCCAATCACCTAGCCCTTTGCGGTCTGGGGGCTTGACATGGTCGACCCACTTAGAGGGGGTACACATAAAATGAAATATCTACTCATTATGGTGGATAAGTTCACAAAATGGATCGAGGTCAAACTAGTAACCTCAGCTAAAGTGGGGCCAGCACTGGATTTTATATCCGGCGTGGTTCACCGTTATGGTGTACCTCACAGTATTATCACAGACAACGGGTCTAATTTCACTGCCAAGGAAGTTAGGGCCTGGTGCATGAAGATGGGCATTGAGCTTGATTACGCTTCGGTATATCACCCTCAATCCAATGGACAGGTTGAGCGAGCCAATGGGCCCATTATGAGCGGCATTAAGCCAAGGCTCATTCACTCTTTCAAAGAGTCTGACTGTAAATTGGTGGAGGAACTTGATTCCATGCTCTGGGGATTGTGCACCATGCCAAATCGATCCACGGGCTACACTCCTTTCTTTATGGTCTATGGTGCCGAGGCCATTATCCCAAGTGATCTCATTCATGATGCACCTCAGGTGTGCATGTATGAAGAACGGGAGGCCGAGCTCGACAGGCAGGATGACCTGGACGCCCTTGAGGAGGAACGCGGTGTAGCTCTGGCATGTTCTACTTTTTACCAGCAGCAGGCAAGGCATTATCAGAGTCGTGAGGTCCGCGCCAAAACATTCAATGTTGGCGACCTGGTACTACGGCACCACCCTGAGAAGTAAAAGCATAAGCTCTCAGTGAAATGGGAGGGACCGTTCATAATCGACCAGGTATTGGCGGGGGGCGCTTATCACATCCGCGATCCTACGGACAATCGACTGGAGCCGAATCCATGGAACGTTGCGCGGCTTCGACGCTTCTATGGTTACTACAGAGGTTTTTCCTCTTTTCGATATCTCTAGTTAAAGATAGAGTAGTTTCTTTTAGAATATTGCTCTTGCTTGTACAAACTCTGTTAAAAGCATTGCTCGGTTGAGCCGAGGTATTGCTACCTCGGATACCTTTTAAAGTGTTCGGCTTGCTATCCTGGAGGCTTTAAGCCCGCATATTCTTTGCGTTCATATTTTCTTTTATGACCGTTGCCTTCCGTAACTATCATTATAAAGCCATAATATGCATCAGTTTGACTTAAGATCTGGCTAAGCTGGGTTGCCTGGCTCCTATGCTTACCCCTTACGTTCCTGATTGTTCGGCTAGTGGGTAAAGGGAGCACCCCTGTGATTGTTGCTTCCGGGTCATCCGGTTAGCGCCTCAGACAGGTGAAGCCAAAAGCTAGCAATCTTAAGAATACAATTGGTCGGCAACGACGAAAGTGAAAATTTCAGTTTATTAAAACCAAAGACTTCGGAACCTTTCTCCAAACTAACTTTTTCCTTCCCGCATAGACCGGAGGTGAAGTTATATTTCATGGTAAACATAATACCCTAGGAAAAGGAATTTATAAAGGAACTATTTTTCTGAGAAGATGTTTCTTACGTTAAAAACTAATATAACATATCTCTTTGCTACCTTTGTTTTTCGGACCATATGGCCGGATTGCCTTGTTCCCCATAACATTTGACCCTCATAACGGCATTAAAAAGTAGGAAAAACTCCTCGACCACTGACCGAAGAGGTGGAAGTTGATGGCCGGTTAACAAAGTAATACATGACATATTTGAGTACCCAGTGATGTAAAGTACTTTGATACATAGAATCTTTACAATAGAGTTCTTAATTGTTTACTCAAGGCCGTCTATCAACTAGTGAAGGTCGCAGTCTTTTTGAGACAGCCGAGTAGCTGGCATGACGTTTTCATACACCAAGCTAGTGGGTATTTCCTTCCCGTCTGGCCTGCAAGGACCAACTTCGGCAAGATGCTCCGTATCAAGCTCGGTGTAGCGTGTCTTCACCATCGCCCAAGCTTCTCGGGCACCCTCTCAACAGGCCGATATCTTCCACGCCTGTAAACGGCGCCGAGCTCCTTTTAGGCGACCGACGAGTCGGCCATTCCTTCCGGAATGGTCTCATCTGGCCATAAAGCCTTGAATGCACTCTTCAGGGATCTTCGGGATAATTCATGAAGTTCAACGAGCTCCTTTATCGCATCCATCGGAGAGGAGTCGTCCTCAACTGGCAGCCGAGCATTCGAGGCAGCTGCACAAATAAATGGTTCAGAAGGTCGGATGCAAAAATTAACTAACAGTTGCAGTACAGCCCGCTTACCGGATATCGATCCACTCATTTCTTTGTGCCGCCCCTCTGCATTGGACAGTTGAGCCTTTAACCTCTCAATTTCAAGGGCTTGTTGCTCGTTGGTAACCTTCAGCTTGGTATAATCATCAATTCTTCGAGTTAGCACGCTACGGCCAGCTTGTTCTTGAGCGTTCTTCAAGTCCTTCTCAAGTTGGCCAATGGTTTCCGCTACTATCAACATACATCCTATTAAGGTGTAAACTGTACATATAGCAATAGAGAGTGTTCGACTCGACTTACCATGTGCTTCTCGTGTAAATTTCTTGACGGCATCAAGCTCGGATTTCGTCTGCTTCAGCTCCTCGGCTAGCCGGCCATTCTCCGTTCGAGCAGTCTGTTTCCAATACAAGTTATGATGTTGTGGTAAACACATGTGGATCCTTAAATCGGTCTCTCGTGTCCAATTTGAGGCTCGGAGGCTACTAGGCTTCGTGCTTATTCACAAAAGGTTATAAAACTTATCGATCCACTTGTCGGACAGTATATCCAACCAGTGTCTCGGGGGCTACTGGGGATCGCAATGGTATTTTATACCAAAAGGTCCTCGGAGGATATAAGATGTTCACTAAAAAATAAGTTCAGATGGCATGCCTACTTTCGAGGAAATTTACATTTGTCCCTCCAAAGGGCTACTGGGCTCATTAAGAGATTCATTGTCACGATGAAGGAATACCTGTAGACTCGAGGATAGCACGCCCACCACATCTTCGAAACCAACTTGAGCGGCTCTGAGATAGGTGTCCACCGCATTGAGGGCACTAAATTTCTGATTGGAAAAGATAGGGTGCCTTAGGGATGTCTGTCGGTGTCAAAACAGGCAGATCTCGGGTAGGGGCCCGAGCTGTGAGATCGGATCGATGGGTTAACAGGAGACGTAGGACACGATGATTTACCCAGGTTCGGGCCCTCTCTAAGGAGGTAAAACCCTACATCCTGCTCTTGTTTATATGGATGGATGTATCAAAGTACAGGGTTGATCTACCTCGAGATCGTAAGATGTGGTCCAAACCTAGGGGTATTATCAATGATCCCTCTACGGACTAAACCCTCTGGTTTATATAGACACCAGGGGTATCTAGGGTTACACATGGTCGGTTACAACTAAGGGAATACATGCCGAGTCTTGTATCCTTGGGGTGCACGCCAAGTCTTCGGTGAAGCCCGATATGTCGGTTTTTCAAGTTGGAAACTTCCGGAGTCCCTGCTCTCTGACAGGCCTCGAGCACGGCCCATGGACTAATCAACCAGGCCGGGACCCCCTAGTCCAGGAGACCGTCAGTAGCCCCCGAACTTGTCTTCAATGCCGAGGATGGCAATCTTCATCGGATAAACGTTTTCGGATAAATGTCTTCGGCATAAGAGTTCTTCGGCTTAGCGTGCAAGTTCCCCCCTTCGTGACTTCGGTCATAAACGTCTTTCGGCTCCGGGCCCACCACGAGATATCTTGAACACCGTGCTATCTTGGGAAATGAGCCACTTTACGGCTAGATGTCGAAGCGTCGTTCCACCCATCTTTCATTAATGGCCCCTTGACCAACAATTGTGCCAAAGCACATCTTAGCCTTACTTCTCCCTTCGCCTTTCGCAAGCCATTGCTCCCAAAGCCAAGCTTCGAGTGCCTTGAAAATGGTGAGCAGCGCGGGTTCTTCCAAGCACCCCCACGGCCCCCTCAAAGGTGACCGGGGTAGCTTCTCCATCACGCGTCTCCAATTGGATCGGTTATCCACCCAGGGCTATCTGCCTGATTCAGATTTAGCTTCCACCCGCCCCGGATTGATATCCGTAGATGGGCAGGCGCACGCTGACAGCCACCCCATCCCTCACGGGGATGAGCGGGTGTGTTTTGTTCCGTTCCTCCTGCACGGCTTGTGGTTTCCAATTCATCCCTTTCTCAGAGGTCTCCTCAAATTTTACGGGATCCAACTTCACCACCAAACTCCCAACTCGATTCTACACATCATGGAGTACGTTGCCCTCTGCGAGATGTACCTCGGGTGCGAGGCTCATTTCGGGCTGTGGAGAAAATATTTCTGCCTCATGCCCTGTTCCTGTGACAGGAAGCTACAGGAAGTAGGGGCAGCCGAGGTCTGCCGCATAGTCAGGACCGGCTACCCCACAGGGACTCCTCGAAAGGTCACCAACATGTGGTCATTCGAATGGTTTTATATGGAAGACGCCCTGCTGCATGATCCAGTTCGGCCCGGGCTCCCGATCTTTTCTTCGAATCATCCGAAGAAGCGGTTTAGCTGGAGACCGCAGAGCCCCGCCCAGCAGGACGACTCGGAAGTAGGTTCCCTAGCCGCCAAGGTAAGGTGTCTGACGAGCACCGGCCTCACCATTATCGACGTGATGGCAACAACCATCAACCAAAGAGTTCAGCCTCTTCGGCAGCGTCAGCACCCATTGTTTATGTATAATGGTGACAACGATGCTACACGGTCCATCCGGAAGAGCTTCCGAGATGACGCGGCCTTTGGCGTAGCCTTGGCCGGCATATACAAGGGAGAAGCCGCGGACTTCGCTAAGCGAAAGTTCATAGACGGCTTATCGAACTACAATCCTGCCGAACTGGTAAGTTCAGTAATATTTCCTTGTCCATCCGAGCAAGATGTTTTCATTCTTTCATGATGACTGTTCATTTCATCTGAACAAAAATGGAGGCGATGGGTTGAGACCCTGAATAGCGCGGCACCTGAGCCGGAAAGATATCGGCGAGACGATGACCCCGCCGTTCATGAAGACGAAGAGATATCCACCCTATATGAAGGGGATACCTTCTATCAGGAGAGCCTTGATGGCTCAAGAGTGGCCATCATCCCCGACCTGCCGGGGATGCGTCCATCAGCATCGGTAAAGCCTCCTCCTCTTTCCTCTCGAAAGAGAGCTTCAGCTCGCAGAACCCGAGGCACCCTGACTCCTCTTCCTAAGGGCCAAAGCTCAAAGCGCGCACGTAGCAGCACGGTCCCTCAAGGGGGCCCTCTAGTTGCCATACAAAAGACCCCTGAAACGGAAGTAGTCATGGAAGCGGAACCTGCCGCCCCTCCCCAAAGTAGGTAACCTGTGTTCTTATTAGGCTGTTCGTCGGAGATCAAGGGTCACAAGGCTGACAATTATTTCCCTGCACAGACCCTCTACCGATATACAGGTAGCAGAGGGAGCCAACACCTCGGCCCCGATAGCCGACACGGAGCTGCCTTCGCCCGCAGGGGGCGTTCCCAAAGTGCCGCAACCAGCCGCCTCAGGGACATGCTCGGCAAGCATCTTTGAGGTCGAAAGCGCGATGAACCTATCGGGCCCATGGAACCCAGGGTATCCAGACCCGTCTGCCTTTGGCCAGGGCGCAACGCCTGGCGTGGGCCCAGCAGACCGTCACCACCAGGCACCTCACCAGGACTCTTCATGAGGCCTTGGCCTGCTGAGGCCCCCTCCTCAGGTAGTGGCGAGCGAGGCTCGGCATCCTCACCAACGGCCTCGCGAGGCGGCCTCCCGAGGCCTCCTCCCGAAGGCGCACAAGACGAAGGCCGTTCGGCGCGGCCGCGCGGTCTGAGGCACATCACATGGGTGATGCGCGCGGCGACGAGCGGCGACAGAGGCCACGCCAGCAGGCGCGGATGAGGATGGTTTCCTCTTTTGCGTTAAGGTAGCAGGGCCAGCTATCTACTCCCCAAAGCAAACCCAAAGGTTTCCCGATCGACGAGGGAAGACCAAGACGGCGGGCGCGCAGGGAAGAGGTCATCATCGAGCCCACCGGCGCGTCATGGATCATGCTTTGGCAGGCGAAGACCGCCTTTTGTCCGGATAGCCTGAGCGCCTGTCCCCTTTCAAAACCGCCAAGTGTGGCAACCCTTCCCGCCTAAGTTTCCAGGGGGAAGAGGACCAAGGCTGGTATAAAGGACAGTGCTGCCATTGTAGGGGGGGAGCCCCGGGACCAGTTCTTCCTCCTCCTCCACCTTGTACGCAAGAACTCTCTTGCCCGCTGCAATCCCAACAACAAGCAAGAGTAGGGTTTTACACCGCAAGGTGGCCCGAACCTGGGTTACCGCTGAGTCCATAGTCCGTTAATCGCTAGCGCGCTCTCGCCGTAGCCTCGCCGTAGTTCAGTCGTGGTAGGAGACGAAGCGGTAGGAGCAATCTCACCCCCGTGTTCGAACCTTTGGGTCCCCGGAGCCCGACTTCCGACATTTGGCGCGCCAGGTAGGGGTGCGCTACTGTTCTTCTGCTCCGCCCTCTGCTCCACCAACCCCATGGCCGACGCACGTCGCGAGCGCGCCAAGTGCAGGGCTGGCCGCGTGGCTCAGACGGAGCCGGTGGCCCACGACAATCGCCGCCGCCCCGACGCCGAGGCTGCTGCCGCCACCGACCCCGCTGCCCGCGAGCAGCAGGACTCCTCCCTGCAACCCTCCGTGCAGGCGAACGGCCACACCGCCACGGCCTCCTCCCTCGCCCACCGTGGGCCGCCGAACCCGCAGGCCGCGCTGCTCATGGCGCGCGAGCTGCTCCGCTACCGTCTAGCTGACGCCGGCTACGACGCCTGGCTTGGTCGCATCACCGAGCTCGTCAACGCCGCCGGGGATGCTCCGGCACCTTCCCACTCGCTCCGCCCTCCGCCTTCCCACGCTGGGGACCTGGCGCACGGCGCTCCTCCGCCGCCTCCCCTGCGCGACGAGCACGGTGGGCCTCGGCGCAACGACCGGGCGCGCGAGCAGTCCCGTGGCGCGTCCCCGCCGGTCCATGACGAGGCCAGCTGCCGGATCATCCGCCGCGCGCCCCCTGATGCGCGAGTGCTCCTCGAGCGGCAGCACCAGCGCCAAGACCAGGCCGTTCAGGACGTTGCGGCGGCTGGGCGTCAAAACCGCGCCGCCCTCGCTGGCGGCGTCCCCTCAAGCGGTGTGGGCTGCCGCGCCTTCACCCGTGAGCTGCGTCGCGTGGTCTGGCCCGCGAAGTTCAAGCCTGAGCTGCCTCCACGCTATGACGGCACCCCCAACCCCGCGGAGTTCCTTCAGCTCTACGCGCTGAGCGTCGAGGCGGCGAACGGCGACGACAAGGTCATGGTGAACTGGTTCCCCATGGCCCTCAAGGACGGCCCGCGCTCCTGGCTCATGAACCTCCCCGAGGCATCCATCTCATCGTGGGCCGAGCTCTGCAGCCAGTTCGTCGCCAACTTCAAGGGCACGCAGGACCGCTCTCTCACCATCAACGACCTGCGGCGTGTGCGGCAGCGCCCAGACGAGACCCTCCGCAAGTACATCCAGCGCTTCAGCCAGGTGCGCAACAAGATCCCGCGCGCCTCCGACGCGGCCGTCATCTCTGCGTTCTCCACCGGCGTCATGGATGTCAAGATGCGCGAGAAGCTCGCCATCAACGGTGAGCTCGACTCCGTGCTTGAGCTGCTCGACCTCGCCGACAAGTGCGCGAAGGCTGAAGAAGGCCGCCTCTTCATCCACAACGACCCCGACGCGGCGCTCGACGCCGCCAAGACCAAGAGCAAGGACGTCAAGCGTAAGGGCCCGGCCGTACTCGCGGCGGAGCCCGAGCAGAAGCGCGGCTGTGACCGCGACGAGCCCAGGAAAGACAGCCGGCCGCTCTGCGCCTACCACAATGTGCGCTCCCATAGCACCGAAGACTGCCAGGAGCTCAAGCTGCTCCGCGACGAGCGCCAAGTCCGCCGGGACAACCGCAATGGCTGCGGCGCCAGCCGCGGAGGAGGCCGCGGCGGCAACCGCTGGGACGGCCGCAGTGGCAACGGCAACTTCTGTCAGGGTTGGCGCGACCAGCCTCATGAGACCGCCTGGCACGACCAGCCTCGTGAGGCCGCCTAGCGCGACCAGCCTCGTGAGGGGAACCCCCAGGCTAATGCCGCTCTTCCGCCGCTGCCGCCGCCACCCCGGAGGAATGACGTCTACTAGCCTGACGAGGGCGCTGGGGGCTACCAGGAGCCTCGCGCGGTCGCTTGCATCCTTGGCGGGTCTCAGGCCCCCGCGTCCGTCCGCCACTTAGAGCAATTCTCTCGCGAGGTGTATGCCGCCCTCCCGAGGCCTGAGGCGGCGCGGCCTCTCAAGTGGTCGCAGTACGCCATCACCTTCGACTCCAAGGACCATCCCAAGTCCACGGCCTCTGCAGGCGCGCTCCCCATGCTGTGCACTCCCACCATCAGCAACGTTGCGGTCACCAAGACCCTCATCGACGGCGGCGCCGGGCTCAACATGATCTCCATCGAAACCTTCGAGACGCTCCAAGTGCCCTATGACCAGCTGATGCCGACCAGGCCCTTCTCTGGAGTGACCGATGGCTCCACCATCCCTCTGGGGCAAGTACGCCTCCCCGTCACCTTTGGCACCCGCAAGAACTACCACACCGAGCTCATCGACTTCGACGTAGCGCACATCGGCCTACCGTACAATGCCATCTTGGGCTACCCGGCACTCACCAAGTTCATTGCGGCCACCCATCATGCCTACAACGTCCTCAAGATGCCCGGCTGCAGCGGCATCATCACCGTCACCTGCGACGAGAATGATGCGGCCAGCACACTCGAGCATGCCAACAAGGCCGCCGCGGTCGCGCACCCGGCAGACGAGGACGCGGCCGAGCCTCCTGAGGCCGCGCCCGCAAAGAAGAAGCAACTGTTCTCTCAGGACCGTGCCGAGACGAAGAAGGTATCGGTGGAGGGCAGTGGCTCCGGCCCTGCCTTCACCATCGGCACAAGCCTTCCTCCTGCATAGGAAAGCGCGCTCGTCACCTTCCTTCGGGCAAACTCGGATGTTTTCGCCCGGAAAGCATCTGACTTGTCCGGTGTGCCGAGGGAGGTGATCGAGCACCACTTAGCGGTGTGCCCCAATGCACGCCCCGTCAAGCAAAAAGCATGGCGCCTGGCACCAGAGAAGCATGATTTCATCGTCAAGGAAGTTCAGAAGCTGGAGTCGTTCACGAGGTGCGCCATCCCGAATGGCTCGCCAACCCAGTCGTCGTCCCCAAGAAGGGCGGCAAGGGGCGCATGTGCGTCGACTTCACCAGCCTCAACAAGTTCTGCCCTCAGGACCCCTTCCAGCTGCCGCGAATCAGCCAGGGCGTTGGCCCCGCCGTCGGCGGCATGCGCATGCCCTTCGGCCCGAGGAACGCCGGCGCCTCTTTCCAGAGGCTGGCGCCCCTCGTGCCAGGGCCTCGTGAGCCCCCTGCTCCTCGCGAGCCCCCAGGGCCTCGCGAGCCCCCCGGCCCCGGAGGAGCGGGCTCCCTTGGCGCGCCTCGCCAAGCGGTCTGACGTCACCTCAGCGCAGTCTTGCCAGGCGCGTCCGACGCGTCGCCTCGCGCGACCCACACTCCTTCCCGCCGCGCCTCCGCACCCTCGCTCCCGGAACCCTTCCGCCAAGGTGATTTTGTTTAAATGCGGCTGAGGGCGCCCCACGGGCTGCACCAACCTCAAGCTGATCCGTGCCGGACACGGCAGCCTAGCCCCTATCCTTTTGGCTGTGTAATGGATTTTGCTGATTTCACCCTGATGAGTTATGTTACCTGCTTAATTGCTTGTTAAGTTCGATGCCGACCGGAGAGCGCCACATGCTCGCGACCCCTCCCCTGGCAGATTCCGTGAGTGGGGGCAAGGCACGGTGCCTGTGCTCGGGTCCGTCCCTGCAGTGCCGCCAAATCCAAGCGACTGAGCTCTGGCTCGCAGGCCTGCTCCCGCGCACGTCACCTCACCAAGGTCCTTGGTGCCTTATCTCCTCACGCAACGGCCACGGGCAGGGTTAGCGAGCGCGTACCGCTCCCCCCATTGTGAAATCCGTCGATATGCAATCCCTAAGGAAGCAAGCCGCGCGAGGACCTCGCGGGCGGCCTCTCGCGAGGCGAAGATACTTCGAATGCCGAGCCTCGTGAGCACGCCTCGTGAGCACGCCTCGCGAGCTGCGTGAGCTCCTCATGAACTATGGCTCGCCCGACACCGCTCTCCGCCAAAAGCTAAGTCTGACTACCTCGCGAGACGCCCTTACCGTCACTCAAGCTCTCTCCCCTCGCGATCCCGTTGGGTGCTAGCATTTTCTCTTCTGCGTAAGCCGCTTGCACGCCAAAGGGGGGCTCCCTGAGCATCGCGCCTCAGGAGCCCTCACTAGCTCCCGGTGCCCCTCACCTTCCGGCCTTGTCCCGGCATCGCGACCGGACATACCAGCGGCGGCTGAGGCCCGCTTGGGGGCTGGTTCCTGACGGCGTAGAGCGCTGAGGCGAACAAAGAAAAAAAAACCAGCCTCACGGGAGGACTTCGGGAGGGAATGCATACACCCCGAATCACGAAAGTATTAAGTTAAACATAGAAGATACTATTTCACGCCCCTGCGGGGCTACATCGGTTCAATGCAGGGAAATAAAAGAAAGAAGGGGCCTAGGCGAGGCGCCATCACCCCCAAGACACCAGCGCGGGCGCCGCACGTGTCTCCAAGAAGGTGCTGCAGGCAAGTGCGGCCCCGTCACCGTGCGCACGGTGCCCGCCGCCAGGGGTACCGGAATCGTCGCCGCGCGCGCCTAGTCGGAGTCCTCGTCCTTGCTCGTGACGCGGGGGGAGCCGTCGCCGCTTCCACCCCCGCCTGAGGGGGCGGCACCGCTGGAGCTGTCGTCCTCGCTGGGGGAGCCGCTGTAGCTGCCATCCTCGCTCTCCGCGCAGCACTCCAGACGGCTGCCGGAGATCCCAAAGATCTTCACGAAGAGCGTGGCGGCACCGTCGTACTTGAATTGGAGGACGTGCCCCCGCTTCAGGTCGCGGGCGAGGGCGAACGACTTCCACCCCTGCTTCAAGAACATGAAGCCCGAGGGGGTGAACTCCGTCGCCACCCAGGAGGGGCCGTTGCAACAGCCGTCGGCTTGCACCCACAAACCCAGGGGCGCGCGTTCCGCCGTTCCGCCATTGCCTCCGCGAAGGAGTCCGGGAGCCGGAGCCAGGTGTGGGGGTTGCGGTGCATGTTCACTATGAATTCATGCGCCGCCTCCGCCGAATGGCTCCCTGCCTGGGGCGGTAGTGCAGCCGCTCCGCCACAGCCACCTCGGCCACGCGCGCCTCTCCCTCCGCGCCAGCGAGCGGCACCCCTTCCGCGACCACTGGGCCCAGCGCCGGCAGCCGTTGGGGAGCGCCCGCACCCCCGGGGTAGAACCTGGGATGTGGCAGCGGAAGCATAGCCACGCCCTTTCCCCCTCACCATCTCTGCGATGGCTCTAACAAGAAGATGGAGGAAGTTGGAGGAGGGAGAAGATGGGTGGAGTACTCCGGCTCTTCTCCCCCCTCTTTATGCTTGGCGCGGAGCTCCTCTCGTCGCTCCGCCTTCTCCGGCATTGGGAATTGAAGGAGTTGGAATGTGTGAAGGAAGGCAATGATGGCCTCGCGTCGCCCGCGGCAGGTTTTATGTCAACGCGGGCGGTTACCGAGGCGTCGTGGGAGAAGTGGGGGCGTCCCCCGTCACATCGTGCGCCACGCGTCGCACCTGGCCGTAGGCGGTTAGGGCCCGTGCCGTTTCGCCCCCCAGTAGGCGGGAACGTGTGCGCCGCGGGCCCGGGGGCTACGGTCGGGCCCATGGAACTCAGGGTATCCAGACCCGTCTGCCTTTGGCCAGGGCGCAACGCCTGGCATGGGCCCAGCAGACCGTCACCACCAGGCACCTCACCAGGACTCTTCATGAGGCCTTGGCGTCCTGAGGTCCCCTCCTCAGGCAGTGGCGAGCGAGGCTTGGCATCCTCACCAACGGCCTCGTGAGGCCCTCTCGCGAGGCGGCCTCCCGAGGCCTCCTCCCGAAGGCGCCCAAGACGAAGGCCGTTCGGCGCGGCCGCGCGGTCTGAGGCACATCACGTGGGTGACGCACGCAGCGACGAGCGGCGACAGAGGCCGCGCCAGCAGGCGCGGATGAGGATGGTTTCCTCTTTTGCATTAAGGGAGCAGGGCCAGCTATCTACTCCCCAAAGCGACCCCAAAGGTTGCCCGATCGGCGAGGGAAGACCAAGACGGCGGGCGCGTAGGGCAGAGGTCATCACCGAGCCCACCGGCGCATCATGGATCATGCTTTGGCAGACGAAGACCGCCTTTTGTCAGGATAGCCTGAGCGCCCGTCCCCTTTCAAAACCACCAAGTGTGGCAACCCTTCCCGCCTAAGTTTCCAGGGGGAAGAGGACCAAGGCCGGTATAAAGGACAGTGCTGCCATTGTAGGGGGGGAGCCCCGGGACCAGTTCTTCCTCCTCCTCCACCTTGTATAAAAGAACTGTCTTGCCCGCTGCAATCCCAACCACAAGCAGGAGTAGGGTTTTACACCGCAAGGTGGCCCGAACCTGGGTAACCGATTAGTCCACGATCCGTTCTTCGCTAGCGCGCTCTCGCCGTAGCCTCGCCGTAGTTCAGTCGTGGTAGGAGACGAAGCGGTAGGAACGAGCTCACCCCAGTGTTCGAACCTTTGGGTCCCCGGAGCCCGACTTCCGACAGAACCATAGACGTCGAAGAGCCTCTCTAAGTTGTCCCTTCTTCTTGAGTCAGGAGTTCAACGCCCTCAGCTCGGTGGACGCCTACCTCGGTGCGACCCGTAATGTTTTTGAGAAAGCGGTGGACGTCCTGTCCATAGGCCTGCAGGTAATTTCATTTTTGAATCCTTCTTTTGGCTTATGATAATCCGACCACCAACTAAGTAGGAGCCCCCAAGACACTTGTCGGATGGTACATCCGACAGGTGGATTCGTTTCAGCCATAGAGTACGAGCTTTAGAGCCCATAGCCCCCAAGCCGTAATGTGGGCACAAGTGACCGTGTATATGTTTGATGAATCGTACGTCCAATTTGCAGGCTGCTCGGGAGAAAAATGTGAATCTCTCCGCAGAGCTGAACCAGGCCAAGACACAACTGGTCACCGCACAAGCGGAAGTTGCGCATGTCAAAACATTTACCAGAGAAGCGCACGGTAAGTGCATCTGGTGTATGGCACAGTTGTGAAACATAATAGTTCGAAGACTAATTGCCTTATAATTTATAGCAGTGGCAGTCATCGGCCAGATGGAAAAGGATCTGAAACAAGCCCGAGAGGACCTGGTATATTCAGAATCGCAGCGGCAGGCTGAGCACCTTGTGTTGTCCCGAAGTAAGGAGGAAACAAAGGAGCTAAAAGCAAAGAACGCTCAGCAAGCTGAGGAGATTGACCACCTCAAGGTTCAATTGGCTACTGCCGAGGAGAGAAAGAATAAAACGGATGAAGAAATATCTGGTGAGTATCCTCCATCCTGTGACAAAAGATCTGAGTCCTGTCGTTCCTAATTTTTTTGGACCAAACCTCCGCTCCGACCCAATGATACAATGAATTTTATGCTAATATGCATTTCACATAGTGTTGCTGACAGGTCGGCTGAAGGATGCCAGTAGCCCCCCGACTGAAGGTGCCCTGACGGAGCTGACCGAGGTGCATGAGCGGGCCCGGACAGCGATGAAAGTTGTTTTTAAGGCTCTAAGGCCCAAAGAGAGTGTACCCGAGGACATGTCCGAGCTTGTTGACCGCCTTAAAGAGGCTCAGCGCCGAATACAGGCCTGGAAGATTTTGGCTTGTAGGGAGGGCGCGAGGGAAGCATGGGCCATGGTCAAGACTCGCTACACAAAAGTGAAGAGAGAGCATCTCACCACGGTCGGCCGAGTTGGTGCCGACGGCAAGGAGGTGCCAACTTCTTTAGTCTATGATGACGTCATGGCCGCCACGCGCTTTTCTCAGCAGGACTGTTCTCTCAAGTCTTTGATAGACGATCTAGATAAAGTTTAAGATATGTTGTAATGACTCTATGTATCTATGTACTTTATGGTATTACAAAAGCTGCTGTTATACGAACTTTGCTAGCCAGCCTTCGGCTTCTCCCTCTTGGGCCATTAGCCGAGGAGTGCTTCCTACTTCTGATCCAAAAACTGAACTAGGTATTTCGGATAGCAAGGCAATCCGGCTATGGGGCTCGAAAAGGAAAGTGAGCCAGAGCTTGTGTTATATTACGTCTAAGCGTAAGAAACACCCTCAAAGAAAAATAGTTCCGCTATCGGTTCCTTTCCTCGGGTAATAATGTTTTGCCCATTTTGAAACAGGTCGGGGCATATGTCCGAGGTGAGCGTAAAGCCCCTAGTGATTGATTATATAAAACCAATTAAATCTACTTCCATCGGAGCCGATCAACTATTTTCTTAAGAACGCTAGCTTTCGGCTTCACCCATCTGAGGTGCATATCCGGCTGACCCGGAGGCAACAAGCGCAGAGGTGCTCCCTTTACCCCCTAGCCAAACAATCAGGAACATAGGGGGTAAGCACAGGAGCCAGGCAACCCAGCTTGGCAAAAACTTAAGTTAAGTTGATGCATATAAAGGCATACAACAATTTTATTGGAAGGAGGCACCAACAGTGCCTCAAAAATTCACGCAGCTTCGAAAAAAAGCGACCAGCGTCTTGTGTGTCGTACAGATAAAATGTATCCAAAGGAACATAATCACTTCGGCTTTACCGAACACAACCAGTCAAAAAGTTTTAACGACTTAAAAGGAAAACTTCATATCTATTGTATGCTAAATAGGAGGGTAACTGGAAAGGTAATCCAAGCACGGCTTTACTTAACCATAAAAGCGTCGGAGCAGGGCGGCATTCCAGGGATGTGGCACCAACCTATTGTCCTCGGGGTCTCGAATACGATATGCACCTCCAGTGAGTACTTGGTCGATGATGAACGGTTCGTCCCATTTCGGGGACAGCTTGTCCTTCTGCTTTTCTGGATTAAACCTCATGACCAAGTCACCTTTTTTGAATGCCTTCGTCCTGACCTCCCTGCTCTGGTAGCACCGTGCTTGTTGTTGCCTTGTTGGTAGAATGTGGAACGTGCCCGAGCAACGTCCCTTTCCTCTTTGAGGGCGTCCAGGTCGTCCTGCCGTCCAGCTCGGCTTCCCTCTCTTCGTACATCCGCACCCGAGGTGCGTCATGAATGAGGTCACATGGTAGGACAGCCTCGGCTCCGTACACCATAAAAAAGGGTGTGTAACCTGTAGACCGGTTAGGCGTGGTGCGTAGGGCCCACAACACGGAGTCAAGCTCCTCTACCCAATGAGATCGGGCTTCCTTCAATGATCAGACTAAGCGTGGCTTGATGCCACTCAAAATGAGTCCATTGGCACGCTCAACCTGTCCATTGGTTTGGGGGTGGTAGACAGAGGCGTAATTGAGCTGAATTCCCATTTTGGCGCACCACGCCTGTACCTCATTGGCGGTGAAATTACTGCCATTATCTGTAATTATACTATGAGGAATACCATAATGGTGAACTACACTGGAGATGAATTCCACCACTGGCGCCACCTCGGCTGTAGTTACCGACCTTGCCTCGATCCATTTTGTGAATTTATCTATCATGTCGAGCAAGTATTTCTTTTTATGTGATCCCCCTTTAAGAGGGCCGACCATGTCCAGCCCCCACACCGCGAAAGGCCAAGTTATCGAAATGGTCCGAAGAGCCGTGGGGGGCATGTGGCTTTGGTTGGCGAAAACCTGTCAGCAGGGGCATTGCTGAACCAGAGTTTTCACGTCCTCCTTGGTGGTAGGCCAGTAAAATCCAGCTCGGAAAGCCTTGTTGACCAGGGACCGAGCTATGGCGTGATGGCCGCTCATGCCGGAATGAATTTCGGCGAGGAGCTTGCGCCCTTCCTCTTTGGATATACACCTCTGGAGGACACCGGTGACGGTTCTTTTGTAGAGCTCCCCTTCATGGACCCGATAGGCCTTTGATCGGCGAACTATTCTTCGCGCTTTGGTTTGGTCCTCGGGTAGCTCGTTACGGAGCAGATATCCGAGGAAGGGCTCGGTCCATGGTGCGATAACTACCATGACTTCATGAGCTGAAGATGTTTCTTCAACAGCTGAGCCTCCGACTATTCCCTCATCCTTCTCGGCTGTCGGGGGGTTGACCCCTCTGGAGCCCGAGGCGTCCGACATCTCATTCCCGTCCTGCCAGATCACAAATGACTTAAAAAGCCGTTCTAAGAACGTGTTTTCTGGAACTGGGTCGCGTTTAGCGCCCATTCTGGTGAGAATGTCGGCGGCTTGATTACTGTCATGTGGGATATGATGGAATTCCAAACCTTCAAAGCGAGCAGATATGGCTAGAATGGCATTTCGATACGCCGTCATTTTTGGGTCCTTTGCGTCGAACTCACCATTAACTTGAGATTGCCAAGTTGGAGTCACCTCGGACCTCCAGACGCTGGATACCCATGGATACTACGATTCGCAGGCCATGAAGCAAGGCCTCGTACTCAGCCGTGTTGTTTGAGTCCGCATACATGATTTGCAAGATGTATCGTATGTTGTCACCAGTAGGTGAGGTGAGGACTACTCTAGCCCCCAGTCCGGCCAGCATCTTAGAGCCATCAAAGTACAATGTCCAATGTGAGTATGTACTGTACTCTCTGGGGAGTTCGGCCTCTGTCCATTCGGCCACGAAATCTGCCAGCACCTAAGATTTAATAGCTCGGTATCGGCGAAATGAGATTTTGAAAGGGAGGAGTTCGATTTCCCATTTGGCGATGCGACCCGTTGCGTCCCTATTGTTGATTATGTCGCCCAGGGGGACCTCGGATGCCAGAGTGATAGAACACTCCTGAAAGTAGTGTCATAGTTTCCGAGATGCCATAGAAACTGCATAGGCGATTTTCTGGTAGTGAGGATACCTTGTTTTACACGGGGTTAATACCTCGGAAACACAGTATACGGGCCGCTGCACCTGGAATTTGTGGCCTTCGTCGTCTCGTTCGACTACAAGGACTGCACTGACATCTTGGTGTGTTACCGAGATGTATAACAACATCGGCTCGCCTATTCCTAGTGCTACCAATATGGGGTTGGTGGCAAGAAGCCTTTTAATTTCTTCAAAAGCATCTCCTGCCTCGCTGGTCCATTTGAAGTTCTTTGTTTGCTTTAGCAATTTGTATAGTGGTAAAGCCTTTTCCTCGAGTCGAGAGATGAAGCGGCTGAGGGCGGCTACGCAGCCAGTGAGTTTTTGGACGTGCTTATGCTTAGTGGGGATTTTTAGTGTGGCAAGAGCACGGATTTTTGCTAGATTGGCCTCAATTCCTCTATGGGAGACAATGAATCCAAGCAGCTTCCCTGCTGGTACTCCGAAGACGCATTTCTCCGGATTCAGCTTTATGTGATAGTGTGGCACCCCAGCTCAGAGCGACCGGAACACCCCGTATTCCAGCCCAGAGATCAAGTCTTCTGGAATACGGCACTGCTTGGCATAGAACAAATCAGCTCTTTATTACAAATAATCGGGGTACAAGGGTCCGATATTACAAAGGATTACATCGGCACGGCGACACTACGCCTGCTAAGGTAGCTCTATGCAAGCAGCGAAACATCTCATAGCAGAATAACTTCTAGCAGCGGAACAACAACGATGGTGATGGACTCCACTCCGCAGGGACTCTGGCTGGGACGCATCCTAGAGCGCAACCTCGGGATCCTCAACAAACAATCAATCATGGCATCACCTGCAATCTGGCATGACACGCCAGGTGAGTACTTTGAATGTACTCGCAAGCTCACAGCAACCATAGCAATCAAGACAAACAACAGCATGGCCATTACAGGTTAATTATCAATGATGAACATGATATTACTAGAACAACATGAGCATGACAGGTACATATAATTCATGATATGAACATGATGATACTAGCACTAGCATGCAAGGGGGTCGACGTTTAAGGTCTCATGGACCCACTTACTCTGCTCGGAGGTTATCTCGTAACCACCATGGGTATCAATCTTTCTTACCGTCGTGATCATCACACGATCACCTCATGATCAACCATCATCAAGAATACCATCGTGATCATCTCGTGACCACATAAAGATCAACCAACTTCTTTCCTCATCGAACCGGGGTTGTTATTATTCATATTATTATTACTGTTGACCCATAGTGTGACCTACTACGAACTGTGTCCATGACCAAGGACGCGGCTATCGATAGATTATACACTCTGCAGAGGTTAGTACAGTGTACCCACACTACGGAACTCATGGCCTCGTGCTCCCATTCGGGTGGACCAACGATATTCCGACAAAACCAATCTATTGCATGACACTCTCCCGGCCACTCCGACAAACTCCCCTTTGGGCTATGTCCTGGGTAGCCCCGATGTCAACTCGTGACACCCGCCACCTCTGTGGCTGCCACCGTCGTGGCCACAATAACGAAACTGTCCCAAACGGGGACTCTGGATCCATACAACTCGGGCACACAAGATTATAGCCGCCTACCTGATCAGGGTAGCGCGCGCACATAACCTTCCCTAGTTGGAGGTTCCGGCGAGAGGCGTGACAATAGACCGCATTAGGGCCTCCCCATCCAGGCAAGTGTGGTTGCACTGGTGAGCTCGATTCGGTGGCACCATGACTCAGCCAATAGATTTGTTCAAGTTCGATTAATGTCAGGTTCAACTTGAATGATGATGAGCTGAGTCATAATAACATGATAATGCATATGAGCATGATATCAGTGTAACCATGGATGGGCAACTAAACCATTTAACATTGTAATATCAACAATGATAAATCATTTAGTCTACGGGATGCAAATGAGCATTGCATAACGATAATCACGAATACCACAAGTATTTTCATATCAAACCATAATGATCCATATGAGCATATCATTATCACTAGCATCTGAAATGATTACAAGAATAAAACATGATAAGAATATCCTTTAGCAATTAATCATATCACTTACTAGATGAAAATGAACATGGCATAAGCAATGAGCATGGACTCACAAGCACATCAGTAACATTGAAAATAATTATATAAGCAAACAATTATTCAAATATTCAAGTGGAAATCATGGCTATTGCAATGCCATCATGCAAGTGGCTGTCGTGGCTTGCCTGGGGATGAAGGATTCATCGGGGAGAGGTGTGATGAACTCACGGAAAGAATCGCCGGAAAAGTTTCCCTCTCGAAGGGGGCTGTTTAAGGGCAAGGGCAAAATGGTCATTTTTACCGTGTGACATCCTCATGAAAATGATGCCAACAGAACGGGCTCGACGAGTAGAGAACGTGGGCTTTTGAATCACCTGAATCAGAGTCATGGTTGCCGAGATACGGCCGTTCGTTCGTTAGGCAGAAAATCACATAAAATTTATTCATTTCTGCTCTTAACCAGTGAACGTTCGCAAAATAAAGGTTTCGGTGGCTGGGCTGAATCAGAACGCGTATTCCGAGAAATACGCTTTCCGTAGACGGGAAGCGCATTGCCGGCTGAGGCCGCCCGATTTACGCTTTCGGGAAGAGAAAGCGTACTTCGTTGAGTACGTTTCCAGTTAGAAAGTGCGCGGGCCCGGGTCAACGCTTCTGTTCGGCTGACGAGTGGGGTCGAGGGGAGGTGCGGCCCGCCTGGCCTACTCGCCGTCTTCAACCTCGCACGCGCCCGCGAAACAGAGGCGGCCGCGCACTCCGGCGACCGTCCCGGGCGACTCCGGCCACCGTTCGCCGTGCTCTGACCACCGGCGTGCTCGGGGAAGCGAGGCGCATCCTCCGGTACACAACATGGCCGCCGAGGAGCTCGGGGATGAGCGGGGCTCCGGCTGCGGCGGACGGCCGCGTGGGGCGACGATGAGGAGCTCGGCTATGGTCGTGAAGAGGTGGGGAGGGAGTAGGGGGCGGCTCCCTGGTGGTGCTGGTGATCTCCATGAGAGGCTAGGTGGAGAGAGGGGGACCATGGTGCTCGAATTTGAGCTGCGGCCGGCGACGGCCATGGCGGCAATGGGAGGGCAGGGGAGCTCCCGGGGCTCGGTTGCGTGGTCGGGGAGTCGTTTAGGAGAGGGGTGAGGTGGTTGATGAGCTCGGGAGGCCTCGGGGTGGCCTCTGTATAGACGAGCGAGCTTGTGGCCGTAGCAACGTGTGCGCCGTGCTCTGACGCGACCGCGTACGCGTGCGCATGCGTACTGGCTCGGACGGCGATGGGAGAGAGGTAGTGGAGTGCCAGAGGAGGGCAACGAAGGCAGACGCGGGGAGGAGGAAGTCCGGTTGGCCACTCGGCCACTGTGCGCACGTGGCTGTGGCTATCGTGGCGCGAGGAGGGCGAAGGAGGAGGGGGCCAGGGTTCCAGAGGGGGTGCGTGGCCACTGCGGAGCGCTAGGACATTCTAGGACGCACGGGAGCAGCTGGGAGGGCAGTGCCCGGAGCTAGCCGACGCCCAGAGCACGCCAAACGCATGCCAGCCCACGTGGTCACCGCGTGCAATGGCGAGAGGAGGGCACGTATGCCTGGCAAAAGGTGTCAAACGCGTAGTCCTTCGTAAGTGAGACCTCTTTGAGGTGATGGCTCGAAGAAATAGACTGTGTGCTGATGGGAGTGATCGACTGAAGTTTTCTGTAGCAAACTTGGGCATGAAATATTGATCAAATGGGAGGGGCTAAGGGCTAACCAGGGTGTCATAGGGGTTTAGGGTAGGAAGGACTATGATCCTGTGGATTTTGAAAAGATTTGGACCAAGATTTATCATAGTTGCTTTACAACTACAAAAACTGGTCCAGAAAGTAGATCATGAAGTAGCACTCATATGGATGATTTGATTGGGCTAAAATTTGGTGGAGTATGATGATTTGGGCATATGAAGGCACTGCAAAAATTTCATACCATTTGGATAAATAAAAATGGTACTTCCTTCAGAATGCTTTCCTCTGGACAAAAACTTGGGGGAATTTTGTGGAGAAAAAGACTTGGCAAAATGATGTGAATTTTGGATTCCCAATTTATATGGAGATGTTTAGGTCTTGGATTAATTTCAGAATTTTTGAAATAATATAAAAAATAGTTGCTTCACAAATTGAAATTATGACCAGAAACAAAGATTTGAAAGTGTGCTCACATAGATTGTTGGATGGGGATTAACTTTGGTGGAGAGTAATGATTTGATCATTTGGATGATCTACCAAAATTTCAACCTATTTGGATTAGCCTAGCTAGTATTTCCTTTACAAAGCTTCTCTCTGGTCAGAAACTTTGGAAATTTGCTGAGGAAGATTTACTAGGCAAATGAAGCTTAATTTTGGCATGTGGAAATTATTTGGGTAGGAAAGAGTGCCCAAAAATTTTCAGGGCAATCAAGAAAAGATAAATAGCACTTCCTTCACAAAGTGCCATTCTGGACAGAATGGAAAAATGAATATTCCTGAATTATTTTTGAAATAGGCAAGGATGGGTTTTGACATATTTGTGGAATATATGATCCCACGAATTTATGAGAATTTTGTGGGAATTTTTGGAATGACAGAAATATAGGTTGCTTCACAACCTAGGGCAAACAGGGTTATTCCTTTAATAGAAAAGGAATATTCCCAATAAATAAATATTGGGGTTGGGCTAAGATGGAAATGACATGGCCTTGAGAAAGATTTGGGAGTGACAAGCCACTTGGAAGTGGCAGGAGAGAAGATCTTCCCAGGTTTCAAGACCACATAGCCACGGAAAAAGAAATTCCAAATAAAATTCGAAGAAATCCAAAAGAAAAAGAAAGGGCCAAAAATCGGGGTGTTACAAACCTACCCCACTTACAAAAATCTCGTCCTCGAGATTTGTTTGCTCAGGGAACAAGTATGAATATTCTGTCTTAAGGAAACCGTTTCCAACTCGGGCATCCTTTTCCTTTATGTTCCCTCTGGACTTCATATGACTGACTGCCTTGCCCTGGGGTGGTTTGCTTCACCGCATTCAACATTCTGACAGGTCTTCCTTCATATGTTCATCCTTACTCTGACTTTCTTTTATGTCTGCTGGCTTATCTGTTATTATCAGTCCGGGAGTGATTTTCAATTGACGGGACATTCTTTTATCCAGCACCGATAGTATCAATGGAGTTGTGCATAAATTTCCTCGATGGTCATGAAACATTTAGTCATTGCATTGGGTTACTAGATGCATGTTCCCCGGGTTCAAAACAATGCTGAGAATCATAACCCTTTTGGGTGTATATCCCTGGTGATCGATACGGAATCATATTGTCTTGGGTATCCATACCGTGTTGTCCGGGCGACGATTATCACACCTGTATTGCCAGTCTTGCTCCTTCATTATCGTTTTCTTTCTCTGAAACTGTTGCCGAAAGAACTTGGCCTTATATACCCTTAATCCTTTGTGTGACCATAGGTACTGTCAGGTGCAATATTCCCGCAATCATACCTTATCCTTATCCTATGATCGTGCAACAACGCTTAACTGGAAAGTTCATCATCTCCCGAGCTTTAACTGTAGGGCAATGATCATCCGAACCTTTGCATGAAATCGGCAAATAAATCAGTAGCCACCAGAACAGTCTTTACAACTCAGATCTGGGACATCACTGAAATAACTCAACCATGGCTCACGACGGCTGAAAAGCAGCTCAGAGCATGAGACAGTGTTGATAAGAAGAATGTAGCAGTTCCCTAAGACGGCCGAAGAATAGCTCAGAGCATAGGGTCACTGCTACAAAAAGAAACTCAACAATTGCCCAAGACGGCCGAAAAGCAGCTCAGAACACGGGTCAGTTGTTGAAAAGAGAAATATAAAGTCAGCATCCACCCCAGGCGGCCGAAAGTGGCTCAGAACACAGGCGTGGTGCCGTTACCAGGAAGAGGTAAGCAAGGGTTCATCAGGATCATATACCAGGTTCACAGTTACTTGTATAGAGCTCACTGTTGTGGCCAATCATACATGATAGTGACAGAGGTTAATGATATCACTTTGTCGGGTGTGAGGAAGCTGGCATTGATATCCACTGTCCAGATTGTTGTTCCAAATTGTCTTACTTCATAGCTTGTCAGTCCTTGCATCACACTGAGGTGTTTACTGGCTTTATTCCTCCTCATATGGTTGTCGGATTCTCACCATGCTGGCATCATTGTTCGAGTGACTTGCATGACCTTGGTAGTATGTTCACAATATATATGGGAGCATGTGTAACTGGGCATTTGATTCCCAAGGCAGACACTTGAGTCCTGAGTGGCTCATGTTTCTGACCAATCTGCCGTGGGCTTGACTCTTGAGTCGCACTGCCAACTCACTATGTAATTTTGTCAGATGTTTGTATTATCGTACTGGCGAAGATTGGATAGCTTGTGTTGGAAGCTATCTGAGAGTAGCGTGCTGAGGAAGGTTGGATATCTTGCACTCGAAGCTTTTGCCGGGATAGCGTGCTGAAGAAAGCTGGGTACCGTACTTCAGAAGCTTTTCCCTTGGTTGCTTACTGAAGAAGATTCGGTGCCTTATGCCGGAAGCTTTCTGCAATAGCTTACCGAGGAAGACTAAGGAACCTTGCGTCGTAAGCTTCTCTGGTAGCGTGCCGAGGAAGACTGGGTTGCTTACTCCAGAAGCTTCTCACCATAGTGTGCAGACTGAATGCCATATATATATATATATATCCTTGACATTCCTTTGACTGGAAATGTATTGTTGTCTTGCACACAAATTGTCTTCCAGCTGGTTCATTACGATGGTGATGGGTGCACACTGATGTAAACTTGATGCTGATAATCAATCCAGGATATCACCAGATATTCCCAATATAATACAGTCGGCTGAGAATGCTATACTGTTTAGTTGAGCTTCCAAATATTTGAAATCCTCACTGATTCTTCGAGTCCGGTGTCGGTTGATGAGCAACTTTCATAAGGGGGAATAAGGTAACACCGAAGGCCCAAAGAAAGAAGCAAAAGAAACGACTCAAATAAAAGCACACAAAGCATCAAGATTACATACAAGCAACATCACATTTTACAGCTATTCACCTCACTATGCATGCCTACTTAAGCACACAATTCTCGAGGAAACTCTGGTACTACGATCTAATATGCCGTGGTGGTGTGCACGAAAGTGGATCAGCGTGTGGAGAGGTTGGTGTAAACAGAGCTACACCAAGCGTTGGCTCGGCACCGGTGGCATCAGGCTTGGAGGGGAGGACGAATTGGTGATCATGTAGCGGAACACGGATGTCACGACCACTTCATCATCAAGCGTACGGAAGGGAACCATACTCGTCCAGGGAATGGGTGATAGGATAGGATAGCGGTGGAAAGGAGGGGCTGCTGGCATTGCCCTTTTCTGGTAACACAGACCAGTAAGGGTTGCCAAAGCGGCGGGTTGGATGGCAAGATCCGGGGTAGAAACATGTCTACCACCGAGGCGATAGGTGTGGCTGAAGAGAATATATTGGTGTGATACATGAGCATCAATTCTGCAAGAGATCGACCCCACTAGGTACCTCGGCATCACTCCGCTGGGACAGAGATGACACCAAACACCAAAGAGCAATTATGCAAAACTGGGGGGGGGGGGTGCAGGTAGTGGATCGAAACCGATGCCACGTACACTCACAAAATCAGATCGTTAGAGACAAGATAGTGAGTCTATATGCATGCAATGCGACAAACAAATGTAGCAACCAAATGCAGCAAACCAACTAGACTCTATACTACCAGTTTCTAACGCTCGCGTGGACTAGGGTGTCCTACAGCCAAACCTGCTCTGATACCAAGCGCTGTGCCACCCCGGCTCAGAGCGACCGGAACACCCCGTATTCCAGCCCAGAGATCAAGTCTTCTGGAATACGACACTACTCGGCATATAACAAATCAGCTCTTTATTACAAATAATCGGGGTACAAGGGTCCGATATTACAAAGGATTACATCGGCACGGCGACATTACGCCTGCTAAGGTAGCTCTATGCAAGCAGTGGAACATCTCGTAGTGGAATAACTTCTAGCAGCGGAACAACAACGACGGTGATGAACTCCACTCCGCAGGGACTCTGGCCGGGACGCATCCTAGAGCGCAACCTCGGGATCCTCAACAAACAATCAATCATGGCATCACCTGCAAATCTGGCATTACACACCAGGTGAGTACTTTCAATGTACTCGCAAGCTCACAGCAACCGAAGCAATGAAGACAAACAACAACATGGCCATTACAGGTTAATTATCAATGATGAACATGATATTACTAGAACAACATGAGCATGACAGGTACATATAATTCATGATATGAACATGATGATACTAGCACTAGCATGCAAGGGGGTCGATGTTTAAGGTCTCATGGACCCACTTACTCTGCTCGGAGGTTATCTCGTAACCACCATGGGTATCAATCTTTCTTACCGTCATGATCATCACACGATCACCTCATGATCAACCATCATCAAGAATACCATCGTGATCATCTCGTGACCACATAAAGATCAACCAACTTCTTTCCTCATCGAACCGGGGTTGTTATTATTCAGATTATTATTATTGTTGACCCATAGTGTGACCTACTACGAATTGTGTCCATGACCGAGGACGCGGCTATCGATAGATTATACACTCTGCAGAGGTTAGTACACTGTACCCACACAACGGAACTCATGGCCTCGTGCTCCCATTCGGGTGGACCAACGATATTCCGACAAAACCAATCTATTGCATGACACTCTCCCGGCCACTCCGACAAACTCCCCTTTGGGCTATGTCCTGGGTAGCCCCGATGTCAACTCGTGACACCCGCCACCTCTGTGGCTGCCACCATCGTGGCCACAATAACAAAACTGTCCCAAACGGGGACTCTGGATCCATACAACTCGGGCACACAAGATTATAGCCGCCTACCTGATCAGGGTAGCGCGCGCACATAACCTTCCCTAGTTGGAGGTTCCGGCGAGAGGCGTGACAATAGACCGCATTAGGGCCTCCCCATCCAGGCAAGTGTGGTTGCACTGGTGAGCTCGATTCGGTGGCACCATGACTCAGCCAATAGATTTGTTCAAGTTCGATTAATGTCAGGTTCAACTTGAATGATGATGAGCTGAGTCATAATAACATGATAATGCATATGAGCATGATATCAGTGTAACCATGGATGGGCAACTAAACCATTTAACATTGTAATATCAACAATGATAAATCATTTAGTCTACGGGATGCAAATGAGCATTGCATAACGATAATCACGAATACCACAAGTATTTTCATATCAAACCATAATGATCCATATGAGCATATCATTATCACTAGCATCTGAAATGATTACAAGAATAAAACATGATAAGAATATCCTTTAGCAATAAATCATATCACTTACTAGATGAAAATGAACATGGCATAAGCAATGAGCATGGACTCACAAGCACATCAGTAACATTCAAAATAATTATATGAGCAAACAATTATTCAAATATTCAAGTGTAAACCATGGCTATTGCAATGCCATCATGCAAGTGGCTGTCGTGGCTTGCCTGGGGATGAAGGATTCATCGGGGAGAGGTGCGATGAACTCGCGGAAAGAATCGCCAGAAAAGTTTCCCTCTCGAAGGGGCCTGTTTAAGGGCAAGGGCAAAATGGTCATTTTCACAGTGTGACAACTTCATGAAAATGATGCCAATAGAACGGGCTCGACGAGTAGAGAACGTGGGCTTTTGAATCACCTGAATCGGAGTCACGGTTGCCGAGATACGACCGTTCGTTCGTTAGGCAGAAAATCAAATATAACTTATTCATTTCTGCTCTTAACCAATGAACGTTCGCAAAATAAGGGTTTCGGCGGTTGGGCTGAATCAGAAGGCATATTCCGGGAAATACACTTTCCGTAGAAGGAAAGCGCATTTCCGGCTGAGGCCGCCCGCTTTACGCTTTCGGGAAGGGAAAGCGTACTTCGTTGAGTACGTTTCCACTTAAAAAGTGCGCGGGCCCGGGTCAACGCTTCTGTTCGGCTGACGAGTGGGGTCGAGGGGAGGTGGGGCCCGCCTGGCCTACTCGCCGTCTTCAACCTCGCACGCGCCCGCGAAACAGAGGCGGCCGCGCACACCGACGACCGTCCCGGGCGACTCCGGCCACCGTTCGCCGTGCTCCGACCACCGGCGTGCTCGGGGAAGCGAGGCGCATCTGCCGGTACACAACACGGCCGCCGAGGAGCTCGGGGATGAGCGGGTCTCCGGCTGCGGCGGACGGCCGCGTCGGGCGACGATGAGGAGCTCGGCTATGGTCGTGTAGAGGTGGGGAGGGAGTAGGGGGCGGCTCCCTGGTGGTGCTGGTGATCTCCAGGAGAGGCTAGGTGGAGAGAGGGGGACAGTGGAGCTCGAATTTGAGTGCGGCCGGCGACGGCCATGGCGGCAATGGGAGGGTAGGGGAGCTCCCGGGGCTCGGTTGCGTGGTCGGGGAGTCGTTTAGGAGAGGGGTGAGGAGGTTGATGAGCTCGGGAGGCCTCGGGGTGGCCTCTGTATAGGCGAGCGAGCTCGTGGCCGTAGCAACGCGTGCGCCGTGCTCTGACGCGACCGCATACGCGTGCGCATGCAGACTGGCTCGGACGGTGATGGGAGAGAGCTAGTGGAGTGCGAGAGGAGGGCAGCGAAGGCAGACGCGGGGAGGAGGAAGTCCGGTCGGCCACTCGGCCACTGTGCGCACGCGGCTGTGGCTATCGTGGCGCGAGGAGGGCGAAGGAGGAGGGGGCCAGGGTTCCAGAGGGGGCGCGTGGCCACTGCGGAGCGCTAGGACATGCTAGGACGCGCGGGAGTGGCTGGTAGGGCAGTGCCCAGAGCTAGCCGACGCCCAGAGCGCGCCAAACGCATGCCAGCCTGCATGGTCATCGCATGCAATGGCGAGAGGAGGGCACATATGCCTGGCAAAAGGTGTCAACCGCATAGTCCTTCCTAAGTGGGACCTCTCTGAGGTGATGGCTCGAAGAAATAGACTATGTGCTGATGGGAGTGATCGACTGAAGTTTGCTGTAGCAAACTTGGGCATGAAATAGTGATCAAATGGGAGGGGCTAAGGGCTAACCAGGATGTCACAGGGGTTTAGGGTAGGAAGGACTATGATCCTGTGGATTTTGAAAAGATTTGGACCAGGATTTATCATAGTTGCTTTACAACTACAAAAACTGGTCCAGAAACTAGATCATGAAGTAGCACTCACATGGATGATTGGATTGGGCTAAAATTTGGTGGAGTATGATCATTTGGGCATATGAAGGCACTGCAAAATTTTCATACCATTTGGATAAATAAAAATGGTACTTCCTTCACAATGCTTTCCTTTGGACAGAAACTTGGGGGAATTTTGTGGAGAAAAAGACTTGGCAAAATGATGTGAATTTTGACATGCCCAACGTATATAGGGATGTTTAGGTCCTGGATTAATTTCAGAATTTTTGAAACAATATAAAATATAGTTGCTTCACAAACTAAAATTATGACCGGAAAAAAAGATTTGAAAGTGTGCTCACATAGATTGTTGGATGGGGATGAAATTTGGTGGAGAGTAATGATTTGATCATTTGGATGATCTACCAAAATTTCAACCTATTTGGATTATCCTAGCTAGTACTTCCTTTACAAAGCTTCTCTCTGGTCAGAAACTTTGGAAATTTGTTGAGGAAGATTTACTAGGCAAATGAAGCTGAATTTTAGCATGTGGAAATTATTTGGGTAGGAAAGAGTGCCCAAAATTTTTGAGGGCAATAAAGAAAAGATAAATAACACTTCCTTCACAAAGTGCCATTCTGGACAGAATGGAAAAATGAATATTCCTGAATTATTGAACTAGGCAAGGAAGGGTTTTGACATATTAGTGGAAGATATGATCCCAAGAATTTATGAGAATTTTGTGGGAATTTTTGGAATGACAGAAATATAGGTTGCTTCGCAACCTAGGGCAAATAGGGTTATTCCTTTAATAGAAAAGGATTATTCCCAATAAATAAATATTGGGATTGGGCTAAGATGGAAATGACATGGCCTTGATAAAGATTTGGGAGTGACAAGCCACTTGGAAGTGGCAGGAGAGAAGATCTTCCCAGGTTTCAAGACCACATAGCCACGGAAAAAGAAATTCCAAATAAAATTCAAAGAAATCCAAAAGAAAAAGAAAGGGCCAAAAATCGGGGTGTTACGGATAGACCCGGAGGCTGGCGAATAGTTCGCCGAGGTCTTGTACTAGCTGCCGGACGTCCCTGGTTTTTACAACCACGTTGTCGACATAGGCCTTGGCTGTTTTGCCGATGTGTTTTTCCAGGCATGTTTGGATCATGCGTTGATATGTTGCACCGGCGTTTTTCAATCCGAACGGCATTGTGTTGAAGCAGAACGGCCCATAGGGTGTTATAAAGGCAGTTGCCTCCTGGTCGGATTCCTTCATTTTTATCTGATGATATCCCGAATAGGCATCCAGGAAGCAGAGAGAGTCATGTCCGGCCGTGGCGTCGATGATCTGGTCGATGCCCGGTAGTGGGAAGGGGTCTTTTGGGCAGGCTTTGTTGAGATCCTTGAAATCAACGCAAAGCTGCCAGGACTTATCCTTCTTTGGTACCATGACCAGGTTGGCCAGTCATTCAGGGTGTTTGATCTCACGGATGAATCCGACCTCTAACAGCTTAGCCAGTTCTTCCCTCATAGCTTGACGCTTGGGCTCGGAGAATTGCCGAAGGGCTTGCTTTGACTGGTTTAAATCCTTTAATAATGTTCAAGATGTGTTCGGCTAAGTTTCTTGGGATGTCGGGCATATCTAAGGGATGCCAGGCAAAAATGTCCCAATTTTCCCGAAGGAAGTTTCGAAGGGCTTCGTCAATTTCTGGGTCTAGCTGCGCACCAATGGACGCCGTTTTATTCGGGTCCATTGGGTGTACTTGAAATTTAACAATTTCGTCAGCTGGTTTGAATGATGTTGATTTAGACCACTTGTCCAGAATGACATCGTCTGAATTGACCGTGGCCCGGAGTGACGTCAACTCTTCGGCTGCAAAGGCCTCTGCCAGCGATTTGTGGGCGAGCGAAGCCGTTTTATTTTCAGCCCTGAGTGCCCTCTCTGGATTACTTGTGACAGTTATCACTCCATTGGGCCCCGGCATCTTTAGTTTCATGTGATTGGGAACGAAGCATGAAAATCAAAAAAATTCCTACGAACACCCAAGATCTAATCTAGGAGATGCATAGCAATGAGAGAGGGGTGTTTCTACATACCCTTTTAGACCGAAAGCGGAAGCGTATAAAACGCGGTTGATGTAGTCGTACTCTTCACGATCCAATCACGATCCAACCGATCTAGTGCCGAATGGACGGCACCTCTGAGTTTAGCACACGTGTGGCTCGGTGCCATCCTTTGCTTCTTGATCCAGCAAGAGAGGGAGAGGAGGTAGATGAGATCTGAACCAACACGACGGCGTGGTGGTGGTGGCAGCAGCGGAACAGCAGCAGGGCTTCGCCAAGCATCTGCGCGAGGTGGAGGAGGTGTAACGGGAGGGAGACGGGCAAGGTGGAAGGGTGGCTGCCCCGAATGCCTCCCCACCTTTATATAGGCGTGGAGGGGGCTAGTTGATTGCCCTCCAAGCCCTAGGGTCGTTGGCCAAGGGGGGAGGAAGTAAATCCCTCCTTTCCTTTCCCCACCGATCGCTATCCCCCTTTTTTAGGGATCTTGATCTTATCCCTTCGGGATATGATCCTATTCCTTGTAAGGGGGGATCTTGGTGTGCCTAGACCAGGGGTGTGGGGCCTTTCCCCACTACCCACGTTCATGTGGGTCCCCCCATGCAGGTGGGCCCCACTCCGAAACCTTCTAGAACCTTCCCGGTACAATACCGAAAAAACCGAACTTTTTCCGAAACCCAAAATATGACTTTCCATATATAAATCTTTACCTGCGGACCATTCCAGAGCTCCTCGTGATGTCCCGGATCCCATCCGGGACTCCAAACAACCTTCGTACTTCACCATATTAATATTTTATTACTACCCTAGCGCTACCGAACGTTAAGCGTGCGACCCTACGGGTTCGAGAATAGACAGACATGACCGAGACACCTTTTCGACCAATAACCAATAGCGGGACCTGCATGCGCATATTGGTTCCTACATATTTCACGAAGATCTTTATCGGTTGAACCACGATGTCAAGGATTCAGTCAATCCCGTATGCAATTCCCTATGTCCGGCGATATGTTACTTGCCCGAGATTCGATCGTCGTTATCTCCATACCTAATTCAATCTCGTTACCGACAAATCTCTTTACTCGTTCCGTAATACAAGATCTCGTGATTAAACTCATTAGTCACATGAAGCTTCTTGTGATGTTGTATTACCGAGAGGGCCCAGAGATATCTCTCCGTCACACGGAGTGACAAATCCCAGTCTCGATCCATGCAACCCAACAGACACCTTTGGAGATACCAGTAGAGCACCTTTATGATCACCCAGTTACGAAGTGACGTTTGATAGCACACAAGGTATTCCTCCGGTGTCCGGGAGTGGCATGATCTCATGGTCTAAGGAACAGATACTTGACATGAAGAAAGCTATAGCAAATAACTAAACGATCTGATGCTAAGCTTATGGTTGGGTCTATCCATCACGTCATTCTCCTAATGATGTGATCCCGTTATCAAATGACAACTCAGGTCTATGGTTAGGAAACCTTAACCATCTTTGATCAATGAGCTAGTCTAGTAGAGGCTTACTAGGGACACGGTGTAGTTTATGTATTCACACATGTATTTAAGTTTCCGATCAATACAATTCTAGCATGAATAATAAACATTTATCATGAACAGGAAATATGATAATAACCATTTTATTTTTGCCTATAGGGCATATTTCCAACATCATGTACCCATAATGAGGTATGCCGCAGAATTTTATGAATGCCTCCCACCCTAAAAGGGCATGATAACCACTTCGAAAGGGTACGACGTGGAATGTTAACTCCTCGGAACGATATTTTTGGGGAGTGCCGAAGACTACGTCGAGGGTAATCTTTCCCTCACATCGCGCCGCTTTTCCGGGGATGATTCCCTTGAAAGTGATGAAGCTATGCTGTACGCGGGTTGTATCTAATTGCATCTTTTCCAGAGTGTCCCTATAAATGAGATTCAAACTGCTGCCCCCGTCCATCAGCACTTTATGCAACCAGCATCCCTCCACTATTGGGTCAAGGACCAGGGCGGCCAGGCTCCGGCTTAGGTCGACGGCCCGCTGATCATGCTCCTCGAATGTGATCGGTGTGTCTAACCATGCAGCCCAAGGTGTGTTTATCTGGGCGGGACCGAGCTCGTGAAGAACCCTTTTCCTTTGATTTTTGGATACATATGTCTGGTAAATCATCAAGACCTCGGCTTCGTCCGAGGAGTCTGTGGCATAATTGATAGTGGGCTTATTTGCTAGGAGAAACTCGCCACCTTTGGCCACCTGCCTGACGACCCAACAAGCTCGAAGGCTGTGCGTTGGATTCGCGTTTGACTTGATGAAGTGTATAGGACATGGTTGATCCAGTAGTCCATCAAGGACGGTTGGGGACGTCGTCTTTCTTCTTTTTCGTAATGACTCTGCTAGCATGGGGCGCTTTGATGGCTACCCGTGTACGAGGTCGTATTCCTTTGAGTTGCCTGTGCGGGCTAATTCTGGAGCCAACCAGGCATCTTTGATGGTGCAAAATTTCGACACCAGTTCTGAGAGCTCTGAGAAAGTCTGAACTCGTCGCTGAGAGAGGGCGTTTAGCACACCCTCATTATGACAGTTGTGACGGAAAGTCATGAGTGCTTCCTCGTCTGGGCAGTCGGTTATCTTGTTCTTGACGAACAGGAACTTTGACCAGAACTGCCAAACTATCTCATCGGCCTGCTGTTTTATATAAATCAAATCCCAGGTGTCAGGAGGCCCCGAATTACTTGGGCAATACTCGACGTGGGGGTTGGTGGGATCAAAAACTTTAATCCGGTCTAGGGGGACTCTAAGGTGCCCCCGTGTTCCTTGCAGGGATAATGCTAGGAAGTGTCTCGATTCGGCTTAAAGTCTGATGTGTTAACTTCTTTGAGCCGCTCGAGCTCATGCTCGGCCCTAGGGAGGAAGCTCGGATCTGAGGTTTCCTCCATTCGGACTCCACCGGCCGAGCTTATAGCGGGAGCGAAGAACTCCAAACGGGTTTCCCGTCACATCCCCCCGCCTTAAAGGGGGAGAGCGATCCGAGATTAACGGGGTCATCAGACGGCCCGTTGATGAAGATCATGGGTGCACCTATGGTGCTAATGGGACTTGGGCTGCCCATTGGTGAGGCCATTGATCTGGGGTTACCACACAGCAAGGTCTCAATGAAAGCACCAATGTCAGTGTCAAAACCGGCAGATCTCGGGTAGGGGGGCCCGAGCTGTGAGATCGGATCGATGGGTTAACAGGAGATGTAGGACACGATGATTTACCCAGGTTCGGCCCCTCTCTAATGAGGTAAAACCCTACATCCTGCTCTTGTTTATATGGATGGATGTATCAAAGTATAGGGTTGATCTACCTCAAGATCGTAAGATGTGGTCTAAACCTAGGGGTATTATCAATGATCCCTCTACGGACTAAACCCTCTGGTTTATATAGACACCAGGGGTATCTAGGGTTACACATGGTCGGTTACAACTAAGGGAATACATGCCGAATCTTGTATCCTTGGGGTGCATGCCAAGTCTTCGGTGAAGCCCGATATGTCAGTTCTTCAAGTTGGAAACTTCCAAAGTCCCTGCTCCCTGACAGGCCTCGAGCTCGGCCCATGGACTAATCAACCAGGCCGGGAACCCCTAGTCCAGGACACCGTCAACGTATTCCTCCACCGATGATGCATAGCACTCTCCACCTCAGAGTTGGTGGTCGAATATGCTCCCGAGGTCTCTGGTTGTGGGTCCTCGGGAGTAACTTTGAGAGGGGGCACCTGGGCGGCATCGTTCCTCGGCACAAAGGTACTCCTATTTGCCACACTGTTTGGTGGAGGTGCTCGGACATAACGCCTGCATATTCTTAGAATTTGGCTGTTAAAAGCAGATGGAAAATCCATTGAGAGACCCACCATAATAAAACCTTAGCTATTGAAGGAGGACCTGGCCTGCATCGCCTCTTCGGCAGTTTGTTGCCGAGCCCCACTTTGGGTGCCCATTGCCTGATTCCTTTGAGGGATCGGGTTGGTCTTCCGATGAGTAGAGCGGTGACCCTTGGGGGGAGAAGTCAGAGTGTGCGGCACCATAGGAGCGGTTGATCTCTCTCGAGAGGAAGCTGGTGGGGTGCTTACCGTAGAGGACGGCAGAGCGCCTGGTAAATCAAGGACAAGGGCCAACTTGGAGCCGTTAGCGCTTTCTTGATAAAAGAACCCATCTTCAAAAATAAGGGAGAGCTCGGAATCCTCCTGAAAGCCAGGGTCATCATCGCGAGTGTAGGACTCCAGCTGCGAAGCCGGACAGTTCACCATCTCAACCCAGCGTTTCCACACCTGCTCGGATATGTTGAACATCTAGTCAGAAGTATTGATACACTGCTTGGATGGACGGAGTGTTTTAAAAGAAACTCGCTACTTCAACGAGACGATAGTAGGAGTGGCCATCCAAGAATTTTCGTTGGGAAAAGTTCTTCTCCTCTCCCTTATAGATGCATTTAAGCACGACTGCCACAGCTGCTTGGTCTTTGAAACCTTTTCTCACGAAGCGGGTGGCGTTGTCTGTTCCGTTGTATTTCCATAAGGGATGGGTGAGTTGCCGGAGAGGTTGGACTCCTCTGAGAATGGCGATGGCCATCACATTCATGATGGTCAGACCGTGGCGTGCTAGGCAGGACACTTGCGCTGCAAGGCGAGCCACCTCGGCATCATCTCTCTGAGATGAACTTCTCGGCCGCCAGTTTAAACGCTTCTTCGGAGACGCGGGGGAGAAGATAGGGTGCCCAGAGCGGACCGGATCGTAAAGGGGAACATCGGCGACATAGAACCACTCGGAGACCCATGTCTCGGTGTCCTCTTTAGGTGTGCCGAGGAGGTAGCCAGCCCCGGCAATTCGGCACACCACGGCCCCTCTGACCACATGAATTTTCCCATCTTGGGAACATGGCATCAAGCAAAAGTATTTCCTCCATAAGCCGAAGTGGGCCTCGCAGCCAAGATACATCTCGCAGAGGGTGATAAAACCCGTGATATGCAAGATAGAATTGGGAGTGAGATGGTGGAGTTGGATCCCATAGAACTCTAGTAGACCCCTAAGGAACAGATGGATAGGAAATCCAAGACCTCGTAGAAGAAAGGGGATGAAACAGACTCGTTCCCCCCATGTGGTGTGGGGTGAGTATCGGTGTGCACCTTGCCATCAATGGACATCAGGTCAGGGCGAGTGGATGTAAGATCAGAATCGGGCAGATAGCCCTGAGTGGCAAGCCAATCTAGTTGGAGACGGGAAATGGAGCAACTTCCCCATTCACACGGAAGAGGCCCATGGGAACGCTTCGACGAGCTCCCAGCACCTGACATTGCGAGAGCTTTTGGGCTTGGTTGGAAGGATTTCGTGCGGGGGAGAGATGTGACACCCTGATTTTTTCAAACTTTTTCATAAAACCCTTCTGGTTTTATTTGCCATTTGCTGGTTTTGGAGTCAATTCTTTGGACTTTGGACTTGAGCACACTCCCATTTCTTCTCCCAAGTGTGCCAAGGCTTTCATAATCTCTCCAAAACCTTGCTGGATCAAACCCTAATTTTTATTCCCCCAAGATAATCCATCTACTCCTTTGAATATGCTCATCTTCACTATGGGTTGTGAAGCAACCTATAGTTCTACTAGTCAGAAAAATCCCAAATTAATCCCACATATTCTTGAGATCATCTACTCCCACAATCTCCAAAAATACTTCATTGGCCAGTACAAAATTTTGTCCAAAATATTCCTTTTATCTTCTGGACAGAATTGACCCTTTGTGAAGCAACATGTATTTCTACGACTCAGAAAATTCTCAAATAAATCCCTGAGATACTAGGAGTCATATCTTGCAGCAATATCCAAAAACATCTCCTAGTCCAGTTCAATTTTTCAGCAAAAATATTCTGACAAGCTTCTGGTCATTTCAGACCTTTGTGAAGGAAGTACCAGCCAGATGTATCCATTTGGTCTGAAATTTTTATGGCAAATTCTCACTACCAAATAACTCCCAAACACCAAATTTCAGCTTCAGCAGATCATTCATGTGAGTGCATCTTCCTCACCAAGTTTCTGGACCAGTATAGGGTTTGTACATGTACTATGTGCAAATCTTTGCAGAAATTTCTCAAATCTTGCCAGCAGATAGTCCTTCCAACCTAGATTATCCCACACAAGTCACTTGGCTTCATTCACAACCCATCCATGCTCTGGAACGCCCTCAAGTTTCTGTTCAGAAACTAGTCCTGAGGCTACCCTTCAGCTCAGGATGCACCTAGACGATTCAGTGGCACAAAGAGGCTAAGGGACCTAGGGTCGACGCATTGGACAAGGGGTGCCAGGCGTGCGTGGCCTCCAGGTGCCCACACTCGTGGTGAGCACGGCACTGGCATGCCTATGCATGCGCTCTGTGCACCGACCGCGTCGGACGTGACCACTCCGGCCGTCCCGCGTCGCCGTACCTTGTCTGGTGGTACCGACATCGTCGCCGCCACCCACGTACCCCACTCCAGAGCCTTCCCTTCGCCGAAATCGCCCTCGCCGGCCGCCACCACAGCACCGCAGTGTGGCGCCCGTGCCGTCAATGTGGCCGTGCTGGCTGTCCACTTCCTCCCGATGAGCTATCGCGTCGCATTAAGTGCTCTGCCCTCCTCCATCACCTCGCCCGCGCCGCGACAGCCACCTCGCCGTCCTTGCTCCGGCGACGTGGCCACAGCGCCGCCCGGTTCGGGAACTCTCTCCCCTGCCTATAAATAGCTTGCCCCGCCCGTCCCAACTGCTTAGCGCACTCCCTCCACCTCCAATCGAGCTCAGCTCGCCGCGCCAAGGCCGAGAGGCCCTCTGGCCTCGCAGCTCACCGGAGTTCTGCCGCCCGATCCCCACCCGGCTCCAACTCATTCCACTCCAGCCCAGCCTCGCCCGACCACACCCACGATTTCAGCAAGCCTCCCTGGTGCTCCTCCACCTCCTGCCCAGCCGAAACACTGCCGGAATCGCCGTCTCCGGCGACACCCGAAAGCAGCCGCCGCCGGAGAGGAAGGGGGTGACGCCGTTAGGCCATCTCTGCAGAAGCTACGGGTACGGGGTGAACCGTCGTCGACCGCTCGATCCAACCCCGCAGTCTCCCGAGCTCGCCGCCGTCGCTATCGCCGATTATCGCCGTCGGTGAGCTGCCCTCCTACTGTTCTTCTTCTTTTTCTTTTAAATCTGACCACCGGGCCCCACTCGTCAGTGACTCCGCCCGCGTGCCGAAGCGGTATAAGTGGAGGCGCCCTGGCGTTTTACGCCTTCGACGTGGCCCTCCCAGGGAATTTCTATTTTGCACTTAATTCACTTTAAATAGGCCATATTCTATATTGTTGATTATATTGCAGTAACCATGCCATGCTAGATCATTTGTCCAACACAACTAATTTGACCAACAACTTTACATGTTAAATTCACTTTGATGGTTGATCAAGTGCCACTGACCCGGACTTACCCGTGCAGCCACATCTGCTGGAATGGGACGGCCTTGACTCGGTCTGACCGCGTGCTCTTTTACCGGTACCACCAAAGAGGGGAGGTTATGCGTGCGTGCTGCCCTGATCAGGTAGACGACGATAACCTCGTGAGCCCAAGTTGAGTTGTTTGCCGGCGTCCCCGTTTGGGACAGTTTAGTTGGCCACAACGGTGTCAGGTGTCAGGAGTGATACAGGGGCCACCCAGGGCATGACTCGGACGGGGGATGATTGTTGGTGGTACAATAGAGGAGTCACGGGTTAGGCAAGTTTCGTTGGATGAATGTCCATCGTGTGGGTAACGCGCGCAACCTCTGCAGAGTGTATGAATCTATTCGAATAGCCACATCCACGGTATTGGACACAGTCCGCACTAGGTCACACTGTGTGGTCAACTGCAGTAATAATAATGATGGAAGAACTTGTCTCATGCTCAGAAGTGACCAATGGGTCACGAGTGCTCCGGGTATCATGGAGTGAACCCAGAGAGAGTAAGTTGGTAACCGGCAATAGTAAGTGAGCATACTAAAGTATTTAACATAATCATTGCCATGCTGTTGTTTGCTGCACTGTTTTGGTTGCTGTGAGCTTGCGAGTACATTCCAAGTACTCACCTCGCATATCATGCCAGATGCAGGAGAAGCCGGAGATGGAGATCCCGATGGTTTGTGCTACGCTAACTAGGTTGTGTCCTAGCAGTGTCCCTATGGGATGGAGTCTCCCACGCGATGTTCCGCTACGCTGTAGTCTTACCACTAGTATTAAGGCCCTTGGATGTTTCATAAATAATGTAGATACTGTCATAGCATGAGTAGTGCTTCTGGCCTCACTATCCCATGTAATATACAAGCTTGTACTTTTACTATATCAATAAAGATCAGTTCTGTTCTGTAACAAGTTGTTGTGTGTTTCCAGAAGACATGATATCTGTGTTGGGAACACAGGGTAAACCGGTCCTCTGAGCGGGGGTGCCACAATGCTTGGTTTCAGAGCCGTGTTGACTGTAGGAGACCCTAGTTAACCCCGCGCTAGAATCTCGATTAGTGTAGAGTCTTGGTGTGTGTTTTACCTGCTGCATTTGCTTGTTGCATAGCATGCATCTCGATTCATTTGTTGTACTAACCGCTGGTCTGATGAGTGTAGATGGCACCAGTTCCGTACCACTACAACCATGAGCCGGCACCATTCACTTTTCCGGTATTGCTTCGCAGCGTCTGGCTTCGACTGTATCCCAACGGCGAATACCCAGTGTACCAGGTGTTTCGAGAGTAGCTTGCAGATTCGGTGTTCTAGTACCACGCTGAGGCTTTCCTTACTGCGAGTTCGGAGATCGGCAGCTACTCCCGCTCTTCCAAGGGCGGAACTGCTTCTACTCCCGATCTGGCGATCCAGTTTGCTGCTATGGAGGCTCTCACTAACTTGCGCTTCCATGAGGTCGAGATGCAGACACACCCAGGTTTCTTTCACTATCCCACCCTGTCGCCTACGACAGGGCGAGTCCTTTTTGCGCCTGTTGATCCAGCGAGTGATCGTGCGACTGGTGTTTTATCCCGTTATCTGAACGCCAGTTATCGTATGATCATCTCTTTGGCTGAGGAGCTGTCTCGTTCCCAAGAGGCACTTGCCGCTGCTACGACAGCACAGTCTCCTCCTCCTCCTGCGTTCTCACCTATGTACACACCGCCTGTTCCACCTCCACGTATGCCTGAGACTCCTTCTAGCTCGCTCGGACAGCCAGGCACTTCGTTTGGTACCCGACGTGAGACCCCAACCGAATGGGCCTCACTGCTAGCCACTCCAGCTGCTCCGATGCTGAGGCGTCGTGTTTCTTCTTCATCCGAGGGAGAACCTCCCCGTCAGCGCCGTCGTGTTTCCTTTGATTCGGAGGACCCGAGCCATATCATTAGCTCCGATTCCGAGGCAGAGTCAGATGATGAGGAGTCTTCAGTCTGTCAGTGTCCGTGTCACCCGCGCTACTAGAGTGGATGTTTGAGTTTTATCAAGCATGCATCATAGCATCCTTGCATATGTCAACTGCCGTATGAGCTGTACCAGTCATGATAACCTCCTACTAGGTTGCCATGTATGATGTTGGAATGCCTTGTATAATTATGTGGTTTATCTCGCTTTTTCTTTGTTTTCTTTTCTTGGTGTCACATTGTCGTATTTCCCCTATGGATGTTGCTCATCAATTCGGTGTTTTGCAATGGGAATGGGTATAGGATGAAGAGGTGTAGCAATCAAGGTGGCGATGGAACTCTGGTTCACCGATCCGCCAGACAGGCAGGACAACCACCAGAAGATTTTCCACCTTCACCACCACAACCACCGACCACTGATCAGATTATGAGGATGTTTGAGGAGAAAAAAATCAGGATCCGATGGAATTTCTGAAAAGTATGCAGACTATGGTAGGACAGAATTAGAACAATGGGACGCACTCCAGGCTGTCTGATTTTCAGCGCACCAAGCCACCCAGTTTTTGTCAAGCTATTGATCCAATTGAAGCTGATGACTGGCTGAGGACCATGGAAAAGAAGCTGGAAATAGCTCGCTGTGATGAGTCAGACAAGGTTCCTTTTGTTACTCACTACTTGGAAGGGCCAACAGCCATCTGGTGGGACAATGCAAAAATGGCGTGGCCTCCGGGGGAATACATATCCTGGGAGAAATTTAAGTGTTCCGGAGGTATCATATTCCCACCGGCATTATGAAGGTGAAGCAGAGGGAATTTCTTGCCCTTACTCAAGGAAACATGTTTGTTGGTGAGTACCTGAACAAATTTAATATTCAGGCACGATACTCCACCCATGATGTGTCCACAGAGGAAAGGAAGATAGATCGATTCCTAGGAGGACTCAACCATGCCCTCCGTTGTCAGCTCTGCATGCTGGATTTTCCGGACTTTCAGACCCTGGTAAACAAAGCTTTCATAGCTGAACGGGAGCATAAGTCTGGATATGATGATCGCAAGCGTAAATTTGAACCCAAGAAGGACAACCATGAGCAGTTCACGCAGAAGCCACGCATCTGGCACCGGTTCAACATGAGTACAAGCCTACCTGGAACAACGGTAATAATAACAACAAGCCAGGCAACCGGGACAAGACAATTGGCAAGCAACCCGTGCTGGAAGACTGCCGCCGCAACAACACTTGTTTCACTTGTGGTCAAGGCGGGCATTATTCCAAGCAGTGCCCCACAAGGGCTGGAAAGCCACAGTCCGACTTCAAGCCACAAGTCAACAATATTGGACGCCACCCCAACCAGAACTTCTGTCGCGGCCATGTCCATCATATCTCCGCTGAGGAAGCCCGCGAAGCACCAGATGTGGTCGTTTGTATGTTTTCTGTTAACGACATACCCGCAATAATTTTATTTGATTTCGGGGCATCCCATTCGTTTATTTCGCGGAGTTTTGCCACCATACATAAATTTCCCCCTTCTCTTTTGGATAAAATCATGGTGGTACAATCCCCTGGCTCCATGCTCAGAACAAATGTGATATACAAGGACCTGGAAATCTTGATACACGGAGTTAAGTTTCCAGCCACCCTTGTCGCCATTGAATCCCCTGGATTGGACATAATACTGGGGATGGAATGGTTGACACCGCATCAAGTCTGCATCAACTTTGCCACCAGAACCGTGACATTGGTTAACCCGGCAGGACAAATAGTTCAATTTACCGCTAGCAGAATGATGTCAAAGAAAGGAATGGCATTCAAGACCACTGTTACAGATATGAATTTGATTCCGGTAGTCAGTGAATTTCCAGATGTATTTCCTGAGGAACTACCAGGAATGCCACCCGACCGGGAACTTGAGTTTGCTATTGATGTTATTCTCGGAACCGCTCCAATATACAAGAAATACTACCGTATGCCATCCACAGAGCTGGTGGAATTGAAGAAACAACTGGATGAACTGTTACAGAAAGGGTACATTCGCCCAAGTATCTCGCCATGGGGATCACCTGTACTATTTGTCAAGAAGAAGGATGGCAGTCTACGAATGTGCGTGGACTATCGCCCGCTGAATGAGGTCACCATTAAAAATAAGTACCCGCTCCCTCGCATTGATGACCTGTTCGACCAGTTGAGTGGAGCCCGGGTATTTTCCAAGATTGACCTCCGAACGGGGTATCACCAGTTAAAAATCAGGAAAGAGGATATCCCCAAGATAGCCTTCACCACTCGATATGGTCTGTATGAATTTACAGTCATGTCGTTTGGGCTGACTAATGCTCTAGCTTATTTCATGAGCATGATGAACAAAGTCTTCATGGACTTTTTGGACAAGTTTGTAGTAGTATTCATCAATGATATCCTTATATATTCCAAGGATGAAGAGGAGCACAAACAACACCTCCGTGCTGCCCTAGAAAGGCTAAGGCACCACCGTTTGTATGCCAAGTTCAGCAAGTGCGAATTTTGGCTAAGAGAGGTGGGATTTCTGGGGCATATTCTGTCAGAACAAGGTGTGTCCGTCGACCCCAGCAAAGTGACCGCTGTGTTAAACTGGAAGACACCAGCCACGGTAACTGAAGTCCGCAGTTTCCTGGGATTGGTAGGCTACTACCGTCGTTTCATTAAAGGTTTCTCCAAGATAGCAAAGCCACTGACAGATCTATTAAAGAAGAATCACAAGTTTGACTGGGCAGAGGAATGTGATAGCAGCTTTATGGAGCTAAAGACGAGGCTAACTACGGCCCCGGTCTTAATTCTTCCAAATATTCACAAGAGCTTTGACATATACTGTGATGCTTCCAGGCGTGGAATCGGCTGCGTATTAATGCAAGAAGGAAAGGCTGTAGCATATGCATCCAGACAGCTACGACCCCATGAAGAGAATTACCCCACTCATGACTTAGAACTGGCAGCCGTGGTTCATGCCCTGAAAATTTGGAGGCATTATCTCATTGGATAGCGCTGTGAGATATACACAGACCACAAGAGTCTCAAGTATATTTTCACACAATCCGATCTCAACCTCAGACAAAGAAGATGGCCTGAACTGGTTAAGGACTATGACCTTGGAATCAATTACCATCCGGGACAGGCCAATATAGTCGCAGATGCCCTCAGCATGAAACCAGGCACTATGAATGCAATAATGGAGGGTATCCATCCGAGGTTACAAGAAGAATTTGCCAAGCTCAACTTGGTACTTTGTGGCCCGATTGCCCCGGATACATTGGAAATCACTCCAACACTTGTGGAAGAAATTAAGGAGGCTCAGAAAGCAGACAAGGGCGTACAGGAAATCAAGAAGAATATTCAACAAGGAAAGGCCAAGTCCTTCCATGTTGACGAGCTAGGGACATTATGGTTTGACAACCGCATATGTGTGCCTGACCAGGAAAACCTGAGGCAGCAAATATTACGAGAGGCACATGAATCCGCATATTCCATTCACCCGGGAGGAACAAAAATGTATCAGGACCTAAAGGAAACTTTTTGGTGGCCAGTAATGCGAAGAGATATTGCGTACTATGTCGCGTGTTGCGACATATGCAATAAGGTTACGGCTGAGCACCAGAAACCAGTTGGACTGTTACAACCACTACAAGTTCCCCAGTGGAAATGGGATGACATATGCATGGACTTCATTGTTGGATTACCCAAGTCAACAAGAGGCCACGATGCCATCTGGGTTATCGTGGATATACTTACGAAAGTGGCTCATTTTATCATAGTAAAGACCACTTTCAGGGCTGACCAGCTTGCACAGCTCTATATGTCCTGGATTGTCAGCCTTCATGGAGTACCCAAGTCCATCACATCGGATAGAGGATCCCTGTTCACGTCAGCATTCTGGCTACGTTTGCATCAGGCCCTGGGAACATCATTCAAACATAGCACGACATATCACCCACAGACGGACGGGCAAACCGAATGAGTGAATCAAATATTGGAAGATATGCTTCGGTCTTGTGCTCTCACTTATGGACCCAAATGGGAGGATAGCTTACCCTATGCGGAATTTTCCTACAATAACAGTTATCAGTCAAGTCTCAAAATGTCACCATTTGAAGCACTGTATGGGCGGAAATGCCGCACTCCTTTAAATTGGTCACAGACAGGAGACAGCCGTATCTTCAGTACAGATTTGATGCTCGAGGCCGAGAAGCAAGTTAAGGAAATCCAAGAGCGTCTTCGAGCAGCTAAATCCCGTCAGAAGAGCTACTATGGTCCTAAGCATCGGGAAGTAACTTTTGAGCCCGGAGAGTATGCTTACCTCTGAGTAACTCCCATGAAAGGGGTAAAGAGGTTTCATACTCGAGGCAAACTTGCACCCAGATATATCGGTCCTTTTCTGGTGATTGCTAGAAGAGGTAGAGTAGCATATCAGTTGGAGCTACCGCCGGAACTGTCCGAGGTTCATGATGTCTTTCACATATCACAGCTGAGAAAGTGCATTGCACCCCCGATTAAATAGGCAGATATGAGTGAGCTAGAGTGGACCAAGGATTTGACCTATGAGGAAAAACCTATCAGAATTTTGGATGAGATGGAAAGAACCACTAGGAGCAAGGTGATTAGATTTTACAAGGTACTGTGGGATCACCATACCGAAGAAGAGGCTACCTGGGAAAGAGAGGATTTTCTGAGATCAGCATATCCATATTTGTTCCCTGAGCAACCGAATCTCGAGGACGAGATTCATCCTAAGGGGGGTAGGTTTGTGCACCCTGATTTTTTCAAACTTTTTCATAAAACCCTTCTGGTTTTATTTGCCATTTGCTGGTTTTTGGAGTCAATTCTTTGGACTTTGGACTTGAGCACAATCCCATTTCTTCTCCCAAGTGTGCCAAGGCTTTCATAATCTCTCCAAAACCCTGCTGGATCAAACCCTAATTTTTATTCCCCCAAGATAATCCATCTACTCCTTTGAATATGCACATCTTCACTATGGGTTGTGAAGCAACCTATAGTTCTGCTGGTCAGAAAAATTCCAAATTAATCCCACATATTCTTGAGATCATCTACTCCCACAATCTCCAAAAATACTTCATTGGCCAGTACAAAATTTTGTCCAGAATATTCCTTTTATCTTCTGGACAGAATTGACCCTTTGTTAAGCAACATGTAATTCTATGACTCAGAAAATTCTCAAATAAATCCCTGAGATACTAGGAGTCATATCTTGCAGCAATATCCAAAAACATCTCCTAGTCCAGTTCAATATTTCAGCAAAAATATTCTGACAAGCTTCTGATCATTTCAGACCTTTGTTAAGGAAGTACCAGCCAGAGGTATCCATTTGGTCTGAAATTTTTATGGCAAATTCTCACTACCAAATAACTCCCAAACACCAAATTTCAGCTTCAGCAGATCATTCATGTGAGTGCATCTTCCTCACCAAGTTTCTGGACCAGTATAGGGTTTGTACATGAACTATGTGCAAATCTTTGCAGAAATTTCTCAAATGTTGGCAGCAGATAGTCCTTCCAACCTAGATTATCCCAGACAAGTCACTTGGCTTCATTCACAACCCATCCATTCTCTGGAACCCCCTCAAGTTTCTATTCAGAAACTATTCCTGAGGCTACCCTTCAGCTCAGGATGCACCTAGCCGATTCAGTGGCACAAGGAGGCTAAGGGACCTAGGGTCGACGCATTGGACAAGGTGTGCTAGGCGTGCGTGGCCTCCAGGTGCCCGCACCCATGGTGAGCACGGCACTGGCATGCCTGTGCACGCGCATCGGACGCGACCACTCCAGCCGTCCCGCGTCGCCGTACCTTGTCTGGTGGTACTGACATCGTCGCCGCCACCTACGTACCCCACTCCAGAGCCTTCCCCTCGCCGGAATTGCCCTCGCCGGCTGCCACTACAGCGCCGCACTGTGGCACCCGTGTCGTCACTGTGGCCGCGCTGGCTGTTCGCTTCCTCCCGATGAGCTATCGCGTCGCATTAAGTGCTCCGCCCTCCTCCATCACCTCGCCCGCGCCGCGACAGCCACCTCGCCGTCCTTGCTCCGGCGACGTGGCCACAGCGCCGCCCGGTTCGGGAACTCTCTCCCCTACCTATAAATAGCTTGCCCCGCCCATCCCAGCTCCTCATCGCATTCCCTCCATCTCCAATCGAGCTCAGCTCACCGCGCCAAGGCCGAGAAGCCCTCTGGCCTCGCAGCTCGCCGGAGCTCTGCCGCCCGATACCCACTCTGCTCCAGCTCGTTCCACTCCACCCCAGCCTCGCCCGAACACACCCACGAGTTCAGCAAGCCTCCCTGGTGCTCCTCGACCTCCTACCCAGCCAAAACGCTGCCGGAATCGCCGTCTTCGGTGACACCCGAAAGCAGCCACTGCTAGAGAGGAAGGGGGCGATGCCGTTAGGCCGTCTCTGGAGAAGCTACGGGTACAGGGTGAACCGCCGTCGAACGCTCGATCCAACCCCGCAGTCTCCCAAGCTCGCCGCCGTCGCTATCGCCGGCTATCGCCGTCGGTGAGCCACCCTCCTACTGTTCTTGTTCTTTTTCTTTTAAATCTGACCACCGGGCCCCACTCGTCAGTAACTCCGCCCGCGCGCCAAAGCGGTATAAGTGGAGGCGCCCTGGCGTTTTACGCCTTCGACGTGGCCCTCCCAGGGAATTTCTATTTTCTGTTTTTAATCTAGTTTGACCAGAAACTTTGACCAGCCATTTCTTTTAAACCACAAGTCCAATTGAATTGGTTCTTTTTGCATTAGTTTTGTATTGAGCCCCTCTATTTTCTGACCAAATTTGGTATTTTTCCAATGTTCACAGAACTTTTGGCAAACAAAAAGGCTTTATGTAACATTTTCTTTTGCTATTTAAAAATGCTTTCAGAAGGAAATTGCTGTGGATTTGAAGACCAGGAGTTTGTAGACACTCCACTTGAGCAAGGCAAGCCACATCATCCATTGCATAAGGCATAGCAATAGTATTGGCTTTATAATGGATTATTTTGCACTTAATTCATTTTAAATAGGCCATATTCTATATTGTTGATTATATTGCAGTAACCATGCCATGCTAGATCATTTGTCCAACACAACTAATTTGACCAACAACTTTACATGTTAAATTCACTTTGATGGTTGATCAAGTGCCACCGACCCGGACTTACCCGTGCAGCCACATCTGCCAGAATGGGACGGCCTTGACTTGGTCTGACCGCATGCTCTTTTACCGGTACAACCAAAGAGGGGAGGTTATGCGTGCATGCTGCCCTGATCAGGTAGATGACGATAACCTCGTGAGCCCAAGTTGAGTTGTTTGCCGGCGTCCCTGTTTGGGACAGTTTAGTTGGCCACGATGGTGGCAGGTGTCAGGAGTGACACAGGGGCCACCCAGGGCATGACTCGAACGGGGGATGATTGGCGGTGGTACGATAGAGGAGTCACGGGTTAGACAAGTTTCGTTGAACAAATGTCCATGGTGTGGGTAACGTGCACAACCTCTGCAGAGTGTATGAATCTATTCGAATAGCCACGTCCACGGTATTGGACACAGTCCGCACTAGGTCATCCTGTGTGGTCAACCGCAGTAATAATAATGATGGAAGAACTTGTCTCATGCTCAGAAGTGACCGATGGGTCACGAGTGCTCCGGGTATCATGGAGTGAACCCGGAGAGAGTAAGTTGGTAACCGGCAATAGTAAGTGAGCATACTAAAGTATTTAACATAATCATTGCCATGCTATTGTTTGCTGCACTGTTTTGGTTGCTGTGAGCTTGCGAGTACATTCCAAGTACTCACCTGGCGTATCATGCCAGAAGCAGGAGAAGCCGGAGATGGAGATCCCGATGGTTCGTGCTACGCTAACTAGGTTGTGTCCCAGCAGTGTCCCTATGGGATGGAGTGACCCACGCGATGTTCCGCTACACTGTAGTCTTACCACTAGTATTGAGGCCCATGAATGTTTCATAAATAATGTAGATACTATCATAGCACGAGTAGTGCTTCTGGCCTCACTATCCCATGTAATATACAAGCTTGTACTTGTACTATATCAATAAAGACCAGTTCTGCTCTGTTCCAAGTTGTTGTGTGTTTCCAGAAGACATGATCTCTGGGTTGGGAACACAGGGAAAACCGGTCCTCTGAGCCGGGGTGCCACACGAGATGGGGGAACACTAGGGTAAAAGAGTCACTATGACCCTAGCTCCTTAAATACCCCAGTGAATTAAGGGAATGAGGGACCTTTCGATGCCCCGCCATCAATGCGCTGATAACCCACAAGTATAGGGGATCGCAACAGTTTTCGCGGGTAGTATTTCACCCAGATTTATTGATTCGACACAACGGGAGCCAAAGAATATTTGCGAGTATTAGCAGTTGAGTTGTCAATTCAACCACACCCGGAGAACTAAATACCTACAGCAAAGTGTTTAGTAGCACAGTAGTATGATAGTTTCAAGAGCAATAGTAACAGTAGTAGTTTTGTAGTAATTGTAACAGCAGCAGCAACGAAAGTAACTTAGCAAAGATCAATATGCGCAAAGCGTAGGCATTGGATCAGTGATGGATATTTATGTTGGATGACATTCATCATGTAGTAGTCACAACCTAGGGCGATACACAATAGTTCCAATTCATCAATGTAATGTAGGCATGTATTCCGTATATAGTCATACGTGCTTATAGTAAGAACTTGCATGACATCTTTTGTCCTACCCTCCCGTGGCAGCGGGGTCCGTAAGGAAACTAAGGGATATTAAGGCCTCCGTTTAATAGAGAACCGGAACAAAGCATTAACACATAGTGAATACATGAACTCCTCAAACTACGGCAATCACCGGAAAGAATCCCAATTATTGTCACCTTGGGGTATGCGGATCATGACACATAACAGGTGCATATAACTTGCTAGATATGATCAAGAACTCAAATATATTCATCAAAACATAGAGGGTTCAGATCTGAAATCATGGCACTCGGGCCCTAGTGACAAGCATTAAGCATAGCAAAGTCATAGCAACATCAATCTCAGAACATACGGGATACTAGGGATCAAGGCCCTAACTAATTGACTCGATTACATGGTAAATCTCATCCAACCCATCACCGTCCAGCAAGCCTACGAAGAAATTACTCACACACGGTGGTGAGCATCATGAAATTGGTGATGGAGGATGGTTGATGATGACGACGGCGTCGAATCCCCCTCTCCGGAGCCCCGAACGGACTCCAGATCAGCCCTCCCGATGAAGAACAGGAGGCGGCGGCGGCTCCGTCTCGTAAAACACGCTGATTATTTTTCTCTATAATTTTTTTCTCCATGAATATGTACTTATAGCGTTGGAATTAGGTCAAACGGAGCTGCCAGGGGCCCACAAGCCTGCCAGGCGCGCCCTGGGGGGGTGGGCGCGCCCCCCCGGCTTGTGCCGCCTGGTGGCCCCCCCTCTGGTAGATCTTTGCACTAGTATTTTTTATATATTCTGAAATAATTCTCTGTAAATTTCTAGGTCCATCCGAGAACTTTTATTTCTGCACAAAAACAACACCATGGCAATTCTGCTGAAAACAGCGTCAGTCCGGGTTAGTTCCATTCAAATCATGCAAATTAGAGTCCAAACTAGAGCAAAAGTGTTTGGAAAAGTAGATACGTTTGGGACGTATCAACTCCCCCAAGCTTAACTCATTACTTGTCCTCAAGCAATTCAGTAGACAAACTAAAAGTGATAAAGAAAAACTTTTACAAACTCTTTTGTTCTTGTTGTTTGTATATATATACTTAACTAGCATCCAAGTTTTCAGCAAAGATTATGAACTAACCATGTTGATGATAACACTTAGGTCTCACATTTACTCATGGCAACAACATAGCCAACTAGAGAGCAATAATAAGATATCTCGGATGCCAACACTTTGTCAAAACAATCATGATATAATATGATAACATGGTATCTCGCTAGCCCTTTCTGAGACCGCAAAACATAAATGCAGAGCACCTCTGAGATTCAAGCAACGACTAAACATTGTAATTCAGGGTAGAGGATATCCAGTCATGGTCACGCCCAACATTAACTATACTCAATGCATAAAAATGACAATAGTGCTCTCCAACTGGTGCTTAAATGAGAGGGTGATGACTCAACAATAAAAGTAAAATAACATAAAAGTAAATGGATAGGCCCTTCGCAGAGGGAAGCATGGATTTGCAGCGGTGCCAGAGCTCGAAGCTTAAATTAGAGATGAAAATAATTTTGGGAGGTATGCTTTTCCTATCAACGTCACGACCGAGAGTTTTCAATATCTTCCATGCTAAACAAATTATAGGCGGTTCCCAAGCGGAAAGGTAAAGTTTACTCCTCCTCCACCATACCAACACAGGCCATGGCTAGCCAAATTCACGGGTGCCCTCCATACCAACAACTTTTCGGGGGAGTTTATCTGCATTATATGATTTTGATTTAAGCATAGGATTGGGCATCCCAATTACCATCCTATCTCGTGCAATGACAAGTGAATAAACACTCATCTGAGAGTAACCCACTTAGCATGGAAGATACTGACCGCCCCCTGTCACTCCATGAGCGGTACGGGCACACAAAATAGATGTTCATTTGAATGTTTAGAGGTGGCACTTGCAAATTTACTTGGAACAGCAGAGTAATACCGCATATAGGTAGATATAGTGGACTCATCTGGAACAACTTTGGTTTAGGGATTTGGATGCACAAGCAGTATTCCCGCTTAGTACAGGCGAAGGCTAGCAAATAGATTGAGAAGCGACCAGCTAGAGAGTGAAAACGGTCATAGACATGCATTGCGAATAATTAACATTGAACATGAGCATGAGTAGGATATCAACACCCTGAACATAAATATCATGGAGGCTATGTTGGTTTTGATTCAACTACATGTATGAACATGTGCCAAGTCAAGCCACTCGAATTACTCAGAGGAGGATACCATGCTAACATACTACATCACAACCATTTTAATGCATGTTGACACTCAAGATAAATCATAATCCACTCCTAGCTATTTAAGCATGGCATGAGCAACTATAATCTCTAATTGTCATTACAAATATGTTTACTCATAATAATGCTAACTCATGAATACTGAGGTAAACATATTTACAAAGGCAAAAACAAGAAGAGTTCATACCAGCTTTTCTTCACCGCAATCACTTCATCAAATATCGTCATTATTGCCTTTCACTTGCACGGCCGAATGATGTGATAATAATAATAATAGTGCAAGTGTGCCGCGGACTAAGCTAGAATCTGCAAACATTTATTCAAAGGAGAAGACAAAGTAATTGTGGCTCTTTGTTAGATCAACAATAAAGCATATGGGAGCCACTCAACATTTTCATCGTGATCTTTCTCCTTACTGTGACTTAATGCAAAAAAAAAATTCAGAGAAACACACTGAAATATTTTTGGAGTTTTTTGGTTTTTCTGAAGGAAGCAAATTAATGAAGGAATAAAAAACGAGAAAAACTATTTACACGGAAAGCTCCCAACAAGTAAAAGAAGAAACGAGAAATCTTTTTGGGTTTTCTTTTACTACTATGAATTAACTAGACAAGAAAGAAACTACAACTAATTTTTTTTTTGATTTTTGAAAGATTTCAAAACACACAAGAAGAAAGCGAAAATAAAACTAGCATGGATATACAATGAAAAAGGATGAACACCGACAGCTGGAATGAGTGTGTGAACATGAATGTAATGTCGGTGAGAAATACGTACTCCCCCAAGCTTAGGCTTTTGGCCTAAGTTGGTCTACGGCCACGGGTCGAAATCAGCACTTCCCGGATAGTGCTGAGACTGCTGAGGATCCCACTGGTAAATGGCCTCCTGAGGCTCTCGCTGATAGATGGGCTCCTGGTATGGCTCTGTCTTAGGTTCTGGCTCAGGTGCTTGGGGCTGGTCGAAGCCCCAATAAGCATAAATGTCCTCAAGCATGATGGTGTATCTGCCCCTGTGAATATCAAACAAAGTTGGTGCAGGCAAAATAATAACCTCATGAGTGCCCTGACTGAACACCAAGTTATATCTAAAACGAACAGGGCCCTCATCAATGAAGTCATGCCCAACCATACTGTCGTAATCAAGATGCATAACGGGTAAAAGCCTCTCTTCCGTCTCGTTGTGCCTAATAGGAATCTCAAAATGTTTAGCGAGATGGGAGGCATAAATACCACCATAAATAGCGCCCCTCGAACGGTTGGTGTGCAACCGCCGGGCAACCATAGCATCCAAACTAAAGGTCCTACCAGCATAATGTTGGGGAACGTAGCATGGGAAACAAAAAATTTCCTACGCACACACAAGATCTATCCATGGTGATGAGCATCTATGAGAGGGAGAGTGAATCTACATACCATTGTAGATCGCTAAGCGGAAGCGTTAAGAAACGCGGTTGATGTAGTCGAACGTCTTCGCGATCCAAATCGCCGAGTGTCCCGCGATCTCATCACGATCCATCTCGCGATCCAATCTTGATCCGTCCCACGATCCCATCACGATCCGTCCCGCGATCAAATCATGAATCGTCTCGCGATCCTGATCACGGTCCTTCCGATCTAGCGCCGAACGGACGGCACCTCCGCGTTCAGCACACGTACAGCTCGATGACGATCTCCGCCTCCTTGATCCAGCAAGAGAGAGAGTGGAGAGGTAGAAGAGTTCTCCGGCGGCGCGACGGCGCGGCGGCTATGGTGGTGGAACAATTCTGGCAGGGCTTCGCCTAAGCACCGCTGAAACTAGACTAGAGGAGAAACCGATCTAGATGAAGTAGAGGGAGCACGTGGCAATTAGGGTTATTTTTCTCCTCTAAATCCTCTAGTATATATAGGAGGGAGGGAGGGGAGGAGGCAGCCTCAAACCCTCAAGGGCTGGCCGAAATTGGAGGTGAAGGAGGTGGACTCCTCCACTTCAATCCTAGTCCAAATAGGACACCTTCCATATTTGGTCTCCCTTCCCTTTTCTTTGGGGTTTTTCCTTTCCCACTTATTCCTAGCCGCATGGGCCTTGTAGGGCTGGTTTGCCCAGCCCACTAAGGGCTGGTGCAACCCCCCCTCAGGCCCATGTGGCCTCCCGGCGTGGGTGGCCCCTCCCGATGGCCCTCCGGTACTCCCGGTACACTACCGGAAATACCCGAAACTTTTCCGGTGGCCAAAACAGGACTTCCTATATATCAATCTTTACCTCCGGACCATTCCGGAGCTCCTCATGATGTCCGGGGTCTCATCCGGGATTCCGAACAACCTTCGGTCACCAATCATACATAACTCAATTCTACCGAAACGTCACCGAACCTTAAGTGTGCAGACCCTGCGGGTTCGAGAACTATGTAGACATGACCGAGACACCTCTACGGCCAATAACCAATAGCGGGACCTGGATGCCCATATTGGTTCCTACATATTCTACGAAGATCTATATCGGTCGAACCTCTATGTCAAGGATTCAATTAATCCCGTATGCTGTTCCCTTTGTTCTTCGGTATGTTACTTGCCCGAGATTCGATCGTCGGTATCTCTATACCTAGTTCAATCTCGTTACCGACAAGTCTCTTTACTCGTTCCGTAATACAAGATCTCGTGGCTAACACTTTAGTCACATTGCTTGCAAGGCTCATTGTGATGTTGTATTACCGAGTGGGCCCTGAGATACCTCTCCGTCACACGGAGTAACAAATCCCAGTCTTGATCCATGCCAACCCAACAGTCACCCTCGGAGATACCTGTAGAGCACCTTTATAGTCACCCAGTTACGTTGCGACGTTTGATACACACAAGGTATTCCTCCGGTGTCAGTGAGTTGCATGATCTCATGGTCATAGGAACAGATACTTGACATGCAGAAAACAATAGCAATAAACTGACACGATCATATGCTACGTTTATAGTTTGGGTCTTGTCCATCACATCATTCTCCTAATGATGTGATCCCGTTATCAAATGACATCTCATGTCCATGGCTAGGAAACCTTCACCATCTTTTGATCAACGAGCTAGTTAACTAGAGGCTTACTAGGGACACAGTGTTGTCTATGTACCCACACATGTATTTGAGTTTCCAATCAATACAATTATAGCATGGATAATAAACGATTATCATGAACAAGGAAATATGATAATAACCAATTTATTATTGCCTCTAGGGCATATTTCCAACAGTCTCCCACTTGCACTAGAGTCAATAATCTAGTTCACATCACCATGTGATTTACATTGTTATGAATCTAACACCCAATGAGTTCTGGGGTTCGATCAGATCATGCTTTGCATGTGAGAGAGGTCTTTATTCAACGGGTCTGCGACATTCAGATCCGTGTGTACTTTGCAAATCTCTATGTCATACTGTAGACACTTCTACCACACTCCACTTGGAGCTATTCCAAATGGCTGCTCCACTATATGTATCCTGACTACTATTCAGAGTCGTCCGGATAGGTGTCAAAGCTTGCATCGACGTAACCCTTTACGACGAACTCTTTATCACCTCCATAATCGAGAAATATTTCCTTAGTCCTCTAGTTACTAAGGATAATCTTGACCGCTGTCCAATGATCCACTCCTGGATCACTCTTGTACCCCTTGACAGAATCATGGCAAGGCACACATCAGGTGCGGTACACAGCATGGCATACTATACAGAGCCTATGGATAAGGCATAGGGGACGACCTTCGTCCTTTCTCTTTCTTCTGCCGTGGTCGAGCTTTGAGTCTCACTCAACTCCACACCTTACAAATCAGGCAAGAACTCTTTCTTCGACTGATCCATTTTGAACTCTTTCAAAATCTTGTCAAGGTATGTACTCATTGAAAGTCTTATCAGACGTCTTGATTTATCTCTATAGATCTTGATGCCCAATATTTAAGTAGCTTCATTCTAGGTCTTCCTTTGAAAAACTCTTTTCAAACGACCCTTTATGCTTTCCAGAAATTCTACATCATTTCCGATCAACAATATGTCAACCACATATACTTATCAGAAATTCTATAGTGCTCCCACTCACTTTATTGTAAATACAAGTTTCTCATAAACTTTGTATAGACTCAAAAACTTTGATCACCTCATCAAAGCGTATATTCCAACTCCGAGATGCTTGCTCCAGTCCATAGAAGGATCGCTGGAGTTTGCATATATTTTAGCATCCTTAGGACTGACAAAACCTTCCGGTTGTATCACATACAACTTTTCTTTACGGATACCGTTAAGGAAACGATGTTTTGACATCCATCTGCCAGATTTCATAATTGAAAAATGCAGCAACTGGTAACATGATTCCAACAGACTTTGAGCATCGCTACGGGTGAGAAAGTCTCATCGTAGTCAACTCCTTGAACTTGTGATAAACCCTTTGCCACAAGTCGAGCTTTATAGACGGTGACATTACCGTCCGCGTCCGTCTTCCTTTTAAAGATCCATTTGTTCTGAATGGCCTTTCGCCCTTCAGGTAATACTTCCAAAGCCCATACTTTGTTTTCTTACATGGATCCCATCTCGGATTTCATGGTCTTAACCATTTCTCGGAATCCGGGCCCATCATCGCTTCTCCATAGCTCGTAGGTTCGGTGTTGTCCAACAACATGACCTCTAAGACAGGGTTGCCGTACCACTCAGGAGCAGTACGCGTCCTTGTCGACCCACGATGTTCGATAGTAACTTGATCCGAAGTTTCATGATCATCATCATTAACTTCCTTTTCAACTAACGTAGGCTCCATAGAAACAACTTTCTGCGATGCGCTACTCTCAGGTTGAAGTAAAGGTTCAACAACCTCATCAAGTACTATCTTCCTCCCACTCAATCTTTCGAAAGAAACTCTTTCTCGAGAAAAGACCCGTTTTAGCAACAAACACTTTGTGCTTGGATCTAAGATAGAAGGTTTACCCAACTGTTACGTTAGGGTATTCTATGAAGATGCATTTGTTCGCTTTGGGTTCGAGCTCATTAGGTGAAAACCCTTTTTCACATAAGCGTCGCAGCCCCAAACATTAAGAAATGACAGCTTAGGTTTCCGCCAAACCAAAATTCATACGGTGTCATCTCAACGGATTTAGATGGTGCCCCTTTTAAAGTGAATGTGGTTGTCTCTAATGCATAACCCTAAAACGATAGTGGTAAATCGATAACAGACATCATAGTTCGCACCATATCCAATAGAGCATGACTACGACGTTCGGACACACCATCACACTATGGTGTTCCAGGTGGCGTGAGTTGTGAAACAACTTCCACATTGTCTTAAGTTGTATACCAAACTCGTAACTCAGATATTCACCTCCACGATCATATCGTAGACATTTTATCCTCTTGTCACGATGATCTCAAACTTCACTCTGATTTTGTTTGAACTTTTCAAACGTTTCAGACTTGTGTTTCATTAAGTAAATATACCCATATCTACTCAAATCATCAGTGAAGGTAGGAAAATAACGATATTCACCGCACACTATAATACTCACTGGACCGCATACATCAATATGTATCATTTCCAATAAGTCAATTGCCCGCTCCATCATACCGGAAAACGTGGTTTTAGTCATCTTGCCCATGAGGCATGGTCCGCATGTCTCAGCCGATTCGAAATCGAATGAGTCCAAAGATCCATCAGCATGGAGTTTCTTCATGCGTTTTACACCAATATGACATTTAGCGGCAGTGCCACAAGTATGTGGTACTATCATTATTAACTTTGTATCTTTTGGCATCAATATTATGAACATGTGTATCACTACGATCAAGATTCAATAAACCACTCTTATTGGGTGTATGACCATTGAAGGTATTATTCATGTAAACAGAATAACCATTATTTCTTTTTAAATGAATAACCGTATTGCAATAAACATGATCTAATCACGTTCATGCTTAACGCAAACACCAAATAACATTTATTTAGGTTCATCACTAATCCTGAAGGTAGAGAGAGCGTGCGATGGTGATCACATCAACCTTGGAAACACTTCCAACACTCATCGTCACCTCACCCTTAGCTAGCTTCCGTTTATTCCGTAGCTTTAATTTCGAGTTACTAACATTTAGCAACCGAACCAGTATCTAATACCCAGGTGCTACTAGGAGTACTAGTAAGGTACACATCAATAACACGTATATCAAATATACTTCTGTCGACGTTGCTAACCTTCTTATCTACCAAGTATCTAGGGTTGTTCCACTTCAGCGACCGTTCTCCTCATAATAGAAGCACTTAGTCTCGGGTTTGGGTTCAACCTTGGGTTTCTTCACTGGAGCAGCAACTGGCTTGCCATCCATGAAGTATCCCTCCTTTCCCTTGCCCTTCTCGAGACTAGTGGTTTCACTAACCATCAACACTTGATGCTTCCTTCTTGATTTCTACCTTCGCGGTGTCAAACATTGCGAACAGCTCAGGGATCATTATTTCCATCTCTGGCCTTTTATAGTTCATCACGAAGCTCTAGTAGCTTAGTGACAGTGACTTGGAGAGCTATATCAATCACTATCTTATCTGGAAGATCAACTCCCACTCGATTCAAGTGATTGTAGCACTCAAACAATTTGAGCACATGCTCAACGATTGAGCTATTCTCCATCATCTTGCAGGCAAAGAATCTTGTTGGAGGTCTCATACCTCTCAACATGGGCACGAGTCTGAGATCACAATTTCAGCTCTTAAAACATCTCATATGTTCCGTGACGTTCAAAACGTTTTGGAGCCTCAATTCTAAGCCGTAATGCATGACACACTGAACTATTAAGTAGTCATCGGAATGTGCCTGTCAGATGTTCACAACATCTACAGACGACGCTAGAGGGGGTGGTGCACCGAGCGGTGCATTAAGGACATAAGCCTTCTGTGCAGCAATTTGAGGACAATCCTCAGATCACGGACCCAGTCCGCATTATTGCTACCATCATCTTTCAAATCTATTTCTCTAGGAACATATAAAAATTCAAGGGAGCTACAGCGCGATCTAGTAATCTACAACATAATTTGCAAAGACACTTTGACTATGTTCATGATAATGAGTTTAGTTAATCATATTACTTAAAACTCCCACTCAAATTGACATCCCTCCGGTCATTCGAGTGTAACATGATCCAAATCCACCAACTCAAGTCTGATCATCATGTGAGTTGAGGTGGTTTCAATGGTGAACATCTTCATGTTGATCATATCTACTATATGACTCATGTTCGACCTTTCGGTCTCTTGTGTTCCGAGGCCATGTCTGTACATGCTAGGCTCGTCAAGTTTAACCCGAGTGTTCCGCACGTGCAACATGGCTTACACCCGTTGTATGTGAACGTAGAGTCTATCACACCCGATCATCACGGCGTGTCTCGAAACGACGAACTTTCGCAACGGTGCACACTCGGGGAGAACACAATTTATCTTGAAATTTAAGTGAGGGATCACCTTATAATGCTACCGTCGTCCTAAGCAAAATAAGATGCATAAAAGGATTAACATCACATGCAAATCATAAGTGACATGATATGGCCATGAACTCGTGCTTTTGATCTCCATCTCCAAAGCACCGGCATGATCTCCATCGTCACCGGCATGACACCATGATCTCCATCATCTTGATCTCCATCAACGTGTCGCCATGAGGTTGTCGCGCCGACTGTTGCTTCCACAACTATTGCTAACGTTTAGCGATAAAGTAAAGCATTACATAGCGCTTAATGATTGACACGCAGGTCATACAATAATTAAAGACAACTCTATGGCTCCTGCAAGTTGCCGTACTCATCGACATGCAAGTCGTGATATTCTATACAACACATGATCATCTCATACATCACATATATCTCATCATGTAATTGGCCATATCACATCACAACATACCTTGCAAAAACAAGTTAGACATCCTCTAATTGTTGTTGCATGTTTTACGTGGCTGCTACGGGTATCTAGCAAGAACGATTCTTACCTACGCAAAAACCACAACGGTGATATAAAAGTTGCTATTTCACCTTCTACAAGGACCGCCTCTGTCGAATCCGATTCAACTAAAGTGGGAGAGACAGACACCCGCCAGCCATCTTATGCAACAAAGTTACATGTCAGTCGATGGAACCGGTCTCTCCTACGTGGACGAGTAAGGTTGGTCCGAGCCGCTTCATCCCACAATACCGCTGAATCAAGAAAAGACTAAGGAGGGAAGCAATCTGAATATCAACGCCCACAAACTCCTTTGTGTTCTACTCGAGATCTCATCTATGCATAGACCTAGCTCAGATGCCACTGTTGGGGAACGTAGCATGGGAAACAAAAAATTTCCTACGCACACACAAGATCTATCCATGGTGATGAGCATCTACGAGAGGGAGAGTGAATCTACATACCCTTGTAGATCGCTAAGCGGAAGCGTTAAGAAACACGGTTGATGTAGTCGAACGTCTTCGCAATCCAAATCGCCGAGTGTCCCGCGATCTCATCACGATCCATCTCGCGATCCAATCTCGATCCGTCCCACGATCCCATCACGATCCGTCCCGCGATCAAATCATGAATCGTCTCGCGATCCTGATCACGGTCCTTCCGATCTAGCGCCGAACGGACGGCACCTCCGCGTTCAGCACACGTACAGCTCGATGACGATCTCCGCCTCCTTGATCCAGCAAGAGAGAGAGCGGAGAGGTAGAAGAGTTCTCCGGTGGCGCGACGGCGCGGCGGCTATGGTGGTGGAACAATTCCGGCAGGGCTTCGCCTAAGCACCGCTGAAACTAGACTAGAGGAGAAACCGATCTAGATGAAGTAGAGGGAGCACGTGGCAATTAGGGTTATTTTTCTCCTCTAAATCCTCTAGTATATATAGGAGGGAGGGAGTGGAGGAGGCAGCCTCAAACCCTCAAGGGCTGGCCGAAATTGGAGGTGGAGGAGGTGGACTCCTCCACTTCAATCCTAGTCCAAATAGGACACCTTCCATATTTGGTCTCCCTTCCATTTTCTTTGGGGTTTTTCCTTTCCCACTTATTCCTAGCCTCATGGGCCTTGTAGGGCTGGTTTTCCCAGCCCACTAAGGACTGGTGCAACCCCCCTCAGGCCCATGTGGCCTCCCGGCGTGGGTGGCCCCTGCCGATGGCCCTCCGGTACTCCCGGTACACTACCGGAAATACCCGAAACTTTTCCGGTGGCCAAAACGGGACTTCCTATATATCAATCTTTACCTCCGGACCATTCCGGAGCTCCTCGTGATGTCCGGGATCTCATCCAGGACTCCGAACAACCTTCGGTCACCAATCATACATAACTCAATTCTACCGAAATGTCACCGAACCTTAAGTGTGCAGACCCTGCGGGTTCGAGAACTATGTAGACATGACCGAGACACCTCTACGGCCAACACATAAAGAGCGTGGCGCAAAATAGCAAGGTCAGGCGAACTGAGTGTGCCGCTCTCCCACCGACCAGTCAAACACCTCCCAGTAAATAATGAATAATAGCGCAAAACAGGGAAATGTAAACTAACAACCCTAGCCTCTGAAACTCCCCTCGACCCCCCCCCCCCCACGGTAACCTCAGGGATGAACTCCGCGAAATCCCTGGGATGAGGCTCTAATGGGCTACCCTCGTTGGGAAGCTTGCATACCTCGCAAAAATCCTCAAGTGTCATCTCTTGGGGAACATCATATAAATTAAATGTCACGGTGGGTGTATCTCTCCTAGCATGAAAATGAAAGCTTTGCATGAAAGTATTGGTGAGGAGAAGATACTGGTCACACTTATCTTCGAGGAATGGTATAATGCCGGCATTGTTCGCCAAATGATAGAAATCATCGTAAATCCCCGCATCCCTCAAGAACGTGTTGCATGGCCATTCGCACGGCCGCACCTCGGTCGCACGAGGAAGTGTATACTTGGGCTTAGGAGCCTCCTTGGGGTTCCGGCTCAAAGAACCCCTCAACCTCCACTTGAGCATTTTCTTTTTCTGAAAAATTTCTGAAATTTTTAGTGACTCAAAATAAAAGTGAACGAAACTCAACAAAATTGATACCAACTACTCCCATATGTATATAGAAGCTATATCATGCATCGAAACTACTTTGGACCATAAAATTCAAGATGCAAGCTCATAAACATGGTCACCACAGCAGCAAAAATTTGTAAAGTATAGAGCACTAGAACAAAAACTAATTGGAGCATTGGAGGAGTCACATACCAAGGAGTAATTCCTCAAAACAGTTTTGGAAATGGAGTTCCGAGCAAGGAGATCGAAAATCATAGCAAAATGAGCAAGAACACGGGCTTGGGAGCAAGTTTGATTTTTTCTGGAGGAAGAAGGAGATGGGTGGCTGGCATAATTGAGTGGGTCCCTGTGGGACCCACAAGCCTGCTGGGCGTGCCTAGGGGGGTGGGCGCGCCCTGTGGGCTTGTGGCTCACAGGTGCACCCCCCCTGGGGTGTGTTCAGTGCCAAAAATTCTTAAATATTCTGGAAAAAATCATACTAAATTTTCAAGGCATTCTGAGAACTTTTTATTTTTGGGACATTTCTTTATTGCACGGAAAATTCAGAAAACAGGATAATCATGGCATTATATTTTATTCTAGTAAAAATAACAGAGGGTAAAAGGTGGGTACAGAAGGTTATGCTTACTAAATTCATCAACCACATGCCCCTCAAAAAGAATCCATTAATAAGGTTGATCAAGTCTTATTAACAAACTATTTCTGAATGACATGAAACCGAAGAATTTTCGTATAACACTAAGTTACCTCAATGGGGATATGCATCTCCCCAACAATAAGAATTTCATATTTCTTTTTGACAGTAGGAACAGGAAATTTGAATCCCCCAATAGTGATTGCTGAAACCTTTTCAATACAATTGATACCATTCACTGAAGTTTGTTTCTTCGGGAAATACACTGTATGCTCATTACCATTGACATGAAAAGTGACCTTGCTTTTGTTGCAATCAATAACAGCCCCCTGCAGTATTCAAAAAGGGTCTTCCAAGGATAATTGACATTCTGTCATCCTCGGGCATATCAAGTATAACAAAGTCTGTCAAGATAGTAACATTTGCAAGTACAACGGGAACATCCTCGCAAATTCCAATTGGTATAGCAGTTGATTTATCAGCCATTTGCAAAGATATTTCAGTAGGTGTGAGCTTATTCAAATCAATTTTTCTATATAAATAGAAAGGAATAACACTAACACCGGCTCCCAAATCACATAGAGCAGTTTTAACATAATTTCTTTTAATGGAGCATGGTATATTGGGTATTCTTGGATCTCCTAGTTTCTTAGGTATTCCACCCTTAAAAGAATAATTTGCAAGCATGGTGGAAATTTCAGCTTCAGGTATTTTTCTTTTATTTGTGACAACATCTTTCATGTATTTAGCATAGGGAGACATTTTCAACATATCAATCAAGCGAGTACGCAAAAAGACAGGTCTAAGCATTTCAATAAAGCGTTCAAAATCTTCATCATCCTTGTTTTTAGATGGTTTAGTAGGGAAAGGCATAGGTTTTGAACCCATGGTTCTCTCTCCTTTCCATGTTTTCTAGCAACAAAGTCTCTTTCATCGTATCTTTTATTATTAGGATGTGGGTTATCAAGATCAACAGCAGGTTCTATTTCTACATCATTATCTGGTTGAGCATCAACACGAACATCATCATTATCATTATCATTATCCTTATCATTATCATTATCACTAGGTGTATGTTCATTACCAAATTGTGTCTCAGCATCAGAAATAGAAGCATCATTATGATTCTCAGGAGGTTTTTCTATCTCAGGTTCACTAGGAGCAGGCAAAGTTTTATCATTTTTCTTTTCTTTTTCATCTTAGATGGACTGGGTGCATCAATATTATTTTTTGAGAGACTTGTTCGATTCTTTTGGGATGACCTTCAGGATATAGAGGATCCTGAGTCATGCTACCTCCTCTAGTAACAACTCTAACAGCATGGTCATTCTTTTTATTATTCATCTCATCAAGCAAATCATTTTGTGACTTAGCAATTTGTTCTAACTGAGTCTGGACCATAGAAGCATGTTTACTCAAGCATTTAACATCATTAGCAGTTCTAAACATCAAATCACTCAAGCGTTCAATCATGATGGCATTCCGTTCTAGTTGATTGCTAACATACATGTTAAAGTGTTCCTGTTTAATGATGTAATTATCAAATTAATACAGGCATTGACTAGCAGATTTATTATACGGAATATCACCTTCATCAAATCTAGTGAGAGAATTTACCTCCACTACCTATGTCGGGATGTCGAGCCCATGTATTTCTTCAATAGGGGGTAAATTCTTAACATCTCCAGCTTTAATACCTTTTTTCTTTCATAGATTTCCTACCTTCTTGCATATCTTCTGGACTGAGGAATAGAATACCTCTCTTCTTCGGAGTTGGCTTAGGTGGTGGTTCAGGAAGTGTCCAATCATCGGCATTTCTCAATATATTATTCAATAGTACTTCAGCCTGTCCCACTGTTCGTTCCCTGAAAACACAACCAGCATAACTATTTAGGTAGTCCCTAGAAGCATCGGTTAGTCCATTATAAAAGATATCAAGTATTTCATTCTTCTTAAGAGGATGATCATGCAAAGCATTAAGTAATATGAGAAGCCTCCCCCAAGCTTGAGGGAGATTCTCTTCTTCAATTTGCACAAAGTTAAATATTTCCTGTAAGGCAGCTCGTTTCTTATGAGAAGGAAAATATTTTCCAGAGAAGTAATATATCATATCCTGGGGACTACGCACACAACCAGGAGCAAGAGTATTAAACCGTTTCTTAGCATCACCCTTTGATGAGAAAGGAAACAACTTAAGAATATAGTAATAACGAATTTTTTCCTCATGAGCAAATAGGGTGGCTATATCATTCAATTTAGTAAGGTGTGCCACAATAGTTTTAGTTTCATACCCAGGAAAAGGATCAGATTCAACCAAAGTAATTAACTCGGGATCGACGACAGAGAATTCATAATCCTTATCTGTAACGAATATGGGAGAAGTAGCAAACTTAGGATCATATTTCATTCTCTCCCTCATAGATTTTTCTTTCAACTCAGCAAGCAATTTTATAACCTCATCTCTATCATTACAAGCAAGAATTGCCCTAGCTGTCTCTCTATCAAAAATATAACCATCAGATGTTTTAGACATTTCAACTCTAGTAGGAGAGCTAGGCATAATAGGTGAATCATAATTTTCAAGAGTTTCAACATTTTCAGTTCCTTTAGCTTTAGCAATTTGTTCATCAAGAAATTCACCAAGTGGCACAGTATTATCAAGCATAGTACGAGCATCATCATAAGTATCATTCATAGCAGAAGTAGTATCATCAATAACTTGCGACATATCAGAATGAATAGCAGGTGGTGGTGTCGCAAGCCTACTCAAAACAGAAGGTGAATCAAGTGCAGAGTGTGATGGGAGTTCCTTACCTCCTCTAGTCATAGAGGGGACGATCTTAGTCTTTGCGTCTTTCAGATTCTTCATAGTGATCAACAGATATAAATCCCAAGTGACTCAATAGATAGAGCTATGCTCCCCGGCAACGGCACCTGAAAAAGGTCTTGATAACCCACAAGTATAGGGGATCGCACCAGTTTTCGCGGGTAGTATTTCAAACAGATTTATTGATTCGACACAAGGGGTACTAAATAATATTTGCGAGTATTAGCAGTTGAGTTTTCAATTCAACCACACCTGGAACTAAATATCTGCAGCAAAGTGTTTAGGAGCACAGTAGTATGATAGTTTCAAGAGCAATAGTAACAGTAGTGACAGTAACAATAGCAGTTTTGTAGTAATTGTAACAACAGCAGCAACGAAAGTAACTTAGCAAAGATCAATATGCGAAAATCGTAGGCATTGGATCAGTGATGGATAATTATGTTGGATGACATTCATCATGTAACAGTCACAACCTATAGCGATACACAATACCTCCAATTCATCAATTTAATGTAGGCATGTATTCCGTATATAGTCATACGTGCTTATAGTAAGAACTTGCATGACATCTTTTGTCCTACCCTCCCGTGGCAGCGGGGTCCATAAGGAAACTAAGGGATATTAAGGCCTCCTTTTAATAGAGACCGGAACAAAGCATTAACACATAGTGAATACATGAACTCCTCAAACTACGGTAATCACCGGAAAGAATCCCAATTATTGTCACCTTGGGGTATGCGGATCATGACATGTAACAGGTGCATATAACTTGCAAGATAGGATCAAGAACTCAAATATATTCATGAAAACATAGAGGGTTCAGATCTGAAATCATGGCACTCGGGCCCTAGTGACAAGCATTAAGCATAGCAAAGTCATAGCAACATCAATCTCAGAACATACTGGATACTAGGGATCAAGGCCCTAACAAATTGACTCGATTACATGGTAAATCTCATCCAACCCATCACTGTCCAGCAAGCCTACGAAGAAATTACTCACACACGGTGGTGAGCATCATGAAATTGGTGATGGAGGATGGTTGATGATGACGACGGCGTCGAATCCCCCTCTCCGGAGCCCCGAACGGACTCCAGATCAGCCCTCCCGATGAAGAACAGGAGGTGGTGGCGGCTCTATCTCGTAAAACACGATGATTCTTTCTCTCTGATTTTTTCTCCATGAATAGGTACTTATAGCGTTGGAATTAGGTCAAACGGAGCTGCCAGGGGCCCACAAGCCTGCCAGGCACGCCCTGGGGGGGTGGGCGCGCCCCCCAGGCTTGTGGCGCTTGGTGCCCCCCCCCTCTGGTAGATCTTTGCGCCAGTATTTTTTATATATTCTGAAATAATTCTTCGTAAATTTTCAGGTCCATCCAAGAACTTTTATTTCTGCACAAAAACAACACCATGGCAATTTTGCTGAAAACATCGTCAGTCCGGGTTAGTTCCATTCAAATCATGCAAATTAGAGTCCAAACTAGAATAAAAGTGTTTGGAAAAGTAGATACATTTGGGACGTATCATGCGCCTGTTTCCCAATTGCATGCAAATTGAGAAAAGTTATATAATGATAATCAGGGCCGCATTAGGTGGGGCCCTGGGTGCAAGTCTTTGGATTGCTATGACAGGAAGCTGGCTGATCCGAGGTATATTGATGCTCGGACCCATTTTGAGGGAGCGAAGGACGTTTTAATTTTTTTGAATCCGAACACAAATCAACAATGGAGGAACTCGCATGCCAAGCCGAAGACGCTGAAACCAAAGAAGCCGTTCCACAAGAGGAGCTGCGGTCTTCGGCTTCGAAGACCAGTTCAGGGGCTACTGACGGTGTCCTGGACTAAGGGGTGCTAGCCAGTACGGCCCACAGTCCATGGGCTGGGCTCGTGGCCCGTTGATCACTAGAAGGAAGGACAACCAAGGCCATGAACCTCGGCGTGATCAAGATGGAAGCCTCCGAAGAATTGGCGTATACTCCAAGGATTGCTTTGCAGCCGACGTATCGATAACCAACCATGTGTATGACCCAGGTACCCCCGGTGTGTATATAAGTCGAGGGGTTTAGTCTTTAGGGACACAATTATCAGCCTTAGGGTTTAGAACACAATCATATGATCTCGAGGTAGATCATCTTGTACTCTGTACCCCATCACATCAATACAATCAAAGCAGGACATAGGGTTTTACCTCTTCAAGAGGGCCTGAACCTGGGTAAATATCATCTCACTTCGTCTATTGTTACCATCTTTCTCAGACCCACAGCTCGGGACCCCCTACCCGAGATCCGCCGGTTTTAGCACCGACACCGAGAAGCAGATGCGGGCCAGACAACCAAACAACCCAAAAACATCCCGCGCGGGCCTGGTTGACTTATATGCGGAAAACCAAACACGTCCATAATGATCCACTATACCGTGTAAAAGTGTGATTTCCCATAAAAAATGCGCTGCAAGAAAAGCACACTCTGTAGTTCAACGGATTCTCTAAGAGCATGGTTAAGAGTGTAGCCAACTGCTGGTTATATGATGTTGCCATGTGATCCATAACCAAACATATAGCCAGCAAGTACAATAGTTGGATATAAATATGTACTACTTTGTTGATACATGGCCCACCTCACTCTCTCACAAAGTCTCTAGGAGCATGTGCTGTAGCCGACTGTTAATTAATAGCCCGCTTCTCTTCTCTCTCTTCAAACTCAGCAAAAATATAATATTTAAAGTCTTACAGCCCACATACATCACCTTATTGTACTTGCTCTAAGTACCCACCAAACAATGTCTATGTCAGGTGAGTCTTTATTTTTGAACTCATATTTTTAGGCAGGTTTAAGCAAGCAGCTGCGTGTGTGGCATGGGTACGAAGTCCGCACACGCTCGACCTTTTTTCTTTCGCACACACACGCTCGGCATTCTAAGGGCATCTCTAGCGCCAACCCTCAAACCGCTTGTATCTGTCCGGACGCAGCTATCCGGAATCCGCAGGCCATCCAACATCGACCTTCATCGTCCACGGAGCAGTTCGGACCACAATTTTCCCGCAAAGTCGAAACAAACTGGGGGGGGGCTTTGCTGGAGTTCGGACACGATCCACGTAGGACCCCAGCACCCCCGGCCCACCAAAAACTAAGGCGGAGCCCGCGCTTTTGTAGCTGTCTGCACTATTTCTGCGGCAAAATCCCCCACTCTCTTCTTCCACCCCTCTGCTCTCCACCAAATTCCTGCCCTTTTCCCCACTCTCTTCATCCCTCCCGCCGCCGACCCATGGAACCGGAGGAGACCCTACCGGAGATGGAGGTGGTGGAGGATCCGAGCATCACGCTCGCCTGGAAGATCAACTCGGTGACACGACAAAATCGCCGCGTCAAAGTGAAGGCCACAAAGGAGGAAAAACTCAAGAAGCAGAAGGTCGGCGGAGGGCGTGTAGGTGGCGGACGAGGCGGTGGGCATGCAGGTGACAGACATGGTGGAGGTCATGGCCCGGGCCGCGGGGCCTCACCGACCGTGCAGACGCCATGGCTGGAGCACTACAAGGCCTCGTACTACTACGCCGCCAAGCAGCTGGGTAGGTAGTCCCCGGCAACCCCCGCCGTGCCTTTCATCGTCGACGTCAACACGGCATTGCTGCATTTCTCTGAGTGTTCATTGTCGCCGCTTGTCCGGACGCGGACGATGGGCATGGAGCAGATGGGTGCCCGCATGCTGTTCGCTGGAATGCCTAAAGCGGGAGAGCCGGTGTACAATGACGCGGATAGGGAGATGTACGAGATGATCCACAAGGGAGGTAGAGGAGGAGGTTCCTATGAGGACGGGCAGGTGGATGACACGGAGCCCACCCAGTCCGACACCTACAGCCAGTGGGGCACGCCGCAGTACACCCAGTCCGACACCTACACGCAACCGGGCACCTACACCTAGTTGGGCACGCATCAGGACTACACCCAGCTGGGCGCGAACACACATCAGCAGGATTGGCCCACCGGACAGCAGGAGGAGGAGGAGGAGGATGGCGAGGATGATGATCTGGATGATTTCGGTGGTGATTCAAAGAAGAGGGGGTAGAGGAGAAATCTTCAACATGCGGAAGGATGAGCTGTTGTGCGATGCATGGTTGGCTACTAGCCTCGATCCGATCCATGGCACGGAGAAAAAGGGCACAATCATTTGGGCCAACATTCATACTTGGTTCCATGAACACAAGCATTTCGCGCCCTACTCCGACGCGGTCATTCGCAACCGTGAATCGAAGTCCCTCAACCATGGTACACCATCCAAGAGACCGTGTCGAAGTATTGCCGCCACTTGAGGCAACTCATCGCACGGTGGCCTAGTGGTGCACAAATCACCGAGCAAGTAAGTTGTTAATATGTGTACATCACATGTCGGATATACATTGTCGTGTAGATCATTTGTAGCCGGATATGCATAGTTTTGTAGCTGGATATGTATGCATTATTGTGTAGATCATTTGTAGCCAGATATGCATAGTTTTTTGGATTATTTGTAGCTGGATGATAGTTTTGTAGCCGGATAAGCATGGTTGACAATGTTTTATTTTGTAGCCTTCTCGTGCATGTAGTGTGTTCAAGAAGTTGGAGAAGAAAAACTTCACCGCCATGCATTGTTGGTTGAAGTTGAATGGACAACCCAAGTGGAACCTATACATTGCCAAGACCGTCGCCCAAGGCACTGAGGAAGAAATCGGTGACCCAACCGACCCAACAATGAACTTCCCAAGAAGGTTAGAAGAGGGCTCTGGGGAAAGAAATGAGAGGAGGAGAAGGCGAAGTGAGAAGGTGCAGCAGCTGATAACCCACAAGTATAGGGGATCGCAATAGTTTTCGCGGGTAGTATTTCACCCAGATTTATTGATTCGACACAAGGGAAGCCAAAGAATATTTGTGAGTATTAGCAGTTGAGTTGTCAATTCAAACACACCTGGAGAACTAAATATCTGCAGCAAAGTGTTTAGTAGCACAGTAGTATGATAGTTTCAAGAGCAGTAGTAACAGTAGCAATAGTAATAGTAACAGTAACAGGAACAGTTTTGTAGTGATTGTAACAGCAGCAGTAACAACGAAAGTAACTTAGCAAAGATTAATATGCGAAAAGTGTAGGCATTGGATCGGTGATGGATAGTTATGATGGATGACATTCATCATGTAACAGTCACAACCTAGGGCGATACACAATAGCTCCAATTCATCAATGCAATGTAGGCATGTATTCCGTATATAGTCATACGTGCTTATAGTAAGAACTTGCATGACATCTTTTGTCCTACCCTCCCGTGGCAGTGGGGTCCATAAGGAAATCTAAGGGATATTAAGGCCTCCTTTTAATAGAGAACCGGAACAAAGCATTAGCACATAATGAATACATGAACTACTCAAACTACGGAAATCACCGGAAAGAATCCCAATTATTGTCACCTTGGGGTATGCGGATTATGACACGTAATAGGTGCGTATAACTTGCAAGATGGGATCAAGAACTCAAATATATTCATGAAAACATAGAGGGTTCAGATCTGAAATCATGGCACTCGGGCCCTAGTGACAAGCATTAAGTATAGCAAAGTCATAGCAACATCAATCTCAGAACATAGTGGATACTAGGGATCAAAGCCCTAACAAATTGACTTGATTACATGGTATATCTCATCCAACCCATCACCGTCCAGCAAGCCTACGAAGAAATTACTCACACACGGCGGTGAGCATCATGAAATTGGTGATGGAGGATGGTTGATGATGACGACGGCGTCGAATCCCCCTCTCGAGAGGCCCGAACGGACTCCAGATCAGCCCTCCCGATGAAGGACAGGAGCTGGCGGCTGCTCCATATCATAAAACGTGATGATTCTTTCTCTCTGATTTTTTTTCTCCATGAATAGGTACTTATAGCACTGGAGGTAGGGCAAACGGAGTTGGCAGGGGGCCACAAGCTTGCCAAGCGCGCCCTGGGGGGTGGCCGCGCCCCCAGGCATGTGGCGCCTGGTGGGCCCCCCTCTGGTAAATCTCTTTGCCAGTATTTTTTATATATTCTGAAATAATTCTCCGTAAATTTTCAGGTCCATCCGAGAACTTTTATTTCTGCACAAAAATAACACCATGGCAATTCTACTGAAAACAACGTCAGTCCGGGTTAGTTTGATTCAAATCATGCAAATTAGAGTCCAAAACCAGAGCAAAAGTGTTTGGAAAAGTAGATACATTTGGGACGTATCAACTCCCCCAAGCTTAACTCATTGCTTGTCCTCAAGCAATTCAGTTGACAAACTAAAAGTGACAAAGAAAAACTTTTACAAACTCTTTTGTTCTTGTTGTCTGTATATATACTTAACTAGCATCCAAGTTTTCAGTAAATATTATGAACTAACCATATGGATGATAACACTTAGGTCTCACATTTACTCATGGCAATAACATAACCAACTAGCGAGCAAAAATAAGATATCTCGGATGCCAACACTTTGTCAAAACAATCATGATATAATATGATAACATGGTATCTCGCTAACCCTTTCTGAGACCGCAAAACATAAATGCAGAGCACCTCTGAGATTCAAGCAACGACTAAACATTGTAATTCAGGGTAGAGGATATCTAGTCCTGGCCACACCCAACATTAACTATACTCAATGCGTAAAAATGACAATAGTGCTCTCCAACTGGTGCTTAAATGAGAGGGTGATGACTCAACAATAAAAGCAAAATAACATAAAAGCAAATGGATAGGCCCTTCGCAGAGGGAAGCATGGATTTGAAGTGGTGCAAGAGCTCGAAGCTTAAAACAGAGATGAAAATAATTTTGGGAGGTATGCTTTTCCTGTCAACGTCACGACCGAGAGTTTTCAATATCTTCCATGCTAAACACATTATAGGCGGTTCCCAAGCGAAAAGGTAAAGTTTACTCCCCCTCCACCACATCAACACAAGCCATGGCTAGCCGAATTCACGGGTGCCCTGCATACCAAGAACTTTTCGGGGGAGTTTGTTTGCATTATATAATTTCAATTTGAGCATAGGACTGGGCATCCCGATTACCAGCCTCTCTCGTGCTATGACAAGTGAATAAATACTCATCTGAGAATAACCCGCTTAGCATGGAAGATACTGACCGCCCCCTATCGCTCCATGAGCGGTACGGGCACACAAAACAGATGTTCATTTGAATATTTTGAGGTGGCACATGCAAATTTACTTGGAATGGTAGAGTAATACCGCATATAGGTAGATATAATGGACTCATCTGGAACAACTTTGGTTTAAGGATTTTGGATGCACAAGCAGTATTCCCGTTTAGTACAGGCGAAGGCTAGCAAATATATTGAGAATCAACCAGCTAGAGAGCGAAAATGGTCATAGACATGCATTGCGAATAATTAACATTGAGCACAAGCATGAGTAGGATATCAACACCCTGAACATAAATATCATGGAGGCTATGTTGGTTTTGATTCAACTACATGTATGAACATGTGCCAAGTCAAGCCACTCGAATTACTCAGAGGAGGATACCATGCTAACATACTACATCACAACTATTTTAAATCATGTTGACACTCAAGATAAATCATTATCCACTCCTAGCTATTTAAGCGTGGCATGAGCAACTATAATCTTTAATTTTCATCACAAACATGTTTACTCATAATAATGCTGAATCATGAATACTGAGCTAAACATATTTACAAAGACAAAAACAAGAAGTGTTCATACCAGTTTTCTTCACCGCAATCACTTCATCAAATATCGTCATTATTGCCTTTCACTTGCACGACCGAATGATGTGATAATAATAATAATGGTGCAAGGGTGCCGTGGACTAAGTTGGAATCTGCAAACATTTATTCAAAGGAGAAGACAAAATAATAGTGGCTCTTTGGTAGATCAACAATAAAGCACATGGGAGCCACTCAACATTTTCATCGTGGTCTTTCTCCTTACAACGACTCAACGAAAAGAAAAGAAATTCAGAGAAACACACTGAAATATTTTTGGAGTTTTTAGTTTTTCTGAAGAAAGCGAATTAACGAAGGAAAAACGAAAAACGAGAAAACTATTTACACGGGAAAGCTCCCAACAAGCAAAAGAAGAAATGAGAAATCTTTTTGGGTTTTCTTTTACTTCTATGAATTAACTAAACAAGAAAGAAACTACAACTAATTTTTTTTGGGTTTTCGAAAGTTTTTCAAACACACAAGAAAAAAGTGAAAATAAAACTAACATGGATATACAATGAAAAAGGATGAACATCGACAACTAGAATGAATGTGTGGTACATGAATGTAATGTTGGTGAGAAATACGTACTCCCCCAAGCTTAGGCTTTTGGCCTAAGTTGGTCTACGGCCATGGGTCGGAATCAGCACCTCCTGGATAGTACTGAGCCTGCTGAGGATCCCACTGGTAAACGGCCTCCTGAGGCTCCCACTGATAGATGGGCTCCTGGTACGGCTCTATCTCAGGTGCTGGCTCCGGTGCTTGGGGCTCGTCCAAGCCCCAATAAGCATAAATGTCCTCAGGCATGATGATATATCTGCCCCTATGAATATCAAACAAAGTAGGCACTGGCAAAGTAATAATCTCACGAGTACCCTGACTGAACACCAAGTTATATCTAAAACACACGTCTCCAGAATTAATAAAGTTATGCCCAACCATACTATCGTAATCAAGATGCATAGTGGGTAAAAGCCTCTCTTCCCTCTCATCGTGTCTAATAGGAATCTCAAAATGTTTAGCGAGACGGGAAGCATAAATACCACCATAAATAGCGCCCTTCGAACGGTTGATGTGCAACCGCCGGGCAACCATAGCACCGAAACTGAATGTCCTATCAGCGTAGAGAGCATGGCGCAAAATAGCAAGGTCAGGCGAGCTGAGCGTGCCACCCTCCCACCGACCAGTCAAACATCTCCCAGCAAATAGGGAGTAATAGCGCAAAACATGGAAATGTAAACTAGCAACCCTAGCCTCAGAAACTACCCTCGACTCCCCACGGTAACCTCAGAGATGAACTCCGAGACATCCCTGGGATGTGGCTCTACTGGGTTGCCCTCATTAGGAAGTTTGCATACCTCGCAAAAATCCTCAAGTGTCATCTCTTTGGGAATAAGTGGGTCCCTGTGGGACCCACAAGCCTGCTGGGCCCGCCCAGGGGGGTGGCCCGCCCTGTGAGCTTGTGCCTCACAGGTGCACCCCCTGGGGTGTGTTCAGTGCCAAAAATTCATAAATATTCTGGAAAAAATCATACTAAATTTTCATGGCATTCTGAGAAATTTTATTTTTGGGCCATTTTTTATTGCACGGATAATTCAGAAAACAGGATAATCATGGCATTTTATTTTATTCTACTAAAAATAATAGAGAGTAAAAGGTGGGTACAGAAAGTTGTGCTTACTAAATTCATCGACCACATGCCCCTTAAAAAGAATCCATTAATAAGGTTGATCAAGTCTTATTAACAAACTGTTTCCGAATGGCATGAAACCAAAGAATCTTCGTATAACACTAAGTTACCTCAATGGGGATATGCATCTCCCCAACAATAAGAATTTCATATTTATTTTTGACAGTAGGAAGAGGAAATTTGAAGCCTCTAATAGTAATTGTCGAAACTTTTTCAATACAATTGATACCATTCACCAAACTTTGTTTCTTCGGGAAATAAACCGTATGCTCATTACCATTGATATGAAAAGTAACCTTGCTTTTGTTGCAATCAATAACAACCCCGGCAGTATTCAAAAAGGGTCTTCCAAGGATAATCGACATGTTGTCGTCCTCGGGCATATCAAATATAACAAAGTCTGTCAAGATAGTAACTCTTGCAACTACAACGGGCACATCCTCGCAAATTCCAATAGGTATAGCAATGGATTTATCAGCCATTTGCAAAGATATTTCAGTAGGTGTAAGCTTATTCAAATCAAGTCTTCTATATAAAGAGAAAGGCATAACACTAACACCGGCTCCCAAATCACATAGAGCAGTTTTAACATAACTTCTTTTAATGGAGCATGGTATAGTAGGTATTCCTGGATCTCCTAATTTCTTAGGTATTCCACCCTTAAAAGAATAATTTGCAAGCATGGTGGAGATTTTAGCTTCAGGTATCTTTCTTTTAATAGTGACAATATCTTTCATGTATTTAGCATAGGGAGACATTTTCAACATATCAATCAAGTGAGTGCGCAAAAAGACAGGTCTAAGCATTTCAACAAAGCGCTCAAAATCTTCCTCATCCTTATTTTTAGATGGTTTAGTAGGGAAAGACATAGGTTTTTGAACCCATCGTTCTCTCTCCTTTCCATGTTTTCTAGCAACAAAGTCTCTTTTATCATATCTTTTATTCTTAGGAGGTGGGTTATCAAGATCAATAGCAGGTTCTATTTCTACACGATTATCTGGTTGAACATCAACATGAACATCATCGTTATCATTATCATTATGTGTATGTTCATTACCAGATTGTTTCTCAGCATCAGAAATAGAAACATCATTATGATTCTCAGGAGTTTTTTTATCTCCGGTTCACTAGCAGCATGCAAAGTCCTATCATTTTTTTCCTTTTTCTTCTTAGATGGACTAGGTGCCTCAATATTATTTCTTTGAGAATCTTGTTCAATTCTTTTAGGATGACCTTCAGGATATAGAGGATCCTGTGTCATTCTACACCCTCTAGTAACAACTCTGACAGCATGATCATTCATTTTATTATTCATCTCTTCAAGCAAATCATTTTGTGACTTAGCAATTTGTTCTAACTGAGTCTGAACCATAGAAGCATGTTTACTCAAGCATTCAACATCATTAGCAGTTCTAAACATCAAATCACTCAAGCGCTCAATCATGATGGCATTTCGTTTTAGTTGATTGCTAACATACATATTAAAGTGTTCCCGTTTAATGATGTAATTATCAAATTCATACAGGCATTGACTAGCAGATTTATTATACGAAATATCACCTTCATCAAATCTAGTGAGAGAATTTAGCTCCACTACATGTCGGGATGTTGAGCCCATGTATTTCTTCAATAGGTGGTAAATTCTTAACATCTTCAGCTTCAATACCTTTTTCCTTTATAGATTTCTTAGCTTCTTGCATATCTTCTAGACTGAGGAATAGAATACCTCTCTTCTTCAGAGTTGGCTTAGGTGGTGGTTCAGGAAGTGTCCAATCATCAGCATTTCTCAATATATTATTCAATAGTACTTCAGCCTATCCAACAGTTCATTCCCTGAAAACACAACCAGCACAACTATCTAGGTAGTCCCTGGAAGCATCGGTTAGTCCATTATAAAAGATATCAAGTATTTCATTTTTCTTAAGAGGATGATTAGGCAAAGCATTAAGTAGTTCGAGAAGCCTCCCCCAAGCTTGAGGGAGATTCTCTTCTTCAATTTGCACAAAGTTGAATATTTCCTGTAAGGCAGCTTGTTTCTTATGAGCAAGAAAATATTTTTCAGAGAAGTAATATATCATATCCTGGGGACTACGCACATAACTAGGAGCAAGCGTATTAAACCATTTCTTAGCATCACCCTTTAATGAGAAAGGAAACAACTTAAGAATATAGTAATAGCGATTTTTTTCCTCATGAGCAGATAGAGTGGCAATATCATTCAACTTAGTAAGGTGTGCCACAACAGTTTTAGTTTCATATCCATGAAAAGGATCAGATTCAACCAAAGTAATCAACTCAGGATCAACAGAGAATTCATAATCCTTATCAGTAACAAATATGGGAGAGGTAGCAAACTTAGGATCATATTTCATTCTCTCCCTCATAGATTTTTCTTTTAACTCAACAAGCAATTTTCTAACCTTATCTCTATCATTACAAGCAAGAATTGCCCTAGCCGTCTCTCAATCAAAAACATAACCATCAGATGTCTCAGGCATTTCAACACTAGTAGGGAGCTAGGCATAATAGGTGAATCATAATTTTCAATAGTTTCAACATTTTCAATTCCTTTAGCTTTAGCAATTTGTTCATCAAGGAATTCACCAAGTGGCACAGTATTATCAAGCATAGTAGTAACATCATCAATAGTTTCATTCATAGCAGAAGTAGTATCATCAATAACTTGCGACATATCAGAATGAATAGCAGGTGGTGGTGTCGCAAGCCTACTCAAAATAGAAGGTGAATCTAGTGCAGAGTTTGATGGCAGTTCCTTACCTCCTCTGGTCATAGAGGGGGCGATCTTAATCTTAGCGTCTTTCAGATTCTTCATAGTGATCAACAGATATAAATCCCAAGTGACTCAACAGATAGATCTATGTTCCCCGGCAATGGCACCAGAAAAAGGTCTTGATAACCCACAAGTATAGGGGATCGCAATAGTTTTCACGGGTAGTATTTCACACAGATATATTGATTCGACACAAGGGGAGCCAAAGAATATTTGTGAGTATAAAAGTTGGGTTGTCAGTTCAACCATACCTGGAGAACTAAATATCTGCAGCAAAGTGTTTAGTAGCATAGTAGTATGATAGTTTCAAGAGCAGTAGTAGCAGTAGCAATAGTAATAGTAACAGTAACATAAGCAGTTTTGTAGTGATTGTAATAGCAGCAGCAACAACGAAAGTAACTTAGCAAAGATCAATATGCGAAAAGCATAGGCATTGGATCGGTGATGGATAATTATGTTGGATGACATTCATCATGTAACATTCACAACCTAGGGTGATACACAGTAGCTCCAATTCATCAATGTAATGTAGGCATGTATTCCGTATATAGTCATACGTGCTTATAGTAAGAACTTGCATGACATCTTTTGCCTACCCTCCCATGGCAGTGGGGTCCATAAGGAAATCTAAGGGATATTAAGGCCTCCTTTTAATAGAGAACCGGAACAAAGCATTAGCACATAGTAAATACATGAACTCCTCAAACTACGGTAATCACCGGAAAGAATCCCAATTATTGCCACCTTGGGGTATGCGGATCATGACACGTAATAGGTGCGTATAACTTGCAAGATAGGATCAAGAACTCAAATATATTCATGAAAACATAAAGGTTCAGATCTGAAATCATGGCACTCGGGCCCTAGTGACAAGCATTAAGCATAGCAAAGTCATAGCAACATCAATCTCAGAACATAGTGGATATTAGGGATCAAAGCCCTAACAAATTGACTTGATTACATGGTAAATCTCATCCAACCCATCACCGTCCAGCAAGCCTATGAAGAAATTACTCACACATGGCGGTGAGCATCATGAAATTGGTGATGGAGGATGGTGGATGATGACAACGACATTGAATCCCCCTCTCCGGAGCCCCGGACGGACTCCAGATCAGCCCTCCCGATGAAGAACAGGAGGTGGCGGCGGCTTCGTATCGTAAAATACGATGATTCTTTCTCTCTGATTTTTTTCTCCATGAATAGGTACTTATAGCACTGGAGGTAGGGCAAATGGAGTTGGCAGGGGGACCACAAGCTTGCCAGGCACGCCCTGGGGGGTGGCCGTGCCCCCAAGGCTTGCGGCGCCTGGTGGGCCCCCCTCTGGTAAATCTCTTCGCCAGTATTTTTTATATATTCTGAAATAATTCTCCGTAAATTTTCAGGTCCATCCGAGAACTTTTATTTCTGCACAAAAATAACACCATGGCAATTCTACTGAAAACAGCGTCAGTCCGGGTTAGTTCCATTCAAATCATGCAAATAAGAGTCCAAAACCAGAGCAAAAGTGTTTGGAAAAGTAGATACGTTTGGGATGTATCAGCAGGCAAACAATTTTAGATTCATAATATTCACTCCGACACAAAGAACTTCAAAGATTACCCCAAAATTTCTATCGAAGAAAGTAGGATGAAAACGTGTAGCAACCTATGTGCCTAGATTACCCCAATGTCACCTCGGGAATCCGCAAGTTGATTACCAAAACATATATCAAGTGACTCATTAGAATACCCCATTGTCACCATGGGTATCCACATACAAGACATACATCAAGTGTTCTCAAATCCAAAGTATACAATCCGATAATAATGAAACCTCAAAGGGCATGACTCAATTCATCACAACAAAGAGAGGGAACAACTCCATATGATTATCTATATTAACAAAGCTCATGTTACATCAAGATCGTGCCCTATCAAGATCACGAGAGAGAGAGAGAGAGAGAGAGAGAGAGAGAGAGAGAGAGATCAAACACATAGCTACTGGTACGTACCCTCAGCCCCGAGGGTGAACTAATCCCTTCTCGTCATGGAGGCAGCCGTTATGATGAATATGGCCTCCGGTGATGACTTCCCCCCTCCATCAGGGTACCAGAACAGAGCTCTGGATGAGATCGTTTTGGAACATATGCTTGCGGCGGCGGAAAAACTCATCTAGTTAACTTTCGGGGGTTTCTGGATTTACAGAAATTTTCAGCGTTGGAATCACGCCATGGGGGTTCCCGAGGGTCCCACAAGCTCAGTAGGCGCACCCTAGGGGGGCCGTCACCCAGGCTTGTGGCCTCCCTGGAACTCCTCTGGTCCTTCTGCGAATCCTCCTGTGTCTCTTCTTGTCCATAAAAAATCACCGTAAAGTTATATTGCATTTGGACTTCGTTTGGTACGGTTTTTCTGCGAAACTAAAAATAGCCAAAAAATAGGAACTGGCACTGGGCACTAGGTTAATTGGTTAGTCCATAAAAATCATATAAAAGTGCACCAAAACCATGTAGAACTCATATAAATATGGCATGAATACTTCATAAATTATAGATACGTTGGAGACGTATCAACATCCCCAAGCTTAATTCTTGCTCATCCTCAAGTAGGTAAATGATAAAAGAAATAATTTATGAAGTGTGAACGCCGCATCGGGGTCGTTGTGGATGAAGAGGCAACCTTCTTTGGCCTTGGCGCACTTGTCAGCGAGGTCGAACAGCTCAAGCAACGAGTCCACCTCGTCGTTGATGGCGAGCTTCTCGCTCATCTTGACGTCCGCGACGCCGGTGGAGAACGTAGAGATGATGACCGCATCGGAGGCACGCGGGATCTTGCTGCGCTGGATGTACTTGTGGAGGGTCTCGTCCGGGCGCTGCCGCACATGCCGCAGGTCATTGATCGTGAGGGAGCGGTCGTGCGTGCCCTTGAAGTTGGCGACGAACTGGCTGCAGAGCTCGCCCCATGACGAGATCGAAGCCTCAGGGAGATTCATGAGCCAAGAGCGTGGGCCATCCTTGAGGGCCATGGGGAACCAGTTCACCATGACCTTGTCGTCGCCGTTCGCCGCCTCAACGCTCAGCGCATAGAGCTGGAGGAACTCCGCGGGGTTTGCGGTGCTCTCATAGCGTGGAGGCAGGTCCGGCTTGAACTTGGCGGGCCACACCACTTGCGCAGCTCGCGGGTGAAGGCGCGGCAACCCACGCCGCTCGAGGGAAAGCCGCCGGCGAGGGCGGCGCGGTTCTGGCGCCCAGCCGCCGTGACCTCCTGGACGGCACGGTCCTGGCGCCGGCGCTGCTGCTCGAGGAGCACACGCGAATCGGGCATGGTGCGGCAGACGATCTGGTAGCTGGCCTCGTCTCGGACCGGCGAGGACGCACCGTGGGGCGGCTCACGCACCCGCGCGTTGCGCTGGTGCCCAGCGAGCTCGTCGCGCAAAGGATGTGGCTGGGGAGCGCCATGCGCGACGTCCCCAGCGCGTGACGGCGGAGGGCGGAGCGAGTGGGAAGGCGTCGGAGCGTCCCCGACGGCGTTGACGAGCTTGGTGATCCGACCAAGCCAGGCGTCGTAGCCAGTGTCAGCTGGACGGTAGCGGAGCGACTCACGCGCCATGAGCAGCGCGGCCTGCGCGTTCGGCGGCCCACGGCAAGCGAGGGAGGAGGAAGCTGTGGCGGTGTGGCCGTCTGCCTGCATGAAGGGGTGCAGGGAGGAGTCCTGCAACTCCCGGGAGGCCGGGTCAGTGGCGGCAGCGGCCTCGACGTGGCGGCGGCGGTTGCCGCGGCCCACCGGCTCCGTCTGGGCCACGCGGACCGCCCTGCATTAAGCGCGCTCGCGGCGAGCGTCGGCCATGAAGCTGGTGGAGTGGAGGATGGAGAGGAAGAACAGCAGCGCACCCCTACCTGGCGCACCAAATGTCGGAGATCGGGCTCCGGGGACCCAAAGGTTCGAACACTGGGGTGAGCTCGTTCCTACCTCCTCGTCCCCTACCACAGCCAAACTATGGAGAAGCTACGGCGAGAGCACGCTGGCGGGAGCGGACTGGAGACACAGTGGTTTACCCAGGTTTGGGCCAGCTTGCGGTGTAAAACCCTACTCCTGCTTTGTGTTTTTGGATTGCTCTGGCGCAAGAGTACAAGGTTTTGGGCGAAAGAGTCGATCCATTCTACAGCAGCATCCAGCCCTCCTTTCATAGCTACCTTGGTCCTCTTCCCCCGAAAACATTGGCAGGAAGGGTTGCCACACAACGGCAAGTTTGAAGGGGGACAGGGGCGCAATCTATCCTGACAAAAGGTGGTCTTCGTCTGCAAAGCGATTATCCATGACGCGCCGGTGGGCTCGGGGATAACCTCCGCCCTGCGCGTCCACCGCCTTGGTCTTCTTTCACCGATCGGGCAACCTTTTGGGTTGCTTTGGGAAACGGACTGCTGGCCTTGCTCCCTTAGCACAAAAGGGGAAATCCCCACCATCCGCGCCTACTAGCGTGGCCTCTGTCGCCATTCGTCGCCGCGCGCGTCACCCACGTGGTGGGCACGAGACCGCGCGACCGAGCCGAACAGCACTTGACCTGCGTACCTTCGGGAGGGTGCCTCAGGAGGCAACCTCGGGAGGCCGCCTTGTGAGAGGGCCTCGCGAGCCTCTCAGTCAAGTGGCCGAGTCTTGCCTGCCCACTCCCTGAAGAGGGGTCCTCAGGAGGCCGGGGCCTCATGAGGGGTCTTGCTTGGGGTTCCCGCTTGTGGGCCACCTATTGGGCCACCGCCAGGCGTTGCACACTGGGCCGCAGGCAGACGGGTCGAGGTACCCTGGGTTCCACGGGCCCGACAACACCTACCTTTCTCCTACATAGGAAGGCACGCTCGTCGCCTTCCTTCGAGTAAACTCGGATGTTTTCTCCTGGAAAGCATCTGATTTGTCCGGTGTACCGAGGGAGGTGATCGATCACCACTTAGCGGTGTGCCCCAATGCACGCCCCATCAAGCAAAAAGCACGGCGCCAGGCGCCCGACAAGCAAGAGTTCATTGTTCAAGAAGTGCACAAGCTGCAAGAAGCTGGAGTCGTCCGTGAGGTGCGCCATCCCGAATGGCTCGCCAACCCAGTCGTCGTCCCCAAGAAGGGCGGCAAGGAGCGTATGTGCGTGGACTTCACGAGCCTCAACAAGGCCTGCCCTCAGGCCCCCTTTCTACTGCCGCGCGTCGGCCGGGGCGCGGACTCCACCACCGGCTACGCTCGCATGCCCTTCGGCCTGAGGAACGCCAGTGCCACCTTCCAGTGGCTGGCGCGCTCCGCGCCGGGGCCACGGGCGGCGAGGGGTGCAGAGTTCCCGGGACGCCCCTGGCGCGTCGCCTCTTCAGACCTCTCCCCCACTGAGTCTTGCGGGCCCCCTGGTCCTCAGGAGCCCCTCGGCCCCTAAGGAGTGAACTTCCGTGGCACGCCTCACCAGGTGACTTGCGCGCTTCCCCAGTATAGTTCTGCCAGGTGCGTTCAAACGTTACCTCACGCGGCCCGAGCTCCTACTCGCCGCGCCCTCCGCACCATCACTTCTCAGATCCTTCTACTCAACTGAGGGCACCCCATGGGCTGCACCAACCTCAGGCTGACCCGTGCCGAACACGGCAGCCGCATTTCTTTTGGTTATGTAATGAATCTTATTATTTTGCCCCAGTAAGTTCATGATTGACTGCATAATTGTATATTTCGTACGATGCCGCCTCGAGAGCGCCGCGCGCTCACGATCTCCCTCCTGACCATTCCCTGAGCGGGGGCTAGGCACGGCGACTGTGCTCGGGTCCATCCCTGCAGTGCCGCTAAACCCAAGTGACTGAGCTCTGGCTCACGGGCCTGCTCCCGTGCACGCCACCTCGCCAAGGTCCTCGGTGCCTTATCTCCTCACGTAACGGCCACGAGCAAGCTAGCGAGCGCGCGTCGCTCCCCCGTTGTGAGGTTTGTCGACGTGCAGTTGTTCCAGGAGCAAGACGCTCGGAAGGCCTCGCGAGCGCTGGCTCGCGAGGTAGCCCCGGCGGGATACCCTATGGGATCCCCTGAAGCCTCACGGGTGGCGTCCCGCAGGCCGACCTGCTGCGGTCATCTAAGCAGGAGGCCTTGAGAGCAGAAGATCTCGCGGTCCAAGCCTTGCGAGGCATGCCTCCTTAGCCACCGCTCGCCCGGCGCCCCTCTCCGCAAAAGCTAAGTCCGACTATCTCGCGAGACGTCCTCGTCATCTCTCTGCTCCTTCTTCTTGCAATCTTGTTGAGTGCCCACGTTTTCTCCTTCGCGTGAGCCGCTTGCATGCCAAAGGGGGGCTCTCTGAGCATCGCGTCTCAAGGGTCCTTACCACCTCAGTGCCCTACACCTCCTGGCCTTGTTCAGGCAACGCGACCGGACATACCAGCGACGGCTGTAGCCACTTGGGGGCTGGGTCCTGACGACGTAGAGGACCATGGCAGACAAGAAGTGATAAACGAGGCCTCACGAGAGCGCCTCACGAGGAAATGTACGTTACGATAAATTATGCAGTACTTAACCAAAAGTCAGTGTTTTCATGCCACCCCCCGGATTACATCGATCCAATGCAGGGGAAAGAACAAAAGAAAGTGATCAAGGGGGACGCGACGCACTTTGAAATCCAACACGAACGCCGCCTGCGCCTAGTCGGAGTCTTCGTCCTCGCTCTTGACGCACGGAGAACCTTCACCGCTCTCGCCCCCGCTGCTGGAGCCCCCGCCGCTACTGCTGCCGCTCTCGTCAGAGGACTCGAAGCCGCTGTCATCCTCGCTCTCCGCGCAGCACCTGAGGCGGGTCCCGGAGGCCCCGAAGAACTTCATGAAGAGGGTGGCAGCTCCATCGAACTTAATTGGAGGAGATGCCCCCGCTTCAGGCCGCGGGCGAGGGCGAAAGACTTCCACCTCTGCTTCAAGAACATGAAGCCGCAAGGGGCGAACTCCGTCGCCACCCAGGAGGGCCCGTTGCAACAGCCATCTGCCTGCACCCATAGCCCCAGGGGCTTCCTCCCCTCCATCGCCTTCGCGAGGGAGTCGGGGAGTCAGAGCCAGCTACAAGGCTGGTGATGCATTCCCACGATGAACTCGTACGTCGCATCTGCCGAATGGAACCCCGCTTGGGGAGGATGGGCGGCCATCCCGCTGCGCCCGCCTCGGCCACGCGCGCCGCGCCCTCCGCGACCACGAGCGTCGTCCCTCCCTCGAGCGCTTGGCCCAGCTTCGATAACCACCGAGGGGCGCCCGCGCCCCCGGGGCGGAACCCTCGCAGTGACGGCGGACGCGCGAGCTCGTCCTCTGCCCCTTGCCATCACAGAAGTGGCTCTGGAAGACAAGGAAGGAAAGGAAGAATGGAGCAGGAGCAGAAGAAGGTGGGCGAAGGACCTCGGCTCCCCGCTTCCCCCTCTTTATGCTCGATGGTGGTGCTCTCCCGGTCGCTCCGCCTTCTTCGGCGTCGGGAATCGGAGCTGCTGCGCGAAGGAAGGCAATGATGGCCTCGCACCGTGCGCAGGTAGGCTTTATGTCAGCGCGGGCAGTTTCCAAGGCATCGTGGGAGAAGTGGGGGCGTCCCCCATCACGTCATGCACCACGCATCGCGCCTGGCCCGCAGGCAGATGGGGCCCGTGTCGTTTCGCCCCCGCATAGGCGGGAACGTGCGCGCCGCAGGCCTGGGGGCTACTGTCGGGCCCGTGGAACCCAGGGTACCTCGGCCCGTCTGCCTGCGGCCTAGTGTGCAACGCCTGGCGGTGGCCCAATAGGTGGCCCACCAGCAGGCACCCCAAGCAAGACCCCTCATGAGGCCCCGGCCTCCTGAGGACCCCTCTTCAGGGAGCGGGCAGGCAAGACTCAGCCACTTCACCGAGAACCTCTCGAGGCCCTCTCGCGAGGCGGCCTCCCGAGGTTGCCTCCCGAGGCACCCTCCCAAAGGTACGCAGGTCAAGTGCTGTTCGGCTCGGTCGTCCGGTCTCGTGCCCACCACATGGGTGATGCGCGCGGCAACGAATGACGAGAGAGGCCGTGCCAGCAGGCGCGGATGGTGAGGATTTCCCCTTTTGTGCTAAGGGAGCAAGGCCAGTAGTCCATTTACCAAAGCAACCCCAAAAGTTGCCCGATCTGTGAAAGAAGACCAAGACGGTGGACGCGCAGGGCCGAGGTCATCGCCGAGCCCACCGGTGCGTCATGGATAATCGCTTTGCAGACAAAGACCACCTTTTGTCAGGATAGACTGTGCCCCTGTCCCCCTTCAAACTTGCCGTTGTGTGGCAACCCTTCCCGCCAATGTTTTCGGGGGAAGAGGACCAAGGCAGCTATAAAAGGAGGGCAGGGTGCTGCTGTAGAATGGATCGACTCTTCCGCCCAAAACCTTGTACTCTCGCGCTAGAGCAATCCTAAAACACAAAGCAGGAGTAGGGTTTTACACTGCAAGGTGGCCCGAACCTGGGTAAACTGCTGTGTCTCCGGTCCGCTCCCGCTAGCGCGCTCACGCCGTAGCTTCACCGTAGTTTGGCTGTGGTAGGGGACGAGGAGGTAGGAACATGCTCACCCTAGTGTTCGAACCTTTGGGTCCCCAGAGCCCGATCTCTGACAGGTCCCAGCTGTCAGGGAGTGGAATCATTTTTCTTCCGCGTAATAAGGAGGCACTTCCTTGCGTGCGACCATGGACCTCGTGGGTCCCAGTTGTCAGCCTGTCCATGTACGGTCCTCTTCCGATGGCTGTCATTCATTGACCATGTTTACGACGTCGTGCCGATAGCACCAAGGCAGTGGACGACGGCGAGGCCTAGGGAGGGAACGACCCGGAGCCGGGGGAGACTCGACAGTGGATGCCCATGCGGAGGGGAATACGAGGGTTTACTTGCTCGGCTGCGGTGTGAGGCTGCCGTCGCCGGAGAATAACAGAAGGTGTGGGTCAGTAGAGGGATGGCCTAGCAAGTGATGGGACTAGGGTGGGGCGGTGAGGCATGCGCGGCAGCACAGACGGCCACGGAAGGCGGGAGCAGGCAGTCCCGCCGGCACTGGTTTGGGTGGCTGGAGTAGGAAGATTAGAGATTGAAGAAGCACGCCGGCCGTTGGATTGACATCTAACGGTCTCACGCTGATAGAGTCGATTTGTTGACTAAGTTGACATAGCCTTGCGTCCGCATCAACATAGTAGGCCCACAACTTAATATATAAACTAGTAAAACTATATATATAAAGTAGAGATGAGAAAAATAGAACTGGGTTGTGCGTTTTCTTCAGTAAAAAAAAGCTGGGCTACTAATGTTCTAAGAAAAAATAAAACCAAGGCTGGGCGGCCGAGAGGCCAGTTGATACCTGCTAGATCCTTGTGGCCGCATGGCATCATGGGCTGCGCCTATTAATAAACAAAACATTACCTGGGCAGTCTACAACCCAGTTGATATTTTCTCGACCTAAAAACAAATACTACCTGCTGGATCCCAGTTGACAGTCTCTCCTTGTAGAATTCTCTTGTTTCTTGACTATGTTAAAATTTTCATGGGTCTCAGAAGTCAGCATATTTTTTCCATCGTGATAATAAGTATACGCGCTTGCTTGCGTATGACCATGGACCTGCTGGGTCCGTACTGTTAGCCTCGGTATGGACATCCCTCTTCTGGTTCCACGAACTAATTTCATGCAAATCGGATGATTTTCATTGAAACCGGACCAAATTCATTACATTTTACATGTTTCTTTTTCTTATGGAACATTTTAGATATTTCAACTAAACGATAGCCGACTAGGCCTTTTTTGAGTCCAAAAATGATCGCTGGAAGCGGCGGCTCCCGTTTCTCACGCCTGTTAAAAAATTTGGTTAACTGAGAACTCGAACGAGATAACATGTCGTATGCGGGTTTTTTTAGTGGTATGATGGTTAGAGGGATGGCATGGGAGGCGCTTCCCGCGATCGAGGTCCCGACACTTAACTGTTCTTGAAGGCCCAAATCCATCACTCCTTTGTTTAACAATTTGCAGCTGGGCTTGGCGTGCCACAACCTAGTCCCGATGTGCCGCGTCCAACTGTCAGCCTGTGAAACCTGATGGATCCCCTGCGTACTGGAAGATGTTAGTAAAATTTTGGAGAACTGGGAATTCGAACGGCAGGTGCTTTTGCTACTTATATCAGGTGCCTGAAAATTCATTTCGCAACAATTGATTCAGCGTTATATCCACGTCGACCCTCGACATGATGGTTGGAAGGAAATGCCAAGTTCAGAATGAAAGATCCTTAACAACAACACCAACTTGTAGACGACCAGGTAGAACTAGTACCAAACTAACTTATAATCTTTTTAGTCCTGGCCCTCGTGTTCATCTGTTAGAAGATCTTGCAGACGACCAGCTCCCGCTCCTTCTCCTGATCGAGGTCCCCGAGGTGGTACTGGTGCATCACCCAGTTGGTCCTCTGCTGGTCGAAGTTCTTGTTGGTGTGCAGCACCAGAACCTTTTTGCTGTCCCTCTGCCGGCCATTGACCACCACCGGCATGGTATTGCCGGTCTTGTGCCACTCCGATTGTATCTTGCAACGCGTCCGGGTACCCCTTTTGAACGCCCTGGAGTTGCGCTGGAAGAAATGCTTGCTTAGGCCACTCAGTGTGATACCTGCAGTATTGGCAAAATACAATCCCAGGCTGGGTAGCATACCTCAGAAATTTGCAAAAAGAAAGGAATATATTTTGTGCAAGTAGACGGTCGATCGGTGTCTCACCTGGAAGTTTCTCAGGATGGGTGTAGCATATGCCGTGCTCGCTGTCGATGGTCGGTATGAATAAAATTGATGAGAGGGTGAGATCTCGCTCTGTCAGCACTCACTTTAGCCTCAAGGTGCTCGATCAGCTCCTAATCCGTGGGATCGAACTTGACGCCAGCCGGCAGCACCGGCCAATCCTTCTTGGACTTGCAGCGGTTAATTCTAGTTAAATGGTACTCAATGTATGATCACTCAACTGCTTAAGTAAATGATGAAAGATTTCGACAGATAAGTGCTACTCCAAATCTAAAATCCATGTCACCTGAACAAACTGGGGTCTCGGCTTCATTACTACATGCATACTCTAAAGACTTGAAAACCCCCATAAAGATCGAAATCATCATACAGGGCGATGGGACGAATACTCACAGGAGCGGCCTCGCTGGTTCCTTCCTTCATGCGGCTAGCTTGAAGAGCTTCCTTGTTGAGATCAAATTTCTCAGCGTCCTCCTTTTGACTACTTGCAATGAAGTATAGCAGCTCCAATAGCTCATCGCCCATCGTAGCAACTGGATCAGAACAAGGCGGCGGCTGGGAGGCGGGGAGACCTAGAGAGAATGGGAGAGAATGGGAGAGTGCTGCTGGACTACCAGAGGGGTGAGGCTCACTTTGGTGAACCGAACACACGACCGGGACTCTTGTGTCACCTCACGTGCAACGTGTTGTCACGTCAATTCAATGTGAGGACATGATGAATAATTTGACCGACGTGTACTAGTACTACTAGTCATACAAGTACTACTTACCTAGTACGAGTAGCGCAATATACAATATAGAGGACTACTAGTACTACAAATTTAGAAATGGTGTACATTCATCCAATCTCCAGGTTGCTTCCATATTGCTTTAAATAATATTAGAGGGGCATTGATAAAGGCTTAGTTTTAAGGGCATTATGCAAGAGTGTTTAGAAGGAGCTTACAAACAGGTGCTGACAAAGTTACAAGGCTGTGCGATAGGATTTGTAGGCTACATGAGTAATACAAAATATAATTCCCATTGGACAACACTTTCACCAACAAATACGCACTTGAAGCCTAATTGCTATATATGGCTTCTGCATAGCATCCCCATCATCATTATCAAAATACATGCTACACAGGTGATGTAGGATGCACTTGATCCCAGGAAGGTATTTATCCTTCAAACTAACTACAGCACAAAATAACCAACAAAATAGGATCATGCGACACCAGTAGGATACATGGCTCACTCTAGATATCACAACGAAATAAGTTGTGCATATTTGCTATTGGCATGAACCACATTGCTGCATGTCGGGTTTGCAAAAGCCATTCATCGCGTGCAAGATTGATGCCTTTCACTCGTTAAAGTTCATTTGGCAACAAGTTGTGTCAACGAATCTCTGGATATGGTGCTTCATGAAACCCATGGTACGATGTGTAAACACATTTCCCCCTGGCGAATGGAACTTGCATAGCATGATAATCATTGCTGGTGATATGTTCGATGATTGGTTGGATGATCGGATAATTGAGCCCGAGGAACAGGGAGTGGTTGCCGAGGCTGTAAACCCGCCTCCAATTGAATACGCCTGGCCCAACGGAGCTGGGATCTTTCTTGAACACAAAGCAGCCATAGCCATCACAGTCGTGAATGCCCCACGCATTGTACTGCATGTGGTTTGATGAAATGGTTTGGTCACTTTGGTACATGCGAATGAGCATCAAATGCCCACCGTCAGTTGAACGAGCGATAAACTACCACCCATTGACACGTATATTTCCAGGTCTTGGAATTATAAAGGCCAGCGCATTTGCGTCTGCTGCAACAAATCAAATTGGAGACCAAAAGGACAAAAATATACAATCAGGTTCAGAGTATGTGTGGAATTAAGATTATTATAACAGGGACACAGATCATAGCCAGAGAATTGCAATGCCGTGGTCATAATCATACCCTAATTTTTTTTAAATGCCAATGGCTTTCATATTCTAGCAATATGTCATGGTTAAAAGATAATGTAAAAATGAGAGGAAAATAGCTATGCCCGGGCCTACTCATATTCTACCATAACAGTTAGATGCCAACTGTTCTCATATCAACTCTAACAATAACATGCGTGGTTATAAAAATCTTGGAAATGAGAGTAACATATAGCAATCATGTGGTTATACTCATACTATCTATTCTAACAAGCATTATATGCCAATTGTTCTCATATCAACTCTAACAATAACATGTGTGGTCATAAAAATCGAGGAAATGAGAGGAACATATAGCACTGATGTGGTTATAGTCATACTATCTATTCTAAATTTCTAACAATCAACAGGCAGTCGTATTCATATGGTAAAGATGAGATGAGATAGAACAATTACACGACGATAAATTCCACCAGTATATGCAGCCAATATGTCCGTCCACCGCGTAAACGATGCCATCGTGCACTATAGCATCAGACAGAAATGGAGGGTAAACAGGATTGATGATGAGCCATAACCATGTATGGCGACCGGATTCCAGATAGGCTAATCCCCCGTCTAATAAGGCAATGAGCTTGTAATCTATGTAGTCTTCTGATGGTGTGGGCACTTTGTAGATTACAACCTTCAGCAAACGGAGGTCCAACCAAGTGCCCGACGCCTCTCGTGCGTAGTAGGCAGGAGTGTCTGGCGGGCCGCGAGGCTTGATGTCGACAGTATCCAATGATGGAATGGTGATCTCTCGCTAGGTTTAGATATCCACGAGATGCCACGGACTACCCGATTGGTGGATGAGGACGATCCAGTTGGTCTTCATGCCCGCCCCGTAGTGGCGGCGCATGAAGGACAGGTGGGCGGGGAGTGGTAGCATGTCGAGGGGCACGACGACAACCTCCGTAGGATTGTCACGTCGGTGTCTAGGCCACTTGCGAGGATCGGGCATCGGCAAGCAGGGTGTCTTGAAAAGGGTCGGCCGGCTGCCGGCGAGTATATGGTGCATAGACACCGAGCGTGCGGCCAGACGCACGGTGCTGAGCAGGTCCATACGATTACAGATCTCTTCCAAGAGAACATTGGGGAGGGAATTCCAATCGCGGCTCTGCGTGTCAGTCGGTTGTGCCATAGGTTTTTTTAGGGTGCTGAGTAATTCGGGTTTTTGGTGCGTGCGGGCAAGCGGGGAAGTGGATGCGGGCGGGCGAGCAAAGAAGATAGCATGTGCGGGCGACCAGTGAGCGGACGGAGATGGTGCGCGCGAGCGACCGAGGAAGATGGCGCGGGCGGGCGAGCAGTGAGCGCTGAAAAATGGTGTGCGGACGAAGATGGGGAAGAGAGGAGGAAGAAGAGGGAGAGACGGGGAAGAAGGTGCATTAAATCTCAATTCTACTAGTTACTACTAGTATATACCGTCCTTCGGAGTGTAAATAGTTAAGCGGATGACATATGGGTCTACCTCATGCGGGCCCATATGCCAGTTAACGGAAGAGAGAGGTGCATACGCGTAATTGCGGAAGCGTGCTCCACTGGCAGACATGATGGCACTACAGGGTAAGGCTGATTTAGTAACACCAATACGCTGGCTCAGCTTATTAATCAAGTGTCTCATCTGTTGCAGCGTGTATTGTCACTTCACTGTGAAGACTAGTTGAATAGTTTTCTCTGACCGATGAGGAATAATGGATCGCCAAGACTTCCTATATATTTATGCCCCAACTCTCATCCTATCCAACAACAAGAACCATTGGCGAAGGCTCCCGGCGCCAATTACGTACCTACTCCCTCCTTCCGGTTTATATACAGCTCAATTCAAAAAATTCACCAACAAAGGTAGTAGATGATGAGTGGCAGAACAATTTTTTGAAGTATACTACTTTGCAAAAGTACTAAATTAATGGGCTTGTTTTCCTCAAGAAAATATTGTTTACCAACGTATTAATTGCAATGCATGCGTGCATGCGTGAACAACAAATGACCCGAACTTTTACATGCATTGCTGAGTTTTCTCTTAAATCTTGCATGCAACGTTTTAGTGAAGCTTGAAATATGAACATGTGAATGGGAGGGACTAGAACCCTAATGCATGCATGCATGCATGCAACACTCACACGTACACATGCACACAAAAAAACGCACGCAACGCCCTCATGCACACATGCAACACTCACACGTACACATGCACACACGCAACACTCACGCATCCATGCAGCACACTGCACACGATGCAACACAGATGCTCACGCATCCATGCGGCACACAGCACATGATGCAACACAGACGCTCGGTGCTCAACCTACACGTGCATGCACACACATACACAGCCAGGGTGGTTCGCGCGCAAGTTTGGATTCCTGTCTCGCCTACGTACAATTTTGTTTAACTTATTTCTTTCCTCTGCCAACTGATAGGTGGGGCCCATAAACCACGTGCCAATTTAACTAGACAACAAAGTGCCATGTAGACTATTTGGTCAGTCAACAGAATGCAATACGGTGCTCTATGTTGAGCTAGTGACCGTATAATCACCGCAAAACATACATAGTGAACGTAATGAGGGTATTCTGAAGTCCAGTGATCGTATTGTGCTTTCGCTTCAAATACAGTGGCCGCTAGTGTATTTATCTCGTTTCAAGTTGATCCATATTAACCGAAAATGAGGCAGTATGTATGGACTAGTAGTACTAGTACTACTTTGATGTGTCCAGTTAACTCGCAGAACGTGGAGAAGCTTGTTTGCTACGCCCTCCCCCTCGCCTACGCGCGCGGTGGATCGAAGGACGAGGAGAAGCTTGCTTAGTACGCCCTCTCCCTCGTCCACGTGCGCGGTGGCTCGCAAGACGAGGAGAAGATTTTGACTACTACGTGCTCTCCCTCGCCCTCGCCCACGCGGTGGACGTGCAGCAGTTCATTCGGTGTCAGATTGCCAGAAGCATACACTGTAGTACCATCATTGTTCAACTTCCCGACAAGGCGAAGAGCCAAGCGCAAGGTTTTATAGGAGTACGAGTAGTCGTACTACTAGTAGTACGTACTCCTACTAGTAGTACTACTATAGCGAACAACCGCTACTGTATGAAGCTGCCACGTCACCTTTAGCCAAAGCTGTGCCACCTTTTTTTTCTCACAAAGCATGTTGGAGCTCGTGCAATAGCCACACAAGTTGCACGTACACATAACACATTTACTAGTAAGTTCTAAAGGACAAATGCCATGATGCCACACAAGTTCATCTCCACTTCATGTGATAAATTTGTGCACGACTACTCTTCCTAGATTTACAGCGCAACCATTCACAATTTACCATACTCCACTTACACGTTATAGATGGGCTCCATGTCGTCCTCGTGGTTCCAATCCCAGGTGTTCTTCATAGATGGCATGATCCATAGCGGTGGGCAACGGTTATCATTGTCGCCGCTTCCTAGTGTGGTTCCACACGATGGAGACTTATCCAAGCTAAAGTGGCATAAATCAGGGATAGCATGTCCCAACATGTTGTTCATCCGGCGGTGCACATTGAAAACACAACCATGCTTCATGAACGGCAGGCCTTCGGTGTCGTGCACGGAAGGTGGCATCCATTTCACAATGGGGTAGTTGTCCCCAATGAAAAGTGAGTACTCTCCAAGAGTGTTCCTCGGCTCCCACATAGGATCACGGGGGTCGAACTCAGAGCCGTTCATCTGGTAGACGTGGCATCTCAGATCTGGACACATGGTGACGTACATGGTCAAGGTCCATGCAGGATAATGTTGTGCTCAAATATGGCGACAGTAATATTGTGCAGCAAGTAGTACTACTATAATACTATAAGAGGAAGTACAGTAACCACTTATTATATATAGCCACTTTCAGGAGATGCAGGAGATAAGACATGGAAAAACAAAAATGGTGGGAATTGGTTCAAGAGCCTAACTATACGTGTCCTCCTAGTAAAAAGTACTACTCCTGCCGATCCCTGCGACACACTAGTACTACTATGGATCCGAAGTACTACTACTACTAGTACAATGCAAGAGAAGGGGAGAAAAAAAATCTAATATTCAATTGTACTAGTAGTACTGAACATGTACTCCTCGTGGTTCCAGTCCCAGTCAACAAATGAAAATACTAACTAACAAGTACTAGTACTAAACATGTTTGCTACTATAAGGTCACACATCAATAAGATAGTACACTACTCTAGCACACAGCAATGAGAGAATGGAATACCTGGGTACATGGTGAGGGTCCGATCGTGGTAGATCGTGGCACCATGTTGCCCATCAAGGGTACCTTGGGTAACGACTGCTAAGATAGTTGATCCCAATTGGCTAAAGTCAGTTACAAGGTTCCAGGTTAGACCGAATCGCAGATGCACATGCACATCCAGGATCGGCGATCTAATTTTGATCGCGGGATGCATGGATCCTGCAAAATAATGGACTACCGTTAGGGATGCAAATGATGCTTAGTGCATTATGTTTGTTATCTCCCGTACCATAGGATGGCACCCAAATGAAACAAGTCCCCTGGTTTGTCACCGTGAAGATGTGGCCTACATGGCACGGCGTCCTCGAACTCGTACGGGACAAATCTACCGCGACCAACATGTGCCAGCCTCTGTCGTTAGGGCCATCCTTATTGATGGCAATCCTTAAGTCGAAAACCGTGATGAGATAGTAATCATCGTAGCTGCGGTACTTTGTCGGCGGATCCGCAATTGCTATCTTCCTCAATTTCATGGTGGCATCATCACACGTATTCAAGCCCTGCCAGTCTGCAAGGCCAATCCCAATGTTGGACAAGGGGTCTATGTGAACGGTCGCACTACTGTGGATGTTGTGCAAAATGATATTGGTATCGGACCATATGTATGCAAGCCAATCTCCGTTGGCACCAACCCAAACATGTGCAACGCTGGGCAGCGGAGGAATTACGGGATGGAATAAATAAGTATATTAGCATGATCAAACTCGATGACTGACCTGCTCATCGGACAAAATCCGACTACCTCTCAACGTCGGCAACTCAAGCGGATTCAACGTGCAACCACGGCCATGTTGTGGTGGAGTATTCAATGGATTGTCCCAGTGAATAACCTCCTCCTCGAGGGCGCATGGAAGACCAACAAGCATGGCCTTCTCCCAAGCCTGTTTACACACCGTCTTAAAATACTTGGTGCAGGAACCACTGAGTCTCGCGGCGGTGAGGAAGTCGGAGCGGCGTGTGATTTCTCCCAGAGGATCATCATCCAAGGTCTCCCAGCCCCCACGAGGAGGAGAACCACATGGCGAATCCATGGCAGCAGCGACAAACTGCCTTGCTCTCTTCGGGAGGGGAACTGGCGAGGAAAAGATAAGAGCGTGACCACAAGGCCTCGTCCCTTCGAGGAGGAGAACTGCATGGCGAATCCAAGGCTTGTTTTGAGGCCGGCTTGATTGAAGCGTTGTGGTCTTTTCGATTGATACGTTGCATTTAATTCCTTGACTGCTGTTCTCGAAAGAAATAAATCACGGAGCCAAGTATTTGCTCATTTCCTTCCCTCAGCTGCATGCACGCAGCGAAGTGGCCATTAAAATGAGATAAAAAATGATGACTGATCTGTGCATGCGCCATGAGACGAGAGAGAGGGGCACGCTTGCGGCCGTGCACGGAGCATATCATGCGCTACAGTTATTGCGTTGGGAGTCCAACAGACTGTGATTTAATACCACGTAGAGCACGGTTTTTGTGGAGAAAAACCTATGCGATAATTGGGCAGTTTCTAAACAAGATTAATTCGTCCCAGCCAATGAACATCTACCGGAAGGGAGGGAGTACCAATACTAGTACTACTAGTACCACTACATAGCAGTTTTGAACTTTTGAATATCTAGACCAAGGAGCTACAGTTGCTAGTGGAGGGTACGACTGTTCTCTAGAACCATCGATGTACTATCAATGTACGGAAAGTACACCTGCGTACTGCAGACCTGCCTGCTGCTCTATTCATGCGCGTAGCTGACCTACTCAGCCGCTCCTCTCACGCACACACTAGCAGCTTGTTCATCAGCGACGGTGATGTGCACACTAATCTCGTCAAAGAGGATGTTTTTTTATAGAGTTTAGAGCTGATCGTAGTGCGACTTTAGAGCCGATCCAATGTAAGGAGCGAAGTGCATGCGTGCAATGTACTCCAGTACTATAAGGAGCGAAGTCCATGCGTGCAATGGCACAAGCTACATACTTTAGGTCCAGGGCCATATTTCACTGTTCCCAATGCAGCGCCAGGCTTTTTCGGCTCCTCCGGCTTAATTGGGAGGCGTTGAGGAACCAGCAAGCGAGGGGCGGCTTGCAGGCGAGAAACACTGTTGTGATATAATAAGTCCTCTCCCTTCTCACACGGCACCTCCCGGCCTGATCGTACACGAGCCACAAGATGATGGCGCGTGCAAAATATACGGGAGGGAAAACCCGTGAAAGTGGCTTGGCTATCCGGTGCACCCAGGTTGTGGTGTGACACATGCATCGGACTTTAAAAAGTCAAAGTACCAGTGTACAAAAAAAGTTTTCTTAAAAAACTCAAACTAATTTAACATGTATACGTATATTTCAACCATGCCACAAGAAAGAATATTACTCCCTCTGTAAAGAAATATCAGATTAGTGATCTAAACACTCTTATATTTCTTTACGAAGGGAGTATATTTGAATTACAGCTTAGGAAACAAAAAGGATATGATTACCACTGATTTTGTTAATGGACAAAAATTATGGCCCAGTCTAAAATGGTCCATATTCACAACGTAATTTCACTTGTTTGTTTCTAGAGTTCTACTGAAATATTGTGAAATGTTTTATGTGCGTGTACGATTATCTTTGGTTTTTTCGAAAAGTGTGCTCCAGTAGGTGGAATAGAACCAGACTCTCTCACGCAGGCGGTATGATTAACATAGTTTTTTTTCGAGCACGACGACACAATGTTGCTCGTAGTAAGGTTAACAGAATATATAAAAAAACGGCTGCCGTGCTTTGGGCGGGTATCGAACCCACAACCATGCATTGAGAGCTTGATTCCCACGACCACTACAATGCAATGAAGTATTGCTATTTGTTACTAGTAGATTCCTTGTAATACATATTGGAGTATATAACAAAAAACTACCACTTCCAACCAGCCGTACCAAGAAACCACCACTCTATAAAAATTAGCAAAAACATATCAAATATTTCTTAATCCGTCGCAAAAAACTACCAAGTGCCGATTAGGCTTGTTTGAAACCATCACTGGTATAGCGAGCTTCTATACAAACGGTTTTTACCCCCTTTCCACGACAGAGTTTTAAACCGTCGCCTTGCATGTGTGTGCGATAGGGGGGTCTTCCCACACGACCCAGAAACCATCGTCGATAGGGAGCACGCAAGCATACGTTTCGCAGAACTAAGCGTATGCGATGCCCAATCTATCCCAAACGTGACTCGTCACACAACTGTTTGTGATCTATCGAATATCCCAAACGCTCCATCCTTGCTACTCGTGTGTGCTCGCATTACCATCGCACTCAGTTTCTGTAGTGCAACGTTTACGATGCACACCCCATCACAAACAGTTCACGATTGTAAAACGTGTATGATAAGGAGACTATCACACACATTCACTTCTCCCGAACCGTATGCGATATATAATCAAGAAGATTAGTTAATCATCGTACGAGTGTCGGATAGGATTACAAAATGTCGGACTGTCGTACCAGTGTCGTACAGGATAACTATCGCACACGCTATTCTGTGGTGCAAACATTTACGATGCGTACGACATCAGAAACAGTTCATGATTCTAAAGCGTGTACGATAAGGCGACTATGACAAACATTTAGTTTGCTCGCACCGTTTGTGATATAGTTTGACATCACACACGCTTTGCAAACGGCAACTGTGTGCATGGTCCAACACGTTTCCTCTCTGTGAACCGTGTCGGATTATGATGTATATCACACACGATGTGCTTTATAGACCGTGTGCGCCGTAATGACCTGCAGAGCGTATTTTCACCCTAATTTAATCGCTGCTATTTAAAATTGTACCGAATTTGAATTTGAAAGTAGGCTATAACTTTATTCATATCCATTAGGTTGAAGAACCAATGCAGTATTTGATTCACAGGTACATATGTTCAAGAGTTACATCAAAAAAAATTACACATGCACCAAATAAAGAATGATGAACCAGGGTTGTATACTTGTACTATTAAAGACGGTAAAGAAAGAGGCGAAAGACATTCTGGTTGCTGAACAAGGTGAAGCGGAATGCCCATACTGTGCCCTCCTCCATGCAAAAGGCACGCATGACTCTAGTCCAACCCCTTGTGATGGCCGACCGCCCATCCTTCACTGTCTTCATGACGACATCTAGATAGTCATTGTGTTCTGGTAGAAATACTTTAACCTTTGCATGCCCACCAATCATGTAGTTTGAGAGCTAATCTTGAGTAAACTGCTTTGGGAACCACTGCAAAGGAAAAAGATTCAGACATTGTCATCTAACACAACTCATTATGGGCAGTAAAAAGAAGCATGCAGAGTTCTTACTTACCATCCTGCAGTTCACTGTTGTCTTGGACAAAGTGTAAACAAATAGTTTAATTGCCATCTCTTGACCCATTTTACTAACAATCTTTATCAGTTTCCTCACTTGATGCTGGTTCATGAATATCTCATTGCCCCATACGCAAAAAGGGTCAAAGCGCGGATCTTTACCAATGACATATGTACCTACAAGCACCAAGTTAATATTAAAAGCTAAACAGCAATTGCACAATGATGTAGTACAACACTCCCTCCGTCCCATTATATAAGATCTTAGTACATCCAATATACTCACATATTGGATGAATTAACATCTTATATTATAGGGCGGAGGGAGTTTATTACATTGTTACAAATATCGGCCGATTAACCGCAGTTAACTGCTGATGTGTTGTTGCTGTTGCTGCTCTTCTATGTATATCTAGACATCATCAGAACATTAAGGTAACACTCTTCCTTATTGCTATGTATCTTAGGATTGCATATTTAGACATTCAGTACAATGCATGTTGCTATGTAGCCTCAGATATATTAGATATGGCCCTAGGTAACCTACCGATAAATGGGTTACATATATATATTCAGTTAAATGTCCAATTCGCCGATTAATCCCTTATCAGCCCCTGGCCGATATGGTACCAGCTATCGATATCCTAAACAGTGAGTATATATAAGCCATGGGATGAAACTAACCTCGATGGAAAACAGCAGTCGTTCCCAATATTGTCCTGTGTAAGTACACTGAAAGGCATGTTAAGCACAACAGGCTAAACATCAACTAAATATATCCATGGTAGACAACATAATCTCCAAATGATAGCTTTAGTGTGCAGGTTTAAGCACGCTAGTTAAGCAAAACAAGAAGTGGAAAGGTGTGTTAACTGCAAAGTTCATACTTGCACATATAGAACATCACTTTGTGAATAACTGAAATAAACAAGGCATACTACGAACAACCAAAGATAGCAATTGAAACTGGACATATGCTAACTATGAACAACCGAACAACCAAAAACCGTTAAAAGTGGCATATGCTCGCTACAACTGGCATAACAGCAAGCAAATAGTCATTCATATTGGTATTGTTGAAAATGGTATTGATGAAATTGAACTGCAAAGTTCATACTTGCACATATAGAACATCACTTTGTGAATAATTGAAATAAACAAGGCATACTACGAACAACCAAAGATAGCAATTGAAACGGGACATATGCTAACTACAAACAACCGAACAACCAAAAACCATTAAAAGAGGCATATGCTCGCTACAACAGGCTTAACAGCAATCAAATAGTCATTCATATTGGTATTGTTGAAACTGGTATAGATGAAATTGAACTGCACAGTTCATACTTGCACATATAGAACATCACTTTGTGAATAACTGAAATAAACAAGGCATACTACTAACAACCAAAGATAGCAATTGAAACTGGACATATGCTAACTACAAACAACCGAACAACCAAAAAATGTTAAAAGAGGCATATGCTAGCTATAACAGGCTTAACAGCAAACAAATATAGTCATTCATATTGGTATTATTGAAACTGGTATTGATGAAATTGTACTACAAGGTAAATAGTTGCACATATAGAGCATCACACTGTGAATAACTGAAATAAACAAGGCATACTGGAAACTACCAAACACAGCAATTAAAACTGGACATATTCTCACTACAAAAGGGGCTCGACAAAACAAATCATGGATTCCCCCCTGTGAAGAGGCACGGCAAAACAAATCATAGGTTTCCTCACTTGTCACAAATGGGCTCCTTCGCATGGGAAGAGCGCGGACTCTGGGTGCACTCCATGTTGTCGCAGATGGGCTCCTTCCCCTTGGAAGAGCACGACTGTAGGGTGCCCTCCCTGATGTCGCAAATGTGCTCTTTCCCCTTGGAAGAGGCGGAGAGGGTGCCCTCCTCGTGGTCGCCGTCGATGAGGTCTGACTTGGCAGCTGAGGATCCCAAGCCAGCGTCCTTCAGAAATGACAAAAGGGGCTCGATGGCGATGTAGGATGGCAAACTGTTGACAGCGATCCAGAGGAGATCAGCGGTGGGGCCATGGATGAGATCGACGGCGGTTGAACCCAAGGGGTTGGGGGTGGGCCACTTAACCTGTGACATAGCCCGCGTCAGGCCGTCGCTGTCGACGACCTCGATGTCGTAGCCGGCGTCCGTGACATGCCAGCATACTCTAGCTCGCTGATTGAGAGTCTGCGGCCAGTAATCATTGTCAGCTTCCTCGGCGGCCACCTCGTCGACGTCGGGCGAAGAGGCCGCGATAAACCTCTTTTGGGCCGTTAGCTCCTGGGGCTGCACGGGAAGCGTAGTCGGGCTTAGGCTTCGATGCTCTGGAGTGGGGGAGGGGTGGGGATGGGGATCTGTGGGAAATGGGGCATTTGGCAGGCGTCATCTAAGAAACACTGGGCGGCTAGGGTATGGAGATCGGTGGGTAACCTGCACGGGCAAACCGGCAGATGTTAACGGTGGAGGCGGCGCGGCGGCGACCTTGCTAGGGTTTCGAGCGAGGGAGGGATGGTGTGTGTGTGTGTGTGTGTGTGTGTGTGTGGGGGTGGGTGTGTGTGTGTGTGTGCGAGCGCGCGGAGTTTTTGGGGTGTGTGTGTGGAGGGGGGGCCAAGGTGGTGTTAGAGAAAATGACGCGGGTACTGAAAATTTTACTAGGCGGGAGTAAAATGCCGGGGCTACTGAAAATTTGGATGAAGGGATTTAGCAACACACATCGCACACGGTCCAAACATAACAACCGTGTGCTATCAAACAGAAAAACCCTCCAGGCGGCTACATATTTTTGAGGGATGGAGGCGGGAGCAGGAGTGAACAACATCGCACACGGTCGGAACATAATAACCGTGTGCTATAAAACAGAAAAACCCTCCACGCGGGTAGATATTTTTGAGGGATGCAGGCGGAAGCGGGAGGGCGGGGGCAAACAGCATCGCACATGGTCGAAACATAATAATCGTGTGCTATCAAACAGAAAAACCCTCCAGGCGGGTAGATATTTTTGAGATTGCGAGGGAAGACTCGTGGAGCCCAATCTACTGTGCTGATGTGGGTGACAGGGGCACGGGCGTGGCACACGGGTAGTTTGAGGGAACCGTGTGTGTTGCGTGGCCAAAAAAACATGGGAAAGGGTCAGAACACGAACACACTTGCATGTGGACCAAATATATGTATGAAAAGGTTGGTTTGATGTTCAAATACCCAATGCACAACTTTGATGTGGCACCTGTCTCACAAAGCCCACA